>CM054062.1:194564675-195764675 GCA_028641055.1 Alopecurus myosuroides
GTTCCACTATTCTTTACTCTACTCGGTTCTTATCCTTCCAACTTCTTCTATTTGGTTTTCCTTCTTCGCGGTTCTCTCTTCTGACTCAAACTAGCATGCCCTTCACCAGATACCTTCCCGGACTTCAATGCCGCTGCTGAGACCGCTGTGGAGAAAGCAAGAAGAGTGAGGGCTTTCGGTCTCAACACTGATTAATCCGCCAGCATCGATGATCACGTTGAGAACATCAAGACCCGGGTAATCTATCTCAAGGGCCTGGGCGCCTCCATGGTTTCCACTGCCATGAATCTGCACAAGCTGTTCTGGCCACAGAGGTAGATTCCAGATACCATCAACGAGATGGCGGCCAATCTGAACCATGTCAAGGAGGAGCTGAAGAACTGGCGTGCCTCCGCACCCCGGGCTGGTGCGGATGAGGCCCTGCACTTCATACTGTCCTGTATGAAAATATGGATCTTGAGAGGATCAGCACCCTTCGGAATGGCTCTAAGTGGACTAGCCGAAATGAGTGCATTCTGCGCCGGAAAGAGGTTGCCTACGAGCTCGCATCATACCAGAAACGCAGAAGTACATTGACGTACCTACGGAGCCGGATACCGATGTCGATGAAGAAGAAGAGGAGGAAACTGAGGGCGACGGAGATGCTGGTGAAGACAGCAGCATTAGTGACGAAGAGGAGGAGCGCGAAGACACTGGAGAAGAGGAGTCTGAGCAGCGCAGCGCTGCTGAGGAATCCACGATGGAGATGGACCCGGAAATCATCAAGCCAGGAGCTGGTTCGGACGAGGCCCGGGTTGAGTCGCAGCCCGCCGCCCAGGATGGAGTTGTAACCACCGAGATGGTGATCGACACTCCCGCTCCCGAGTTGGGCGCAACTTGGGCTACAACCGAGAACATCGCCTCTGAGCTCGCTCCTCCACCTGGTGACTCTGCTGCCCAGGCCACCAATGCCGCATCCGAGCCTACAGCCGCTACTCCCACCTCCGAGTCCGCAGAACCGACCAATACCGAGACCAACTCCACCACCTCAACAGTTGCCTAGATTCCTGCACTTTTATCCTTAAACACTTATCAGATCCCCGGTATGCCGGGCGCAAATGTAATAAATACATTAAGGTTCCTTGTGTTACTCAATTTTATTTAGTTTGTTAGCAAGACTGGCTCAATGCCGGATTGCGTTAAAATGCAAGTCCTCGAGTTGCTTTTTCATCCACTCGGTTCTTTTGTCTTTGCTCTTACCTGCCACTTCTGGCTTTTTTGGTAGTCGAGTCACAAGATAGCAAAAACCAAGTTTCCGATACTTAACCACTTTGAGATTTGAATATTAACGCTATCCAACACTTAGCCGAGAACACAGAAGAAAAGACACCCTACTCGGTTGCTACACTTCTCTTTTCCTTAGCAATTTTTCGTGTGTTCATGGACCTTTGGCTTGTTCTCTTGCTTGCCATGAAGTCGGGTTGCGGACAGCAGCGAAGTCGAAGAGTTGGCCCTTGGCATTACTAGATATGTGCGTGAAATTCTAAGTAAACCAACTGAGTAGACAAAGTAAATACAATAAACAACACAGTGCAATTTTAGCACAGGCAGTCCCCGAGTTCAACTCGGAGTGCCGACTTGGAATTTAACTCGGTTGAAGAGATACATACAATGTTGCTCATGAATGAAAACGGCAGAGTAGAGCTACATTCCAGGGATGTTTGGATTCCTCTCCAGATTTATCCGCCATGTTCTTCTGTGGTGACTGTGCATCGATGAGATAATAGGCGTCATTGTGCAGCGCCTTGCTCATAATGAAAGGCCCTTCCCATGGAGGGGATAGCTTGTGCATCTCGGCTGTGCGCTGCACGAGCCTAAGGACCATGTCTCCTTCTCGGAAAACCCTTGGGTTTACTTTCCGGTTATGATATCTTCTCAGATTTTGTTGATACAGCTGAGCGGGACAGAGTTAACTCTCTTGCTTCCTCGAGCAGGTCCACATCATCTTCTCGGGCTTCTCTTACCTCAACCTCAGTATAGAGGGTTACTCTGGGTGAGTCATACTCAAGGTCAGTGGGCAACACGGTCTCGGCTCCATATACCAGGAAGAATGGTGTGTACCCGGTTGATCAGTTAGGGGTAGTCCTTAGACTCCACAACACCGCCAGCAACTCGTCCAGCCAACAACCAGGGGTTTGCTGTAATGGCTCAATCAGCCTTGGCTTTATCCCGGAAAGGACCATGCCATTTGCTCTTTCAACTTGCCCATTGGAAGCCGGATGAGCGACTGACGCAACATCTAGTAGAATCCGCTTCTCCTTGCAGAATCTAGCAAAGGCTCCCTCAGCAAAGTTCGTTCCATTGTCCATGATGATCCCATGCGGGTAGCCGTATCTCAGAATGAGATCTTTCACAAAGCTCACAGCTGTGTTCCCATCACATTTCCGGATAGGCTTCACTTCGATCCACTTGGTGAATTTGTCAACCATGACCAAGATGTGGGTCATGTTGCCTCTAGATGGCTTGAAAGGGCCCACCATGTCCAAGCACCAAATAACAAATGGCCAAGTGATGGGAATGGTTTTCAACTCGGAAGCTGGCATGTGAATCTTGCTTGCATATCTCTGGCACCCATTGCACTTTCTCACTAGATCTTCTGCTTGTTGCAGGGGAGTGAGCCAAAAGAATCCATGCCGGAAAGCCTTCTTGACCAGAGCCCGAGATGAGGCATGATGCCCACACTCTCCTTGATGTATTTCTCTTAGGATCGCCTCTCCTTCTTCTTGTTCAACACAGCGTTGGAGCACGCCAGTAGGACTTCTCTTGTGCAGCTCCTTGTTGATGATGGTGTAGCCCTTAGATCTTCTCTGTATTTGCCTGGCTATGACCTCGTCACTCGACAGTGTGCCATCCATCAGAAAGGATAATATGGTCAAAGCCCAACTCGGTGTCTCCCGGATAGAAAACACTGGTTCGTCCACTTCCATTGGATCAGCTGCCATGACTTGCTCCAAGTTGGAGACAAGTCCCCGAGTCCCTGAGTACTGAGAAATGATACCCTCAATGAATGCGACAGTCCCCGGGTTTGCAGAGGCAGTCCCCGGGTTGGATGGAGCAGTCCCCGGGTTCTCTTTTGAGCCCTCCCAATCAATCTCCATAGGAACGGCTTCCGAGTCCAGCAGCCCTGGAATGAATATTGAATCCGCGTTGGGAGATAGCTTGATGGATGGCTTCCTCAAATGCTCCGGAGAAATTCCCGGCGGGATGAACTGCCGAGAGGTCCCAATTTGGACAGAGTATCCGCTGCATCATTCTCAGCTCGGTGAATGTGATGGAACTCACATCCATCAAAGAATCCGGTCATATTTTGGACGAGGAACTGGTAGGACGCCATGTTGGCATCCAACGCATCCCAAGTCCCCGAGATTGGTTGAACTACCAGGTCTGAGTCACCATAGCAGACAATCCGCCGGACTCCAATCTCCTTGGATACTCACATGCTATGTACCAGTGCTTCGTACTCGGGTACATTGTTGGACGCCGAGAAGTGGATCTGCAGCACATATCTGAGTTGATCTCGCTTGGGTGAGGTGAGCACCACACCGGCACCGATCCCTTCTTTTACTTTGGAGCCATCAAAATGCATCTTCCAGAAATTGGTTTCCGGTAATGGAGGCTCATACTGCATCTCGGCCCAATCCACCAAGAAATCCGCCAGGGTTTGAGACTTGATCGCTCCTCTTCTTGCATACAACGGGGTGTACGCGGCTAGATCAATCTCCCATTTGGCTACCCGGCCGCTTGCATCCTGATGGCTCCCAAGTGCAGGAGATCAATCGTAGTCTTTGATGGGAAGTATTACCCAAATTTGTAGTTCGACTCAGTGGGAACACAAGAATACCGGTGAGACTTTAGCAATTGGGACGTCACTCCCAACCACACCTGTGTATCAACAAACTTGCAACAAGAGTGGTGAGTGTAATAATGCAGTGAAAGTAAACAAACAAAAAGTAAATGGAGAGCAAGTGTTTTCACAGTTTTCACCGGAAAAGAGTGAAAGTAAACCAGAGACTAAAACGCAGGCATGAGGTGACAGCGGGGTGTTGCACGGATAAGATTGATCATGTAATAATGTTTTGCTAGCAGCGGGGCCTTTCTCTATCTCAGTTTTATGTAGGTGTGTGTTCCGTAAATTATTGTGCGTACTAACCAAGAGAATTTGCACAAAGCCTATTGTCCTACCTGCCCATTTCACCGGGGCCAATTTGGAACTACAGGTAATTAAGGTCTACCCTTTCGAATAGCCCGGACCAACGCATTAACACTCCATGAACACACATAATCCTCAAACTAGAACATATCCCCCTTGTTTTCCCTAGCTGTCACTTTAGGGTTCGCAGGTTCAACATAATAGCAGGTAATACACATTGGAGATAGATACCAAACTCAAATATATGATGTAGCAATGTAAGTTCAGTACTGAAATCATGCCACTTGGTCCCTAGTAACAAGCATTAAGCCTAGCAATAGTGCATCAATATAAGACATAAGAATTCTCAAGACAAACCCCTAGATCCCGCATACCGGGTAGCAATTACATGATCAATCTCATCCAAAACCCCTCACACCTCACATGCCTACATCAACTACTCACACATGGAGGGGGTGATGGAGCTCATGGTTGATGGAGATGATGGTGGTGATGATGATGGTGACGAAGCCCCTCGAATTCCACCTCCGGGGGTGAAATCCCGGACCAATCTGACTCCGAAATCAAAGATCGTGGTGGCGGCGGCGCTCCGTTTTGCGAACAGACCTCCTCTTCAAAACCCGTCAGTTTCTCGTATATATGGAGGGGTACGTCGAAGACCTAGCCGGAGTGGGCCATCTGGGCCCAAAAGGGGTGACCCCACGCGGCCAAGGAATCTGGCCGCGTGTGGGGCCCCCTTTTGGCCCTCGGGTGGCCCCCCGGCCCCATCTGGTGCTCATTCCCCTTCTTTTCCATAAAAAGTTACGTGGTTTTCGTCCCCTGTGAAAAGTCCTGCGAAAATAGACGGAAAGAAGACTTTTGCTAAAAACAGCGTCAGATTCTGCAGATTTATTCAATTATGGGGGGACTCCGGAGAGAAATACGATGCAAAGTGCTTGGAAAAGTAGATGCATTTTGGGTGCATCAACTCCCAAAGCTTAGCTCGTTGTTTGTCCTCGAACAACTCAAACGCAGTGCATAAGCGATAAAAACTTTGGCAAGAACTTTGCATTGCATATGCATCATCAATTAATACTAGCAAATACTCAAGTCATGATTCCTGTAACAAGTAGCAAAATACTAGCAAGTGTGCATCTACTCAGTGTTGAAGCATATATACTTGTTGCAATAGAAATAACATGAAGTGTTAATACTTGAATGAGTTTGCTCAATTGTAGACATAAACAAAGGCTTGTGCATCGCTGATGATTGAATCATATCAAGATTTTTGAGATCTCTGATTCTTTCATATGTTGACAAGTAAAATCATTGTGCTTACTACCTTGCTCTCAGTTTTGCTAAAGCATTAATTTTTCATTTTGATTCTTATGCTTGAAAAACTACAAGTTGAAAGCCTCATGCCCCTTAAAAGCGAAGTCCCGCACCATGATTACTCAACTCTAGATTCCTAATAAGCCTTGTACAATCATTGTAAGTATTAATGACATCATAGAGAGCAGAAAGTGGGGTACCTCTTTCCCCATGACATGGAAACCAGCCCATGTCAAAATGGCAAGACAAACAAATGGAATGGACTCATTATCCTTTTTTATTTCATTCACTATATGCATAGCTTCTTATTTTATTATAGGATATGTTGCGGAGTCCATTCTAGCTATAAGTAAATTTCCACCATGATATCGCATGGCTTGGGTTAGCGGCCCAATGCGTCTCTCTAATCATATATACTTACTCATCAAGACTTACTATTCCTCTACCTCATTTCGGCATGACAGGCATCCACAGTTAAAAGAACATGATATCAACTTGAATATAGAATTCTTAGTGCAGGGTTGAAAGTTTTCCATGTGATACACATTTAGACTAACCCCCAACCATAAGTTCGTCAAGCATAAGACTCCACTTTTATCATTCATGAAATTTTATCCTTTAATTCTTTCCTTGGTTGGCAAGTTCAGTAAGCACAATGGGATGCGTAAACCTTTGCTTAAGGCTACAATTATTCAATCCATCAGCCAAGTAATGACACTAAACAATATTTCAGTTGCATCAGAATATATTCTACTAAACCACGGAGAAGATAAACAATGCTATTATGTCACTAAGTGTTAAGGGAATCATAAGGTGTGCACTTGCTGTTATTAAAAAGCATACATAAGCACGGCAAAGGTGTCATACCTTTCATCCCTTCAAGCACATTATCATATCATTGTTGTTCTCCTCTCCCCACTTGAACTGCTCAATAAAAACACAAATCTTGCTATAAAAAGTTACTGCATTCAGCAATTTTTTTACCTACCTAAACACCTCAAAAGTTTCTCATGTTTTACAGAGGTTAAAGCCATAAAAAGTTGCAGCAGTGATTAAATTTTCAGCTCAAACGGAGTCACAAGTAAAGATTAAAGCATATAAGAGTGAACATATTTCAGCAATTCCTGCAGCTCCGTATTTATACTAAACTCAAGAAAACAAAAATATTTTTGTGGTTTTTGATTTTTAGAAACATAATGTAAATAACCAGAAGTAAACTAGCTAACAAATAACAAAATATTTTTGTGTTTTTCAGATTTAAAGAACATAAAACAACAAATAACATGCAAGTGATATAACACAACGAATGAGGAGGGAGAGAAATACTCCCCCAAGCTTGTGATCAAGCTAGTATCCTGGGTGGTAATCATGTCCACCACTCAGCGAACCTCCCTAGAAGAAGGATGGATCCTGCCATGCCTGTGCTCCAAGATGTGGTTCAGGGAAGCCCCAGGGATATTCCATAGGCGCCTGGTATTGGGGCTCCTCCTGTTGTTGCTCTTCTAGTTGTGGCTCTTCTTGCACATTCCACTTTGTCTCCCTGTCAAACAAGTCAGCACAAGGGAGCCTAACAGACACAATGTTCCCATTAGAATCCTTATAGCAATATGAAAAATATTCTTTCTCAGCCCTGCTCATATCCATGCGAAAAAGTAAACCAAAATCCAGCAGTCGAGACTGATTTACCATGGTACCCAAGTTATCATTAAAACCTCGTTCTGCCATAATGTATTCATGGATTAAAGTGGCAATGGCACCAACATATAAAGGAGTTTTATCCGTGCCATTCCTACTCACAGCTAAATGCAAAGTTCTAGCAAGTATGGTTCCCAGGTTATATATAGGTGTTGTATTTTCCATTGCACATTTTAATAAATAGATCATAGGACCAGTGCAAGCAGAAGTGTTATCCCTAGCAAGGAATCCTCTAGCAAGAAACAATGCAAAATATCTAAGGCCCGGGTGGTGGATGCATGTGAGCTTGCCTCTATTCATTCTTTCAGGAATATTTTTAGCAATGCTACGCCAGAATGTGACAAGTTCTTCTCTAGAATCAGCATATGTTTCATCCCATAACCCCGTAGTTGGTACACGTATAGCCTTACAGAATTCCTCTAATGACATGACTAAACGCTGCCCCCTCATTGTAAATTTAATGACAAAAGTAGCTGGAGGAGGGTTCTTAGACTTACTTTTCCGGTGCACCACCGGTCCCTCAAACCTGAATGTAGAGAGGAATTCCCTCGAGAGTTCCACATATGTGTTGCGTGGATGGCGTGAGAACTCAAGCAGCCCCGTAGTTGCAGCAAAGGCTTGGAAATCTTCAGCAATCCCCCAATGTTCAAGAACTTCGGGGTCTTGCCATCTTGTGGTATGGACACGCAGATTTTCACCTGCAAAAGCCAATTCATCCTCCCATAACTAATTATCATCATGATTGTTGGACACCCTTGATTCTCTTCTCCTTGTCCTTGAGGACATCCCAAGCAATGCCTTTCCCTTGTTCAGCATGTTACCTTGCTGTACCAAAATAAAATTCAACAAAAATTAAATTGTATCACTCTAAAACATTGCTAAGGCATCCATAACTAGTCCCCTAATCAATATCATGCATCCATATCAACTAGAAAACTTAAATTCATGGAGTTCTTAGACATAATAGGTGACACCTAGTGCAGCAAAATACTTCATACACAAAGCATGGGAGCAAAAAGTAATTGGATGAGTGAAGGAGTTACATACCAAGGAGTGATTCCACCAAACAGATTTGAAAAATCTGCCTCAAATGTGGAGATCGAGGATTGACAGAGATACAGAGCACGGGAAAAATGGAGGAGATGAACTAGGGTTGGTTTTCGGTCAAAAGGGAGCAGATGAGCATTGGATGGGCCCCAGCATCCACTTGTGGCCAAAAATGGGATATCCCACGCGGCCAAGGAATCTGGCCGCGTGGAGGTACCTATTTTGGCCCCTGGTGGCCTGCTGGTGCTCCCCCACTGGCTGCTGGTCCCTTCGGGCAAAAAACTGACCCCCTAATTTTTCTGGAATTTTACGTGAAACTTTTCTACAGAGAATTTCTAAAACTTCATATTTTGTGATTTCTGATTCTAATTTTTTTAATACTATGTCCATGTCTCACAATTTTAAAGCAAATAACATAAAAAAATGCAATTTAAATGTTTGTGAATCATGCCTTTATCATTTCCACATTAGTAATGAGGTTGATCAGGTCTCATTAGCAACATGTAAAGAATATAGCTCATGATTCTTATTATTACTTATTATAAAACAATAAATCAAGTTACCTCATATTTGATTGGAATGGTCCCAATCATCAATATTTCATACCTTGGTGCTGGAGGTGGTATAGGTATTTCAATGCTACCAATCTTAATGGAATTTATTTGTATAGCATTCACACTTGTGCTCATACTTGTAACATGTTTCTTCTTGGGAAAATAAATAGTGTGCTCTTTGCCTTTAACATTAAATGTCACTTTGCTCTCAGTGCAATTTATCACAGCTCCTGCAGTATTCAAAAAAGGTCTACCAAGAATAATAGATAGATTATCATCTTGAGTTATTTCTAATATAACAAAATCAGTAGGTATCAACTCATTAGCAATAGAGATGGGAACATCCTCACATATTCCTATAGGTACATCAGTTGTTTTATCAGCCATTTGTAAAGATATTTCTGTTGGAACTAGTTTGTTCAAATTAAGCTTCTTATATAGTGAGAAAGGCATAACACTAACACCGGCTCCTAAATCACATAATGCATATTTCACATAGGCTTATTTAATTTTGCAAGGAATAGTAGGAATACCAGGATCTCCACGTTTTTCAGGCAATTTTCCTTTAAATGAATAATCAGCAAGCATAGCAGTAATAGCATCACTAGGTATCTTTCTTTTATTAGTGACAATACCTGTCATGTATTTTGAATATGGAGGATTCTTAATAGCATCAATACGTGGAATCTCTAATTTCATATTCTTAATCATATCATAAAATTTCCCATACCTCTCTTCATCTTTTGTTTTTGATACCTCTTGGGGATATGGAATGGGTCTTTGTACCCATGGATCCCTTTCTTTACCTTTATCTTTATCTTTATTTGGTTTCTTCTTCTTCTTGGTCTTCTCAATAGGAGGCTGAGGATCCTCCTTACCAGCAGCTTCTTCATTATTATCATCATGTTGTTCAATATCAGGTGGAGATGATTCTTCTTCTTCATTATTATCATCCTCAGTTTCAGCATCAGAAATAGAAATATCCTTGTCTTGCTCATTGGAGTCATCATCATGCTCATTTTCATTGGGAGATTTTCCTGCAAAAGATTTATCTTTAAGAGCAACTTGCTCTTTTCTTTTAGGATGATCATCGGGATAATCAGGATCCTAGGTGCTTGCACCTCCCCTTGTATTAACTCCACATAATTGTTTTTGTTTATTCAGATTTTCATACAATTGATTTTGTAAAGAAATCATTTTCTCAACTTGATTGTTCATCATTTCACAATTTTTAACAATTCTTTTAACTTCCCCTACACTAGCATTTAAATTTTCACGGAGGAAATTAATTTTATGATGGTTTTCCATGATAGTCATTCTAATTTTACGCTCCTCAGGATTATCATGATAAGCAAAATTGTTAACATAAGAGACATCAACAGGAGGTGTTACCTCCTCATTACCTTCCATAGGGAGTATAGAGTTCACTTGAATTGGAAAGCATGGTTCATCAGTAGGAAATTTAATACCCATTTCAGATAATTCCTTGAGATGAGAGGTTTTAATTCCCTTCTCTTTAATAACCTTGGAAGCTTCAGCCATTGTTTCTTGGTTCAATTCGAGTATACCTCCTTTCTTCTCTGGGAGTGTCTCATTTTTATCTATCTCCTCAATGTTCCAATCAGCTTCATTCTCGAGAATAGACTCCAGTAATTCAATTGCTTCATCAACACTTCTGTCCCTAAAGATATTCCCTACAATACTATCAAGGTAGTCTCTTGTTTCCCCCATTAGTCCATTATAGAATATATCAAGCAATTCATGAGGTTTAAAACCATGACCAGTACATTTCTTACACATTTTACCAAATCTCCCCCAAGCTTGGGGTAGACTCTCTTTCTTATCTTGATTAAAATTGCCAATTTCAACAGTTAATGCATGTATCCTTTTAGTGGGAAAATATTTATTGAAAAACAATTGCAAGCATTCTTCCTTACTAGTAATACATGCAGGTCCTAAACGATTATACCAAACTCTAGCATCTTCACCCAAAGAAAAAGGAAACAATTTTAAGAATAAATAATGTTGACGGATTTCATCATTTCCAAATGTAGTAGATAAAGCATGCAATTCAGCAATATGATCAAGAGGAGACTCCTCATCCTTTCCACAGAATCTAGACTTCTCAACTATCTGAATTATCTCAGGATTAACATTGAATTCATAATCTTTATCTCTAATTCTAATAGCTGGGCCACACAAATTCCTAGTAGCAGCAAAACAGTTTCCAAGAGATGCATCATCATAAATAGAGAGTTTATCAAGTTTTGTATAATCAGGTGATATAAAGGCCTCAATAAATGCTTCTTCTTCTTCAGAAGAGGCCCCATATTCATACTCTCTACGAGTCTCATTTCTTTCTAGCTCAAGTTCTACATTTTCATCTACAGAAGATTCAGGAATTTCAGTTGTTTCAGGTGTTTCATTTGCCTCAGGTGTTTCAATAGTTTCAGGAATTTCAGAAGCTAGTTCTTTGTCTACATTATCAAGTGTTTGATCATTAGATGTACTAGTAGACATTTTTGACAATGGTGATTTACCAGCTATTCCTTTCTTTTTCTTAGCAGCCACAGTAGAAACAATATTAGGTGAAATTTTTGGTCTACTAGGCAAATCATTACCAGAACGAGTAGTCGAAGGCATTACCTCCTTCGAAGTGTCCTTTCCCTTTCCCATTGTAGGGAACAAGAAAGTGCAGCAAGTAGACAATAACAAGTGGTCTTACCAATAAAGCTAGGCTCCCCGGCAACGGCGCCAAAAAACAGTCTTGATGGCTCCCAAGTCCAGGAGATCAATCGTATTCTTCGATGGGAAGTATTACCCAAATTTGTAGTTCGACTCAGTGGCAACACAAGAATACCGGTGAGACTTTAGCAATTGGGACGTCACTCCCAACCACACCTGTGTATCAACAAACTTGCAGCGAGAGTGGTGAGTGTAATAATGCAGTGAAAGTAAACAAACAGAAAGTAAATGGAGAGCAAGTGTTTTCCCAGTTTTCACCGGAAAATAGTGAAAGTAAACCAGAGACTAAAACTCAGGCATGAGGTGACAGCGGGGTGTTGCACGGATAAGATTGATCATATAATAATGTTTTGCTAGCAGCGGGGCCTTTCTCTATCTCAGTTTTATGTAGGTGTGTGTTCCGTAAATTATTGTGCGTACTAACCAAGAGAATTTGCACAAAGCCTATTGTCCTACCTGCCCATTTCACCGGGGCCAATTTGGAACTACAGGTAATTAAGGTCTACCCTTTTGAATAGCCCGGACCAACGCATTAACACTCCATGAACACACATAATCCTCAAACTAGAACATATCCCCCTTCTTTTCCCTAGTTGTCACTTTAGGGTTCGCAGGTTCAACATAATAGCAGGTAATACACATTGCAGATAAATTCCAAACTCAAATATATGATGTAGCAATGTAAGTTCAGTACTGAAATCATGCCACTTGGGCCCTAGTAACAAGCATTAAGCCTAGCAATAGTGCATCAACATAAGACATATGAATTCTCAAGACAAACCCCTAGATCCCACATACCGGGTAGCAATTACATGATCAATCTCATCCAAAACCCCTCACACCTCGCATGCCTACAACAACTACTCACACATGGAGGGGGTGATGGAGCTCATGGTTGATGGAGATGATGGTGGTGATGATGATGGTGACGAAGCCCCTCGAATTCCACCTCCGGGGGTGAAATCCCGGATCAATCTGACTCCGAAATCGAAGATCGTGGTGGCCGCGGCGCTCCGTTTCGCGAACAGCCCTCCTCTTCAAAACCCGTCAGTTTCTCGTATACATGGAGGGGTACGTCGAAGACCTAGCCGGAGTGGGCCATCTGGGCCCAAAAGGGGTGACCCCACGCGGCCAAGGAATCTGGCCGCGTGTGGGCCCCCTTTTGGCCCTCGGGTGGCCCCCCGGCCCCATCTGGTGCTCATTCCTCTTCTTTTCCATAAAAAGTTACGTGGTTTTCGTCCTCTGTGAAAATTCCTGCGAAAATAGACGGAAAGAAGACTTTTGCTAAAAACAGCGTCAGATTCTGCAAATTTATTCAATTATGGGGGGACTCCGGAGAGAAATACGATGCAAAGTGCTTGGAAAAGTAGATGCATTTTGGGTGCATCACATCCTTGTTGCCCATAATCTCCGAGATGGGAGCCGTGCTTACCACTGTGATGGGATGCTCCTAGAAATAGTGCTTGAGCTTCTTGGCACCCAGGTATACGCCATAAGTCATCTTCTGGTAGTGTGGATAATTTTGCTTGGAGCTGGATAGCACCTCACTGAGATAATACACCGGCCGCTGCACGGTCTTGCCTTCCTCTTCTCGTTCCACTACCACCACCACACAGACTACCCGGTTGGTGGCCGCAATATAGAGCAGCATTGGCTCCTTGGGCAGAGGGCTTGCCAGGATGGGAGCGCTACCCGGCATGGTCTTGAGTTCTTTGAAGGCCACATTAGCTTGTGGTGTCCAGACAAACTTGTCACTTTTCTTCATGAGCTGATAGAGAGGCAGGGCCTTCTCACCCATTCTTCCCAGGAAACGGCTAAGAGAAGCTAGGCACCCGGTAAATTTCTGCACATCCTTCACTGATCTCGGCAAAGACATGCTCTCTGTAGCTTTTATCTTTGAAGAGTTGGCCTCAATGCCCTGACTGGATACCAAGAAGCCGAGTAGCTTGCCAGCCAGGACGCCAAATGTGCAGTTGGTTGGATTCAGTTTCATCCGGTATTTGCGCAAGCTAGCAAACATTTCCTCAATATCGCTCAGCAGAGTGTGTTTTTCTTTTGTTTTGATGACAATGTCATCTACATACACCTGCACATTCTTGCCTATCTGTTCATGCAAGCATTTCTGCATGCACCTCTGATATGTAGCCCCAGCATTTCTCAACCCAAAACACATGACAAAATAGCAATAAGCCCCGCACGAGGTAATAAAAGCAGTCTTTATTTGATCAGCCGGGTTCAGAGGTATCTGGTGAAAACCAGAGTAGGCATCAAGGAACGGGACCAAAGTTATACAGAGCTGCTATGTGTCCAGAAAGTGCAACAACAATCGAGGGTTACTGGGGTTACCTCGCCCCAGGCCGAATCACATCGGTAGGCGGGCTCAGACATGGATCATCGGCTCCACAACCCCTCGGCTGCGACAACTATACAGGCATAGCCAAAACTGTATAACAACGGGCTCGAATCCAACAACCGATCAAAGCAGCACTCTAGACATGAAAGTTGTATTAAACAAGTGTTACTAGAGTATAGCTTTACAAGCAGAGGTCACATGACCCAACATTACATCAGACAACGGAAGGCAAATTATGTTGCTAATCAACAAGAACCAAAAAGGCCTAAGAGGCCGCAACATAAGGCGACGTCCCAGCCCATAGATTCCAGGCTGCTACCTGGGAACCCCAAACTACTCGTCGATGTCCACGTTGAAACACCACCGATGTGAGAAACTCCACCTGAACCAAGTTGAAGCAAACATGAGTACGGGAGGTACTCAACAAGACTTAGTTAACCTATTATATATCTTATTCTTTTAGAAAGAGTTATGAAGGTTATTTTGCGTAAAGCCATCTTTGTCTTCCAAGTTGAGGAAGGAATAGCACGTCTCATGGAGTATTTTGAAAACAGATGAGAAAACTACTCAACTACTGATATCATCATCTTTTTAAACCACCAATTCATATCAGCACCTCGTGCTCCAAAGATCACCACCTCAAGTTGTTCCGGTAACTCAATCTACAAGGTAACCCCTCTCGGCATCTCTGAGGAGGCATTCTTCATTCGTTATCAGCAAGTTTTAATCATTCCGTTTAAGTTATCTATGATCACAGAATCCGTCACCGAGTCGTCTTTAACCGCGGGCACGGCTTTTCAAAAAGATTTAACCCTGCAAGGGTGTACAACTTTACCCACACGTACCAACCGACTCTTAGTGCCACTAGATTAGCACTATCCCGGGAAGTGCCGGCAGAGGGAGGTTGACCACGACCTTTCCCTTGCTTTTCCTATTCCATGAGTCGCTCCGGGTAGAGATGGTCCGCCAATAGGGAGTGGCCATCTCCTGTCGGGTCTCTATCATTGTGAGTGGTGCTTCAACTACTATCTCACCACAGGCTGCTACACCGCCACGTCCTAGTTTTGTAAACGTTTTTAACATCCCCACAAATCCAAATGGAAACCCTGAACTAGGCAACTCATGGAACAAACTAGGCAAGTTGAGACCGAGGGGAATCTAAGCCCCGTGTGGATGCACGCTTAGTCTTGGCTCGAAGACGAGAACTCGCTCCAAGGGGCATGAATGAGACAACCACCATAGACCCTCTGTGGTCTCGTCATCCACACCTTTAAATCATGTTAACCAAGTTATCTTAACTTTCCACAACATCCTATCATACTAGATTCTTTCGTAACTCTGATTCATGAACCGGATGGAGCAAGAGATAACAGGCATGTATGACTAAGCACAACATATTTCAGGCTTTAGCGATGCACACAAGCAAACCTGTAGCTGCTAGGAGTAGTGGATCAGGATAAGTATGCTATGCATGGTATAGGAGAACTCTAACTACTGACACAAGATACATTGGAATCAGATGCAATGTACGAGAATCAAAAAGTCTTTCAAAACCATATATGGCAGATAAGAGGTTCTACTTGCCTTGATTCAAGAAAACCAGAGAAAGAATTCAGGAATAAGTGCTTGACTTGGTTGTTTAGACCAAGTATTCGTCATGCCGTTGTCGATCTTCTCTTCGGAGTCACGTTCTACCGATCAGAAGCAAAACACCGAAAGAGAAACAACAATCAAACATGACATCGATGCAATGCGCAATATGTATGCATGAGCAATTTAATGCACTGAAAGAAGCCCTAAACATGTTCTTTAGGTTCCTAGGGTTAATATGGCAATTAAGCATTTTTACTGAAATTAGCCCGAAATAGACCCCGGATGGGGTTTCGGGCGATTTTGGAACTGAGTCCAATTTTAGTTGCTCAAATGGGTTTGAAAACATCATAAATGGGTTGCATTTGTCATTTTGAGAAATTTGGCATATAACTTTTAATTTTCTAATTTTATTGAATAAAAACTTATTTTTCTATTTTTAAATGAATTAAACAACATTAAATAAATGGTCCAAAAATAATGGTTGTCAAACATGAATGAAAATTACATACTTGGGTAGATTTTATTTTTCTGAACATTTCTATACCTTATTTTTTTTTTAGTAGTATTTCAGGAGATATTCATTATACCATTTTAAACCATTTCTGGAATTTTTTTAACATTTCTGATAAAAAGAAAACAAGATATATGACGTCGAGCTGACGTCATTGTGACATCATCAAAGCCCAAATCCTCTCTGCCGACGAGCAATTGCTCGATCTAGCGTGCAAATCGCGAATTAAACCCACTAGGGAGGATGAGGAGGCCACGGCGAACGAGGAGGTGTTGGTGGGTGACCAAACGGTTGTCGGACTTGGCCGGCGGCGACCATACCGCGAGGCGGAACACGGACGACGGCGGCAAGGTGATTCGGAAGGCTAGGGAGGAAGGAGGGAGAACCTACGTGCTCCTGAGATTACCAGGAAGGCGGGGAGGCGGTCGGTGATGCGAGATGGGGTCGGAATCATCGCCGGCGAGTGAAGAACGACGGCGGCCGTTGCGGAGGTGGGCGGCGCGATTCCCGCGTTCCACGGCGTCCCGGAAAGCATGACTTGGAGGAGAGGTAGATGGGGACTAGGCGGAGCTCCAGGGGAAAACGGTGGGCCTTGAGGTGGTCCACAGCGACGGCAATCGCCGGAAATCGACGGCGGCCTTCGGCTAGGGTTTCGTTCGGCAGAGAAGATACAGGGAGGTAGGGTGCAAGTGAAAGGGACCGAGAGAGAGAAGATCTTGCGCGGTTATCCTTGCCTTTATCTGCAGTGAGGGAGGCAGCAAGAGCTGGCAGCCGGCGTCGGTGGGAGGGACACGCAGCTGCTCCTTCTGTCAAAGGAAGAAGAAACAGTTTTGCACAACACCCCCTGGAATTTTGAGATTTGCACAGAAGCCCTTTTCCATAGAAAATAGAACTTAAAACCTTGTTTTCAGGTCCTTTTTGCAAGAAATAAAATTGGCAAAAATACTGTTGGGAAAGCTCATCAAATTTCCAACAAAACCATTACTTGGTTTTCAACTTTTGAAACTGTTTTAAAATTCAAATTTGAAGTGCTCACTTTAAGTGATTTTTGGTCATTCATTTGTTATTTTCAAATTCAAGATTTTAAACCATTGTTTTCATGCATGTATGAGATGCCAACAACACACACCACCCTGTTGTAGTAAAACAGGGATGTTACAAATCTACCCCCCTTACAAGAATCTCGTCCCGAGATTCCTGAAGGAGAAAGAAAAAAGGAACACCGGTTTTGAACGATCTTCTCGAACCTTACGGTTCTCTTCTTGAAGAGGTTGCTCCGTAGCATCACGAAGTGTTGATTGGCTACACCTTAGGTGGAAGGAAAAAAACTCGTAGGATTTGATCTTCACTCAGCCCGGGCACAGTTTGGTTTGTAACCGGGCAAACCGTCAGCCCGCACCGCACCGCACCATCATTGCCGGGTTAAACTGGTTTACAGGCTGGAAACCGCGATCGGAAAATTCTATGCTGCGTTGAGACGATCTGAAACCAAGTGAAAACCACCAAACCGTAATCAGCTTTCTCATCTATTAGAGCGACGGGAGAGGAAAAAAGAGAGCGTTTGAGCGACCCTTCGTGCCACGCGCTGCTGTGCCCGGAGGAGGCCAGCCAGCTCGTCCCCATGAGCCGCGAGGCCGGCGACCACCTCCGCCCAGACTCCTCGCCGGCAACCGTTTCGGCCGGGCCCAGGTGATTAGTCAAGGAAATCAGTTACTGATTATGATCTCGCGAGGCACATGTGCGGAAGAGCGCACGCACAAGCCGGAGCTGCTGGTTGGCGACGGCTCGCCGGAGGCGGCGATGATGCTGGACATGTGCCTGGAGTTGGAGGCCCAGCAGCACCATGCCTGGACAGACGCCATCATGGCGCAGTGCATCGTCGCTCCGCTTCTCGGCGGCGCGCAGTGACCACGCCATCGAGGACGAGAACGGTGCCAAGCTACGAGGCGCAGAACGGTGCCAAGCTACGAGGCGCAGCTCTCGGCGTCGAGGTACCTCGCCGGTGAGTCCGTCAGGCGTCAGCCTAGCCAACCTCAGCCACTTCCCGATGATGCGCTAATTCATACGTGAAGGTGTGATGGAGGAGCTCAAGGCCAGGCCGACGGCGGGGAAACTCACGGAGTTCACGCCGGTGGACTTTGTTTACGTGTTTCACCGGTGCCAAACCAACTGAACCGTGTAACCAAACTAGACCACACCGTTGTCTCATGTCCAATCTAAACACTATAAACCAGACCAACTCATTTAAAACCAGGGCAAATGGTCTGGTTTAAAGAAACTGTGGAAACCGGTTTAAACCGGGAATGCACAGGGTGAATCTTCACGAAGATCAAGTATCTCATGGGTAACTCACGACAGGAATGTTCATAAAGAAATGTCGAGTTAACAGGCACGAAACACATCAAGGTAACAGAGGGAATAAGAGAAGGTTTCAAGGTTTTGGACGATGGTTCTCAAGAGGATTTAGAATATGATCTTTGCACAAGACTTTAAGTCCTTCTGGAAAAGAAAGGTTGGACAACTTATGACATTGAGGTTTCTTCAAACGGAATACCAATATGGGGTGAATTGTCTTGAATATGACAATGTAATATCCATAGACAAGGGAGAACACGAGAAAACACTGTAATTCGTACATTAGAGAGAATTTGATACATGATTATGTTCACTCTTCAGAGTGGACACGGAAGATAATGGAACTTTCATTCCGTTAAAGTTTGTCGAAAACTTTGTCAAAGGTAGGAATGTTACTTCATGACAGAAGATGAGTAACCACGGATTGTTGGAACACCGTAACAAAGAAAGAATCCTTGGTCACACCGTAAGGATGAATAACCAACTGGGATGGAAACATCGGGAGGAATAAGGAATCTCCTTCCTATTGTGGATTGTATGTAGCAATTCGTTTACCACATGGTTAAGACTCCAGGGGCTGAAGTGACTGACAAATTCACACAATGTGTGAGATGAACGGAACTTCAAGTATACACAACTTGAGGAAGGGGACCAAACAATGGTGGTTACGAAACACCAAGAGATGTTCTTCACGATGAACTTAACTAAAAAAAAAGTTTTGGAGGTTCAACGGAGAGATATTGGAAAGACCAACTTCCAGGTTCTCCTGGACGTTCTAGATACCAACATCGGGCTTATGCAAGCCTTCTACAGGTAAACAAGTGAATGTAGAACTCCGGTTTGGAAAAAAACGGAGAGGGAAAACTTGTTGGGATGAACCTCACCAGAATTCTCACGGAGAGTGGTTGTTCTTATGGATTCAAAGAGATATGACATTAGGCCTTCCGGCTAATTTGTCAACCACAACATCAACCATGGCGGATTTTCGGAAGGACTTAAGTAGAAACCCTTGAGGAAACACTAACCATCCTTGCTGCTTGAGATTCAGCTCTGGTTATTGCGTTGATAACTCAGACTCAGTATGTGTGATCGAAGAGGTTGCACCGGTTATCTACGAGATACATATGCTAGATTCTCAAGATATGGAGTATGATGGCAAACTCAAGAAGGATAAGCGGAATTACAGAACTCATGTATTAGCAACTTGTGAAAGACGGTTGCACCTACATGGTTTACTTGCAACGAAATACATCGGAGTCATTGTTGGGAAGATGGTAGCAAATATATCGAAGTTCTTGGAATTATTCTCCTTATTGAACAATCAGTCAATGACTGGGCGTGGATGCAAACTTCTTCAAGGAATGGAGGTAACAACCAACCATCTCAAGCATAGTCCACACATGCATGACCAACTTGGGATTATTCCCGAAGGAGCAAGAAAACTTTACTCAGATCCATGGCGACAACTTTCACCATAAGCACATGAACCGGAGTAAGTCACTTCAAACATCTAGAACACGAACTTCGTGATGACACAAAGATGGTTCTCCAAAAATTTCCAAAATTAATGCCAACTGTTCAACATGAACTTCTTGCAACTTGGAGAAATAGGAATGTCATCGATGGGCTCGACAACACACTTATCAAAATACTCCAAGCAGAGGGTCTCATATGATACATGAAAAAGGCAAAATATTGGTCAGATTAAAGGACATGAAGGTGTACCTAGGCAAAACACCATCAAGATAGTCCTTAGATCTGATCTCGATTTGACGATAGCCCAATCAAATCAAGGGTGGAAAGATAGCATGTCCACTAAGGAGATACTACCCTGCTTCAAGACAAAGGGAACTAGACATCCCTTAACAAAGGATCAATTTAGGTGGAGCTTTTGCCTTTCAACTCTCCAAGTTGTTGTTTAAGCTCAACCACTAGTCCGGGGTGTCCAGCGGAGTTTCTTGGAGAAAAGAGTAGTTCAAACTACCCCTCGTTTAGACATCACGGTCAGGTAACCACATGGTGATACTTCTAGAAAGACAACCAGAATATCACAACCTACCGGTATGTCTCAGGGTTGAAAAGGAATCTTTCTTTTCAAAGCAGTCAATATGATCTTGAGAGCTCCGGCATGAACCTAACTCTCTGACCAAGAATGTGGACCGGAATGAAGGGATTTGGTAACACAGTCAACTTTAAGTATAGACCGGGTGACCAATAGTGCTAAGAAGGATACAAAGGTTTCTTAGATTTTTCGAAGCAATAGAAATTGCTAGGAATATCTGATACACACATCAATGCACAGACCCATCATTCTCAAGCATTCAAGCTTGCAGGAAGGGGGAAGTGAAGATGTGTAACAACATCACTTTATAAATAAGGCCATGAAACTTAACACAACCTCTTGATATAGAAGAGTGTGATACTCGAAGGTGGAACAGATTAGAAGCTGATGAAACTTCTCTAATTTGCGGATTACAAAACTTTGACCTGGTCCTTAAAATGAACGAGGTACTGGAGTTCGTTTTTTCCCGACATTCCAAGATGGAACGTTCAGACGAAACACAAGAGCAAATGCATTGGAAGAATCCAACACCATGTGTAACTTGGTTTCCAAACAACGGACGAAGTTCGGAAAGCAACTAAAGAGTAGAGACGTGCTCAAAAGAATCCCGAGATCACGTTGAATACACAGGCATTACTCATTTGTAGAACCCATGCCGAAATATTGGTATAGCTGAATCAAACCAAAGACATAAGAATCATGGAGAACACTCTTGTTGTGACTCCTTTTGATTCCAAAGAAAACCTATGGCTATGAGAGTTGGAATTGCCTAGACACCCTGAGGTGGAACAGATTCCTCAAGATCCAAAGAAACAGAACTTGGGTTAAAGGTCTGCATCCTGTACTGATAGCGTGACCATTACATGGTTAAGAAACCACATGACTCAACTCACCGCAATTCAGCACATTCCGGGACCTTCGGTTCAAGTACAAAGTCTAAAAACCAAAAGAAAGGAGTAACTAGTCTCTTAGTTCCTTGAAGGACACTACGAATAGCAATCACGAAGTATCTTCCAGAAACCATACGTAGCTCCGGAAGTACCTGATCAAAAGACAAGGAATACATTCGAGATGGAAAAACAGATCTCGAGGTTCAGGATTTGGGACTTTAGAACAGGAGTATGTGGAACCCACACAACTCTGAGAGATTATGATGGAAAAGAATCTCCCATTTGAATGAAGCGATAACAGAGTATGAAACACACACGACTCTAGAACTTAACACTAGGTCAACTTGGTAAAAGACGTCCTTGCCAGAGAAGGCACCTAGGTTTTCAATGACTAGAAGAGATAGCAAAACCTTTTCAAACCAAAACAGGTAAGAAGACACAGAGTTAGAGCGATACCAGATAAGGAGTAAAAAGAATCCTAAGAAGGTTTTTCACAATCCATTTGGAGTTTCAAAGTAGTTTTCACAAACACTAGACTCGACATCGACCAAGCAATAAGGTTTTCCTACAGGCAGTCCTGCTCTGATACCAAGATTTGTCAGACCCCGGACCCAGAGATATACATACTGTTATGTGCTCCTAGCCATGCACTCACAAGGGCTTCAGGGTTACCAGCCCCGGCCGCAACAAACAACGGCAGGCAGACCGGATTCATCGGCACGTAGTCCGGATCCCCGGTCTACTACTCCTTATATCCATGCTAGTCATAACCAATTATGCATACCCAAGCATCCACGAGTCGGACGAAACTGAAGGAACGGGACCAAAGTTATACAGAGCTGCTATGTGTCCAGAAAGTGCAACAACAATCGAGGGTTACTGGGGTTACCTTGCCCCAGGCCGAATCACACCGGCAGGCGGGCTCGGACATGGATCATCGGCTCCACAACCCCTCGACTGCGTCAACTATGCAGGCATAGCCAAAACTGTATAACAACAGGCTCAAAGCCAACAACCGATCAAAGCAGCACTCTAGACATGAAAGTTGTATTAAACAAGTGTTACTAGAGTATAGCTTTACAAGCAGAGGTCACATGACCCAACATTACATCAGACAACGGAAGACAAATTATGTTGCTAATCAACAAGAACCAAAAAGGCCTAAGAGGCCGCAACATAAGGCGACGTCCCAGCCCATAGATTCCAGGCTGCTACCTGGGAACCCCAAACTACTCGTCGATGTCCATGTTGAAACACCACCGATGTGAGAAACTCCACCTGAACCAAGTTGAAGAAAACATGCGTACGAGAGGTACTCAACAAGACTTAGTTAACCTATTATATATCTGCTTCTTTTAGAAAGAGTTATGAAGGTTATTTTGCGTAAAGCCATCTTTGTTTTCCAAGTTGAGGAAGGAATAGCACGTCTCATGGAGTATTTTGAAAACAGATGAGAAAACAACTCAACTACTGATATCATCATCTTTTTAAACCACCAAGTCATATCAGCACCTCGTGCTCCAAAGATCACCACCTCAAGTTGTTCCGGTAACTCAATCTACAAGGTAACCCCTCTCGGCATCTCCGAGGAGGCATCCTTCATTCGTTATCAGCAAGTTTTAATCATTCCGTTTAAGTTATCTATGATCACAGAATCCGTCACCAAGTCGTCTTTAACCGTAGACACGGCTTTTCGAAAATATTTAACCCTGCAGGGGTGTACAACTTTACCCACACGTACCAACCGACTCTTAGTGCCACTAGATTAGCACTATCCCGGGAAGTGCCGGCAGAGGGAGGTTGACCACGACCTTTCCCTTGCTTTTCCTATTCCATGAGTCGCTCCGAGTAGAGATGGTCCGCCAATAGGGAGTGGCCATCTCCTGCCGGGTCCCTATCGTTGTGAGCGGTGCTTCAACTACTGTCTCGCCACAGGCTGTTACACCGCGACGTCCTAGTTTTGTAAATGTTTTTAACATCCCCACAAATCCAAATGGAAATCCTAAACTAGGCAACTCATGGAACAAACTAGGCAAGTTGAGACCGAGGGGAATCTAAGCCCCGTGTGGATGCACGCTCAGTCTTGGCTCGAAGACGAGAACTCGCTCCTAGGGGCATGAACGATACAACCACCACAGACCCTCTGTGGTCTCGTCATCCACACCTTTCAATCATGCTAACCAAGTTATCTTAACTTTCCACAACATCGTATCATACTAGATTCTTTCGTAACTCTGATTCATCAACCGGATGGAGCAGAGATAACAAGCATGTATGACTAAGCACAACATATTTCAGGCTTTGGCGATGCACACAAGCAAACCTATAGCTGCTAGGAGTAGTGGATCAGGATAAGTAGGCTATGCATGGTATAGGTGAACTCTAACTACTTACACAAGATACATTGGAATCGGATGCAATGTACGAGAATCAAAAAGTCTTTCAAAACCATATATGGCAGATAAGAGGTTATGCTTGCCTTGCTTCAAGAAAACCAGAGAAAGTCTTCAGGAATAAGTGCTTGACTTGGTTGTTTAGACCATGTATTCGTCATGTCGTTGTCGATCTTCTCTTCGGAGTCACGTTCTACCGATCAGAAGCAAAACACCGAAAGAGAAACAACAATCAAACATGGCATCGATGCAATGCGCAATATGTATGCATGATCAAGTTAATGCACTGAAAGAAGCCCTAAACATGTTCTTTAGGTTGCTAGGGTTAATATGGCAATTAAGCATTTTTACTGAAATTAGCCCGAAATAGACCCCGGAGGGGGTTTCGGGCGATTTTGGAAGTGAGTCCAATTTTAGTTGCTCAAATGGGTTTGAAAACATCATAAATGGGTTGCATTTGTCATTTTGAGCAATTTGGTATATAACTTTTAATTTTCTAATTTTATTGAATAAAAACTTTATTTTTCTATTTTAAATGAATTAAACAACATTAAATAAATGGTCCAAAAATAAAGGTTGTCCAACATGAATGAAAATTATATACTTGGTTAGAGTTTATTTTTCTGAACATTTCTATACCTTATTTTTATTTTTCTGAGTAGTATTTCACGACATATTCATTATACCATTTTAAATCATTTCTGGAATTTTTTTAACATTTCTGATAAAAAGAAAACAGGATATATGACGTCGAGCTGACATCATTGTGACATAATCAAAGCCCAAATCCTCTCTGTCGACGATCAATTGCTCGATCGAGCGTGCAAATCACGAATTAAACCCACTAGGGAGGATGAGGAGGCCACAGCGAACGAGGAGGTGCTTGTGGGTGACCAAACGGTCACCGGACTTGGCCGGCGGCGACCATACCGCGGCGGCGGAACACGGACGATGGCGGCAAGGTGATTCAGAGGGCTAGGAAGGAAGGAGGGAGCACCTACGTGCTCCTGAGATTACCAGGAAGGCGGGGAGGCGGTCGGTGATGCGAGATGGGTCCGGAATCATCGCCGGCGAGTGAAGAACGACGGCGGCCGTTGCGGAGGTGGGCGGCGCGATTCCCGCGTTCCACGACGTCCCGGGAAGCATGACTCGGAGGAGAGGTAGATGGGGACTAGGCGGAGCTCCAGGGGCAAACGGCGGGCCTCGAGGTGGTCCACAGCGACGGCAATCGCCGTAAATCGTCGGCGGCCTTTGGCTAGGGTTTCGTTCGGCAGGGAAGATACAGGGAGGTAGGGTGCAAGTGAGAGGGACCGAGAGAGAGAAGATCTTGTGGGGTTATCCTTGCCGTTATCTGCAGTGAGGGAGGCAGCAGGAGCTGGCAGCCGGCGTCGGTGGGAGGGACATGCAGCTGCTCCTTCTGTCAAAGGCAGAAGAAACAGTTTTGCACAACACCCCCCTGGAATTTTGAGATTTGCACAGAAGACCTTTTCCATAGAAATAGAACTTAAAACCTTGTTTTCAGGTCCTTTTTGCAAGAAATAAAATTGGCAAAAATACTGTTGGCAAAGCTCATCAAATTTCCAACCAAACCATTACTTGGTTTTCAACTTTTGAAACTGTTTTAAAATTCAAATTTGAAGTGCTCACTTTAAGTGATTTTTGGTCATTCATTTGTTATTTTCAAATGCAAGATTTTAAACCATTGTTTTCATGCATGTATGAGATGCCAAAAACACACACCACCCTATTGTAGTAAAACAGGGATGTTACAGCTGGCCACCTTATATACTGGTGGCCAGCGAGTATTCTACACATAAAAGGTACACGATATGACAACACCACTGTGGAAACGGCGCACGCCTCCGTGTTCCCGCTGACGTCGTACCGAAAGTCGTCGCGCCGTCCGGCTGACAGGTCTTGTCCACCCTGTCAGCCTCTTAGGGTAGGTCACTGACATGTCCTGTCCCCCTGTCAGTGACATGAATTGACAGGTGGCTACCCGTACTATGCCCACGCCTCAGCGCGGATAATCATGCTCCTAGTAAGTTGAACCGCACGCCTGTATGGATCCTGGATACGCGGGATCTTCCACAACGGCTCCATTGACTTTGTGCCCGAGTAGGATAGCCTCCCGTCTACTCGGATCACGTGAGTTCTACCCGGTTGATCCAGAACATCACTTGCCATCTTCTCTTGGCCTTCAACACTTTCCACCGAATAGCGCCTACCGGATAATGGGTACCCGGGTAGCCGCCTACCCGGCAAAACCATACTTTGGGCACTGTTTACCACTAGTCTTACCCCTACTGAGGGGTAGCCCCCCCCCCCCCCCCGACAACGGGGGAGGAAGTTAGTACAAACAATGTACTGGCAAGTGACACTTGTATGGTGGCAGTTTTGAGGAATAAACTAACTACATGATATTTGGCTGGTGGAGTCTTGACTATTTACATAAAGCTAGTTTTTCCCTATATTTGTAAATCATTTTCAAATGCAAATATTTGTACAATCATTCATGGCTAAACCACAATAAAGTTGGACAAAGCATCATGGCTAAACCACCATGAAGTTTGATAAATCATCATGGCTAAACCACCATGAAGTTTGATTGTGGCATCATGGCTAAACCACCATGTGCCATATAAAGGGTTTTTACCATATTTTATTTCATTCAGAAAAGATGAGAGATCCTTCGGCACCAACTCCGTTTAGTTAGCTCATATTGCCCATAACCGGGGACACGGCTAAGATCTTAGTTTTTAACTCCGCAGAGGTTGTGCACTTTCACCTTGAGACTCATCCTCCTCGAGAGAAGAATGAGACAAGATCTTTGGGAGGAGGGGTTCAACCATACCAGCATGACTCGATGCTCCTAAAATTCTATCACCCAATGTCATACAACAGGATGAACCCCCACAACTTACTTAATCTTGGCAGAGCCCATATTACCTCAAGGTTGCACTGGAAGCTAACTAAAAGGTGAAGATCTACAAATATCTTTATTCCTGGGTGGCGGTCCACAAGTGTACTCTCAGGTGACAACCCCCATATTCATGGCTAAACCACCATGAACATGGTTCTGAGTAGCCCCTCAACATAATCCAAGAAAGTTTCAATCCACCTAGGTGTTTCATTGGGTTGTTAATTTTCAATTTTCAAAACACCACAACCCAACAGGTAACAGCAACAGTTGTGATAGTATTCTAGTTTAGCTAAACTAGTACTTAGCAGGGGTTTCAGGTTGGCTACACACTACTAGGTGTTCTGAGCATAGC
Organism: Alopecurus myosuroides; assembly: GCA_028641055.1. Lineage (NCBI taxonomy): Eukaryota > Viridiplantae > Streptophyta > Magnoliopsida > Poales > Poaceae > Alopecurus > Alopecurus myosuroides. The sequence goes on from CM054062.1 coordinate 194,591,649, forward strand.
ATATACTTAGAAAATAATAAAAACACCTATGATGCATACTACTGAAAACACTAATGCACTTGAAAACAAAAATGGGACATGAGTATCAATTGCCTTGTGGTAGTTGGTATTTAGACACTCTCTTTACAAATAGAACGTTTCTCTCTGTACAATATAAAAAATATAAATAAATAACAATAAACAAGCAATTCATCAACAAACAAACAAATACAAATAAAAATATACAATACATAAGCATAACAAGTTGTTCAACTTGATTGGAGTTAACATGGACAAGGTTTTGACTCATAATTCGATATGCAAAAAGAATTATGATGAGATGGTTATTGTTTGGTCTTTTATGGAGAAGTTCAAGTTTACCACAATAATTCAATTTATGTAAAGGAATTATAGTGGTTTGAGTAAGGCTTAACACATAATTCAATTTACAAAAAGAATTATGGTAAAAGGGTTTAGTCCTAGCTACTAGGGTATGGGTTGGTCACGGTTTAAGTTTGAAAGATTCAAACACCAGTGGATTCATATTGTCAAGAAGGTTTCCAAGAGTTCACCTAAGGGTTATCACTTTTACTTCAATATGATAAGTGAAACAAGGTAGTAAGATATAGTACTTAATTCAATGTGCAAAAGAACTAAGTGGTTGTTCATGGGGTTTACCATTAGTGGTTAAGGGTTGTCAAGGAATATCACTTCACTCAATATACAAAAGAAGTGGGTGTGATAGGGTTTAGGGTTTTAGAGAACAAATCCATGATCAGCATGATTTATTTCATGGCTTTGGTTTAGTACAGTTGAAGCAATTTACAATATGACTTGTAAATTTACAAAGGGTCTTGGGTTATGGGTTTCTCGTCCAAAAGTTATTTTCCATAAGGTCAACATGACATGGTGTTGGTTTGATCAAAATGATCATACCACAATTTTCCTAAAAGGAGGTTTCATCAAACAACAGATAAGGTATATTGATTGATTACTATGGGTGGTTTATATGACAAAGATTACATGGGATGGGTTCTATGGTCACCATTAGTTTGGGTACTGGTTTCTCGGGTCTAAGGTTACTAAATGGAACAATTTTTTAGAAGAAAACTAATTAAAATTATTTATAGAATTAAAACTAGGTACAAAATACTTAAATGGTTATTTAAATTCTAAACTCCATTTTAATTGGTTCGATTATTCTTTTGGGACAGGGGTATGAAAGTACAAATCCCAAGGATTTTAAAAATACTTTATTTGCAATTTTTTGGTTTGTAGAATTTGAATTATGCCAAAATTTATCAAACAAGCATATTTAAATTTGAACCAATTTAAGTTTGTCAAAGTTGAATTTGGGCAGTGCCAAAAGTTTCTACATGTTGTGCTGATTTTAGAAGGTCCAAGTTTGCTAAACTTGGGCTTATGGATTCAAATTGTCTATCAGCCGCGCGAGGAGATGGGAAGGGAGTGGTTTTGGGCCAGGTTAGGCACTGCGCGGGCTGCAGATAGCTAAACGACACCCACACACACACGTGACGCAACCCTATTTGCTGGTACCTCTTCGGGTTAGTGATCTAATCACGGCCGCTGGTTTCAGATCGGACGGCTGAGGCCGCTGGTTCTGTAACATCCCAACTTTTAATAAAGATCTAGAAATTTTGAACATAGGAAATTTTCTATCCTAGGGTCTTCTCCAAACTTAGGGTCTCGAATTCTACAGGCAACACAATGCTCTGATACCATTTTGTAACATCCCAACTTTTAATAAAGTTGGAATACCTGTGTTATTGTGCTAGTCCCTGGATCAATTGCTAGCACCACAGTACAAAATGAAATATCATGCAAATGCATCAAATTCTATTACATCGCATGATCCAGTCTTTACAAAATAAAATTACAACTTGCATAGTCTTAGAAGACTAGCAGAAAACAAAGAAATACAGCGGAAAACATAGTACAACATTGAGCCCATCTTCTTCATGTGCCACAGGCAAAACATGTTGGCGATAGTCTCGAGATCCTAAACGAAATCCTCACTCGTCTTCAGAAATATCTGCAATATGGAATATGCAGCCACAAGGGAGTCAATACATTTTAATGTATTGGCAAGTAACACTATGGTGGATATAAATGGCAAGACTAATACTACATGCTTATTTGGCTGAGTGGAGTTTAGGTTAAGTTTGCATAAAGCCAGTTTTGTCCTATCTCTTTTGTAAAAGAAACTTTTCTTTTCAAAGGGGTGGCAACATTGGATTAAGATCCAAGCACCACAATACTGTTCACTTGGTCAAAATTTTACTTATTGAAATTGATGATGAGATTCTTCCGTCAATCCTTGTCCAGCTGCTCATAGTTGTCCATAACCGGGGACACGGCTAAGATCTTAGTTTGTTGACTCTGCAGAGGTTGTGCACTTTCACCCTTTGTCTTCAATTAGCCCAAACATCCTATACACCCGGAGTGCATCATGGAAAGGAGAGAATTGAGACGAGATCTTTCAGAAGAAGAAGTCCAAACCCACCGGCAAGAATCGTTCCACCTATAATTTTGCTACATCTGCTTGTCAAGCCTGGGCTGAACCCTCACAACTTAATTGATCAAGACAGAGCCCATATTGTCAAAAGGCTGCACGGGAAGCTACTAGATTTAGAGGGACATAGAAATCTCTTTGTTCCTAGGTGGCCATCCGCAAGTGACAACCTCAAGTGGAATAACCCTTAGGTAAGGGCCCTGAGGCAACACTCAACATAAACCAGTCTTACCACTTCCACCCAGGTGGTTTATTTATTAGTTATACTTAGAATTTTTCCTCAACATCTAGTAAAACAATTTGTAATATTGCATAGCATCTACTAAGTTCTAAGGCTATCAAAATAATAAGGGTAAAAGAGATGGCTACACACTACTAGGATAATAGCATGGCATAATATAACTTAGTAACATTTCCTATCATGCATGCTACTCAAAATCAACTAATGCATATAGAAAATAATGGGTAGTTGATGGTGTGTTACTTGCCTTGTTGAAGTTGGTGAAGATATCACACTCTCTTCACAAAAGATCGTTGCTCTCCGTACAATCTATTCATTGAAAACACAATAACAAAATAAACAAGCATCCTAGCAATCAAACACATAGGTGGAGAAAGCAAACATAGCAAATGTCATAACAAAGGAGTTGGACTAAGTTGGCTAGGACAAGGTCAAGGTTTGAGTTTTGAAAGATTCATTTCATAATGGTTCAACACATTGTTAAGGAGTTTCCAAAGGTTTACTTGGAAAGGACTAGGTTGAGTTTGATGTGATCTAACTTTATTATAATCATACTTGTCGAGGAAGTTCCAAGAGTTCACTAAGAATAACCATATTACTTCTTCAACTAAAGTAATACATGCAAACACTTGGTCATATTCACCTTCAAAAATATTTAAGTGACTATGTTAGTATTTTCCATTGTGGTTAGGGTAGGTCTACTAACTTTATCATCAAAGGGAAAAATATTACTAAGTCTTGGGTTTTCCATTTGGGTCAATGGTTGGACAAAACTAACTTGTTACTCTTCAACTTGGGTGGATTGCTTCTAGTCCTCATGTGATTTCCTTCTTGAAGATCATCATCATGCCATCTAAGTTGTTTCCTTCCTTGGTGTGGTGCTACTCTTGGTCTTGATAGTCTTCATGGTTTTCACTTCACTAATTGGTTTGGGTATGGGATGGGCACAAATACTACTAAGTAAATTTGAAAGAAAATTTTAAGAAGAAGGATAGAAAGAGAGAGATGCTTTCTTCTGAATTTCTACACACTTGTACTTCCTTGAGTTTCCTCTAGGTGTGGAGTCCATGTATTTTCTTCAAAACTTCTTCATTGATCTTCCTTGTAGCTCTCCCTGTTTCCACCAGGTTGATATTGAAGTTTCATTCTTGTGCTTGAGTCTTGATCTCCATTTTGCTGACTTGGTGAATTCTTGAAGCAAGAATAGGGGAGTGAAGAAGTAGATACAATACTGGGGTACCAATGTTTGAGGTTCACTACTTGGTCATTTTAGGGACTTGGTCTTGGCTCCAAAAAGCCATAACAACAAAGGAAAAAAAATAACATGGAAATTACTTCTAGGGCATGATAATAAGGGTGGATTACTATGTTGGGTTTTTGGTCAAAAACACATGTTCATGGTCCAAGGGTGTCCAAAATGGTTGGGCAAGTTAGTTTCTGGTTCAAGGTTGTCAAATGAAGCAATTTTGCAAAAGGAACTATAGTGAAAATATTTACAGAATTAAATCTATGTCAAAATTACTCAAATATTCCAATTAATTCTAAATTCAATTTTAATTTGATCAAAAATTATTTTGGGACAGAGGATATGAAAGTACACATCCTAAGGTTTCTAAATATATTTTATTTACAATTTTTGGATTTGTAGAATTTGAATTATGCCAAAAATCACCAAACAAGCATATTTGAATTTGAACAAATTTAAGTTTGTCAAATTTGAATTTGGCCAGTGCCAAAAGTTTCTAGATGTCAAGGGCTTTTCAAAAAGTCCAAGATTTCTAAATTTGGCTAAGTGGTTGAAAAGATATGATAGATCTAAGATGCAAGGACTTTTCTGTTAAATTATTTTTCTATTTTTATTCGGATTAAAAATTAGAGACGGGCTGGGCTCAGATGGTTATCTGTCGCGAGGTGCAGCAGACAGGGAGTGGGCCTGGGCCGTTTACGCGATGCGCTGAGCGATGGATAAAAACTTAACGCGTACGCTGACGCGGCGCTCTCTGATTCGCCGATACCTGTTCGGCTTTAGGATCTAATCACGGCCGTACGGGTCAAATCGAACGGCTGGGGATGGAGAGGAGCTCACCTCGCCGGCAGGATGGCCGGAAACAAGCTCGACGGCGGCGCTGTGTCTCCGTCGTCGATGGCGGCAGCCCTCCGGTGTCTTCCTGGGCGAGTGGAGTGGACCAGAAAGGTCAGATCGACGCGGCGAACTCGTTGTTGTCCTCGGTGACAACTGGAGAGGCCTCCCGTGGTGGCGCGGCACGGATCCGAGGAGGAGCTACTCCGGTGAGCACAACTGCTCGTTCCAGTGCACCTGGGCACGGGAAAAAAATGTTCACGGGAGAGGAGGGAGGCAAGGGGAACTGAATAGAGGTGGTCTTGGCTCGGATACCTCCTCTGTTGGTCGGGAACGACGGAAAACGGCGGCGGCACGGACGAACTCCGGCGAGGAATCGTGACAGAGAGGGGGCGCAATAATCAGAGGAGGGAGAGGGGAAATGCAGAGGAGGATCGGGGCTATAAAGGGCTTGTCTCAGGAAGGGATTAAAAGGCCTTGATGGCGAGGAATCAGCGCGGCGAAATCCACGGCCGTGACAGGCGTGGTTTCCTTCTGAGGAAGGAGATGATGGTGACGTCATTGCTGACGTCATCAGCTATTTTTCCTTTTCTTTTCCTGTTTTTCTATTTTCTTAATATCTTCTGTTTTATTAATCCAAATAAAATGAAACAAATTTCTAAAATCTCAAAATTTCAAATGCTTTCCAACAATACCATTTTTGAAAACAATTCAACATATTTTATTTTTGAAATTTTGGAAATTTGAATAATTCCTTAATAGTTACTCAATGTGATTTTTAATTTAGAAAATTATAAAATACAATTATTAGTCAAATATAATTTCAGTGGCTTTATAAAGATCAAATACTATTTTCCAAAACCATTTCAAGGAGTTTTCATCTCTTTTATGTTTTGAAAATAAAATTAATTCACTAATAGTACTTAATACCATTTTAAAATAGAAAATAGTAAAATGGGGTTTTTGATTCAATAAATTTTTAGAGACATTAAACATTTCAAATAATAGTTTTGGAAGTCAATTTCAAACCATTTTCATAGTTAATAATTTTAGGATATGAAGGATTTATTAATAGTAACTTAATGCTATTTTATTAGTTTATATCAATTAATTATTATTGTTGATCAATAAAATTTAGAATAAAACCACTAGTCATAATATTGTTTTCAAAACCTTTTGTTATGTTATTATCAAAGCAATGCATTTCATTTTCACCCCTTCATGTTTAAAACTTGGAATGACAACTAAAAGTTATTATTAATAATTTTATTCTCATCAAATATTTTTGGGGATTAGAACTTTATTAAGGTTTATAAATTTTTGACTTTTGTTGCCCTAAAATATCTTCAAAGTAATATTGTAGTTGTAATTATTTTGGGTAAAGGCTTGTTGATAAAAACATATTCCCTTTATATAAAGAAATTTATTTTTGAATGGGATTTTAGGGTTAGTGGTATAATTGTTTTGGAAAAATTCAATTTCATTGGATATGTATTGTTTCCTTTTGTTTCTTGCTTCTCATTTGGTTTTTGGTGACTTGCATAACATGAAAACAAAAAGTTTCAAATTTTTGTGATTTTTGAGTTTTCCAAAAATCAGGGATGTTACAGACTACCACCCTTAAAAGAAATCTCGTCCCGAGATTTGGGAAGACTGGAAAGAAAGATTTGGGTAACTGGGTTCCAGAACAAACTTGGTGGCTACCACCCTTAAAAGAAACTTTTGTGGGTAGTCTATTTTCATTAGATTGGAGTGTAGATTGATTCTAAATTAGCTTGAGTAGATCTTTCCTCTGTGGTAGAGGTGTAGACCAACATAGGTCTGTTGAACTACCTTTGACACTGAGGGGTCACTCTTTGGGTCAATCAAAAGTCCTTGGTTCACTCTCAACTTGGTCTTTTGATGTCCTTGTCAATCTTCCATCTTGTTGGTTGTCATTCTTGAAGGAAAACGTTATGCTATTTCTAAACAAACTCTCATGTAACACAAACTGGGTAGTTGTATTTCTTCTCTTGGTGTAGTTGGCTCTGAAATCTTTATAGCTCATGCAACTTGGGGTTCACTTGTCTTTCTTCACTTGTTGATTGGCTGGATACTCCTTATTAGGTAGTTGGCATTGATCATGGATGTGATTGTTCCTTCACACAGAAGAAAGAAATTTGATACTAGCATTCCTCAAATGGGATGGCTTGTGTATCAATAGGGTAAAGGTTGTATGATTCCAAATGGTTCTCACTATGGTTGGTGAATGAGTATGGTGTTGGGTTTGGTCTAGTAGGGATGAGTAGAGATTTAGAAAGATGGCTAAGGAAGGTTCTTATCCAAAATAGCATATCAAGGAAACTCATCTTACAAACAACACATAACAAACATATAGCAACACATTCATCACACCAAACAACATAGTTTTAGGAAAACATATAGTATTGTCATACAACACTCATTGGTATGATCAATACACTAACACGTTAACGTTGTTCTAACTAACTAGATTGGTGGTCTCATCTATATCTTCTTGAGTTTTCTTCAAAAACCTTCTCTCAGTGTCTTGGGTTATTCTTGATTGTTGTGAAGTATATAGGTATATCTCCAAGTTTCTTCAATTGTCTTGAGTGTAGGTCTTCATGTGGTGAAAATACTTCTTGCACTTCTTGGTATGATCATCAATATTCCTGTCTTGATGGTATTGAAGAGGTAGGTCATCTAGAAAATTTTGAAGGTGAATAATAGATGAGATGATATGAGAAGAATTAAGATGGTTGTTTTGTTTCTAGAAATTTTGAACATAGGAAATTTTCTATCCTAGGGTCTTCTCCTAACTTAGGGTCTCGAATTCTACAGGCAACACAATGCTCTGATACCATTTTGTAACATCCCAACTTTTAATAAAGATGGAATACCTGTGTTATTGTGCTAGTCCCTAGATCAATTGCTAGCACCACAGTACAAAATGAAATATCATGCAAATGCATCAAATTCTATTACATCGCATGATCCAGTCTTTACAAAATAAAATTACAACTTGCATAGTCTTAGAAGACTAGCAGAAAACAAAGAAATACAGCGGAAAACATAGTACAACATTGAGCCCATCTTCTTCATGTGCCACAGGCAAAACATGTTGGCGATAGTCTCGAGATCCTAAACGAAATCCTCACTCGTCTTCAGAAATATCTGCAATATGGAATATGCAGCCACAAGGGAGTCAATACATTTTAATGTATTGGCAAGTAACACTATGGTGGATATAAATGGCAAGACTAATACTACATGCTTATTTGGCTGAGTGGAGTTTAGGCTAAGTTTGCATAAAGCCAGTTTTGTCCTATCTCTTTTGTAAAAGAAACTTTTCTTTTCAAAGGGGTGGCAACATTGGATTAAGATCCAAGCACCACAATACTGTTCACTTGGTCAAAATTTTACTTATTGAAATTGATGATGAGATTCTTCCGTCAATCCTTGTCCAGCTGCTCATAGTTGTCCATAACCGGGGACACGGCTAAGATCTTAGTTTGTTGACTCTGCAGAGGTTGTGCACTTTCACCCTTTGTCTTCAATTAGCCCAAACATCCTATACACCCGGAGTGCATCATGGAAAGGAGAGAATTGAGACGAGATCTTTCAGAAGAAGAAGTCCAAACCCACCGGCAAGACCCGTTCCACCTATAATTTTGCTACATCTGCTTGTCAAGCCTGGGCTGAACCCTCACAACTTAATTGATCAAGACAGAGCCCATATTGTCAAAAGGCTGCACGGGAAGCTACTAGATTTAGAGGGACATAGAAATCTCTTTGTTCCTGGGTGGCCATCCGCAAGTGACAACCTCAAGTGGAATAACCCTTAGGTAAGGGCCCTGAGGCAACACTCAACATAAACCAGTCTTACCACTTCCACCCAGGTGGTTTATTTATTAGTTATACTTAGAATTTTTCCTCAACATCTAGTAAAACAATTTGTAATATTGCATAGCATCTACTAAGTTCTAAGGCTATCAAAATAATAAGGGTAAAAGAGATGGCTACACACTACTAGGATAATAGCATGGCATAATATAACTTAGTAACATTTCCTATCATGCATGCTACTCAAAATCAACTAATGCATATAGAAAATAATGGGTAGTTGATGGTGTGTTACTTGCCTTGTTGAAGTTGGTGAAGATATCACACTCTCTTCACAAAAGATCGTTGCTCTCCGTAAAATCTATTCATTGAAAACACAATAACAAAATAAACAAGCATCCTAGCAATCAAACACATAGGTGGAGAAAGAAAACATAGCAAATGTCATAACAAAGGAGTTGGACTAAGTTGGCTAGGACAAGGTCAAGGTTTGAGTTTTGAAAGATTCATTTCATAATGGTTCAACACATTGTTAAGGAGTTTCCAAAGGTTTACTTGTAAAGGACTAGGTTGAGTTTGATGTGATCTAACTTTATTATAATCATACTTGTCGAGGAAGTTCCAAGAGTTCACTAAGAATAACCATATTACTTCTTCAACTAAAGTAATACATGCAAACACTTGGTCATATTCACCTTCAAAAATATTTAAGTGACTATGTTAGTATTTTCCATTGTGGTTAGGGTAGGTCTACTAACTTTATCATCAAAGGGAAAAATATTGCTAAGTCTTGGGTTTTCTATTTGGGTCAATGGTTGGACAAAACTAACTTGTTACTCTTCAACTTGGGTGGATTGCTTCTAGTCCTCATGTGATTTCCTTCTTGAAGATCATCATCATGCCATCTAAGTTGTTTCCTTCCTTGGTGTGGTGCTACTCTTGGTCTTGATAGTCTTCATGGTTTTCACTTCACTAATTGGTTTGGGTATGGGATGGGCACAAATACTACTAAGTAAATTTGAAAGAAAATTTTAAGAAGAAGGATAGAAAGAGAGAGATGCTTTCTTCTGAATTTCTTCACACTTGTACTTCCTTGAGTTTCCTCTAGGTGTGGAGTCCATGTATTTTCTTCAAAACTTCTTCATTGATCTTCCTTGTAGCTCTCCCTGTTTCCACCAAGTTGATATTGAAGTTTCATTCTTGTGCTTGAGTCTTGATCTCCATTTTGCTGACTTGGTGAATTCTGGAAGCAAGAATAGGGGAGTGAAGAAGTAGATAGAATACTGGGGTACCAATGTTTGAGGTTCACTACTTGGTCATTTTAGGGACTTGGTCTTGGCTCCAAAAAGCCATAACAACAAAGGAAAAAAAAATAACATGGAAATTACTTCTAGGGCATGATAATAAGGGTGGATTACTATGTTGGGTTTTTGGTCAAAAACACATGTTCATGGTCCAAGGGTGTCCAAAATGGTTGGGCAAGTTAGTTTCTGGTTCAAGGTTGTCAAATGGAGCAATTTTGCAAAAGGAACTATAGTGAAAATATTTACAGAATTAAATCTATGTCAAAATTACTCAAATATTCCAATTAATTCTAAATTCAATTTTAATTTGATCAAAAATTATTTTGGGACAGAGGATATGAAAGTACACATCCTAAGGTTTCTAAATATATTTTATTTACAATTTTTGGATTTGTAGAATTTGAATTATGCCAAAAATCACCAAACAAGCATATTTGAATTTGAACAAATTTAAGTTTGTCAAATTTGAATTTGGCCAGTGCCAAAAGTTTCTAGATGTCAAGGGATTTTCAAAAAGTCCAAGATTGCTAAATTTGGCTAAGTGGTTGAAAAGATATGATAGATCTAAGATGCAAGGACTTTTCTGTAAAATTATTTTTCTATTTTTATTCGGATTAAAAATTAGAGACGGGCTGGGCTCAGATGGTTATCTGTCGCGCGGTGCAGCAGACAGGGAGTGGGCCTGGGCCGTTTACACGATGCGCTGAGCGATGGATAAAAACTTAACGCGTACGCTGACGCGGCGCTCTCTGATTCGCCGATACCTGTTCGGCTTTAGGATCTAATCACGGCCGTACGGGTCAAATCGAACGGCTGGGGATGGAGAGGAGCTCACCTCGCCGGCAGGATGGCCGGAAACAAGCTCGACAGCGGCGTTGTGTCTCCGTCGTCAATGGTGGCAGCCCTCCGGTGTCTTCCTGGGCGAGTGGAGTGGACCAGAAAGGTCAGATCGACGCGGCGAACTCGTTGTTGTCCTCGGTGACAACTGGAGAGGCCTCCCGTGGTTGCGCGGCGCGGATCCGAGGAGGAGCTACTCCGGTGAGCACAACTGCTCGTTCCAGTGCACCTGGGGGCGGGAAAAATTGTCACGGGAGAGGAGGGAGGCAAGGGGAACTGAATAGAGGTGGTCTTGGCTCGGATACCTCCTCTGTTGGTCGGGAACGACGGAAAACGGCGGCGGCACGGACGAACTCCGGCGAGGAATCGTGACAGAGAGGGGGCGCAATAATCAGAGGAGGGAGAGGGGAAATGCAGAGGAGGATCGGGGCTATAAAGGGCTTGTCTCAGGAAGGGATTAAAAGGCCTTGATGGCGAGGAATCAGCGCGGCGAAATCCACGGCCGTGACAGGCGTGGTTTCCTTCTGACGAAGGAGATGATGGTGACGTCATTGCTGACGTCATCAGCTATTTTTCCTTTTCTTTTCCTATTTTTCTATTTTCTTAATATCTTCTGTTTTATTAATCCAAATAAAATGAAACAAATTTCTAAAATCTCAAAATTTCAAATGCTTTCCAACAATACCATTTTTGAAAACAATTCAACATATTTTATTTTTGAAATTTTGGAAATTTGAATAATTCCTTAATAGTTACTTAATGTGATTTTTAATTTAGAAAATTATAAAATACAATTATTAGTCAAATATAATTTCAGTGGCTTTATAAAGATCAAATACTATTTTCCAAAACCATTTCAAGGATTTTTCATCTCTTTTATGTTTTGAAAATAAAATTAATTCACTAATAGTACTTAATACCATTTTAAAATAGAAAATAGTAAAATGGGGTTTTTGATTCAATAAATTTTTAGAGACATTAAACATTTCAAATAATAGTTTTGGCAGTCAATTTCAAACCATTTTCATAGTTAATAATTTTAGGATATGAAGGATTTATTAATAGTAACTTAATGCTATTTTATTAGTTTATATCAATTAATTATTATTGTTGATCAATAAAATTTAGAATAAAACCACTAGTCATAATATTGTTTTCAAAACCTTTTGTTATGTTATTATCAAAGCAATGCATTTCATTTTCACCCCTTCATGTTTAAAACTTGGAATAACAACTAAAAGTTATTATTAATAATTTTATTCTCATCAAATACTTTTGGGGATTAGAACTTTATTAAGGTTTATAAATTTTTGACTTTTGTTGCCCTAAAATATCTTCAAAGTAATATTGGAGTTGTAATTATTTTGGGTAAAGGCTTGTTGATAAAAACATATTCCCTTTATATAAAGAAATTTATTTTTGAATGGGATTTTAGGGTTAGTGGTATAATTGTTTTGGAAAAATTCAATTTCATTGGATATGTATTGTTTCCTTTTGTTTCTTGCTTCTCATTTGGTTTTTGGTGACTTGCATAACATGAAAACAAAAAGTTTCAAATTTTTGTGATTTTTGAGTTTTCCAAAAATCAGGGATGTTACAGGTTCCCAGGTCATGTATTGAGTCGGAGAGGGGCGCGGAAGATGTACGGGTGAAGGAGGTCATGGGCGAGTTATTCCTCGGGTTGAAGACGTGGGCATGTCATCATGACATCAGCAATTTTTTAAAAAAATTCCTGTTTTCTGATTTCTTTGATAACTTCTGTTTTAATAAACCAAATGACCTCATTTAAATTTCTAAAATCTTGTAATTGTAATGCCTATCAATAGAGAACTAATTTTGTTGTTTCCAACAAACTTAAATTTATATATTTGGAAAATACAATTAATCCACTAATAGTACCTAAAACATTTTTAAGTAAAAAATAGAAATAATTAGAAATTGGGTTTTATAAAATTATAGAAACATTCTAATAGTCAAATACTATTTTTGAAACCCATTTCAACTCATTTTATTATTTTTATATTTTTATAAAATGAGGGATTTGCAAATAGAAACTTATTTTCATTTTCCACATAGAGAGTAATTAATTGAAAATATGCTAAATTATAAATTAGAAACATAACACCTTTGAGAATATGTTTCTCTAAGTTCTTTACACAAGACAAATTGGTGGAATACATTTTTCTACTTAATACTAGACATAGTGGTTGAAAATGATATGGTTAATTTTGGGCTTTGAAAATATTTTCAAAACAATAGCCAGATACAAAACAATGGCTTAAATAAGATTTGCTATAAAGAAGCAACCATTTTGAAATAAGAAAACTTATTTGAAAAGGTTTAGGCTTTATGGAAAACAGAGGCACTTGGATTTTATTTCCAATAACATTGAATTATGTATGGTTTTCTTTTGTTTCTGGCATCTCATTTGGTTTTTGGTGACTTATTTAACATGGAAACAGAAAGATTCAAAAATTTGTGATTTTTGCTCTTTCCAAAAATCAGGGATTTTTCAATATTAGTAATGATGTTTCGTTGAGTAATATTTACCTGTTTGATATTTAAGTTATGTTGTTATTTCTCTAGTGGTGTGATGTGAACGTCGACTACATATCACTTCACCTTTTAAGGGCCTAGAGGAATCATTGTGTGTTGGATTGCTTGTGGTGGGTTGCCGGAGTGACAGAAACCTAAACTCCAGCCGACAATACTTCACATAAGAGATTAGTAGATACCACGAGTTTATTGCTACGGTTAGATACATTTCTTAATTACTTTCTTATATTTGCGGACGCTTGCAAGTAGTGTAATCGTAAGTGTGCATTAGTCTTGGATAGGATGGTGCACCAGCATAGGTCTACCCACATAACACTTACCAAAACTATAAACATTGATCAACGGCGTGTGATGAAAATAACTAGACGAAACCTCCCGTGTGTCCCCAGGAACGTTTTAGACATTATAAGAAGTACCACCGACTTTTCCTTTGTGCTAAAAAGAATTGGGCCACTTGCAGAAACTATTTACCTTTATTGTTATCTCTTTGTTACTATTACAAAAAAAATCCCCAAACAATTTTTCTCTAGTGTTTACAGTGAAACCTTACTCGAAACTATTTATAAATACCTTATGCTCCTCGTTAGGTTCGACACTCTTATTTATCGAAAAAGCTACAATCGATCCACTACACTTGTGGGTTATCATAAATTACGGTGGTAGTGATAGGCAAGTTGGCCTACCCGTTGTAAGCTTATAGCCATTGAGATGGATACATCCTTTTTTATAAGTTGAGCGTGGATTCCGTATTACATTATATTCGGATCACGAGGAATATCATATTTAGTGGGAGCACGTATTTAATTATATTAACAAGTGCTTAGAAAATAATTATGAACATGTCTAAGTGAACTATTAAATTGTTGTAGATCCATGGCTTGTAACGCACCCGCTATTAACCTTGGTCCACTACTTGAGAAGAAACCACTTGCTGCCAATGGAAGTAACTATGCAGATTGGGTCCTTGTCCTAAGAATTGTTCTTAGGGGTATCAAGAAAGAGTATTTCCTTGATGCTCCTCTTCCAAAGGATCTCAATGGCGACGCTTCTTATGCAGAAAAGGATGCACACACCCTGATGAGTGATGACGCAATAGTTGTTCAATGTCTCATGCTGATATTTATGGATCCTGAGTTGCAGAAACGATTTCATCGTACGTTCGTGTATGACATGATCATTGCACTCATGGCCATGTACCAGACACACGCAAAGACTAAGCGTTATGAAATAACGAAGGCTTTGTGAAATCCCCCATACACCATTATGGGAGAGATCCTTTTTGGTAAATTTCAAAAGGCCAAAATATCCAAATGGGTGGAAAGTATCAAGCATAGGATTTCTTTAGATGCTTCTCTTAATTCTCCACTTCAATCTTGGTGACGAACACCACTTGACGACATAGACCATGGGCTATGTCGGATTTATGCCAAATAGGGGTATTTCCGACATTGGCCTAAGGCCGGATTACTAGAGTGGCCCACAAGCAATGGAGCATAAACCATTGGGCGTCCCAGTAAGCTGACGCGCAGGAAGCCGGATTTTATAAGAACCCGGACCGCGGCCCAAAGTGGTGCGGCTTGGAGGAGAAGACGGATTCCTTAATTTCCAAGTTAGATACTTTGTGTAGTCTTCTAGGTTTCCCTTATGTAAGCCCTAATCCGGCTATCTGTATAATCCGGACGAGAGCAAGAGAAGACAGACAATTAGCTAGAAGCCAACTCACCGGGAAGTTCATCCTCGCCGAGTTAGCGAAACCATACTCACAATTGTACTTTGTATACTTTAGGCTTCAACCCTGATTTAGTGAGATTGCATGAGTAGGAACGCCGCCTAATTGTGTCGTATCGAACCTGGGTAAACTCAGTGTTCTTGTTTACATTTCTTCCACGCCCCCACGGTTCTACCAGTAGGCTTATGGCACCCCTGTCCATGAACCTTACTACGATGTCTCGACAGTTGGCGCCCACCGTGGGGCCACGTTGCAGTGGCTCCAATTGCTGGCGTCTCCTTCGTCGTCTTCCTCACCTCCGAAGGTAACAACGGATGTTGTTTTCTCGCTGTCGCAAGTTGAGTTTTCTCCCTCCTCAGTGTCGGGGAAGGGAGGAGGATGAGGAGGATTGCCCGAAGGCGGCGGCATAGTTCTGGCGGTAGGAATAAGATCCCCACCCGCCAGTTCCCTCGCGGACGCCTCCGATGCGTGCGCAGAAAAGCTTGGAGAAGCTCCGACGATGTGGTCGAGGTCCTGGATAAGGTCCTCGATGGTGGCGTCGATGTTCGTGGTCTCGGAGGTGCGTGGAGGACTTATGGTGTCCATTTCCGGGCGGCGCAAACGGGAGCAGGAACCATCGATGGATTTCTCCGGTGAGGACTCAAAGCTCGGGTTCGTGTCTATCTCGGCGTTCTATCGCTCGAAGGGCTGGGAGTGGTAGTGCGCAAGAGGCTCTAGGAAGAAGAGGATGCGGAAGGTGAGCCGGATACCCCGAGGTGGCTATTTATAGCCAGGATACGTTGAGATTGGCTCCAATGGTTCTTTTAGTCGTTGGATGCTTGACGCGTGTAACGCCTGAAAATCTGGGAAACGAGGGGGCAGGGTGATTATTGCTATCTCCTCGTTTCTCACGCGAGAATCTATCAGAGATAAGGGTTCAGGCTTTTGACCGACCTCCGATGTTCGTGACGTAAGCAAGATTTCATCGCTTGCATCACAGTTTCCTTCTCCTTGAAGGTTCGCAGAAGAAATACCGGATTTCAGTAAATCCGAGTTTGGCATTGAAGTATTTTGCTGAAAAAAGAATCAAGACAAAACGCCGACATTTCTAAAAGAGAATACAAATCCACAAGGAACGACAAAATGAATTTTTCATCCTTTTTGGGGGCTACTATCGGATATATGCCAAATATGGGTATTTCCGGCATTGGCCTAAGGCCGGATTACCAGGGTGGCCCACAGGAAATGGAGCATAAACCATTGGGCGGCCCAGTAAGCTGACGCGTAGGAAGCCGTATTCTAGAAGAACCCGGACCACGACCCAAAGTGGTGTGGCTTGGAGGAGAAGACGGATTCCTTACTTTCCAAGTTAGATACTTTCCGTAGTATTCTAGGTTTCCTTTTTGTAAGCCCTAATCCGGCTATCCATATAAAGCCGGACAAGATCAAGAGAAGACAGACAATTAGCTAGAAGCCAACTCACCAGAAAGTTCATTCTCGCTGAGTTAGCGAAACCATACTCACAATTGTACTTTGTATACTTCAGGCTTCAGCCCCGATTTAGTGAGATTGCAGGAGTCAGAACGGCGCCTAGTCGCGTCGTATCGAATCTGGGTAAACTTGGCGTTCTCGTTTACAGTTCTTCCACGTCCCCCCCGCGGTTCTACCAGTAGGCCTATGGCACCCCCATCCATGAACCTTACTGCGATATCTCGACAGACTATATGAAATCTTTCTTTTGATGCATTCCCATGGAAAGATACCTAACCACACATAGAGATGCCACACACACATATCATGGGTTAGTTTGTAAAGCTATATGGACAATTGCTTACCATACCATGAGATACATAATCCCACTTGGTACATCTTGTAGCTTTGTGTGTTGATCACTTGCTTGATCAACCTTGTATCTTTTCTTCAATCTTAATTTGATGATGTCTTGAAGATAACCATGAAAGATCACCTAGTCCTTTTCTTCAAGACATACTTGCAATATGCACAACTCTATACAGGATCATTCTTCATATAGATCCATGAATATAACAATGGTCAACATGAAAGCTTCTAGAGTTCAACACATGAACTCCAATATTTCCCAGGGACAAGATCTATAAGAATATCTCAATGCAAACATTAGTCCATAAGGATTTTCATTAATTACCGAAACCACATATGGGGCACCATGCACTTTCAATCTCCCCCATTTTGGTAATTGATGACAATCCCTTTTTACGAGGGTTTATATAATGAATTAAGCAACCATGCCAAGCAAAGATCAAGGATGCAAGAGAATGGAAGGTAAATTCTTAAGAATGAAACGAAAGCATAAGAATAAATTCCCTTACACCCCCTAAACTTCTCCACCATTGGCATCTATTGTCGAAATGGGAGGAAAATTTTAGAAGATCAATATAGTATGAATTCCTCCACAAATTGTGCATTTCTAGAAAATTGAGTGAAAAAATGCAATTATCTAATGACGAAGACTAGGAGGAAATCAAACTATATTGAGGATCCAAATATTGCAAAGAAAATATTCAACTAAACTATATTGAGGATCCAAATATTGAGCGGCAAAATAAAGACTTACTCAACCAAAAGAGGCGAGTGTGACAAGGAATAGCTTTTTAGGAGACTAATAGGCTGAGCAAAGCATCATCATAGTCTTTCAATATATGAGGCACATAGCTCATATCATGTCTTTCCCATACACACAAACCAAAGAGGATAAAACAAATAGGTCCACAAGCTTGTTGAGATACAATGAGAGTACCGAATGAAAAACAAAGCTTGTGCCTTTTAGCAACCACCAAAGAATGAAAACAATAAAAGGTGGTCACTAAAGAATTGGGATATTAATTAAAGATGTAACTATTCTCATGTATATAAGTTTCTAAATGGACACCAATCACACAGATATAAGTTCACAAAGAAATTTGCACACACAAAAATAGGTACAAAGGTGAAGAACATGATATCCAAAAGAAAGTCATAAATACCAATAAGATATTTGGTTGAAAGCAAAGCACAAAGCTCAAATTTATCTTAAAGGGATATAGATGATCAACCAACAAACTCATCAAAGCATCACAAATATCACAAGGTAAAAGTGATAGTTGGAATGCTTCGAGAAAGGTAACACGTATCACAAAGGTAAATGGTTTTGAGAATTCATCAATATTGTATATGAGAGACTTTGAGTACAAGTTGCTAGATTAACATACTTTGGCTTTTTGAATCACGAAAATTATTATAAACATCCCCTTTATATGTAATCATCCCGGCCTACTCACATTTGCAATAAAGATGTTTTTGGTAAGACATTTTCAAGAACCACAAGAATTGCAACAAAATGGATTCATGCCAAGATACAACCTACACAAGGTTGAAAGCAATAAGAAGATAGGAGTTCATGATCATCCAAACTTGGCTCCAATAAGAAAAGGGTGAAAACACCTTCATTGAAATTCAGTGAAGCTTCCAATGCATCTCGAGTATACCTGAAAAAATTCAAGTATAACATGGTACCCAAACTCATTTGGTCCAAAGTAGTTAGATCAACTACAATAGATAGGACAAACTCCACATAAATATGTGCATACAAATATGAAATTGAGTTTCATGCACATCTTAGCCATTTAGGATTTGATGGAGCTTATCCTATATATTGAATCAACTAAAGTAATCATGCCAAAAGATATACATAGATTCAATATACATGCACAAAACTTTCAAGAACCAAAAAGGATACAAATTGGAAAAAAAACACCAATTAAACAAAGAAGGCGCTCACAAGAGTGAAAAGAAATAGAATTGTGCAAATTATATCAAAACCCAAATCAACACATGATTGAGGATACCAAATAGAGAATATACCAAAATAAAGTAATATCACATAATAATCAAACCCTCTACACTTTTCATGATGGCACACAAAGTACCAAGATGAAAAATGTTCATCTTCCAAAGAGACATGTCATCGGGATAAAATACCAATTTTAATACAACAAGTGTTCAAATGCATATAGGATAGCTCTTCCAAGAATAGGGAATTATGATCTTGCATTTGAATACAAAATTCACACGATAAAATCATTACTCTCCATATATATTATTCCACTACTAGTCAAGCTCAAGAAAGGCAATAAAATGCAATACCAATTTAAAGAATGTTGTTCTACTCAATGTAGGATAGCTTCCCCAAGAATAGTGCAACACATAGATATATGACTTTGCAAGTATGTGAATAAGAATGGGATCATTGCTTATCCTAACACAAGAAAGGCATAAAACAAATTTTGAGTAGAACAAAAGGATACAAAAGGGTACAAGGAAGACATAAGGGAGTTAAACCAAAACAAAACCTTGGAAAGAAACAAGACAACTTGCAAGAAAAAGGAAATGTAAATATGATCAATAAATTTACCACAAATATGATTATCACTTGTCAAAGACAAGAAATGTATGGAGATATTTCTCCGTGGTAGATGATTTATTAAAAATTATATTCACAAAACATAAGCGTGTGGAAAAAGATAGAAGTTAGAAAACATGCTTAGATAGAGAGACTTGAAGGCTTCAATTAAGGACCGAATATGCAAAGCACCAAGAAACTCTCTCACAAACAAGATACCAAAATAAGAGAGACAAAACACATTTAAGCAAATATGGAACTTGTTTGAGCAACATGCCACATAGTAACAAGATAACTACAATATCAACTCTAGGTGGCAATACCTCAAATGTTCACATTTTTTAGGCTTGTAATATGAACATAGATTATTACTACCCCATAATGTGATAATACATTTTTCAATAACAGGCATATAAAAATCCAACTAGGGAAAGTTAATGGACATTATAGAATTTGAAATTTTCATGAGAATGACATACCACATAGAGACTAGATAATATTGATATATCAACACTAAGTGGTATTCCTCATGTACACACATTTTAGGATAGTAAAGTTCCAAGAGCATATTACTCCCCCAAAATGGGATAGTCCATTAATCTCCCAAAGAGCCAACTAAAAATAAACAAGAGTTGCAATGAAGTCTCAACCACAAAGCAAACAAGTGAAAGTGCATGGTTCCCCCATATGTGGTTTTGGTAATTAATGACAATCCTTATGGACTAATGTTTGCATTGAGTTATCTTTGTAGATCTTGTTCATAGGAAATAATGGAGTTCATGTGTTGAACTCTATTAGCTTCCTTGATGGCCATTGTTACATTCAAGGATTTATATGAAGAATGGTCATGGTTTGAGTTGAGCTTATTGCTAGTGTGTCTTGAAGAAAAGGATTAGGTGATCTTTCATTATCTTCTTCAAGACATCATCTTTAGAAGTGAGAAGCAAAGATACAAGTTTGATCAAGCAAGCGATCAACACACAAAGCTACAAGTTGTACCAAGTGGGATTGTGTATCTCATGGTATGGTAAGCAATTGTCAATATAGCTTTGTGAACTAACCCATGATATGTGTGTGTCGCATCTCTATGTGTGGTTAGGTATCTTTCCATGGGCATGAACCTAAAGGAAGATTTCTTTAGCCCATGGACTATGTCGTCGTCAAGCGGTGTTTGTCATCGACCTTGACGTGGAAGCTCAAGTGAAGCATCTAGAAGATATCCTATGCTTGATGCTTGCCACCCTTTTGGAGATTGTGGCCTTGTGAAGATTTGCCGAAGGGTCTCTCCCATAATGGTGTATGGGGGAGCTAGTCTCTCCCATAATGGTGTATGGGGGAGCAACTTGCAAGTCTTCATCAAGCGGAGTTTGTGCTAGCAAGCGCAATCAAGAAAGAGGATCCAACTTGAGAGAGTCAAGATCGTCATCATCTAGCTCAAGTGGAATGCTCAAGGCAAAGGTATAATCTTGATAGGTTTTCTATTTTACCGGTCTCGTGTCTTTGGGAGACCGGGTTATAGGATAGATAGTCGTACTATCAAGAGGGGCTCTCAAGTGAGTAACTCGATCGAATCGTTATGGAGAGCTCAAACCTTTGCATACTTTGCATATCATCTTTCTTGGTTCTTATTTGGCTTTTGTCTCCTTTGGGTTTTAGTGCTTGTCGTGATCTTCATGACAAGCCTTGGTTTCTCGAAAACGGATTTCATAAGAAACTTGTTGCGTTTTCGGTGGTGAAAATATTCCGTTCGTCTTTGAGAATGTTCCCACACCTTCCATGTGTGGTAACTTCTCCATACTTTGAGGTATCAATATTTTCACTTTTTGTTTGGATACTCCTTGCTGTTATCTTTCCAATGCAATTGGATTTACCTCGTTCGGAGTTCTTTTGCAAAAGTTATGGGGTTTCTAGTTCAGCCTCTCTGTTCCGGACTCAACCGGATTATTCTAGCCGGATTATTCCGGGCAACCGGATATTCCGGTTAGGGTAGTTTTGGTCCATATTCGGGACAGAGATGAGCCGGATTATTTGGAGCCGGATTATTCATCTCAAACCGGATATTCCGGTTGTGGAGTTTGTTGCGAAAAATGGCTAAGGACTGGAAGGTTCGAGCTACTGGAGTCAACCGGATTATTTGGTCCGGATTATTCATCCTGGACCGGATATTCCGGTTGCTGCGAAAAATGGCTAAGGACTGGAAGCTTGAACCTTCTGGAATGAACCGGATTATTTGAACCGGATTATTCGGGGCATACCGGATATTCCGGTTTGGGCAGTTTTCAGACCAATTTGCTCACTGACATGGACCGGATTATTGGTACCGGATTTTTCCAAGGGGACCGGATATTCCGGTTAAAGTCAACAGGTTTCGAGCAGATCTTCGGATCGGATATTCCGGTCCAAACTTGGACCGGATATTCCGGTCCCAGATTCCTGCACAAACGGCTAGTTTTTGTGGGGACCTATTTAAGGGGGCTTTCTTCCCCATTGGTCCCCAAGTCTTCCAAGCACGTTTTTCCCCTTCTCTCCCACCATTGTTGACCTTGGAAAGCTTGCCCCTCTCCCAATCCCTCCTATGATTCTTGCATATCTTTGAGGGAGAAGGTAGAGGAGATCTCGATCTACATTTCCACCAATCCATCTTCCTTCTTAGTGAGGGAAACTTAGTAGATCTTGATCTTGGAGTTCTTGGTGTTTCTCCTCCATTGTTCTTCCTCTCTTATTCCCCCATAAGCATTTGTTGCTTTGTTGGAATTTGAGAGTGAAGGATTTGAGCACTTGTGCTCTTGCCATTTGCATCGGTTGCATCGGTTTGCTCTCTCCACGAGGATTCGTGGAAGTTGAAAGTTTGTGAGCTTGTTACTCTTGGGTCTTGGACCCTAGACGACTTGTGGTGTTCTTGGGAGCCTCCAATTGAGTTGTGGATGCGTGCCCCAAGATTGTGGTGACACCGAGAGCCTCCAATTGAGTTGTGGATGCGTGCCTCGGGTTTGAAGGTTACCAATAGTGGAAGGTGAACTAGGCCTTTGTGGCGGGGTTCATCGGAGAATAGGGTGAGGCCTTTGTGGCGTTGAGTAGGCCTTCGTGGCGAGCTCACACCCCTCCAACGAGACGTACTCCCCTTTGTGGGAGGAACTCGGGAATACATCTTCGTCTCCGTGTGCCTCGGTTATTTCTATACCCGAGCTTTTTACTTATGCAATTTACATTGTGATAGCCTTCGAGCTTGAAGTTATATATCTTGCTATCACCTTGTTACTTGTCTTGCTTAGCATAAGTTGTTGGTGCATCTAGTTGGCCATAGAATATTTAGGTTGTATGCTTGTTAATTTAAACACCTAGTTTATTTCCGCATTTAGCAAGCCTTAACCGGAAAAGTTTTAATCGCCTATTCACCCCCCCCTCTAGGCGACGTCGTTGTCCGTTCAATTGGTATCAGAGCCTCGTCTCTCATTTTTAGGCTTTACATCCTAGAGAGTATGATGTCGTTTAGAGAAATAGAACATGATCCCGCTTTTATATTCTATGGTAAAAATTATGATGCTTGGAAAATTCGCATTCTTAATTTTCTTGAGGACTTGGGTCCAAAGTATGTTAAGAGAATTGTAGATATGGATTTTCCTCCTCCAAAGGATTCTCAAGATTTATCTTTAGAGGATAAGGAAAACTCTTATCTCGATACTCTTGTATCTAATGGTCTCTTGTCCTTTTTGAGCGATGTAGTTATTGAATCAATCATGCCTTTTCGGAACGCTCATGAGCTATGGACAAAACTTCAAGATATATATGACGTGTCCAATATTATTGAGGATGATTGTTCTCCATCCACTTCCGGCCGTGATGAGTTCACATCTTTCTCCACTCCACCAACATGTGATTTTTCACAAGGTAATGATATGGTGAGTGGTGATAGAAATTGCATTGTGGATAGTGAATTGGCTATTGACTATACTTCATCTCTATCCCATTGCAATGATCTATCTTTGGACTTAATATCTTCTAGCACTCAAAATTCCATACATGCTAGTGTTGATAGTCCTTGCATATCATGTAATAGTTGTTTAACTAAATCTCATGATGATATGCTTCCTATGTCTTGTTTTCATGAAAATAATGCTTCCATTTCCTCTAGTACTTGTGTGGCTAACAATGTAGAGGAATCCCACTTTTGTGTGGAACAAGACATGGACCTTAATGGCTCTTCTAGTATATCTTCATCATCGCCATCCATTTCTCATATGTGCCTTATGGCTAGGGATTCAAAGGTATCTCCACCTTTGGAACCCACTACATCTTGTGATAATGAGGATGAGGATGAGGATGAGGATATATTTTATGGAGAGTTTGAGGACGAAGCCTCCTTAATGGAGAAGGGTGAGTTGGTTCTTCTTGATCTCCCTAAAGGTAGTAAAGCTATCACTCCTTTTAGTGAAATATTGGCTTTTGCTATTTATAGCGCTAAAATAATTGAAACTAAAGGTGAGATTGAAAGAAGTGATGCCGATGAAAAGGCATCCCTCACTATGTCTCTTGAGGAAGAGTATGAGCTCCGAGTTACTCTTGAGGAGAAACTTGAATCTATGGAGGAGCTCTATAATGAACAAATAGCCTATCTCACTAAAGCACGTGACCATACCAATGCTAAATATAAAGTGCTTAAAAATGAAAAGGTTGAATTTGTTATTGGCAATGCTAATCTAATTGAGGAAAACTCTAGGTTAAATAATGAGCTTGCCAAGTTATCTTCTTCTATTTCTAATGATGCTTGTGCTACTAACTCCACATCTTGTGAAGCATCTATTTTGAAGGAGAATGTTGAGCTAAGGGCTCAACTTGAGTTGATGTCTAGCAAGTGTGGTAAGTTGGAAGAAAGCCATGAAAAGCTATCTAGCTCTCATGAGGATCTTCTAGCATCCCATACTAAGCTAAAATTAGCTCTTGAGGCTATCACTACAAAGGTAACATCTTGTGAGCCTCATGTGGTAACTAGAACAATCTCTTCTATTAATGCTATATTGCCTTGTTCTAGTATTAGTAACTCATCCTCTCATAATGTTTCTACATCTTGTGATGAGTTGCTTTCCTTGCCTTGTTGCTCTAACAATGAAGCATCTACTTCCTCTAGTTCGTGTGTTGTTGCTAACCATGTAGAGGAAATTAAAGAGCTCAAGGCCCAAGTCACTTCTTTGAAGAAAGACTTGGAAAAGTGTCATGAAGGGAGTTCCACACTTGACAAGATGTTGAGAGTGCGAAGACTTCCCAAAGACAAGAGTGGACTTGGATTCAACTCCAATCTCAAGAACAAGTCCATTATTGACAAGAAGAAGGGCCAAGAACAAGTCAAAGATCCGGCCAAGATTATTTGCTTCAAGTGCAAGATTGAAGGGCACCATGTTAGATCTTGCCCTTTGAAGAAGAAGCCTCTTAGTGAGAAGCAACTAGGGAAGCGGCCTCTTGTTCAATCTCATGCTCAACCACGAGTTGAACAACGGCCACCTCCTAACAAGACTCAAGCCAATGCTCCTCTTGTTGAGAAGCCTATTGAGAAGAGAGAAAAGAGTCGATGTTGCTACCTTTGTCGCAAGAAGGGACACTTTGCTTCTTCATGCACTAATGGTACATTATCCAACCCTATTCTTGTTGATAATGTTTATTCCATTCGGAAGGATAATGTGGGCAATGTGTTTGCCAAGTATGTTGGTACTCCAAGTGGTGTCAAGAAAAGAACCATTTGGGTTGCCAAACCTATTGTGACTAACCTCTTAGGACCCAACTTGGTTGGGGACCAACAAGCTCAAACTTGATCAATAGGTGGTGTTGGAGGGCATTGGAGACTTGGCTATTTTATGAAGAATTAAGGGATCTTCATCAATTATATGTCCTCAAGCCAAGTCACTTGGATTATATATATCTCTTGCCCATTGTTCCTCCAAGCGGTAACTTGTATTTAATTCTATATACATTGAAAGTTGCTTGCTCCCTTACATATGTTAGTTTTGTTTCTAGCATGTGTTTGTATATGTTGTGCTTCCTACTTACCTATCTTGAGTAATCTAGTTATGTTTGTTGGTTTGCACTCCATGTACTTGTGATCTTTGTGTTGAGCCTTCATTGCTATTGTTGCTTATCTTAGTTGGCTCTTTGGGAGATTAATGGACTATCCCATTTTGGGGTAGTAATATGCTTTGCACTTTACTATCCTAAAATGTGTGTACATGAGGAATACCACTTAGTGTTGATATATCAATATTATCCAATCTCTATGTGGTATGTCTTTTTCATGAGAAATTCAATTTCTAATTGTCCATTAACTTTCTCTAGTTGGATTTATTTTTGCCTCTTGTTGTTTTCAATGGATTATCACATTATGGGGGAGTAATAAGCTATGTGCATATTACAAGCCTAGAAAATGTGAACATTTGAGGTATTGCCACCTAGAGTTGATATTGTTAGTTATCTTGTTCCTAAGTGGCATGTTGCTCAAACAAGTTCCATATTTGCTTAAAATATTTTGTGTCACTCTTCTTTGGTATCTTGTTTGTTTGAGAGTTCTTGTTGCCTTGCTTTTCGGGTTCTATTTGAAGCCTTCAAGAATCTCTATCTAAGCATGTTTTTTTGTTCCTATCTTTTACCACATGCTTATGTTTTGTGAATATGATTATGAACAAATCTACCACCGAGAAATATCTCAATACATCTCTTGTCTTTGACAAGTTATAATAATTTGTGGTAAGTTTATTGATCATATTTACTTTGGCCATTGCTTTAATATTGCCTTGTTTCTTGCCAATGATTTTGTTTGGTTCAAACTCCTTTGTGTCTTCCTTGCTCTACTCAAAGATTTGTTTTATGCTTTCTTGAGTTAGGAAAAGCAATGATCCCATACTTGTGCACTTATGGTCAAAGTCATACTTCTTTGGGTTGCACTATTCTTGGGGAAGCTATCCTACATTGAGTAGATCACCGTTCTTTAAATTGGTATTGCATCTAATTGATTTTATTTAAACATGACTAGTGTTTGAATAATATATATGGAGAGTAATGATTCCATTGTGTGCATTTTGTATTCAAATGCAAGATCATAAATAATGCACTATTATTGGAAGAACTATCCTATATGCGTTTGAACACTTGTTGTCTTTAAATTTGTTTGTTTTCCCAATGACTTGTCTCTTTGGAAGACAAACACTTTTCGTCTTGGTACTTTGTGTGCTATCATGAAAAGTGTAGAGGGTTTGTTTATTCTTTGATGTTTTTTTTGGTATCTTCTCTATTTGGTTTCCTCAATCATGTGTTGATTTGGGTCTTGATATATTTTGGACAATTCTCTTTATTTTCACTCTTGTAAGTGGCTTCTTGGTTTGATTAGTTCTTTGTCCAATTTGTATCTTGTTTTGGTTCTTGAAAGTTTTGTGCATGCATATTTACTATATATCTTTTGGCATGCTTACTTTCATTGATCCAATATATAGGATAAACTCCATCAAATCCTAAATGGCTAAGATGTGCATGAAATTCAAATTCATATTAATATGCACATATTTACTTGGAGCTTGTCCTATGTATTGTAGTTGTTCTAACTACCTTGGACCCAATGAGTTTGGGTACCAGTTTGTACTTGAATTTTGTTTTTAGGTACAATGGAGATACTTTGGTTGCTTGCTCCATTCATAAGGAAGGTGTTCTCACCATGGTTTTATAGGAGTCAAGCTTCGATGATTATCAATCTCGCATCCTCTTCATCACCAATGTCATCTCGGTAACAAGTATCTATCTCATGCATTCATTTCTAGCTTTCAACCTTGTGTAGGGTGCATCTTGGCATGAATTCCATTTGTTGCATTTCATTTGGTTCTTGCAAATGTCTTATCAAAAACATCTTTATTGCAAATATGAGTAAGCCGGGATGATTACATATCTACGGGATATTTACAATCATTTTATGATTCACCAATCCCAAATATATTAATCTAGCAACTTCTACTCGAAGTCTCTCATATGCAATATTGATGAATTCTCAAAAACCATTTGAATATTTTGTGATATGCGTTACCTTTCTCGAAGCATTCCAACTATCACTTTTCCCTTGTGATATTTGTGATGCTTTGATGAGTTTTGTGTGTTCATCTATATCCCCTTAAGATTAAACTAAGCTTAGTGCTTTGCTTTCAAGCAAAAAAAATCTTATTGGTATATTAATGAACCTCTCTTGGATATCATGTTCTTCACCTTTGTACCTATTTTATGTGTGCATGTTTCTTTGTGGATATATATCTTTGTGATTGTTGTCCACTTAGAAACTTATACACACGATAATAGCTACATCTTTAATTGATATTCTATTTCTTTAGTGACCACCTTTTATTGCTTTATATTCCTTGGTGGTTCCTAAAAGGCACAAGCTTTGCTTTTCTTTTGGTATTCCTTTTTAATCTTAATAAGCTTGTGGACCTATGTGTTTTATCATTTGATGGTTTGTGTGTATGGGAAAGACATGATATGCACTATGTGCCTCTTATATTGAAAGACTATGTTGATGATTCTATCATCCTATTAGTCTACTAAAAATGTTTTTCCTTGTCACACGCATCTATTTCGGTTGGGTAAGTCTTTATTTGTCACTTCTTGATCTTCATTGCTCAACTTTTGTTTGTTTGCAAGTTGCTTTGCTTCATTTCCAATCTAGTCTCTTGCTCTTGTTTGTGTTCAAAATTATCTAGAAGGGAGTGATGATTCCATGTTGTGCACATTATATAGTCATTCAAATCTAACATTGTGCATGTACCTTGGGGAGTTCCCTCTTGATTTTCTAGAACACTTGGTTGATCCTATCAAAATATTGATGTTGGTCAATCGGTTTTTCGGATCCTTGTGGTTGGTTGCTTCTTTGTGAAAGTATCCTTCAATTTTACTTTGCTTATAAATCTTTGGATCCTCAATATAGTTTGATCTCCCTCCATCTATTCATAGTTGGAGATATGCACTTGATTTCACTCATATCATGAGGAATGCATACACTATGGGGGAGCTCTTACTATATTGGCCTTCTAATCTTTTTTCCCATTTCGGCAATGGATGCCAATGGGGGAGAAGTTTAGAGGGTTTAAGGGAATTTGGTTTATGCTTTAGTTTCGTTCTTAAGCATTTGCCTTTCCATGCTATTGCATCCTTGCTCTTGTTTAGCATGTTTGCTTCATTCATCATATAAACCCTCGTAAAAAGGGATTGTCATCAATTACCAAAATGGGGGAGATTGAAAGTGCATGGTTCCCCCATATGTGGTTTTGGTAATTAATGACAATCCTTATGGACTAATGTTTGCATTGAGTTATCTTTGTAGATCTTGTTCATAGGAAATAATGGAGTTCATGTGTTGAACTCTATTAGCTTCCTTGATGGCCATTGTTACATTCAAGGATTTATATGAAGAATGGTCATGGTTTGAGTTGAGCTTATTGCTAGTGTGTCTTGAAGAAAAGGATTAGGTGATCTTTCATTATCTTCTTCAAGACATCATCTTTAGAAGTGAGAAGCAAAGATACAAGTTTGATCAAGCAAGCGATCAACACACAAAGCTACAAGTTGTACCAAGTGGGATTGTGTATCTCATGGTATGGTAAGCAATTGTCAATATAGCTTTGTGAACTAACCCATGATATGTGTGTGTCGCATCTCTATGTGTGGTTAGGTATCTTTCCATGGGCATGAACCTAAAGGAAGATTTCTTTAGCCCATGGACTATGTCGTCGTCAAGCGGTGTTTGTCATCGACCTTGACGTGGAAGCTCAAGTGAAGCATCTAGAAGATATCCTATGCTTGATGCTTGCCACCCTTTTGGAGATTGTGGCCTTGTGAAGATTTGCCGAAGGGTCTCTCCCATAATGGTGTATGGGGGAGCTAGTCTCTCCCATAATGGTGTATGGGGGAGCAACTTGCAAGTCTTCATCAAGCGGAGTTTGTGCTAGCAAGCGCAATCAAGAAAGAGGATCCAACTTGAGAGAGTCAAGATCGTCATCATCTAGCTCAAGTGGAATGCTCAAGGCAAAGGTATAATCTTGATAGGTTTTCTATTTTACCGGTCTCGTGTCTTTGGGAGACCGGGTTATAGGATAGATAGTCGTACTATCAAGAGGGGCTCTCAAGTGAGTAACTCGATCGAATCGTTATGGAGAGCTCAAACCTTTGCATACTTTGCATATCATCTTTCTTGGTTCTTATTTGGCTTTTGTCTCCTTTGGGTTTTAGTGCTTGTCGTGATCTTCATGACAAGCCTTGGTTTCTCGAAAACGGATTTCATAAGAAACTTGTTGCGTTTTCGGTGGTGAAAATATTCCGTTCGTCTTTGAGAATGTTCCCACACCTTCCATGTGTGGTAACTTCTCCATACTTTGAGGTATCAATATTTTCACTTTTTGTTTGGATACTCCTTGCTGTTATCTTTCCAATGCAATTGGATTTACCTCGTTCGGAGTTCTTTTGCAAAAGTTATGGGGTTTCTAGTTCAGCCTCTCTGTTCCGGACTCAACCGGATTATTCTAGCCGGATTATTCCGGGCAACCGGATATTCCGGTTAGGGTAGTTTTGGTCCATATTCGGGACAGAGATGAGCCGGATTATTTGGAGCCGGATTATTCATCTCAAACCGGATATTCCGGTTGTGGAGTTTGTTGCGAAAAATGGCTAAGGACTGGAAGGTTCGAGCTACTGGAGTCAACCGGATTATTTGGTCCGGATTATTCATCCTGGACCGGATATTCCGGTTGCTGCGAAAAATGGCTAAGGACTGGAAGCTTGAACCTTCTGGAATGAACCGGATTATTTGAACCGGATTATTCGGGGCATACCGGATATTCCGGTTTGGGCAGTTTTCAGACCAATTTGCTCACTGACATGGACCGGATTATTGGTACCGGATTTTTCCAAGGGGACCGGATATTCCGGTTAAAGTCAACAGGTTTCGAGCAGATCTTCGGATCGGATATTCCGGTCCAAACTTGGACCGGATATTCCGGTCCCAGATTCCTGCACAAACGGCTAGTTTTTGTGGGGACCTATTTAAGGGGGCTTTCTTCCCCATTGGTCCCCAAGTCTTCCAAGCACGTTTTTCCCCTTCTCTCCCACCATTGTTGACCTTGGAAAGCTTGCCCCTCTCCCAATCCCTCCTATGATTCTTGCATATCTTTGAGGGAGAAGGTAGAGGAGATCTCGATCTACATTTCCACCAATCCATCTTCCTTCTTAGTGAGGGAAACTTAGTAGATCTTGATCTTGGAGTTCTTGGTGTTTCTCCTCCATTGTTCTTCCTCTCTTATTCCCCCATAAGCATTTGTTGCTTTGTTGGAATTTGAGAGTGAAGGATTTGAGCACTTGTGCTCTTGCCATTTGCATCGGTTGCATCGGTTTGCTCTCTCCACGAGGATTCGTGGAAGTTGAAAGTTTGTGAGCTTGTTACTCTTGGGTCTTGGACCCTAGACGACTTGTGGTGTTCTTGGGAGCCTCCAATTGAGTTGTGGATGCGTGCCCCAAGATTGTGGTGACACCGAGAGCCTCCAATTGAGTTGTGGATGCGTGCCTCGGGTTTGAAGGTTACCAATAGTGGAAGGTGAACTAGGCCTTTGTGGCGGGGTTCATCGGAGAATAGGGTGAGGCCTTTGTGGCGTTGAGTAGGCCTTCGTGGCGAGCTCACACCCCTCCAACGAGACGTACTCCCCTTTGTGGGAGGAACTCGGGAATACATCTTCGTCTCCGTGTGCCTCGGTTATTTCTATACCCGAGCTTTTTACTTATGCAATTTACATTGTGATAGCCTTCGAGCTTGAAGTTATATATCTTGCTATCACCTTGTTACTTGTCTTGCTTAGCATAAGTTGTTGGTGCATCTAGTTGGCCATAGAATATTTAGGTTGTATGCTTGTTAATTTAAACACCTAGTTTATTTCCGCATTTAGCAAGCCTTAACCGGAAAAGTTTTAATCGCCTATTCACCCCCCCCTCTAGGCGACGTCGTTGTCCGTTCAACAAGTACATGGAGTGCAAACCAACAAACTCATACTAGATTACTCAAGATGGGTAATTAGTAAGCACAACATATACAAACACATGCTAGAAACAAAGCCAACATATGCAAGGGAGCAAGAAACTTTAAATGTATATGATTTAAATACAAGTTACCGCAAGGAGGAACAATGGATATGATATATATAATGATCCAAATGACTTGGCTTGAGGAAATATAATTGATGAAGAACCCTTAATTCTTTATGAGATAGCCAAGTCTCCAGTGTCCTCCAATAACACCTATTGATCAAGTTTGAGCTTGTTGGTCCCCAACCAAGTTGGGTCTTAAGAGGTTAGTCACAATAGGCTTGGAAACCCAACACCACTTGGAGTACCAACATACTTGGCAAACACATTGCCCACATTATCCTTCCGAATGGAATAAACATAGTCAACTAGGATAGGATTGGATAAGGTACCATTAGTGCATGAAGAAGCAAAGTGGCCCTTCTTACGACAAAGTTAGAAACATAAACTCTTTTCTCTCTTCTTAATAGGCTTATTAACTTGAGGAGAATTGGCTTGAGTATTCTTAGGAGGTGGCCGTTGTTCAACTCGTGGTTGAGCATGAGATTGAGCAATAGGTAAATTCCCTAGTTTCTTCTCACTAAGAGGCTTCTTCTTAAAAGGGAAAGATCGAACATGGTGCCCTTCAATCTTGCACTTGAAGAAAATAATATTGGCCGAGTATTTTACTTGTTCTTGGCCCTTCTTCTTGTCAACCTTGGACTTGTTCTTAATATTAGAGTTGAATCCCGGTCCACTCTTGTCATTGGGAAGTCTTAGCATTCTCAACATATTGTCAAGGATGGACCTCCCTTCATGACTCTTTTCCAAGTCTTTCTTCAAAGAAGTGACTTGGGCCTTGAGATCTTTTATTTCCTCTACATGGCTAGAAACAACACAAGGGATAAAGGAAGTAGATGCATCATTATTAGACCAACAAGGCAAGAAAAGTAATTCATCACAAGATGTAGAAACATTATGAGAGGATGAATTACTAGGACTAGCACATGGCACTATAGCACTTTTAGTGGGGATTGTGCTAGCGACCACATGAGGCTCACAAGATGTTACCTTTTTAGTGATAGCCTCAAGAGCTAACTTTAGACTAGTATGGTATGTTAGAAGATCCTCATGAGAGCTATATAGCTTTTCATGGCCTTGTTCCAATTTCCCACATTTTTAGTCATCGACTCAAGTTGAGCCCGAAGATCAACATTCTCCTTCAAAATAGATGATTCACAAGATGTGGAGTTAGTAGCACAAGCATCATTATAAATAGAAGAAGAAAACTGGGCAAGCTCAATATTCAACCTAGCATTTTCATCAATAATATTTGCATGCTCACAAGAGGAAGTAGAGATACTAGGAATATCAAAGTTAGATAGTTGAGTTTTATCATGAGACTTGATGAGGAGAGAGTGTTCACTTTCCAAAGACTTGTGAGGTGTGTCAAGTCTCTCTATGTCCTCAACTAGTTTACCATGGCCAACACCAAATTCTAATTTTTTATTTTTAAAAAATTATATTTAGCAATGGCATGATCACGTGATTTAGTGAGAAAAACAATTTTTCATTATATAGCTCCTCAATAGATTTGAGTTTCTCCTCAAAAGAAACCCGAGTATCTTGATATTCCTCAAGGGCTTCCTTGAGCTCCACGATATCAACTATGTACTCACGTTCGAGGCT
Source organism: Alopecurus myosuroides (assembly GCA_028641055.1). Classification (NCBI taxonomy): domain Eukaryota; kingdom Viridiplantae; phylum Streptophyta; class Magnoliopsida; order Poales; family Poaceae; genus Alopecurus; species Alopecurus myosuroides. The sequence goes on from CM054062.1 coordinate 194,624,899, forward strand.
ATAACATTTGTTAAGGCTAGTTTACAAAGCCTCAATAGTATCATCACACTCAACAAGGGTACCCATGATTTCACGGAAAATATAAGAGGCAATTTTATTCTTTGTGAAAGCATGAAGAACTATTTTACCTTTCTCATAGCTAGAATCATCATTATCATTTTCTTCGTCATCATCATCATCATCATCATAATCATAAAAAAATGAAGAGGTTTTCAAAGGAGGATATACCTTTGAATCCTTAGCCACAAGGCAAATGTGTGTAATGGATAACGATGATGGAGATTTTCTTGAAGCACCATTGAGGTACATGTCTTGTTCCAATGAATATTGGGATTCCTCTACATTGTTAGCCACACAAGTACTAGAGGAAATTGAAGCATTGTTTTCATGACAACAAGACATAGGAAGCATATCATCATGAGATTTAGTTAAAAAACTATTACATGATATGCAAGGACTATCAACACTAGCATGTAAGTCATTTACAGTGCTAGAAGAGTTTAAAGATAGAACATTGCAATGGGGTAGAGATGAAGTATTGTCAATAGTAGATTCACTATCACCAATGAAATTTCTATCAACACTCACCGTATCATTACCTTGTGAAAAATCACATGTTGGTGGAGCGAAGAAAGATGTGAACTCATCACGATCGGAAGTTCAAGGAAAAAAATCATCCTCAATAATGTTGTACACATCATATATATCTTGAAGTTTTGTCCATAACTCATGTGTGTTGCGAAAAGGCATGATTGATGCAACAACTACATCACTAAAAACACAAATGAGACCACTAGATATTCGAGTATCGAGATAAGAATTTTCCTCATCCTCTAAAGATATATTTTGGGAAACCTTTGGAGGAAGAAAATCCATATCTACAATTCATAGTGTGGACCCATGGCCCCAAAAAGATTGAGTATGTGAATTTTCCAAACATAATAATTTGTGCCATCAAACTTAAAAGAGGGATTGTACACTAATTCCCTAAATGACATCGTACTCTCTAGGATATAAAGCCTAAAAAAGAGAGCCCGGGCTCTGATACCAATTGAACGGACATCGATGTCGCCTAGAGGGGGGTGAATAGGCGATTAAAACTTTTCCTGTTAAGTCTGCTAAATGCGGAAATAAACTAGGTGTTTAAATTAACAAGCAAACAACCTAAATATTATAGGATCAACTATGTGCACCAACAACTTATGCTAATAAAGACAAGTAACAAGGTGATAGCAAGATATATGACTTCAAGCACGAAGGCTAAGTAAATAGCTCGGGTATAGAAATAACCGAGGCACACGGAGACGATGATGTATTCCCGAGTTTCTCCTTTTGAAGCGAGTACCGTCCCGTTGGAGGAGTGTCAGATCACCACAAACGCCACAAAGGCCTCACCCTATTCTCCGATGAACCTCACCACAAAGGCCTAGTTCACCTTCCACTATTGGCAACCTTCAATCTCGAGGCACGCATCCACAACTTAATTGGAGGCTCTCGATGTCACCACAATCTTGGGGCACGTATTCACAAGTCAATTGGAAGCTCCCAAAAACACCACAAGTCGTCTAGGGTCCAAGACCCAAGAGTAACAAGCTGATAAACTTTCACTTCCACGAAACCTTGTGGAGAGAGCAAACCGATGCAACCAATGCAATGGCAAGAGCCCAAGTGCTCAAATCTTTCACTCTCAAATTCCAGCAAAGAAAAAAATTCTTATGGGGGAATAAGAGATGAAGAACAAAGGATGAACTCAATAAATGAATCCTAAGATCTAAATACACCAGGGTTCCCCTCACAAAGAGAAGAGATGGATTGGTGGAAATGTGGATCTAGATCTCCTGTCACTTCGCCCCCAAAGATATTGAAGAATCATGGGAGGGATTGGGAGAGGGGCAAGCTTTTACAAAATAAACAATGGTGGGAGAGAGAGAGAAAAACATGCAGGAAAAACTTGGGGACCAATGCGGAAGGGGCCCCTTAAATAGGTCCCCTCAAAATAGAGTCGTTATATAGTTTTTCGACAAATCCGGAATGAATCTGGGGCCTGGAATGAATCCGGATGCTAACAGAGCTTTCCACGTTCATTTTGGAATGAACCTAGAATGAATCCGACCATCTCGGAATGAAAACGGTTAGTTTGGAATGAATCCGGAACCTAACATAGAGATACGAAAACTGCAATAACTTTTGCATACGGACTCCATTTTTTATGTTCTTGGGAACATTGAAATTGCAACAAAGAGATCTAAAAGAATATGAAGAGAAACATAATTGCATAAAAATGGAAGGTAAAACCAAATGGGGAAAGGTTTGACCTCTTCAAAAACAACTATCGGTAAAACCTCCAACAAACAAAAAACACAACAAGTTTCTCTTACGAAATATGTTTTCGAAAAACCTTTCCTTGTCATGAAGATCACGACAAGAACCAAAAACCCAAATAGAGAAAATCCAAATAAGAACAAAGAAACGTGATATTACAAGTATGCAAAGGTTTGAGCTCTCCATAAAGATGCGATCAAGTTACTCAATCGAGATCCGCTCTTGATAGTACGACTATCGATCCTATAACCTGGTCTCCTCAAAAGTATGAGACCAATAAATTAGAAAACCTATCAAGATCATACCTTTGCCTTGAGCATTCCACTTGAGATAGATGATGACGATCTCGACTCTCTCAAATTGGATCCTCTTTCTTGATCGTGCTTGCTAACACATACTCCGCTTGATGAAGACTTGCAAGTTGTTCCCCCCATACACCATTATGGGAGATACTAGTGATAAGTGCTTTTACCACTTGAGTTTGATCTTCATTTATTACACAATACTCTGTATTTCATACTCATAAACCATCAAATTACTATATTTATACACCTTTATACATACTTCATACTCTTTTGCAGATTTGGTGCGCGGAGGAACCTAAACACACCCAAAACATCTACAAGACGCACATACCATGAGATATAGAAGAACAAGGAGGGTCTCGGTGCAAGAAGCATTGCCAGCAAGGATCTACTTGTGCGAAAAGACTAAAATCCAAGGGGGCCGAGAAGAAGAAGGAGAGCAAGGCCGTCACGCGGCTGCGGAGTTAAGAGGACGAGCTGGTGCCGATAGGGACACCACTCCGCACCTCACGCTAGCCACGAGGAACAAGAGAGATTCACGGATCGAGATCGGAAACCGGATCGGGAGCTTGGACAAGGCGCCATGGCGAAGTTGCCAGCCATGGCAACGTAGAAGTTCTTCGCCACCTTCATCGACAAGTCCAGCGGTCACCTGTCGTTAGGAAGAGCGTCGTCAGAGCAAGGAGTTCGTCAGATTCATCCTTCATCGTCGACAACCAGTGATCCTCTTACTCCTTTGACCCCTTGCTGTTGATCTAGCTTCTAGCCTCCTGTTGTGATACAATGTGACATGGTGTAGCGTGTAAGGTGTTCGACAGATTGACAACTAGAACCATTACTCTATATTCTTAAACCCTTTGCTATAAATTACTGCAGTGCCTGTGTTACATGATCTTGGCTTGTGTTGTCTGATCTACAAGTTGTTGTGAATTAGACTGTTAGAGACCGTTCTTGCTGAAGTTTTGGCTCCCTGTGGAAGAACGATAAACCACCCACTATATTCCGATGATCAATTTTGGCGCCGTTGCCGGGGAGTCAACTTTTGATTTGGAACGGTAGTATAGCAGATTTAGTCGTGTTTTCTTTGATGGACTAACCTACTGATGTGCGTTGAGTCTATAGTGGTATTTGGCTGCAGGAAACCGTTGCATGAGCGACGGAACAGAAATTGATGGTCTTCTTCCTTTAGATCCAGAGATCGAGAGGACTCTGCTGAGAAGAAGGAGGGAAGCTAAAGAGAAATTAGGTGTAACAGTCGTGAAAATGGGTGACCAAAGAGTTTTGCTGAGGGATTTGTGCATACCCAAGGACCAAGGGTCCTGCGCTGGTATTATCTCACCAGTGATACAGGCAAACAATTTTGAACTCAAGCCAGCCTTGATCAACATGGTGCAACACTCACCATTTGGAGGCTCAGTAGTGGAAGACCCTCACGAGCATATCAGGACATTTCTTGAGTATTGTAACACACTGAAACTGAATGGAGTAGCACCTGAGGCTATTCGATTGTCATTGTTCCCATTTTTTCTGAAGAATGGAGCAAAAGTTTGGTTGCATTCCTTGCCCCCTCACCTGACAGATACATGGGAACATTTGCTACAGGCTTTCCTTGAAAGGTATTTTCCTCCAACTAAGGCAGAAGAGTTTCGAGACAAGATTACAAGGTTCAGTCAGTTTGATGGTGAAAGCTTATATGATGCATGGCAGAGATTTAACTCACTGATCATAATGTGTCCTCGTCATGGTCTTGAGAGGTGGTTGATTTTGCAAACCTTTTACAAAGGGTTAACACATCAGACCAGGGCATTTTTTGACTCTGCAGCAGGTGGAGGTATTATGAACAAGACTCTAGATGAAGCTTTTGCACTGATAGAAAGTATGGCATCTCATCACTTTCAGTGGTCCAGCGAAAGAACAACAGTGACAACCACTCCAGGGATGTACTCTGTTTCTTCCACTGATTCTCTTGCAGCTCAAGTAGAAATCCTGAATAAACAGATGGCAAATGTCATGGCATCTGGGGTTGGTTCAACAGTGGTGTCAGTCCAAGCTATCCAGCAGAATTGCGATGTGTGTGGTCAATTGGGACATGTAGCTTTTGAGTGCATGTTTTATGCAAATCTTGGACCATCAGTATCAGAAGTCAATTATGCTCAAGGGCAGTCTCAAGTTCAAGGAAATTTTTCTCAGGCTTACAACCCATCATGGAGGAATCACCCGAATTTATCTTACAAGAACAATCAGCACTCGATGCCATTCAATTCTGGACAGCCTAATGTTGGTGCAAGGTCATATATGCAGAATTCTGGATACAACAATCAGAATAATCACAGGACTGAAGAATCAAATGCGCAGACTGCCAAGATAGACAAGATGGATGAGATGCTAAGAATGCAAGCAGAATTACTAGCCACAATGCACTCTGAGGTACATGGAATAAAAGATTCAATGAAAATTTTGAGCAATAAGATGGAAAGCATTGTCGGAAGTACTCTCGAGAGAAAGCAAGGTGACAAACTGCCTGCTCAGCCGGAACCTAATCCTAAAGGTTGTGCAGCAGTAACAACAAGAAGTGGCACTAGCACTGAAGTGGTGACCACTACACCAGGGACATATGTAGCACCAGCTCTGAGACCTAATGGTATTCTACCTGAACCCATGCATGAGAAGAATAGCAAGAAGGCACTTGAGCATGCATCAACAATGGTTCAGGAAAAATCTACAGAAACAGCCAGAGTACCCTTTCCTGAGAGATTAGAAAAAGGAAAAGATGATAAGCAATTTTACAAGTTTTTGGAAGTCATGAAGGACGTTTAAATCACCATTCCAATTCTTGATGCTGTGATGCACGTGCCTATGTATGCAAAAAAATTCAAAGACCTGTTGACTAAGAAGAGAATATTGGAAGAACCTGAAGTTGTAACTGTCAAAAGAATGCAGTGCGATCATTCAGAATGCTCTGCCAACTAAGCTAGATGATCCAGGTAGCTTTTGCGTACCATGCCTGATTGGAACTAAGACATACAATGCTTTATGTGATCTTGGATCAAGTGTGAGCGTCATGCCAGAGTCATTGTGGAAGAAGATGTAGCTAGGAGACCTAAAGTTAACCAACATCACTTTGCAGCTAGCTGACCGTTCACTCCGGAAACCATCAGGGGTACTGGAAGACATTCCAATACAAGTTGGCAAGTTTGCTTATCCTGTGGACTTCATTGTGTTGGACATAAGTGATAAGAGCGAAGCCATTATTCTGGGCAGACCTTTCTTAGCAACTCCAGGAGCATTGATTGATGTTCAAGGAGCTAAGTTGACACTGAGATTTGGCACAGAGGAAGTCATGTTTGATATGAAACATCCAACACATATACCTCAATCAGTTGAAGGGTGTATGCGCATCGATGCAATCACAAGTTGTGTGAATGAAGAATTTTCAGCACCAAATAGCATGGAACAGCAGACTCTTACTGAAGATGAAAATGAACTGCACTATGTTGTATATCAGATTGCTGATGACAAGGTGCGAGATGGAGACACAGAAAACATCGCAAGTGAAGGAATTGAGCTCAAACCTCTGCCAGAACATGTGAAGTATGCCTTTCTAGGCAAGGGAAAACAGTTTCTAGTAATCATTAGTTCCCTGCTATCGGAAACCGAAACAGAAGAATTAGTGAATCTCCTAAAGAAGTATCGAGCAGTGATTGGTTACTCTATCGCTGACCATAAAGGAATTGATCCAGCAGTCTGCAGTCACAGAATTAATTTAGAGGATGGTACCAGACCCACAAGAGAATTTCAGACAAGGCTTAATCCCTCAATGCAAGAAGTTGTCGAAAAGGAAATTCTGAAGTTATTGTCTGCTAAGATCATTTATCCGATATCTGATAGTGAGTGGGTGAGTCCAATACATGTGGTACCAAAGAAAGGAGGCATTACAGTTGTTGAAGGTGAAGAAGGTGAGCAACTGTCAGCTAGAAAAGCAACCAAATGGAGAGTTTTCACTGATTTTCGGAAGCTGAACAGTGATACTAGAAAGGATCATTTCCCATTACCATTCATGGACCAGATGCTTGAAAGATTAGCAGGGCATCAGTATTATTGCTATATGAATGGATATTTAGGCTTTCTGCAGATACCAATTCATCCAAGAGATCAAGATAAAACTACATTCACTTGCCCGTATGGCACTTTTGCATACCGAAGGCTGTCATTTGGACTATGCAATGCGCCAGGTACATTTCAAAGGTGCATGATGTCCATCTTTGCAGATCAAATCGAAAGAATCATGGAGGTTTTTATGGATGACTTCACAGTCTACGGTGACAGTTTTGAACATTGTTTGATAAACCTCGAAACAGTGCTGCAAAGATGTAGTGAGCATGGCTTAGTGCTAAACTGGGAAAAATGCCACTTTATGGTGCTGGAAGGAATTGTTCTTGGACATGTTGTGTCTACTAAGGGAATCGCTGTTGATCCAGCCAAGGTTCAGGAAATTGTAAGATTGCCTTCTCCTTCAAGTGTGAGGGGAGTAAGAAGCATACTCGGCCATGCTGGATTTTACAGGCGATTCATCCCAGATTTTTCGAAAATAGCTTTGCCTCTAACAAATCTATTAGGAAATGATGTTGAGTTCATCTTTGATGCAAAGTGTGAAGAAGCATTCCAGAAGTTAAAGTAAGCACTTATTTCAGCCCCTGTTGTACAAGCACCAAATTGGAGTCTGTCTTTTGAGTTGATGTGCGACGCCAGTGAATTTGCTGTTGGCGCAGTATTGGGGCGGAGAAAAGAAAACAAGCTTTGTGTCATCAGTTATGCAAGCAGAACCTTAGATGCAGCTCAGTCCAGATATACCACCACGGAGAAGAAACGGTTAGCAATTGTCTTTGCCTTTGATAAGTTTAGGCCATACCTAGTGGGCAATCATTGTGTAATTTACACGGACCATGCTGCTATTAGGTATCTGTTGGCTAAAAAAGACGCCAAGCCAAGACTGATAAGATGGATCCTTCTTCTGCAAGAATTTAACATCAAAATTAAAGACAAAAATGGTTTGGATAATGTTGTAGCTGATCACTTATCCATAATCGAAGACCAACCAGTGGAAAGAATCCCCATCTAAGATGAATTGCCAGGAGAAAGGATCATGGAAGCTTGTCAAGTTCATAACAATTCACCGTGGTATGCTGATTTGGTGAATTACTTGTTGTGCGATATTTTGCCCAGGGACATTGGTTACCAAAAGAAGAAAAAGTTTCTGCACGATGTGAGGGAGTATTATTGGGATGAACCTTATCTATTCAAGCATTGCAAAGATGGCATAGTAAGAAGATGTGTTGCTGAAGAAGAATTCACTAGTATCATTGCTGCCTGTCATTCCTCTTCCTACTGAGGGCATGCACGAGATTCGAAGACACAAGCAAAAGTCCTTTAGGCTGGTTTCTTTTGGCCATCATTGTTCAAAGACGTAGTTCAGTTCATTCAGAGTTGCGATCCTTGTCAGAGGACTGGAAAAGTGACCAAGAGGCATGAGATGCCACAACAGGGAATTTTGGAAGTTGAATTGTTTGACGTCTCGGGTGTGGATTTCATTGGACCATTACCACCATCATCCGGAAACAAAAACATCCTTGTTGTAGTTGATTATGTGTCGAAATGGGTTGAAGAAGTGCCAACCATTCATGCTGACGCCAAAGCCGTATGCAAACTTTTTAAGGACACAATCTTCCCAAGATTTGGCATACCTCGAGTTGTTATAAGCGATGGAGGAGCACATTTCAATAATTTCTAACTGGAGGCATTGATGAAGAAGTATGGTGTCAGAAATCATAGGGTAACAACTCCTTATCACCCACAAGCTAATGGGCAGGTTGAGTTGTCTAATAGAGAAGTAAAATCTATCCTCGAGAAAGTCGTTTCAACAGCCAGAACAGATTGGGCAAGCAAGCTGTCAGATTCACTTTGGGCTTATAGAACAGCCTATAAGACTCCCATTGGGATGTCCCCATTCAGGCTAGTATATGGAAAGGCTTGTCACCTACCAGTAGAATTGGAGCATAAAGCACTCTGGGCAACCAAGAAGCTCAACCTCGACATGGAACTTGCAGGTAAAGCAAGGAAGTTGCAGTTATGTGAATTAGAAGAGCTTAGGCTGGAAGCATATAAGAGTGCAAGGATCTAAAAAGAAAGGACCAAGCAATGGCATGATAAGCACATCCTCAGGAGGAAATTTCATCCTGGTCAGCAAGTGTTGGTCTATGACTCTAGATTTCACTTGTTTCCTGGGAAGTTCAAATCCAGATGGTACGGACCATGCTTGGTGAAGAAAGTATTCCTCAATGGGTCAGTACTAGTGCAGAGTAAGTCTCATGGAGCATATATGGTAAATGGACAAAGGTTGAAGGAATATCATCAGGGAGATTCTCTGGAAATTGAAGAAGAACAAGAAGGAGTCGATGCAGAGGAGGAAGGAACAGGTGATGGAAGTACAGTGGATGCTGCAGCTCAGTAGCAGTCCTAATATGCCTGGAAAGAGGGTCAAGCTAGTGACCTTAAAAGAGCGCTCGTTGGGAGGCAGCCTGACATTTTTTTATGGTTTTTCTTTTCTTTTTGTTTTGTCTATTTTCTAAATAAAATAGGGTCGGAAGCTAGTACAGCAAAGAGGAGCAATATCTCTGAAGCACGGAGGTTGCTTGGATTTAAAGGAACCATAAACCAGGTGATTCAGTTTCATGCACAGTTACTAAAGTTTTACTTTACATATCTTGCTCATATTGCAAATGCAGTTTTCTGCTACAGTCTTTTTAGACCAATTGTTTTGCCTTGATTTTCCCTTTAGTTCAGAATATGTGCTAGTTGAGCGAGAAACATGTTGCAATTCTTGTTGATAAATATCATTCAGTTTTGAGAAACCTGAAGTTAAGCTTAGTACTGGATTTAATATCTGGTTGTAGCATTGAAAATGACTTTGACACATAAGATGGACATTGGAAGTCTGAACTGTTGCCACTATTCATCTTGTAGCCTCTGTATAACTGTGTTCTAACCCTTTTTGCGTTAGCATATGGCGATCTCGGGATCGGGTATGTGAAGCACTGACTCCTGACGATTAACAGTTACTTAACCAAATTGTGCAAGTTCCAAACTAACTCTTGCATTAGCTTATTGCGATCTCGGGATCGGATAAGTGACGCTCTAACAAAAAAAAGGGTTGTTCTCAAGTTGTTCCACCCGCGTTAGCCTATTGCGATCTTGGGATCGGATAGGTGAAGCACTAACTAAGAAAGCATTTCCATAATTTTTTTCTGCGTTAGCCTATTGCGATATCGGGATCGGATAGGTAAAGCACTAACTAGACTAACATTGATGTTGTGTGAGTAAAGAGACTAAATCTGAATTTTGGGAATAGTTATGAATGTCCAGTGGTCCATCTTTGCCTGTCATTGTAACTCTCCTTGCTACGATGAGAAATTAAGACATACAACTAAGCCAAACTTCAGGTTGTTAGAAACCGTTTCAGTATTTGCCCCCAAGAACTGTAGCTTATTTCTTTCTCAAATGGGAACACATTTCTGAACACATTTTTTTTTGCTTGAGGACAAGCAAAACCTTAAGTGTGGGGGAACTTGATAAGTGCTTTTACCACTTGAGTTTGATCTTCATTTCTTACACAATACTCTGGATTTCATACTCATAAACCATCAAATTACTATCTTTATACACCTTTATACATACTTCATACTCTTTTGCAGATTTGGTGCGTGGAGGCACCTAAACACACCCAAAACATCTACAAGACACACATACCATGAGATATAGAAGAACAAGGAGGGTCTCGGTGCAAGAAGCATTGCCAGCAAGGATCTACTTGTGCGAAAAGACTAAAAGCCAAGGGGGCCGAGAAGAAGAAGGAGAGCAAGGCCATCACGCGGCTGCGGAGTTAAGAGGACGAGCTGGTGCCGATAGGGACACCACTCCGCACCTCACACTAGCCACGAGTAACAAGAGAGATTCACGGATCGAGATCGGAAACCGGATCGGGAGCTTAGAGAAGGCGCCATGGCGAAGTTGCTAGCCATGGCAACGTAGAAGTTCTTTGCCACCTTCATCGACAAGTCCAGCGGCCACCTGTCATTAGGAAGAGCGTCGTCAGAGAAAGGAGTTCGTCAGAGTTCATCCTTCATCATCGACAACCAGTGATCATCTTACTCCTTTGACCCCTTGCTGTTGATCTAGCTTCTAGCCTCCTGCTGTGATACTCTGTGACATGGTGTAGCGTGTAAGGTGCTCGACAGATTGACAACTAGAACCATTACTCTGTCTTCTTAAAACCTTTGCTATAAATTACTGCAGTGCCTGTGTTACATGATCTTGGCTTGTGTTGTCTGACCTCTTTGATCTCCTGCTGGTCCTTAGTTGTTACTTTTCGCAAATCATCTACGAGTTGTTGTGAATTAGACTGTTAGAGACCGTTCTTGCTGAAGTTTTGGCTCCCTGTGGAAGAACGATAAACCACCCACTATATTCCGATGATCAACTAGCTCCCCCATATACCATTATGGGAGATATCCTTTTCGGAAATTTTCAAAAGGCCAAAATATCCAAATGGGTGGGAAGTATCAAGCATAGGATTTCTTCGATATGCTTCTCTTGATCCTCCACTTCAAGCTTGGTGACGAACACCACTTGACAACATAGACCATGGCCTATATGAAATATTTCTTTTGATGCATGCCCATAGAAATATACCTAACCACGCATAGATATGCCACACACACATATCATGGGTTAGTTCATAAAGCTATATGAACAATTTCTTACCATACCACGAGATACATAATCCCACTTGGTACATCTTGTAGCTTTGTGTGTTGATCACTTGCTTGATCAACCTTGTATCTTTTCTTCAATCTTCATTTTATGATGTCTTGAAGATAACCATGAAATATCACCTAGTCCTTTTCTTCAAGACATACTTGCAATATGCACAACTCTATACATGATCATTCTTCATATAGATCCTTGAATATAAAAATGGCCATCATGAAAGCTTCTAGAGTCCAACACATGAACTCCAATATTTCCTATGGACAAGATCTATAAGAATATCTCAATGAAAACATTAGTCCATAAGGATTGACACTAATTACCAAAACCACATATGGGGCACCATGCACTTTCAGGATTCTGTTTGTTTATTAAGGTTGGCACTTCCCCCCACCATGCCTTTCACAAACCAGGGCTAGCCGTATCCACGGGTAGACACCAACTTTCATCAAACCATGGGGAGGTGACTTTTTATATTATATTATTTGTCACCAGATCTCTTGCAATTTTAGATGAGAAACGATTCCATACTCATAGGATGAGATAAGGAAGAAAAACCTTGCTTGACATAAGACATGATAAACTTTAAACTACTTCCTCGTGAGCTAAAACAAAGACATGATGCGTGTGAACACACGTTCGTTGGGAGACCCCAAGAGGAAGGTATGAAGAGTGCAGCGGCAAGTTGTACCTCAGAAAGAAACCAAGGTTTAATCGACCAGTAGGATAAAAATCACTTCTGAAGGTTGATGACAGCTAATGTTAGCAGAACGCACTACCAGGCTCCGCAGCAACATGGAATCTACAAAAGCAAGCAATAGATAATCGCAGTAAGCAAAGTGTGTAATGTAAACAATGTAAACATCATTGTTTTCTCCCTAATGGCAACAACATACCCTCCATCCGTCACATTTATGTCACTCGAGCAAAGATGCAAAGGAGGCATGAACCCACTATCGAGCATAAATACTCCCTCTTGGAGTTACTAGTATCTATTGGTCAGAGCATCTACTAACAACGGAGAGCATGCAAGATCATAAATAACATACACATGAAGATAACATGATAGATTGATAATAAAGAGACATAGCATTCAATATTCATCGGATCCCAGCAAACACAACATGTAGCATTACAATAAGATGATCTTGATCATGTAGGGAAGCTCACAAGATCTGAACATGAGGCATAAAGAAGAGAGAACAACCATCTAGCTACTGGTATGGACCCGTAGTCCAAGGGTAAACTACTCACGCATCATTCCGGAGACAGGCATGGTGGTGTAGAGCCCTCCGGTGATGATTTCCCCTCCCGGCAGGATGCCGGGGAGAACTCCAAAACCCTCCCGAACTCGGGTTGACGATGACGGCGGCCTCGAGTGTTTTTCGTGGGAAAGGTGGATATCTTTATGTTTTACGCCTCGGGGGAATAAATAGGCGAAAGGGCGATATCGGTAGGCGGCCAGGGGGCACTGCCCTATGGTGTGGCGCCCCTGTGGCCCCCCTCCGGGTCTCTTTTTGGACTCCATGGATCCTCCGGGAATTCTAAGACTTCTAGACTTCGAACTTTCCAATTCCGAGAATATTTCCAGAACAACTTTTCTGAAACTAAAAATAGCAGAAAACAGGAACTGGCTCTGTGGCATCTTGTCAATAGGTTAGTCCAAGGATATCGATAAAAATGGCATAAAGTGTAAGAAAAACATGGAGCATATGCCATGAAAACAACATGGAACATCAGAAATTAAGGATACGTTTATGACGTATCATAGTACCACTGCTTACATTACGTATTGTTCTTAATGCACCCGTCTGTTGCACACAAAGCAATCACTTCGTTGCTGCAACTTAATACGAGAGAGATTTGCTAGATAGCTTTCTTGATGTGAGATTTTAGATATAGATGCATGTCGGATAGCAATCCATATGCCTTGAAGTAATGCCTACAATGTTAGAGCCCACGAACTATATATCTTCATAATAGTATTATTATACATTCATGATTTGTCAATTGCCCAGCTGTAATTTGTTCACCTAGCATGTTTGTTTTCTTTGGAGATACACCACTAGTGAATGTATGGCCCCGGTCCTATTTTTTCTCATATTTGCAACCTTCTTTTAAGCACTTTCATAATTGTTTTCGTATTGTTCTGTTTTTAATATTATTACTTGTCAAGACTCTATACATTTAATTCTCTAATTTTCAGTAAGACCGGAAGATTGATAACCTTCCGAAAAGTTGGGGCAAGAGAGTGTTTGTGTTTGTGTGCAGGTTCCACGCTTGTTGACGCTCCAGACAACAAGAACCCTTCTCCAAGACTAAGAAATCCTACTGGTTCAATAAACCCTCGTTCCTTAATTGGGTGAACTTCTGCTGGACTACATCTTACCTTCAGCTTGGGATCTCCCAACGAGCGTGTGATCATGACAACATCATGGCCTTAGCCACCATGTACGAGTATGCTCGATATGACACCGCGAAGATATATCTTGAGTTCATTAGCGAAAACTCATCATTTAAGCATGTTTTGTCATGGCAATGACCATTTTGATTGATTTGTTTTTTTATGCATTCTAGAGGTAGTGTTGACTCATTAATTGAGATACACTCCCCCTATGTCCATGTGTGCATCTAAAAGCCAAATAAGACTCTAGTAGAGATGTGTATGTAAGATTTCCAATCAACTAAATTTACTTGCACATACGATGTTGATCTCACTCCTCAATTGCTTGGATCTCTTTTCTTCAAGAGGCTTTGTGAGTATATCGGCAAGTTGATCTTTGGTGTTGACATAAAAAATGGAAATATCTCCATTGGCCACATGATAACAGATGAAGTGATACCGTATTTCAATATGCTTGGTCTTGCCATGAAGAACCAAATTATGAGCAATTTTTAATTTTTTTTATAGAACTTTCATTGTCGTATAAAAGAGGCATTGTCTTTATCTTAATTCCAAAATACTCAAGAAATTGCCTCATCCACAATAATTGAGAGCAACAACTTGCAGCGGAAATATACTCTGCTTCCGTAGAGGAGGTGGCAATGCAATTTTGTTTCTTGGAAGACCAACACATGAGTGACCTACCAAGAAAATGGCAAACACCCCAGGTTGATTTTCTATCCACTTTGTCAACTCACTACTCCGTATTCGAATACCTCACAAGATCAAAACCCGTATTTGAAGGGTACCAAAGACCATAAGTGGGAGTGTCAACCAAGTATCTAAGAATCCTTTTGACCGCAATCACATGGTTTTTTTAGGTTAGATTAAAATCTTGCACATAAACTCACACTAAACATAATATTCGGTCTAGATGCACAAAGATGAAGCAAAGAACCAAATCATAGAACGATAGAGTTTTGGATCAACCGGTATACCTTCGTGATATATTTTAAGATTCACGTTTGTTGCCATTGAAAATCTTAATGTCTTAGCATTGATCATATCAATTTTTTTTAACATGTCTTGAATATACTTGGCTTGACAAATGAAGGTTGCTTCATGATATTGCTTGATCTCAAAATCTAAGAAGAACTTCAATACACCCATTATAGACATCTCAACCTCACTTGTCATTAGCTTAGCAAATTGTTCTACAAAATCCAGTAAATGGGTTTCGAATGGAGATGTTTTTTTTTCTTCATTTGAGTGGAGATGCTCTAGCAGCACCAAAATGCGCGGACACGGATCTAGTAAGCTTACATGTAGGTACCTCTTTATCCTATCCGTTCATTTCTATGTTGTATGGGGGTGGATCCCACCAAGAACTTTATGTGAGCCAATCGGAACCACATGTGAATCCTGAGCAACATATAATAATCATATACTCCCTCCGTCTCGAAATTATTGTCGCAAGCATCCATTCCCGCACGTACAAATGACATTTTACACTTAAATCCAAATGTTTAGACAACGTTACAAATCAGTCCCTCCGATTAAAATCCTGTACATCTTCCTCTTCTCCATCCACAGGCAGGAGCTACACCGCACTGTCTGCATCCGTGTTGTTGTCGTCATCACCAGCAGTCGCGTTCCCATCGCCTTCGCCTGCCGTCCACGCCCCCTCATCGCAGTTCCCACGCCCCCGCACCGTAGCTCTCGTGAAGAGGGAGCTTGACCTTGCTGCCGTTGTCCACGCGCCAGGAGGCTCGACCTCACCCAGTCACCCTGCTCTGGGCAGAGAGCTCCCTCGTACGGCCGCGCCGCCCCCTCCGCCCACAAAAATCCAGCTGCTCCCGCGGGCGTCCCCTCGCCTCACCGCCGATCCGCCGCCTCCCCTTCCGTCCACGGGAGAGCCCCTCTATCTCAGGCGAGCGATGAAGACGGGACTAGGAAGGCGCTGCTGCAGGGGAACAAGACTGGCGAAGGAGAGCTCATCTCTGCGGGCGTCCATCTTCCTGAAGGCGTCCATCAAGCACCTTCCCACAAAGCGATACTGAAGGTAAACTAGGACCTTGCGGGCACAGAACGAACTTGAACGTGACGCTGAAAGAGGAAGGAACCAGGAACCTGCAAGAGGTGAGAGAAGATCCTATGACAGTTGCATTGCAGTTCAAACTGACAGAAAATTGCATGAGGCAGTACCTTTTGACAGAAAAATGCACCAAGCACTCGATAGCATGTTCTTCTTCTTGCATCAGGAATCAATAGACACTGAAATATCTTTAGTGAGTTCTTTGTCGTCGCACTCATATGCATCGAATCGGTTCCCCACATCATCTTCTATCTCGTGCAAGAGGCATAAATTTCATAACTAGCCAAACTGTGATTTCTGATATATGTACATGCTTGTTCGTCAGTGTAACTTCTGCCACTGAAATATTTCATTTTACTTATAAGTAGTTTCAAGTTTTTAGAGCCTATATGGGGATATCCTTAGTCACGGGATACATTTTGTCCAATACATATGAAAACGCAATCGTGTGCTTCTGTTAACCATCAATGTTAACATGAGACAAGAGTAATAAGATGGAGTTTTGTTTCTATAGGATAGCATGTTGGAGGTTTTATTTTAGATAAATGGGGGGAAAGGGATATTGGACCAGGGAAAAAACAAAACAAAAGGCAGCATGGTATCATCAATATGTGTTCAAGAACCAGCAGGAGAAGCATGCTTTGCAACTGGTTCGTCTTCTCCTGTCTGACTAGAATCACTACCATCGCCACTGTGCTCTAGATTAAGTTCGGTTTGTTTGTTTTGTTGTTGTAAAGCCTTTAGCTCCCTAATCCTCTTAAAGTATTCTTCAAAGTATGCCTTCTTCTTACCAACTAATCCGTTTAATTTAACGAACTCCTCAGTACGCCTATCATTGGTAAAAACAGACCACTTCTCCAAATTTCAGTTGCATCTGGTAGATGGAAAATTCTTAGTCTATTATATCAATCTTTACTTTGACTGAACATCCCATATATGTTGATAAAGGAATAGATGGTTCCTTAGACATACCTAATGCCACATAGTAATTACCATGTAATGATTGGCCATTTTATTATATCAGGTAAAATATTTGTCTAACATTATTTATACTATGAGAGAGACATTACCTGAGAACTATCCTGCACGGATGATTCCTCATGCGGCCATGCAAAACAGTTTTGATTGACTTCTGTCGCCATAGTATATTGCACGTCTAGTTCATTACAGTCGTATTTTCTACTACTAAACCCTGCAAAATCAAACTAGCCATAATCACAAGTGGAAATCCATACCAGAAGTTCCATTAAGACAATCAAGCAGAAGTTACTGACAAAAATTATATATTATCCTATCCAGTGTTTTCCCAGCAAATTCAGGAGCCAAATATCTTGAGCTAGGTCCACCAGAAAATCTCTAAATTTGACTTATCGCCATGGCTTTGTTCCAACTAGTGGTGTCTCTGGTAAGAACAAGTGCTATCTAGCAAGGAAGAATGTCATCTTTCCATGAGTAGCACCATGTAATATTTAGTAAAAGGCCAAGATCTCAAAAACAACACGTATCACCATTCATCCTGTACAGGAAGTGGTACAATTTCCCCAAAGTCCACCATCTTGGAATCAATAATATTGCCATCGCGCAAATTAATTCATGAATCCTAGTCACTTCCAACTGCAGCGGTACTTCTCACAAACAAGCTTCCAGATTCCACTGCACCACCTTGCTAATGTGCTGACGCCAGTAACTCTAGCGACAAATTCCACTGCACCTTGTTTTTTGCTTTTGAAAGAAAGAAAAATATATGTTTGCATTTATATGTTTTAGCTTTGGCAAAAGTGTAGAGGCCCCAGACCGGAGGGTCCAGAACCCCTCATATGCATTCATTCACGATCCCAGAATAACCAGTCGTGAACAACATACGAAGTTGGCATACAGAATACATCATCCATTACACGAATATTAGAGTCTTACATAAATGGTCACACGACCAAGTTCTTGACAACTGTCACACAGGACAGGCATTCAATAATAACACAGCGGAAGACGATAAGCATAGCGTAGTAGAACCCGAGTCACGCCTCATCCTATAGGCTGCTGACTGGGAGACGATCCTAATTCGCAGGGCCATCAGTGTAGAACTCCTCCTCATAGAACTCTTCCTGAGGTGGCTCCTCATAGTCTGGCAAATAAATACCAGGGGCGAAACCATAAGTGAGTACGTTTGAATGTACTCCACAAGACATCCTTTATGAGCTTACAATTATGCATACATGCTTATTTGGTGTAGTGGGTAGGCCATACATACGGTTCAGCTACCCATGACAGATAAAAGATTTATCATGGTTGATTGTTCAGGTTTAGTTCTCTGTGAAAGATCATTTGAAATAATGTAGTTTTCTCTCGTAGATATCACATATCTCGGAGGTTTTATAAGATTTGTTTGATAAAAGAAAGTTTTCTTTTCAAAAACTTTTAGTATCCAATACTCCAGCTTTGTCTCCTCCGTATCTCGCAGATACCAAGTCATTCTCCTTTAGTACCTCGCAGGTACAAAACCATCCTTCAAAACCTCTTTTGAAAATTGACACAATACTAGCTACATGGCCATTCAACCATCCATATCCGAGGACGCGGCTATTTCGAAATAGGTTTACTCTGCAGAGGTGTACACATTTCCACTAGATCCAGAATCCGCCATGAAACAACCATGGATTGTTCACAACCTATGAGAACATCAGATAGCTGATCTTGACTATCCACTATGTACAAACTAGTACATGACTATCTCTTCAATTGGGGTTAATCTCCCTGGCAATCCGTGTCGCACACCGCCAAGACAGGAGACCCAACTGTTGCATCCGGAGGGAAAACTAATCCCACACTTTAGATGTCCCGTATTCTCACTCCTAGCGACATTTCGGTTCGGAGGATCCAATCCCCTATAGCCCTTGAGATAGCACACATACTAATCATAACAAGTTTTTAATCAATCCCCTTACCCATGTTAGGGTAAAGTGGCAGTACGATAATGGTTGTCCAGCGAAGACTAGGTTATGTGTCTTTTGTAAACATTTCTCAATCTTTCCAACATGGCAATCCTCCCGGTAGACAGGGTCTCACCCTTCCTCCGAGGTTTTTCCTTCCATAAGTCATTTGTTTACAAAAACACATTTTATTTAGTTCATTTAAGAACTCAAGTTTTAATTTGGTGAATGGTATTTATATACCATTTAGTGGCTATAGGCTTGGTAATACCAAGTTGACTATTAATATGATCATTTACTTAAATAATATTAATAGTGGTAGTATTCACAACAAAAATAGTTTTGAGAGTATAGTTTTGTGAAAACTTCAGAAGTGAAAAGCATGCATGATAGATAATGATAAGTATTTATACAGCAAGCATTAGGATGGCTTGCCTTGGTACAAGTGATGGTCCTGGTCCTGAAAGTAACAGGAGTTGCAATACCCCTCTTCAGCAAATCCTTCCTCCTCGTTTTCTAACGTCGTAAAAGAAAATAAGGACACACATTCAGTACCACAAGGCAAACAATATAACAAGTCTAAACATACAGCAAGCTCACACCAAAATTATCTACCACTCATTAATCAAGAATCTATAAAAAGAACAAAGGCACATTCAAGAATTAACTACGCAAGCAAAATAAGCAAGCATGTAGTGGGAATTTGAGTTCCTCACTAAGATGCAAAGGAACCAGTGGGTGAACCACTTGTTTCCCAATGCGAAAAAGGATTTAAAGCCTCTGGTCCTATTTCTAAAAGTGCTCAAAACAAACAAACTAGCTCCAAAAACTACTACTCATACTAGTAGAAAATTAGGAAACATACTATACTAGTTTATACTACACTTGTTACTTTTATGCACAAGTGTGCAAACTAACAAAGGTAAAATACTCCTCTAATCAGTACCAAAATGCTACTGGATCCCACAAAACAAAATAAAAAGTCTAGCTATTTACCAAGGAAAAACTAGGCTAAAATGCTACACATGTGAGAGAATTAATTCCTAGGCACCCAAGTGTTACTCATGCTTTTCTACTACTTAAGGGGGAAAACATCAGAGGTGAAAACACTTAAGATAACAATGCCACAAGGACATTCCATCCTCTGTTTTCAACAACAAAGATTCATATTTTTCCCTAGTGGAAAACAAGACAAAAAGGCATGCATGAATATTCTAGTATGAAATCTAGACTTAAGCAATGCTATTTAAATCTATTTCAAACACAAGCACCAAGTAACCAGAGGTGCTATAACCAAAATAACAGTACCAAAATGGTACTGGTTCCATGAAAATTAATCTAGCAATAATCCTAATAAGAATTTAAAGATCTACTCAAAAACCTATGTAGAAAATTAAGCTATGAGCAAGATCTATGCATGGAAAATAATCCTAAAAAAAATCTACCACTCAAACCATCTATTCTAACATGTTCATATAACTTGTAAACATCATAACCACACTGGAAAACAACATTACAAGCAAGAAAACATCATTTGCACATCACAAAATGAACATATAAAACAAGATCTAGGAATTTAAAATAGACAGAAAAGTACCCCAAACTTGTTCTGTCTCCCTAATTTTTTCTATGGCTCCAAAAATTAAATACTTATAGGATGTGATAGCCCTTAACAATCTAAAACATCTCCAATTGGCCTCACTCAAAAATAATGCCCCAAAATCCCCCTAAAATTCTTGGAATAGCTCTCTAGTGTTTCACCAAAATGGATGGCATTTCCAAATGGTAACTCACCTTGGTGCAAACTAAAATTCTACTGGTAGGTATTGACAAGAGATTTCCAAAACAGTTGAGTTTGCTCAAAAATATTATGTATTTTGAAGTTATATTCATTTCAATTTTAAGGGTACTGTCTGGCAAAATAGCTATAGAAAAATATCTAAAAGTCCTAAAATTATTCTGCCAGTGGGAGATGTTTATAATTTTGTATGGCTATAGGTACAAATATTTGCAAGGTCAAATAAATTTATTTGCTAACATTCCTAGGCCAAAAGCTAGCACCTAAGTTTCTGCAAGAAAAACATCATTTTTAAACTTAAACAGCGAAACGCCCAAACGGGCCAGATCTGATGGGGGGATGATAACTCGGTAGGCCAAACTCCAAGGAGTAACCCGGCCCAGAGGACGCTGTGCAGGATCCGGCTAAGGATAAGGAAACCTGTGAAGGCCCAATCTTGTAGGCCCAGTAACCTGGATTGTGGGTTATGGTAGAAGAAAGTTAGGGTTTGTGCGCCGTGTCCGGGTAGGATCCAGGATGCGCCTTGGAGAATAAGCCAGGGGGTACGGGTGCTTTATAAACCGACCCCCAGGTCTAGTTTAGGCAGAGATCTAAGAACCCTAGCAATATCGCTTGATATCGAGCATCTAGTGTAATCCCAGAGTTGAGTTGTTATATCAAGATCGGAGACTCGGCGGCTTTGATTGCCGGCTACCAGATCGAATTGCATCATGTTTTCCTCTGAGCTAAACCCTCTCCCAAACGCTTGTGTCGTCTTGCCCCAAGATCAGTTACCCCCGGTAGCGTCTGCCATGATTATCCCACGACAGTTGGCGCCCACCGTGGGGCCTGCGTCCAAAGGTGTTTACATCACGGGAGAAGCTCGGAAGAGCATGGAGAATCTTGTCGTCGGCGAAATCTACATCGACCGCAAAGGAGAAAAGATGGTGGACGATTCCGGCTGGGGGCTAGAGTCGGATCACCTCGAATCCGGATCCGTCGTGACAATCTGCCGGATCAGCGTCTTCATTGGTATGGTATGTACTTCCAATTCGATCCCTGACAATATTGGATCTGATTCTGTGCCAGGAGAAGCCACTTCTATCCGATCAGATGATGAAGAATCGATTGGAACGACACATCCGGCAGAAGAACCCATCGCGGAGTGGGAACAGCCGGAGGAGCCGGCATGGACCCCGCGCGACCGGGTCGAAAGAGAAGATGATACCGGATCTATCCTGGATCTGCTGGAAAACCGGTATGAGGAGGAGAACGGCGAGGAAGAACATCATGAATTTACACCGGGTATCGTACGCCGAGTTGCAGTCTATGCGGCTCCCGCGGCCAATCTCAACCAAGGAAACGCAAACGCGGCATCAGTCGGGGCGGCTCAGGCAGTGGCCCAGCAGCAGGGCGCGGCTAGCGGAGACCCGGTTTTGGCCCGAGTTGATGGGGAGTCGGCATCAGTAACCAGCCGTGCAGCAGATGAGGAGTTGCATGCAAACACGTTCGGATTCCTGGGAAACCGGACACCAGGGGCGGGTCCTTTGAACCCGCGCCACCCGGCCTTATTCGATAATAATCTGATTCTAGACCCCACGGTTCTCGCAACGGTTATCACTCCGGAAAACGCAGCGGAACGTGTCAGGGATCTGGATGTGGCTCGTCGTGCGCTGGAACAGCAAAGAAGGCGGGTAGAGGCAGAAAGGCAAGGGATGGCCACGCGGCAGCGTGAGCTGGATGCACTGGAAACTCGGCTCCGAGAGGAAACGTCTAGAGTACATCAAAGTCATCAAACCAGGTTACCAGCAACGGGCGGGGTTATTAATCCGGCTAATTTATTTGTCACACCTCAGGATCAGCCGATACCAGTGGTGAACCAGGGAACCGCACCCCAACCGGCGACAGCAGGGACACATCCGGCAAATGAACGGACCGGGTTACCCCCACCACAGACTAGAGTCACAACCGGCAACGATCTACCACCACCGCCACCATTACGATTCCGCACACCAGCCGGTCACTACAATAACCCCATGGACAATGTGTATGCGGCGACACTCGCGTTAAATCAAATCCCTGTGGGAGAGTCGCCCCATGCAGAGAAGACTCGGCAAGCCATCGATCTGTTGCACACTGCGGTGGCACAACAAGCCAATTATCCGGATCATAGAAGCGGTATGCACGGGACGCCATACGTCAGTCAACAGCAAGGGAATATCCAAACAAGTTCAGCACGGCGGAGGGAAGAGCAGCAGCAAATGCCGCCTCCTCCCCGCGTTCAGGCAGCATCAGTAGCACAGGCTGTCGTGGATAGTTCCAGAGCCCAGAGGGCCGAGGCCGGGTCTGCAGCGCATGGACTTCCCGCAGCATCGCGCCCAGCCGCGCCCCCCGCGGTATCACACGTTTCTAGAGCAAGACCGGCCTC
Organism: Alopecurus myosuroides; assembly: GCA_028641055.1. Lineage (NCBI taxonomy): Eukaryota > Viridiplantae > Streptophyta > Magnoliopsida > Poales > Poaceae > Alopecurus > Alopecurus myosuroides. Next base: position 194,647,959 of record CM054062.1, read on the forward strand.
AACCGTTCTAGCGGGACCCAAGTGTCTCTCGGACAATATCAGAGCTGAACCTTACCCGGAAAAATTCAAAGAACCAGGGAAAGTAGTGAATTATGAACCAACTATGGATCCAGAAACATGGCTAAGCAGTTACGAGATGGCAATGTCGATTCGCAACGCGTCCGAGAATCTCCAAGCCAAGTTCATGTACTTGATGATGTCAGAAGGAGCAGCAAAGTTGTGGTTCACCAACTTGCCGGAAGGATCGATCAAGTCCTGGGAGGAACTGAAGACCGCGTTTGTCAAGCACTTTCATGGGACGTGCAGGAAATTGTTCACTATTGACGATCTAGAGCGATGCGTCCAAAAGAAGGGAGAATCGGCGCGCAGTTGGGTGCGCCGGGTTATGGAGATACTTCACTCTTCCACGGATATTCAGCCCAAGGATGCACTACAGGCCATGGCAAAAACATGCAAGTATATACCTTTAGTGCAAAAGTTAACTCACATGAAGTCTAGTCGAAATGCGTCGGAAGTTACAATGGGAGAATTGATGGATGCGTGCAACAAACACGCCGCGACAGATACTACAGAAGAGGAAGTTGATGACAGGAAGGTAAAAGCAAACACAAGTAATAACGGAAGAACCGGCAATGGATCAGCACCGGGTAATAACGGAAATAGCCAGAACAAGCGCCCGTTTGAAGGAGGCTCCGAGTTTGTCGCCAACACAGAAGCCGGGTCTTCAAGGCCCAGAGCAGAAGGAAATTTCAACGGAGGTAATCACAATGGAGGAAATTATCAAGGACCGCCAAGGCCGGGTAACAATTGGGACATATTCAGGATGGCATGCCCGAAGCACAGTAGGAACGGCAGGCCAGCTAACCACTCCCTGGAACAGTGCGCCGACTTACAAAGATGGAAATATGAGGAAGTGAACAGAGCTATGCGAGGTGCAGGACGGGGAGGAGGACCGGGTCCAGGGGGAAACCCGGGCAACGGCCCACCCCCAGCTGGTAACCCGGCGGCTGGAAATCAAGGTAATAACCAAGGGGGGGCAGGAGGTTTCCAGGCTAACCCCAAACAATTGGGTCAATATCATGTGCATACCACAGGAGGCTCTAACAAGGACAAAAAGATACTGAAGCAAGCGGTCAACTCAGTTTTGTCAGCTGTCCCGAGATACTTGAGATGGTCAGAACAGGAGGTAACATGGAGCAGAAGGGATCACCCAGAAAGAGTGGAGCACCCGGGAGTCTTGGCATTAGTAGTCGCACCGCAAGTCAATGGGTATGAGCTGAAAAAGGTTTTGATGGACGGTGGAAGCAGCATCAATATACTGTATTGGGAAACCTTCCTACGCATGGGCCTCAAGGAGTCTCAGCTGCAAAAAAGCTCGACAGTTTTTCATGGGATAGTGCCAGGTCATTCAGCGTGCCCCGAGGGAAAAATCGCATTGGAGGTAGCCTTTGGGGAGTCAAAGGATAACTATCGAGTTGAGTGGCTTACCTTTGAGGTAGTCAAGTTGTGCAGCCCTTATCACGCGTTATTTGGAAGGCCGGCTTACGCCAAATTCATGGCTAGGCCGTGTTACGTATATCTACAGCTAAAAATCCCGGGTCCCAAGAAGACCATTACCATACATGGAAATCGAGACATAGCAGCTGAATGCGATGAAGGAGATGCAGCAATGGCCGAGCAGGCCTGTAGAAAAGAAGAACTCAAGCATTACCGGTCTCAAGCAGACCCGGAGGATAGAGCCACATCAAAAAGGCCGAGTACTGAAGGCGAAAGAGCAAAATCCAAGGTAGCACAAGATGCTAAAATGGTGGCTTTTATCAAGGATGACTCCTCCAAACAATCCGCCATAAAAGAAGAAGCTGCACGACCGCTCACAACCAGCTATGTCATGGAAACACCTTACCCGGGTTGGCTAGTAAACCCGGTAATCGTCATGAAAAAATCTAACACGTGGAGAATGTGCACCGGTCACGCCAGTTCGGGACCGGTGTCCATGAAGAACTAAACAATGTAACGGGCAGCAGGTTTCAGACGCGCTCTTTTCCTACCCAGTGCACCTAAGGGGACTGGAAGGTTTTTAATGAGGCGGCCTGCTGGTCCAAACTTTCTCGCATCAATAAAGAGATGGTTATCAAGTCCTGTTTCGTTACAGCCTGATTACAAGTAAGTAGTATCCATGTGACATCAATATTTCAGTATCATTAAGAACGTTGAGCATATATAGGTCTCGGGGGCTGGTTGCTCAAGTAGCCCAGCTATAAACCCAAAAGACCCGGCCTTGATGCCTATAAGTTATAAGGGCCGATTATTCGCAAACGAGTACGGCTGCAATCTTATAACTGGACAAAGGAGCCAAATTTTCTTGACTTTTCTTACTTAAGCTCGATGTGACTCGCACTAAAGTGGCATGATTCGTTCGCTTACGATTACAATCAGCCATGAAGCCCAATGGGACTTGCCTGACCCTGTTCTCGTATGGATGTAACAACATGGTATCCACGCGAAAGCCGGCTTACAGTACAAGATAGTCAAAAGGGTCATCTAAACCACAAGTTTATGCAGAGTACAAGGATAATAGCCGGAAACTCAACGACTATCAAGCATAACTTCAGTACCTACACGGAATGGCTTTAGGCTTGCGACTCGGTAAAAAACAATTTGTTCTCTGAGAAAGGCCACACCCCCATGACTCGGACTTTGGGTCATGGGGACTGGGGACTTCGAAACAGAAACAAACTACTTGGCTATCGAAGTTCGAAAGACCTCACCATCCGAGTCTTGGGGACTTAAAGAAAAAGTCCACTTGTCAAAGCCCCTGGTATTCGGAAAACCGAGTCTTACGAAGGGAGCCAAAATAGAGAGTCGGGTATCGAGAAAAAGCTCAAAGAATAGACAAGCAATACGGTTATCAAAAGGCCAGGAAAGCCGCAAAGTATATCACGGACTAAAAGTACGTTACAAGTTACGACATCAGTATCAGGGGTGCACAGGCGCACCATCAAAAGCATAATAGTTTGAATACAAAGCATCACATAAACAAGGTATTATGATGGTACTGCCCTATTCGGCCTCCTGAGTACGGTCTTCCAGTTCTGGGTCCTGGGCTTGCTGCTTAGCCTTCCCGGCACCCTTACCCGGACTCACTGCACCAGGGCGGACAGGTGGAGGGACGGTTGGTGTAGAGGCAGACGGACTTGATCCTAACTCGGCCTCTCTCTTCGCAGTCGCCTCCCTCTTCCTGGCCGAGCTAGAAACCCACTTCTCCAAGATATCAAAGGGCGGGGGTGCTTCCTCCGTAACAACTTTGCCATCAGCGTCGTATGCACTCATGATCGTGTTTAGATCCAAACTATCGGCCAAAGTGGTAGCCGAGGGGCGCACTGCGGCTTGTATGGCTTTGAAATCCTTGGGTGTAAATTTGGAACCGTCCGCCTTGAATTCGGGAAACCCGGATATTACCTTTGCCGGGTCAAGCTTCGGAAAGAAAGCCTTGGCCAGGGTGAAAGCCCGGGTCATTCCAATCCGGCATGACGAGCGTTTCCAGATTTCAATCCAGCCAGGCACAGTGGAGCAGGCTTGAATGAGATTTTCTTCACCCGGATATACTTCCGTAGGCCACTTCACGGCATCCAGTATAAATTTTGTGCCGGCAAAGAAAGTCCGGAGCACGGTCTTTAGGGTTCTAGCCTTGACAATGGCATCCTCCTCTGGGGCCGCAAGGTTGGCACCTAAAGTTGTAACAAAAGAAAGAACGTATCAGTAATCCCGAGTATGATATAATAAAGCAAAGACATGAAGCCAATCGGGAGCAAAAACTTACTAAGCAAGATCTGATAAGTATCGGCGACTTGGTCCGATAGTGTCTTCAGTGCGGTCTGAGCGGCATTGCACTTCTTCTTGTATTAGGAAACATCCTTCTTCAAAGTTTTCATGTCATCCTCAAGGGTTTCCCTTCGTTTTACCTCGGCAAGAAGAAGTTGTTCGGTCTTAAGTAAAGTTTCATCAGACCGGGTTATCTGTGCCTGTAAGTAGCAAGGAACGCAAGTATCAGTTGGATATTATGGTAAGCTGAATATGGCGTAAAGTACCAAGCATAACTTTTGCAAGTCATACTCGGAACTTGGGGACTAGGTATGCAATATGAGATACCAAGTGTCCTTACCTGGTGCTCTGCAGCCATGCGCTCCAAGATCTTGCTCTCCGAAGTCTTCATAGTGAGGAGAGTGTTCATAAATTGATCAAAAGTGTCTTTACCCGTATCATAGGACCCGGGGCCTTGGAAATTCCGAGAAGGAGCTTTCTTCTTAGTGGGAGGCGGAACCCGGGTCATTTGTGTGTCGGAATCCGACGCTCCTTCTTCTGCACCCAAGATTGTGGCTTTGTTCTTCTTGCTTGCATGGGAAGCAATCGGATACTCGGCTTCTTGTGTGTCCGGGTTTGTCGGCGACGCTTGTTTTTCGCCGCTAGACGCGGCTGTAGTCTTATCAGTCGGGCTCCCCTTACCCGGGCCCTCGGTCTCCATATCCTCTTGGTCGCTGATAACGACCGTGGCCCTATAGATGTTGTCAGTGAGCAGCTAAATACACAGTCAGGAAAGGGTGATGAAATGTGGTGGAGCATCAGGAAGGGGATTTTACCCGGTGTTCACCGCAAAGTCACAAGGAAATCCGTCGCTGGACTCGGGAGAGGCTGGAAATTATCAAGTCAGACGTCATGTGGGAATGGTTCAAGGAGAATGTTTCGACCAAGAAAAGATAGGGTAAGTACCAGCCCGCCGAGTCGGGGTCGATGAAATACCCGGGTTAAGGGCATCATCACCCGGGTGATTTCGAGTTGACCTGCGCTTGGCCATGGGCGACTCCTTCAAGCATGGCCAGTGGAATAACGTCAAGGTAGCTCATGTATATCATTAAAGTAATACGAATTGAATGCGAGGAGGAGATATGAAACCTTGGAGGTGGCCTCTTGAGTTTTTCTTTTTGATCCGACTTTGATTGTCGGCTCCAGTTCCTCCTCGTCGCTGGCGGATTCTACTTTGCCGTCGGAGTTTTCTTCCTCGTCATCTTCTCGTTCTGGATATCATCAAAGTTATAGTTGGAAATGAAGGGGTTATGGTGAGCTTAAAGGAACCAAATAAAATCCGGAGAGTACCTTCGTCCGAGTTAACAGCTTCTTGCTCCTCTGGACTTTCGGAGCTAGGAGAGGTGTTGGTTTTCCAAAAATCATCATCAGCCTGAAAAGTGTCAGTACAAGGGTTATCAACTGTATCGAGTGGAAAGAGCAAAGGTAAAGGCATCAAAGTCGGGTTTTCACCTTGGGGGCTGGGTTCTCGAGTGTGAAGGGCTCCAATCCGGATATGTTCCGGATTACCTCAGGCTTTTCTGTCAGAAAACCCTTGATGGTTTTGTGAGTGTCGCCAGCTGCGAAGATGTTGTCAGGGTACCGGAGCGGGTCTGTAGATTGCCCCGAATACTCGCACATCAACTTTGTGCGGATGGAATTGGGTTGAATCCGGAAGTCGACCCAAGTCTTCACCAGGTTGAGCCCGATGAGGCCTTGGGCCGTGAGAGTGTTGATTTTGGCTAGTAGAGGTTGAATTGCCTCCCTGTCCGAGTCAGAGGCGAAGGCACTAAATTTCTCGGAGATGTCAAGAAGACCCTCTGAGTAACCCGGCAGCTTCTTTTGGCCGGGCGGGGAGGTGTCTTGGCAGTAAAAGTATGAGAGCTGCCAGTGCTTGACATGGGAGTTAAGGGTGAGGGGTGGCATCAAAGAATTCTTGCGGCGCTGGATGGAAACCCCGCCGCAAGCAAGAAGCGCCCCGTCATCGCTCTCGCGGCACGGTTTGCACTGAAAAAGCTCAATGAAAAGAGCTAGACTTGGCGAAGTGCACAAGTATGATTCGGAAAGGACGATGAAGTGGGAGATGTTTAATACAGAATTAGGCCCGATGTCAAAAACGCGAAGGCCGTAATGGCTTAGAACATCACGGAAAAAAGGGTGACCCGGTGGGCGGAAGCCCCGGGTCACATGTTCCACGAAACAAATTACCTCGCCTTTTGTCGGGGTGGGCCGGGTCTCCTTGCCCGGCACCCTCCATTGGATATCCTCTTGAGGAGGAAGAACTCCCAGCTCCACCAGCTCCTCCAACTTGGCCTTGGTGACCGTAGACCGCGCCCAGTTGGCGGATATGGAGTTGGTGGCTTTAGTTTTGGTTGGGGTTTTCCCCTGCTTTTTGGAAGCCATATGGTTGACCTGCAAAGTACAAGGTAAAAGGATAAGAGGACTAAGACACGGAAGCTGTGAGCCGGCCGAGTATCGGCAGGGTAATATTGAGACACGAAAATTGCGTGTAATCCGGGTGTTAGCTCGCAGAGTAAAGTTCGAATTATCCGGGTGTCAAGTGTTATGGCGAAAATTATGGGGGTCTAAGCGTTGAAGGGGCTTTTGAGGACGATGGATGGCTGCATAGGCACTTAGCGCGAATAAAAGGAACTGGAAAGGGGAGGTCCAGCCGGGTGATTGAGGCAAAGGCGGAAACTTCGAGTAGTTCGAGCCCAGATTGGAAATTCCATCTTCAGGTTTGTGGCGAAAATAATAATTGCAGGTAGTAGGAGAGTGGATTGGAGTATACATCTTATCTATTGGGCGAGCTAGAAAGACTATTAGTAGCCTAATCCGGCATGGCCGAGAAATCCTTGGCGGGCTGATTTGGATCTAATTTGAGGTGAAATCAAAAATTGCAAGGGCAAATTAATGGGCGCAAGAGGCTTACCGGAGGAGATCTGAGTGAAGCCTTGCGGAGGCAGATGGCGCAAGCCTGGTGTCCCTTCGCGGTTCCTGACGGGCCGGATGGAGATTTGCCGGTGGATCTTGGCGGCGGCGCGGGGCGAGCTGTGGCGGAGCGCAGCCTCCGGCCGATGGACTCTGGTGATGCGCGCGGGATTTCCGTGGTGGCGCTCAGTGAGGATGAGCTCGGAGGGAGAAAGGAAGCAGAGTGGGGGGAAATGAGCCGTTAGGGTTCGGGTTACCCCCAAGGAGCCTATTTATAGCGCGAGTGGATAAGCCCGGTTCAGCAAGCGGGAGCCGGGAGTTGCGGAAGTAAACGGCTATTTATTTGAGTTTTGGCGAGATGCGCTTTAAATTTTGAGCAGGGGATCTGAACGAAAAGAAGAAAGAGATCCATCCCGTGATATCAGGTCAATTATCAAGTATAAAATCTTGACATTTTGGGGTTTTACCTGGGAAGGTAAGTTAGGTAATTGGGAAAGAGCCGGGTTACTATATGGCCACCATGGAGTAAGGCCTAGCTATCTATTGAGGCACCTTAACCCGGCCTCCACATACTCGTGTGTTTGATATCTTTGCAGGGAATAGCGAGCGCTTCAAAGGAGTATCCATGAAGCCCAGGCTATTCTGGGGACTACTGATGGGGGGATGATAACTCGGTAGGCCAAACTCCAAGGAGTAACCCGGCCCAGAGGACGCTGTGAAGGATCCGGCTAAGGATAAGGAAACCTGTGAAGGCCCAAGCTTGTAGGCCCAGTAACCCGGATTGTGGGTTATGGTAGAAGAAAGTTAGGGTTTGTGCGCCGTGTCCGGGTAGGATCCAGGATGCGCCTTGGAGAATAAGCCAGGGGGTACGGGTGCTTTATAAACCGACCCCCAGGTCTAGTTTAGGCAGAGATCTAAGAACCCTAGCAATATCGCTTGATATCGAGCATCTAGTGTAATCCCAGAGTTGAGTTGTTATATCAAGATCGGAGACTCGGCGGCTTTGATTGCCGGCTACCAGATCGAATTGCACCATGTTTTCCTCTGAGCTAAACCCTCTCCCAAACGCCTGTGTCGTCTTGCCCCAAGATCAGTTACCCCCGGTAACGTCTGCCGTGATTATCCCACGACAAGATCCGCCACGCACGGCCCAACTAGGCCTTAGGCTAGCCCAGGCACGCGCGCGCGGGAACGACGCGTTCAAGCGTGGCCGTTGATCTCGCGATCGACGGTCCGCTTCTGTTCTTCCTCCTCCCCTCTCTCTCTCGACTCACCGGCGACGAACACCTTGCGGGCGTGCACGGCACGGGCTAGCGGCTCACCTAGGGGTGATGCAGCGTTGCGGGTGGCGGCGGTGGTGCTGTGGGGTGCAGGTGGCGCGGTGACGGCGAGGCTCGAGCTCTCCACGGCGGTTCCCTCTCTGCGACGGCGCGACGGGCATGGCAACGACGGCGCGGGCAACCCTGCAAGAAAAACGGTCGGGGAGGGTGTCAGGGAGGTGGCTAGGGTTACGGGGAGCACGTGCATGCGAAAATGGTGAGCCCTCACGCACGGGATCGCTCGTTTCGACACGGTGGATCTCCCGGTGGCCGGCGGTGGAAAAATGCCCGTGCTCCTCGCACACGGCGAGGCACGGCTTGGCGTCTCGGGGGTGGGGTAGTGGAGTGGTGTGGAGTGCCCTGGCGAGACGGCGTGACCTCTAAGGTTTTGTAGGCACGGGGCCTGGGTGGGTGCTCTCGGGTGTGCATGTGCTCGCGCGTGTTGGCAGGCAGAGAGAAGGGGGGCCAAGGTTTCGAGTCCTCTCGAGCCAGGGGCGGTTTTAGGGTCACTAGTGGCCACAGTAGTGCTAGGGATAAAGAGGCATGTGGTTTTTTGTTTATGCCACTAGCACACCCCCCTCAACCCGAGCCCTACTTCTCCCCTCTTTTCCTTCCTTGCTAAGGCACCACTCGGGCAACCAAGCACATGGTGAGGCAGAGGGATCCAAGGTGAGTGACTAGGACACAAGTTTCACACAAAATGATCAAGCAAAGACCAAGTAATTCATCCCCCAAGTTCTGTTCAAAAACAGATTCAGAAAATTCAGAAAAAGACATTAGTGAAAATTTCACTAAGTGTTGAAAAACCAGTGATTTGAAGCAAAAGTTTGCTTCTGTTTGAAAGGGCAAATGAACTTGGATTTTGAAGATTCAAGTTGGTAATTGTTCTATGAACTTTCTAGTTTGAGAAAACAACCAGTAAACAAAAATTGGAGTTGGTTAACCTTCTGAAAACAACTGTCAAAAAAGCTATGTTTCTGTTTTCCAAATAGAATTGGTTTTGCAATATTTTTATACTAGGAAAACAATCATGGATTAGGTTGTTTTCCAAGTGAGAAAATTAAACCAGTGGCATTTAGTTGTATTCCATAACATGGTCAACCATAATGCAACAAGAAAACAACAAATCAAAAATGCTTACCCCCTGAAAACAAGTGTGGAAAACAGCTAGTTCTGCTGTTTTTCTGCTAAAAGTTTAAATAGGAAATAAATTCCCAAAGCTATTTAAATCCAAACCAAAATGTTTCCTTGGTCAATAAATGACTAAATAATGCTATCATGAGTGAATCAAGCATTCCCCAAAGTTTGAGAAGAGAAATCTTAGGGTTTCCAGTTGAAAATCATCAGGCAGGAAATAATAAATCAAGTGAGTGAAAAGAAACACACCACTTATATTGCATAGATAAACATGAATACACAAACATGTTGTCCACTTAATTGTCTTACAAGAGTCTTAAGAGGCTTGCTAATCTAATATTATACATGTGCTTAAAAACAGGGGTGTGACAAATCTCCCCCCCCCCCTTTAAAAGAATCTCGTCCCGAGATTCGCGGGTCTAGGCTTTAAGAAAATCAGGGAACCCCTTCCTGATCTCATCCTCACGCTCCCAGGTAGCTTCTTCCTCAGAGTGATTCGTCCACTGAATCTTAAGGAATTTTATAGCACGCCTCCTGGTAGCGCGCACAATCTCCTCGAGAACCCGCAGGGGTCTATCACGATAAGTCAAGTCATCATTGATATCAATGGTCTTGAAATCTATGTCTTGATACGAGAGATCCTTCTCAGGTACTTGCAGACATTTCCGGAGCAATGACACATGGAAAACATTGTGAAACGCAGATAGCTCCTCAGGTAATTCTAACTGATAAGAAACTTCGCCACGACGTGCCAAGATCTTAAAAGGGCCAATATACCTGGGTGCCAGCTTTCCTTTGACATGGAAACGATGCATCCCTTTGAGTGGCGTAACACGAAGGTACACGAAATCTCCAATGCTGAAAGAGACATCACGACGCTTCGTATCAGCATAACTCTTCTGACGAGATTGAGCTGTCTTTAAACGTTCCCGAATAAGTTGAACCTGCTCTTCTGCAGCTTTCAAAGTGTCCACACCAAAAACCTGACTGTCTCCAGTCTCAGTCCAATTTAGAGGTGTACGGCATTTGCGCCCATATAGTGCTTCAAAAGGGGCCATTTGCAAGCTAGACTGATAGCTGTTGTTGTAAGAAAAATCTGCGAAAGGCAGACAGTCTTCCCATTTAACTCCATAGGACAACACACAAGCACGGAGCATGTCCTCCAGAATTTGGTTCACACGCTCTGTTTGTCCATCAATCTGCGGGTGATAGGCTGTGCTAAAAGCTAATTTGGTTCCCAAACTCTCGTGCAACTTCTTCCAAAATCTAGATGTGAACTGTGTACCTCGATCAGACACAATCCTGCTTGGGACTCCGTGCAGGCTGACAATCCGAGTAATGTAAAGATCAACAAGCTGATCTCCACGATAGGTGGTCCGGACAGGAATAAAGTGAGCAACTTTCGTGAGCCTGTCCACGACAACCCATATAGAATCATTTCCTCGGCTGGACCTAGGAAACCAGTGATGAAGTCCATTCCTACTTCATCCCATTTCCAAACAGGTATTTGCAACGGCTGGAGCAAGCCAGCGGGACGCTGGTGCCCAGCTTTCACTTGCTGGCAGACATGGCACTTGGCTACAAATGAAGCAATCTCCCGCTTCATTCCATGCCACCAGAATCTCTCCTTCAGGTCTTGATACATCTTTGTTCCTCCAGGATGGATAGAGTAGATGGTCTCATGAGCTTCGGCCATGATGGTCTGCTTGAGATCAGACTCAGAGGGAACACAAATACGACCTTCATACCATAATCCCCCATCAGCATCGATGGTAAACCCAGCAACCTTCTCCTTCTCCATGCGGGCCTTAATACCATCAATACTTTTCTGGCCTTTCTGCGCTTCTTTGATTTGGTCAACTAGAGTTGGTTTAACTTCTATGGCGTCTAACATACCATAGCTGACCACTTCAATGCCAAGCTGGTCTAGCTCTTTCCACAACTCGGGCTGCCTTACTAGAATCATAGCATTTAGAGAGGACGGCTCTCGACTAAGAGCATCCGCAACCACATTTGCCTTTCCAGGGTGATAATGAATACTCAGATCATAATCTTTAATGAGCTCAATCCAGCGGCGCTGCCTCATGTTGAGTTCACGTTGAGTAAAGATATACTTTAAACTCTTATGGTCCGTGTAAATTTCCACTCTTCTTCCCATAAGAAAGTGCCGCCATGTCTTGAGGGCATGAACAACAGCAGCAAGCTCTAAGTCATGAGTGGGATAATTCAACTCGTGGGGTCTCAACTGGCGGGATATAAAAGATATCACCTTCCCTTCTTGCATAAGTACGCTTCCAAGACCAAGCTTAGAAGCGTCACAATATACGTCGAAATTCTTGGTGATATCCGGCATTATAAGGATTGGAGCGGACACGAGTCGACGCTTCAACTCATTGAAACTCTCTTCACACTTGTCCGTCCATAGGAACTTGCTATCCTTCTTGAGCAACTGGGTGAGGGGTCTGGCTATACTCGAGAATCCCTGAACAAACTTGCGGTAATATCCTGCCAAACCCAGAAAGGATCTGACCTCAGTCTGGTTGGTCGGAGCAGCACGCTTCTCCACAGACTGAACTAGAGTAGGGTCAACAGATATTCCTCCCGCAGATACTACATGTCCAAGAAACCCGACTTCCGTCAACCATAATTGACATTTACTAAACTTAGCATACAATTGATGCTCACGAAGTGTTCCGAGCACAATTCTCAGATGTTCTTCGTGTTCTTCCTCACTCCTCGAATATATGAGAATGTCGTCAGTAAACACCACGACAAACTTGTCTAGAAAATCCATGAATACCTTATTCATGAGATTCATGAAATAGGCAGGGGCATTGGTTAGACCAAAGGACATCACGGTGTATTCATACAGCCCGTAACGAGTGGTGAAAGCAGTCTTGGGAATATCAGTATCACGGACTTTCAATTGGTGATAACCAGTCCGAAGGTCGATCTTAGAGAAGATTACGGCCCCATTCAGCTGGTCAAACAGGTCTTCAATTTTGGGCAACGGGTATTTGTTCTTGATGGTAACATCATTCAACTTGCGGTAGTCCACACATAAACAAGTGGTACCGTCCTGTCGGATATATACTGAATAGGGGTATAGAAGATGGTAGACAAAGAGCCGGACTACCAGGGTGGCCTACATGGTAATGGGCTTAGGTCCATTGGGCGGCCCAGTAGTCCGACGCGGAGAAGCCGGATTCTAGAAGAAACCGGATCACGGCCCGCGTGATCTGGCTTGGAGGAGAAGACGGATTCCTTGCTTTCCAAGTTACGAGTAAAACGTAGTCTTCTAGGTTTCTTATTCTGTAAGCCCTAATCCGGCTATTATATAAAGCCGGACGGGAGATAGATTAAAACAAGTTCAAGCTCTACGCAACTCGCCGAGAAGCTCATCCTCGCCGAGAAGCTAGATCTACACCCTCACATTGTAACCCTGATAAACGGGCTTTAGTCCCAATTAGTGAGAAGGGCAGGAGTAGGTACGCCGTACTGTCGCGACGTACCGAACCTGGGTAAAATCCCGTGTTCTGTGTTACTACGCTATCCCGTTACCCCACGTCTCTACCGTAGTCTCATGGCACCCCCGTCAATGAAAACTACTAAGATGTCTCGACAGTTGGCGCCCACCGTGGGGCAAACGACGTCAGGCGTGAAATTCCGATCTGGGATACTTGGCGGAATTGGAAGATCGATCACTGTCGGAAGCTTGGAGTTCGACGACGACGTCGGCCGCTTCCTCGACAACGGATCCTATATACCGGCGCAAAACCACCTGGTAAGTGCCTGCGTGTTACCGATCGGATCTGCTAACATCTTTATCGGACTAACTGCAGAGGCAATGGGGTTTTGCGGTGGAAGCAAATTTATCCCACCCGCCCTATACCCAGTCGAAGACGACTATGATGCCGGATTCTGCTCAGATCGCCGACAAAAAAGTGATACACACTTTATCGGCATGGTGCAATCCGAAATCGTTGAAAACACGGATGACGGAAATCCCGTGCAAGAGGCAGATAACAACCTACCCGTCATAGAGACGGAAGAAGAAACACCCGTCACAGAGGCGGAAGATCCGACATCCTTCAACAAGACGATGAACTCGGAAGCAGAGTCCGTGCTTGCCGCCATTGAGGCGAGGTTGGAGTCGAAAACCGGATCGGATAACTTCGACTCCGAAGACGAAGACGAGGATGCCTTCGTAAGAAAGGTTAAGTCCTTTCAAGAGGGATTCCATGAAGTGCTAATGGCAAAACCAGCTGATACAACGGGCGCCGGCAGCCAGGAAAGCCCTAAAACCCCTCCGCCGGTGGAAGAGAGAGAAGACGGAGAAACTTCTCCGATATTCCCCAATGTTAAGGAGATGACAGAAGATGAGCCTGTCAAAAAACCTCCCTCTTCCAAGAAAAAGCACCGTGCTTCTAAAAAACTCCAATACAAAATCCGGAAGAAAAAATCAGCCGATCTCGCTGATGAAAACCTGGAAGCTGGAGATGTTAGCGGCACAAAGCCAGCGGAAAAGAAATCTAAGGAAATCACTGCTCCGCCAATGACGGAACAGGAAGAGCAAGAGCTATTACAAACACCAGTGGGACCAGATGAACCCCCTGAGATGCTGGAAGCCAGGAGACAAGCTTTCCAACGGCAACAGCAACATCTGCTTAGATCTCGGCAACATCTCCAACAAACCCATAATGACATCAAAGTCATGAAGGAAGAAATAGAGGAGTACGAGAGAAAACATAGATCCGCGTTAAAACCTACTAGGTTACCCGGAATCGCAAAACCGGAAGAACTGCCGCCAAAAGAAAGGTTCTATAACCCATCTTGGCAAAAGCAGTTAAACGGCAAAGATGCCAAGGGCGAACCAATATACAAAACCGCAGCGGAAAACGCGGAAGCAGCGTTCGCCATCCTAAACAACGATCTGTACTCCAACGGGGAAAAACTCCAAGGGGTGTATACTTTCCTAGGAAAAGCATTACAGCAGCAACAGTGAGGCCAAGAACGATCAGGGAGGCTGCACGATAATTCCGCCCTCTGCAAAACAGCTACTTGCGCCGCTGGAACACCTGGACCGGAAGAACCCGGAGATTCAGATAAAAAAGAGGATCCAAGAAAAGACAGGAAAAACCCACACAACCGGGACGCAACATCTAGAATCGGACCTCATCTCCCGAAAGATGGATATAAACCACATGATCGGGAAGACAAACACCGGAATGACGACAAAATAATGCCACCTCCGAGAAACCCAGCTGAAAAAGCTGGAAGATATGATATACCTCACAGACGTGAAAGATCCCGGACACCTCCTAAGGATAAGGAAAGGCACAGAAGCAGAACTCCGCCTAACCCAAAAGGATATGAACACGGAAGAGATAGAGATAACCTCGGAAAAGCGCGTCCGCGCAACAATGGAAAAGAAAGGAGCAGATCCCCTTCTGTCCATTCAGCCGGAAGATATTCTGCACACATTGATAGAGCAGAAAAGGATGATCTATACTTTGGTCCTAAGTGTTTTACTGAAGGGGATCTGCTCGGAGGTGGCATTCTGGCTTCGCCTAACCCAAAAGGACCCAAAAGGACCAACCTACCAAAAATATACCGGCAGCACAAACCCGGATACCTGGCTCTCAGATTATTATACAGCCGTCCAAATCAACAATGGGACAGACCTGGAAGCTGTCAAGTTTCTTCCCCTAATGTTGCTAGACGGAGCCAGAGATTGGATCAATGGTTTACCATCAAGAACTGTCGACAGCTGGGATGATATGGCTAGAGTATTCACTCAGCATTTTCGGGGAACATACAAACGCCCAAATAGCATCAACCAGCTGAATCGTTGCACCCAATTTGAGGACGAACCATACGTGGATTTCATCTCCAGATGGACTGCAATGAAGAATAGTTGTTTTGGAGTAACTGACGTACAAGCAATGCATGCTTTCGTCAATGGCCTAAAACCCGGACTCGTACCGTTCATGGTTGGTTCTAAACAGCACAAAGATCTCGGATCTATGCTTACAACCGCTAATAAGCACGCTGCAGCCGAAGATGATATCAGAGCAAGAGGAGGCAATATTGAGTCACTAATACTCGCCAAGAAAACCCCTCGTTCTGACAAAAAAGGAACTCCAGAGTCAACGACAAAGCCCAAGGAGGTCAACATAGCCTTTGGAGGAGATAAGGGAAATAAGTGGAAAGGTCGCAGCCCAGATCCAATCAATTACACTCCCGAAGAATGGGAGAGAATTAAGTCGGAACCCTGCGTCCACCACTCGCAATTTGGGAAACCAACCCACACAAACGCGCAATGCCGGCTAAACAAGCATATGAAAGGCAATGCAGGATCCGGAAATAAAGGGAAGGGTTCCAAAAGGAAACCTGCCAAACAAAAGCCAGAAGCTGAAAAAGAAGACATTGAATCGGACATTGATGACAAAATCCAGGAACAACAGCGAAAGGGCGAACCCAAATTTCCGAGAGTTGACGGAGAAGCAATGCTAACTTTCTTAGCAACCCCGTCAGCAAAGGTGGCCAAAAGAACACTTCGGGAAATAAACGCGGTCATTCCTGCGACCCCGAAATTCTTGAAGTACTCCAACACGCCAATAGTCTGGGATCAGTCTGATCATCCCGGAAATATCCCTGAACCTGGCACACAAGCTCTTGTTGTCAGCCCTATTGTTCAAAACACTAGGCTAAGAAGAGTGCTGATGGACGGAGGATCCAGCATTAATATAATGTACCTGGATACACTGAAGCACTTGAAGATCTCCGAGTCCCAGCTCAACTACAGCAATATACGCTTCCATGGCATTGTTCCTGGCAGGCAAGCACGATCCCTAGGAGAAATTTCCCTAGATGTGACCTTCGGAGATAAAGATCACTTCCGGCAGGAAAAAGTATCCTTCGAAGTAGTGCCGTTCGAAAGTGTGTATCACGCAATACTCGGACGTCCGGCTTTCGCCAAATTCATGGCAAGATCCTGTTATATCTACAACAAGCTGAAAATGCCAGGACCCAAAGGAGGAGTAATCACCATAGCTGGTGATTTCAAGCTGGCAAACGAGTTGGAGAAAGAAAACGCCCTTTGCGCTCAGAGAGTTATAGCAAAGGAGGAACTGAAGGAATTAGCCAAGGAGGTATCGCCGAAAGAAATGCCGGCAGGAAAAGAAACTCGGAAGCCAACAGATAGCTTCAAGGCGTCCGAGAATACAAGACAGGTAATCCTAGACCCCAAAGATCCGACAAAATTTGTCATCGTAGAGACTGGGATGACCGACAAATAGGAAGGCGAGGTCATCAAGTTCCTCCGTGAGAACTGGGATATTTTTGCCTGGTGTCCAGCTGACATGCCAGGCGTACCCAGGGAACTTGCTGAGCACCAACTCAAGGTTATTCCTGGATCAAAACCCGTCAAACAAGGTCTCCGTCGATTTGACGGAAGAAGACGGAAGGCTATTGGCAAGGAAATTATCCGGCTTTTAGCAGCGGATTTTATCAAGGAAGTAATCCATACTGATTGGTCCGCAAATCCGGTATTAGTGCCGAAGAAAGACACCACTGCTCTTAGAATGTGTATAGATTACACAGGATTGAACAAGTTGTGTCCGAAAGATAGGTTCGCATTACCGCGAATCGATCAAATAATAGATGCCACTGCAGGCTCCGAGCTTTTATGCTTTTTGGATGCATACTCCGGGTACCACCAAATACGCATGAAAAAGGAAGATCAAATCAAGACTTCTTTTATAACCCCGTATGGGACGTACTATTACGTAACCATGCCTTTTGGCCTGAAGAACGCAGGTGCAACCTACCAGCGTTGCATGCAACGCTGTTTGCATAGTCAGATTGGCAGAAACGTTCATGTTTACGTGGACGATATCGTTGTCGTAACCAAGGAAAAAGATACACTCCTTGAGGATTTGCGAGAAACTTTCGAAAACTTACGCACTTACAAGATGAAGTTAAATCCATCTAAGTGCGTATTCGGGGTTCCCTCAGGAAAACTTCTGGGCTTCATTGTTTCCCACAGAGGAATAGAAGTTAACCCGGAAAAGATCAAGGCAATCTTGAACATCTCAAAACCTACATGTGTAAAAGATGTCCAAAGATTGATGGGTTCCGCTGCAGCCGTCAGCAGATTTATCAGTCGGCTGGGGGATAAAGCCTTACCACTCTACAAGCTGCTGAAGAAATCCGACAAGTTCGAATGGACAGAAGAGGCTGATGCAGCGTTGGCCCAGTTGAAGGAAACCTTGATGAACGCTCCCATCTTGGCATCTCCAAAAGACGAAGAACCCATGTTATTATACCTTACGGCTACAAGTCGGGTTATTAGTGCGGTAATCATTGTGGAACGGACAAAGGAAGAGCAAAGCATACCAGATCAACATCCGGTATATTACATAAGCGAAGTTTTTTCCGAATCCAAACAAAGGTATCCGCACTACCAGAAACTGGCATATGGCGTATTTTTTGCATCCAGAAAACTGCGCCATTACTTCCAAGGGCATTCCATAACAGTGGTATGTAAAGCACCACTAGGGGATATTATAAACAATGCGGAGGCAACCGGCCGAGTAGCTAAATGGGGCATCGAGCTGGCAGCCTTCGACATTAAGTACCAGCCAAGGACGGCAATAAATCCCAAGTTTTGGCAGATTTCGTCGCCGACTGGACAGAAGCAATGGAAAAAACACCGATGCCAGAATCCGAGTACTGGATCATGCACTTTGACGGATCCAAGATGAAGGAAGGAGCTGGGGCTGGCGTAGTCCTAAAATCTCCCAAGGGAGACACAATGGAGTACGTATTGCAAATACACATCAACGCCAGTAATAACGTGGCAGAATACGAAGCTCTGCTTCATGGCTTGCATATTGCAAAAGAAATAGGGGTAAAACGCATCTTATGCTATGGAGACTCGGATTTGGTACAGCATCAGCTCAACCAAACCTGGGACGCGAAAAGCCCTATAATGGCCGAATATCGGAGGACGGTGGATGAGTTCGCCATCTGTTTCTTCGGGTTCGAAGTCCTTCACATAAAAAGGGAGGAAAATTGGAATGCGGATGCGCTAGCCCGCATGGGATCAGAGAGAGTAAAAACTTTACCACCAGGGGTATTCTTCCAGCACTTGCATGAACCATCCATAAAAGGTGGAGACGTTGATTACCCTCTGGCATCTGAAACAATCGAAGTCATGCTCGTTAAACCGGATTGGACAATTCCATACTTAAACTTCTTAGTCAATCAGAAGTACCCGGAAGGAGCAGACGAAGTCTTGCAAAGGCAAATACAGCGTCGATGCAAAGGATACGTGGTGATCAACGACCACTTGTATAAACGCAGTACTTCCGGAATCTTTCAACGGTGTATTTCACCAGAAGAAGGAAGAGAAATACTGGAAGAAATCCATGCCGGCGATTGCGGACATCATGCTCAATCAAAAAGCATAGTCAAAAAAGCATTCCGGGCGGGGTTTTTCTGGCTAACAGCCAAGTCAGACGCCGAGCGCATAGTGAATACGTGCGAAGGATGTCAATATTACGCCAAGCAGACCAATTTGCCGGCCCAAGCACTTAAAACTATCCCTATCACATGGTTGTTTGCGGTCTGGGGGCTAGATATGATGGGACCGTTCAAAACTGCAAGAGGTGGACTTACACATCTACTCGTAGCGGTAGATAAGTATACAAAATGGGTGGAGGCTAAACCCATCAAAAAGCTGGATGGCGCAACTGCCAGAAATTTCATTATTGATTTAGTAATGAGGTATGGCGTCCCACATAGCATAATAACTGATAACGGGACAAATTTCTCCATTGGAGAGTTGGCAAAATACTGCCAACAAACGGGAATCCGCTTAGATCTTGCATCTGTGGCGCACCCGCAATCTAATGGACAGGTTGAAAGAATGAACAGTTCAATCCTGCAAGGAATACGCCCAAGACTCGAATCTCCTCTCCATAGAGCAGCTGGAGCGTGGGTAGAAGAGCTACCTTCCGTGTTGTGGAGTATTCGAACGACGCCAAATAGGTCAACTGAGCAAACCCCGTTTTTCCTAGTTTATGGTGCGGAAGCTATTCTCCCAACGGACATGATCCATGATAGCCCAAGAGTGCAGAATTTTGACGACTCAGATGCCGAAGAAGCACGACAGGATGCCGTCGATCTCTTAGAAGAGGAACGAGAACTTGTGCTTCAAAGATCTGCCATCTACCAGCAAGGTTTACGACGTTATCATAGTCGGAAAATCAGGCATCGTTCTTTTAAAGAAGGTGACTTAGTGCTGAGATTGGTGCAGCAAAGGAAGCACAAATTGGCCCCAGTATGGGAAGGACCATTTGTCATCAGTAAAGCCATGAAGAATGGATCATACTATCTTGTTGACATTCGAGATACGGAGGACGATCCCGAGAAGCCGAATCGCAAAAGAAAGAGAAAAATAGATGATGAACTAGGAGAGACAAAGAGGCCTTGGAGTATCCAGCAATTACGTCCCTTCTATACTTAGTTCAATTTCTATGTAAACATCTTTGAGACCATGAAATAAAGTTGTCGGAATGTTGTCATTCATATTCATTATAAGTACAAAATATTTCCGCCTCATCTATTTCCCAATGATCTCACAAATACTCAATGTTAACCCGAATTGTGCCTGCGTGCTCGGTGTTTAAAAGCTGAATGATTCGGCCTGTTAAAGGTTAAAGGAAACTCGGATTGTGCCTGCGTGCCCAAGTTTCAAAACAGTTCCTTGTTTTCTCTAAATTTTATCTGATTGTGTATGTGTTGGGTTACTGAAACTAGTCAGTAAAAATGCTTTTAGCATGATCCATGTTTCCGAGTTTCAAAACTGTTTGGTTCGTCCCCAGTTACTCGACATGACGATACATATTGCTAGTTGAGCCATTTTTAAACACTAGAGCAGTTAAAACACATTTGCCAGATTACTTAGAAGATAAAGGAACAGTCAAACCCGGAAAAAATTTGCAAGAAACTTGAAATTGCAAAAGGCGGAGTTCTTGTTTCGACAAACGATATAGAAGCATTACGATATGAATTGCATTGTAAAAATGCTCTTATACACATCCATCATTCGGGTCAAATGTATTCCCTCAAGCATCCGAGTCTTCATCGCTGCTATCATTCTCGGGGGCTGCGGGCACTTCTTCTTCCGGATAAGTAATGGAAATGTTAACCATAGAGGAAATCTTGGAAGCGTGCCCTTTAACTTCATCAAAAATCGCATTTTGTTGCGCTTCTGTATATTCTTGAGGGATACCGGATGCTACGCGCCAAGATTTGGCATTAGGGTAATGTAGACGCATAAGGCCAAGTGCCATGCGTGCACCACCTCGTGCGGCAGAGCGAAGGATGGATTCTTTCGACTCTGCTACTTCTGTGATGGCACCCGGAAGTCAGTAGACTTCCGAAAAGCGTACAGTACTTGTGGGAAGGAATTTATTAATCAGCTGCATTCCTGCATTCTTGATTGAATTCCACACTTCCCCAAAGGCCCGGATCTTTTCAGTCCGAGAAATTCCTGGAAAATTTCCTGCTTTTTTGACAAAAGCAAAGGTTACATGAAAAGATACAAGAAATAAGACATGAAGACATTGGTAAAAAGAAGTTAACTTACCAAGAACCTTGTCAATTTCGTCGCCTTCTTTCATGCGCGGGAGTAGCATACTTTCCAAATCATTGATAACAGATTTATCTTCCGCTGCCTGTAAAGAAGCCTTGGATTGAGCAATCCCAAGGGCCAGATTACTGGCTTCTAGGTCTTCTTGAGCTTTCAGAAGTTCCTTTCGGAGGTTTGAGTTTTCCTCACGAAGCCGAGAAACATGGATAACGTTTTCTGCTAATTTGTTGGCTTTGTTTAAAGCAGCTGGAGGGCAATAATTAATTTGAGTTTGCAAAACAATTCCGCAAGAATTCTCCAGAAAAAACAAATGGCACAAAATAAAATACCGGTGGTTTTTGATAGTTGCCGCTGAGATGACGCTAGTTCGTTGCTTTTCGACTCAATAACAGATTGAAGGGTTTTTACTTCTCTGCTCTTGAGACTAAGCTTCTTAAAAACTTCCAAGTTTATGGCGTCTGCGGAATGCTAAAACATGGAAATGAAAGCCAGATGCTTAAGTTTGAACAGGCATACGAAGAAACATTAAGAAGAATTCATATTTCAACTTAATGCTTGGGGGCTAGAAGTATTACCTGGCTCATTTCTCGCAAATCGGTCAAGACCTCGTTGAATTCTTTGGCATATTCCGCGAAGAGAATTCCAACGTGATGAAGGCCATCGTGTATAACCTGACGAGGTGAAAATGCGATATCATTGCGAACAACCAATCCATTTTGTGGCCAAGGGCGAATCAGAGGCGCAGGAGCAAAGAATTTCTTTGCCTCTGGACGAATATATCCGAGTTCGTCGAATGGTTCTTCTTTTATCCGGATATCGTCCAGGTTGGGAATAGATTCCTCTTTGATAGCTGATTGCCTTTTGCGCTTCCGATTGTTGTGAAACTCGGCATGTAATTTGTTGAGTTCAGCGTCGGAAGCGAGATCATTTTCTCCAAGTTCATCAAACTAGGAAGGAGTTAACAATATGTTAAAAGCGGAGAGAGAAGATAATATGAAGAAAAACGCGGAAACAAGGAAAGATAAATACCTTAGGAACCATATTTTCCACGTGATAAATTGCCAGACTTTCTTCAATCTGACTACTGACGGCGACCAGTTCGTGAAGTCGTCCTATAAAATCCTTTTTGGTAAAGGCCTTATCTGTTCCTCTCATGCTATCTTCTGGCCCTTGGTATTCACAAAGAAGTCGGGAACGAAAAGAGAGAGGTTGGATACGGCGTCCAAACCAGCACATAACGGTATCCTTCCCAACCAAAGAAGGTTGAGAGGAAGAAAGTTTGGCAATGCGCCGCTTTATCTTCATCAGGTTTTTTGGCAAATTTTCCCCTACTGCGGCTGTCCAACTCTCGCGAGGAGTAGCGGCAGAATTAACAAAGGGAGGAACCCCGGTTGCCCTGCCTGGGAATGGAATGTCCTGATGATAAAAGAAAGAACCTAGCCAAGATTGGTCAGGTTCCGGCATTTCTATTTTTGGATACCATTCCTCCCTAAATTTTCTGAGGATGAAAGATACGGTTCCGCAAATGGGCGAAATGCCATTTGTGATGTTATGCTTTACCTCAAAACAATATTGCCAGAAATTTAGGTCAGGTGTTATCCCGAGATATCCTTCGAAAAGGGCTTGGAAACTGGCTAAGTAGAGGATGGAATTCGGAGAAATATTGTGTGGTTGAACGCCATAAAAGTTAAGGACGTCTAGAAAAAAGGCGGAAGGGGGAAAACCCATACCTCTCGCAACATGAGAGGTAAGGATGACGCGTTCTCCGACTTTTGGCTTGGGCTCGGGTTCATCTTTCGAGATTCGCCATTTGCCTTTAACTATGGATCCCTCCTTTGACATCCGACGAAGAAGGACGAGAGAAGTATTACTCGGACTCCAATTGCCAACAATTTCTGTTTCGTTGTTGGCTCCGGTAGCAAAGCGCTCATCGCCACGGGAATGGATCTTGACCCTCGCCGTCGTTGCGACGAACGGAGGGGGTTCTGCGGAGCTCGATCCCGCTATGTCCGCGGCGGCGGAAGTTTTTTCTCCGCCCGCCGCGGAAGCCGTGGTCTTCTCCGGCTCGCCGCCGGTGTGCTTTTGCGATCCCGGCTGTGGATCTAGGTCGCCGATGAGCTCGTCAATGGCGGCGCGGGTGGGCGAGGACGGCGAGGAGGCCATCTTTTGGTGGCGCGTTGCGTTCTGCGTGCTTGGAAGCTAAGTGCGCCTGGGACAAGGAACTTGCTCTCGAGCTCGCGTTCGCGTCAATGGCGTGGGCAGTGAGGGAGTGAGGAAAGTTTCTGATGAGGACAATGATGGCTATTTATAGCCGGAAAACCGTTTAGATACGTGCCAACGGCTCTTTCGACCGTTGGATGCTCGACGCGTGTCGCTCGCCGGAAAATACGGGAAATAAAACGGCAGGGGAATGATGGCTATCTCCTCGTTTCCCGTGAGAATCTGTCAGAGATACGCTGAGGGGTTTCCCGCATGGAACCAAGCGACGCTTGCGTCAGCATGTTTAAGACGCTGACGTTAGAAGTTCCTTTTCCGCGAAGGATCGCGAGAAGAAAAGCCGGATTTTCATGGTTCCGAGTTTTATGTTACCATCTCCTTCAAAAGGAAAGTAGAAAGAATCAAGACTGCTGAATCAAGATTTCCCGGACGAAATGTATTTGACGAAAGACGGAGAATCAGAGTTTTGATCCTTCCTGGGGGCTACTGTCGCATATATACTGAATAGGGGTATAGAAGATGGTAGACAAAGAGTCGGACTACCAGGGTGGCCTACATGGTAATGGGCTTAGGTCCATTGGGCGGCCCAGTAGTCCGACGCGTAGAAGCCGGATTCTAGAAGAAACCGGATCATGGCCCGCGTGATCTGGCTTGGAGGAGAAGACGGATTCCTTGCTTTCCAAGTTACGAGTAAAACGTAGTCTTCTAGGTTTCTTATTTTGTAAGCCCTAATCCGGCTATTATATAAAGCCGGACGGGAGATAGATTAAAACAAGTTCAAGCTCTACGCAACTCGCCGAGAAGCTCATCCTCGCCGAGAAGCTAGATCTACACCCTCACATTGTAACCCTGATAAACGGGCTTTAGTCCCAATTAGTGAGAAGGGCAGGAGTAGGTACGCCGTACTGTCGCGACGTACCGAACCTGGGTAAAATCCCGTGTTCTG
Source organism: Alopecurus myosuroides (assembly GCA_028641055.1). NCBI lineage: Eukaryota > Viridiplantae > Streptophyta > Magnoliopsida > Poales > Poaceae > Alopecurus > Alopecurus myosuroides. The sequence continues at coordinate 194,672,011 of CM054062.1, forward strand.
TGTTACTACGCTATCCCGTTACCCCACGTCTCTACCGTAGTCTCATGGCACCCCCGTCAATGAAAACTACTACGATGTCTCGACACGTCCCGTTTTTCCACAAAAATGATCGGAGATCCCCATGGAGATGCACTAGGGCGAATCAAACCTTTTCTTAACATGTCATCCAGCTGTGTCTTCAACTCATCTAATTCCTTTGGGTTCATACGATAAGGCTTCAGTGCTATGGGTCCAGTTCCGGGCACTAACTCGATTACAAACTCGATATCCCGATCAGGGGGCATACCGGGTAACTCTTCAGGAAAAACATCCGGGTATTCGCAAACGACCGGGACTTCCTCAAGGACAGGGTGGGCTATACCAGTGTGGCAATGAACTTTTGACGAGGGTTTAGTTGCAGTGTACGCAACTTTTTCCCCATCCTCAGAGATCATTTCAATAGATTTCTTAGTGCAGTCAATAACTCCCCTATACTTGGTCATCCAGTTCATACCGAGTACCACTTCTATCCCTTTGGATCCCAGCACCATAAGATCAGCATGAAAAGTTTTCCCTTGTATTTCTACTGGTACTTCATTGCAAATTAGGTTGGCTTTAGTACTATCCCCAGGTATTTGTACTAACATAGGGTTGTGCATACGGGAATGCTTCATACCACTTTTCTCAGCAAACGGTTTAGTGACAAAGGAATGCGATGCACCAGAATCAAACAGTACTGCGGCTGGCACCGAGTTGACAGGAAACATACGCATCACCATGTCTGGTGCCTCCTGAGCTTCTGCAGCATTGACGTGGTTCAGGTGTCCCTTCATCCTATTCTGCCGTCCAGTGGAAGGACCATGATTCATCTTGGTTGCATTAGGCTGGGCTGGAGCAGTAGCTTTGTTAGGGCACTCACGAGCGAAGTGACCTTCCTTTCTACAGGCAAAGCAACGTCCAGAAGGCTTTGAGCTTGGGTTAGGCTTGGGAGCATTGTTGGAGTTGTTCCCATTTCCTCCATTGTTGCTTCCATAGCGGTTTCCATGATTATTCCCAAAATGATTACCATGGTTACAACCATAGCTATTTCCACCGTACCTTGGTGCATAAGGTGCAGGGTGGTTGTAGTTGTTGGGCCTTGGTGCATAGTTGTGGCTGGGGCGGGGTGCATAAGCAGGCGCCTTGTGGGATGGTGGCCTCGCATACGGAGTGTTGCGAGTCCTTTGAGCACTAGGTCCTCCGTGCACAGTCATTTTCCTCTTGCGGTTATCATCAGCAGATTTCCGCTTGTGCTCCAGCACCATAGCGGCATTAGCAAGGGTCTCTAAGTCCTAGAATGGAACCACCACTAGAGAGCATTGGAGCTCATCATCCAGCCCATTTAAGAACCTCTCCCTTTTCTTAGCATCCGTGTTAATATCCTCCTGTGCATACCTGGACAGAGTAGTGAAATTTTCCCAGTACTCAGATACAGGCATACTTCCCTGCGTCAGCTTCAGAAATTTCTCTCGCATAAGTGCCATCATTCCTTGGGGAATGTGGTACTTGCAGAATCTTGCAGAGAAATCCTCCCAATTGAACACGTGACCAGCCGCAACAGTCTCACGTGTAGTTTCCCACCAAGTCCTGGCAGGACCAGCAAGAAAATGGGAGGCAAACAGGACCTTATCATTCTCCTCAACAGCATCAACTTCCAACTTGTTTGCAATGGTGCGGAGCCAGTCGTCAGCGTCGAGGGGCTCCACAATCCTAGTGAAGACTGGGGGTTGGTGTGCTGAAAATCTCTCAGTCACGAGCGATCACCATTGCCATTGCCATTGTGGTTGTTGGCAGCAGCCAGTTGTTGCAGAGCGGCAATGGTAGCTGCACTCTCAGCTTGGGTGGCCTGGCGATCCTCCATCAGCAGGGCCAACAGCGCCTCCACTGTGGCTGGTGGTGGCGGCGGGGGTTCACGACGAGGTGCCATGCTGAAGTGAAACATGTGTAAGTTTAAGAAATAAATTCTTGTTTTTGAAAACCCAGTACCTTTAACATCAACAAAAAGGAATACGAGTGATATGTTTCAAAAACAAGAGCGGGGCAGTCGCAAACACGGATGAAATGAACGCAAAGTAGTGGCAAACATCAGAGAACCAAGCCGAACATTTCATTCACCACAATAACTAAACAGAGTTTTTGACATTACACACACATTACAAGCCATATCTTACAAGGAAGCCTTCGTCGAGCTACAGGGGGTGCGATTGGTGGGGTCATCGCAGGGCTACCACTAGCAAAACGATCTAGCGCACTTAACTAGCATCTAGACCAGCATCAGGTGCTAAGGGTGAGGAGGCTGCGACTACATAGAGTCGTGTCGTACCCTGACTTCTAGGGGATACTCATCGGGCCGAACTGGATAGCAGATGCTTGGATTATGGGGCATAACTGCTCCCACGTCCCAGCTTCCTGGTAGGCCTGCGCTTATGCGCGACAACACAAGCCCTGCTATTACATCGTCGATGTAAACTATCCACTAGAGATCAAAGGCACTACTGTCGACGTACTTCATACCAATCACACATGGTACGTCAACAGCGTTAAACGAATGATAATCACAACATATCTCTAAGACACAAAAAGATTGAAATAAAATTGCAAATAGCTCTCATTAGAGCAGAGATAGCAAATACAATCATTCAGAGGACACATGTCCCAACAATACATCAGTACATCACAACGGAAGCATTCAATATGTCTGAGTACAGACAAGAGCCAAATAGGCCTAAGAGGCCGGAAACAAACAGACGGAGCCCATCCACGAAGTCTCGGATCCTGCCCGGGTCCGCTATCTACTCGTCAGCAGTCTCGTCATGATCCACGTAGTAGCCACCATGTAGATCTTCGGAAACGTCGGTCTGCGGAAACCACAGCCCCAAAGGGGTCAGTACATAAACGTACTGGCAAGCAAGACTCACAGTTCACCAAAGTGTAACCCGTCAACACCAAGCACAGATGCTTTGGGTTCAACGAAAGAGAGGGGAGATATAAGATGCTGCAACTGGCTGCGCTAACCAACTACAGAACATACTACCACTGCCGGCTATCAGAAAGGAGATAAGATCGAGTATAGTAACCAACTGAAAGATAACTTCAAACAAACCCATCCTGGATCTCGCCCCTTATCCAAAGAAGCAATCCGAGGATAACTCACACAGTTGTATTAAAGGTGAATCAAGTTATTGTGTCATCAACCTATTACTAGTCAAGTTATTAATCATTGGGTGTAACATGTTTGATCATTATGTTTAAGTTGTCCTGAGTACTTGTTAGCCAGTACTTTCACCAAGTAATCCATAACCGCGGAAAACACGGCTTCTCGAGAAGATTATCCCTGCAGGGTGGCACCAATTTGGCCGTACACGCATGAATAACCCGCCAGATGGGATGCCTCCCACCAAGCGGGGCACTCAACACAACTCAACTCTTCTTCGCATCAAGCCCAAAGAACCTTGGGCGCACGGCTAATCAAGCCCCGAAGAAAAGGGACCCTCATAGCACTCTAAGACCGTGTCCCCCTATATGCCGACTACAAAAGTTCCACCCTGGCCTGGGCTCGCAAAAACATGCATCCGGCAAATGGAAAACACGAACTAAATGAGGCGATTTGGACGAGATGCGAATCGAATCAAATTGAGGGGGGCGCCCATACTCGCTTCCCACATGCGGTTAGTGCGCTCATCATGGATCAGTAGACAAGACCCTTTTCCTATTAGGGTCGACACTAGCAGGCCTCAAAACCACAAAGGGCCTCCTGCCGGTGCCTTATCATAAAATTTATTATTTAACAATAACATTAGCATGATTGATTGATTAAACATCGAGCCCCACAACGTAATAGATATAGTAACAGAAAGTAACGGATAACAGACTCGAGCAAAAGCAACCTAAGCATGCTAGTAAGACACTGGCTCAACCAAGGGGGTGATAGGAGTGGAGGTGAGGCAATATCAAGGTTAAGGGATTCATGTGATGGGTTCGTAACAGAAACAACTACTACTAAGGCTAGCAGAAAAGAACAACGGAAAGTATCGGTAATCAATGTTGAAAGGAACACAGTGGTTCATGTGAGTGATAACTTGCCTGCAAACCCAGTAGCCTGGTACTGATCTAACTCCTTAGAAGGGGTGTCGTAAGTATTCGTCGGTCTCAACGTCGTCGTTTATCCGAGAAGAAGCAAACAGACAATGCAGAAAAGATAGACAATCAATATCATGGCATAGTTCACAAACATGGGATGATGCATGACCATTTAATTGATGCAACAACATAAACTAGTTGACAAGATAGAAACAGGATTAAATGGACCCATATGCAATTGGATTGCATATGGAAAGCCCATGATTTCTGGTTGAATTAATTGTTTTACAACTAAGCAACATGTGAAAGTGGATTAGCATGATGCATGTATGAGGAAAACAACAAAATAACAACAATAGAAGCAATTGGAAATAAGGTTGACCAAGTTTGGAAATTCATTTATTTATCAAGTTAAGAAATTTTGGTTACTTAAAGGTGTCACTCAAGGATTTGTTGTTTTCACCAATTTAAATGGTTCAAAATAGATAACAAAGTTCATATTTGATAGGAACACACAATTTTAGGTGGATTGCATGTTTCACTTGTTGAAAAAGGATTTCAAATAAATTATTTATGAATTAACCAAGTGTAAGCAAGAATTAAATGAATTTAATTCAAACATGAACTTATTTGAATTTTTATTTGTTCAAAGCATTAAACCAAATTCATATTTGAAAAGTTTATACTTTTAGGGTTGGAAAACATATTTTATATGTCCCAAAAGGTTTCAATTTGATCAAGTTATGAATTTAACAATATTAAATGATTTAAACAAGGGTTAAATCATTTAACCAATTTTAATTATTCAAAACATGAAACAAATTTTATATTTGGAAAGGTGGTTTAATTTTTCATGGAAAACATATTTCATTTGTGGAAATTGGATTTAAAATGAGCAAGTTATTATTTTGGCAATTTTAAATGCAATAATTAAGAAACAGTTGTTTTCAGCAATTTAAATTATTCAAAACAGCAAACAAAATTTATATTTGGAAAGTACATGAAAAGTTGATTGGAAAACATATTTAGTTTGTGGAATTTGGAATTTTTATGAACAATTTATGAATTTAGCAATTTTAAGTGAATTTGACAAGTTTTCAAATATTGCACCAATTTAAAATATTCAAAACAGTAAACAAATTTTATATTTGGATAGAACATTTAATTTGGGACAGAAAACATATTTTAAAAGTTAAAATTGGTGTCGTGGTGGTGTCACGGCAGATGCCATGGGATGGCTAAAGATGTGGGGACGAAGGACGCTGGAGGTGCTCGGGGAGGGATCACGCAACGACTAGCCGCGTGAGGTACGAAGTAAACACTACAAACAACACGATCTACCCAGGTTCAGGGCCCTCGTGAGGAGGTAAAACCCCTACTCCTGCCTTTCTTTGTGTATTTTGGTATCTCACCGAGTAGCCACAGTACAATGTTCTTGCTACCGAGTAGCCACTCTCCTCTCTAGGTGATGAACTAGGTCAAGAATTAGGTCACCAAGTGTTCTCTAGGGTTCCAGTGTGCGATCCCTGTCTGCTATCCCTCACGCAGGAGGCGGCGGGGCACCTTATATACATGGTGCCCAGCCGAATACGTCCAAACATGGACAAATGTCGACATAGTGTGCACATCGTCCTTCTTCCGGGTTCCCGCTGACAACTTTGGTTCCTGATCTTGGCTGTATCTAGAAAGTCGTTGGGCAAAACAAGGGGACAGACTGGTATCACTGTGCCAAACACAGAGTAGGCCCCCCTTATCCTGCCACGGCCTGCTTCCATGCTGTCACTGTCAGGCAGGCCGGTCCCAGATGAACAGTAGTTCGAATACTGCCAAGTACGGACCCAGGATACGCGGGATCCTGTGTCAGAACGGCTCCTTTGACTTTCTGGCCCGAGTAGGTTCCCGCCAAATCTACTCGGGCCAACTCTTCTACTCGAATGGATGTAACTTGACTGATATCTCCTTCCGGGCATCTTGAGGAGAAGCCGAGTAGCCGTCGACCGGGTAGCAAGTACCGGGTAGTCGGCTACTCGACCAAACCTCTCTTCTGTAAGACGCCTTTTCCACTTGCCTTTACCCTACTCGGGGGCAACCCCCCGACAGCAGTCCCCGAAGCTGGTTGAGCCTTGTGAACTCGTTCACTAGGCTCTGCCAGCTTAAAACCAATCTTTGCAATCGTAGCCCTTGAACCTCAAGATGCCGAGTAACTGACCTCCGAGTAGCTCTCAGAGTAGTACCTTATGTCTCCTCTCTTCTGCGTAGCAGATTACTTCTACTCTGCGACCGAGTAAAAAGACTTGGAGAATTTTCTTGAATTGATCCTCTGCAGCGCAGAGCACGATCCAGCCCTTCGCACAGCAAATGAACACGTGTCAAGCATCTGTGACCCCGTCGCTTCGTTGCCGCGACACGACGTGCCACGTGCCCAGTTTTCACGGGGCGGTCCCACTGATCCGTTATGTCCCATCACGCGCAGTCAATGGCCACGATCTGGTAGTGGGATCAACTGCGGCCGTTACGCGCGCATCCCGCGCTTGTGTGCGTTTCCATGCGGCCACAGGTCCCACCACACGCCACGATCGATCCCACTTCCCTGGGGGTAACGGTAAAATCGCGGAGAGGATATAAATACCCCCGCCGGTAACTTCCTTTTCTTCTCCCTTGGCTCTTTTCCCCTTCCGTCTCCCTGTTCTTCTCCGCCGCCGAGCTCTCCGCCGCCGCGCAAACCTTTGCGCCGCCGCGAATCCAATCCAACCAACCAAATTCCTCCAATTTTCTCCACTCCTCCTACTCGCAGCCATGTCTCGCGCTGGTTGGGCTGGCTCGCACGTCACCGCCGAGGACTGCGCCTGGCTGGTGAACACTAGGAGGGTTCCTCCTGGTGTGCAATGCCGGCCGTCTAGGGGCGAGCTCGTGCCTGCCCCGGAGGAGGGCGAACGCGTCGTGTTCCTGGCGCATTTCGAGCGCGGCTTCGGCCTACCGGCGTCTGACTTCCTCCGCCGCTTCCTCGACCACTTCGGCCTTCAAATGCACCACCTACCGCCCAACGCCGTCGTCTTCCTCGCCTACCACGCCGTGGTGTGCGAGGCCTTCCTCGGCATCCATCCGACAACCGACACCTGGCTCAGGTACTTCCACCTCCGCCAGCAGACCGTCGGGAAGAAGGAAAGCGCGGGTGCGCCACGAGCAACCGACACCGGCTGCGCCATGATGGTGCACCGGTCGGGGACCAATCACCCCCGCATCAAGGGGTTGGAGTCCGTGCGGATGTGGCAGAAGACGTTTCTCTACGTCAAGAACATCCCCGCCACCGAAGGAGGATTGGTGACCGACAGGATCAACCTTGCCGCTTGGAGCGACCGTGCTCCTACCGGGAAGAATTGGAAAGCGAAGCCCGCCAACGACCTCAACGCGAAGGAGATTGAGGCGCGGCTCGGCGCTCTGATCGAGGAGGGCCTCAAGAGCGATGATCCAGTGGCGTGCTGGATCAAGAATCGCATCCTGCCCCTGCAGGAGCGCTGCCACTTGATGTGCTACATGGGCGGTCCCCGCGATCGCACCAGGACAACCACCATCGAGCTCGACAACGCGGACGTCCCCGAGCACGCAAGGGCCATCCTGACGACAAACCTCGACGAGCACTGGCAGTATGGGTTCATCCCATACAGCCGCACAAAGCCGATTTCGCGGGTACGCCCTTCTTTCCCTGCTTTCTGTACTATGCATTCCGAGTAGCAAACTTCTTCTTCTTCTCGTCTCGACTAGCAGTCATAGTCTGTACCGAGTAGATTACTTAGCAGAACTGTATAGGCTTAGTGTGCTTTGTGCCTGCACGCCGTTCCGAGTAGAACATTCGGTAAACTTACTTAGGCTTAGTGTGCTTTGTGTTTGCACGCCCATCCGAGTAGAGCATTCGATAAGATTACCTAGGCTTAGTGTGCTTTGTGTTTGCACGCCCATCCGAGTAGGATTCCATTCTGCTACTCGGCTAGCTAGTGACACTTCTCCGCTCTTCAGGTCCTCACTCGCCAGCTTGAGGAGAGCTGCGAATGTTTTGAAGGGAACTGGTATCCTGACCGAGAGGAGGACGACCAGGCCTCCTTTGAGACCGCTGACCAGATCAACCTTCCTCGCTCCCCCACCATGGAGAAGCGGCACGCGGAAACTTCTCTCCGCGACTGGTCTGAGGACGAATTTGAAGGTAACCGCACACTTGTTTTGCTTGTTCACGAGAAACACCAATCCACTGTTTGTTGTTTTCTGATATGTTCCTCTTCTTTCCCTGGATCCGCAGATGATGTTGCTGAAGAGAACGAGGATGAGGCCGAAGACGAGAACAAGAATAAAGGCGATGAAGCTCTTGTCGTCAACCCTCTCTCGGTCGCTGCCCCTGCCACTCGCAAGCGGACAGGCAGCGGCGCCCAAGAGCCTCCTGCCAAGAAGAGAAAGGCAGCCGAGGGGACGAAAACGACCAAGGTGGTCGTGAAGAAACCAAGACGAAAACTCGCCTCCACCAGCGCGTAAGTTTCTTCTCTGCTGTCTCCCTTTTCTTACTATGCCATCTTCCCCAATCCTCTTCTAATTTCTGAATTCCTTCTTCTCTGCAGACCTCCCATGGACGTGAATGCTGCTCTCGCACCCAACCAGGCTAAGAAGCCAGCAGCGCCACTTATCAACCTCGACGATGACGAGGATAACACTCCCAGTGCCCAAGGCACTGATGCTCAAGACGCAGATTCAGGAAAGCAACCAGCAGCACAAGACATTGCCGCCCACCATGAGAGACTCCCGTCTCCTCCGGCCAACACCGCCGAGGAGACTCAAGACGAAGAAATGCCGGATAGCGCTGCCCTCGAGCGACCAGAGACTGAACAGGAGCAGCCAACCACAGCCACCGCAGGCCAAGTGGATCCTGCTGCCGAGCAGCGGGTGGAGGATGCCGCCAAGACAGATGCCACCCCGAAGGATCACTATCCCCTGAGTGATGCGCAAACAGGCGCCGCACCGAGTAGCGCCCAGCCGACTGGCGCACCGGATAGCGCGCCCCTGGCGCCGCCAACTGACCAAGCCAGGCAACAGGCCCTGGATGCTTTGAGGAAGGAGGTCGAGAAGAGGGCGACCGAGAAAGAAACTGCCGAGAAGGCAAAGGCTGAGAAGAAAACAGCCGAGGCGGAGGCCGCCGAGAAGGCGAAGGCCAAGGTTGAAGGGAAGAAGCCCGAGAAGCAGACGGGCGAGGAGCCAACTGCTCAGAAGGAAAAGGCCATGAAGCCAGCTACCGAGCAGACTCCGCCGGCACCGACTGGACAATCCAAGCAGTTGGTCATCCGCAATCCCAGTGCGGTTCCTGCTGCTGCCAACGTGGCTGACCAACCCCTCTTCCCGGACTACATGGTAAAGGTCAGTCAACAGCGCCAGATTGGCCTTTCTGTCGAGGACCGGAAGATTGCGCGTACCAAAGGACGGAAGGCCGTGGCGACGGACTCCAGGCCCCCTGCCCCCGTCTCTATTGCTTCTCGGGGAGCTCAAGATCAAGCAGTATCTTCTCAGAGTCTCGAGCAGGTACTCGACTTGGTGGGTTTCATTGACGCCAAGTGGGACAGCAAGCTTCTCGGCACAGAGAAGTGGAACGGCCTTGGCCTGGGCGACATAGATCACATGCGGGTCGAGTGGAACAAGGTGGATTTGGGCTACCAGCCCATGACCGTCTCTTCCAGCACCGCTACCCTCGCCGCCAAGATGTTCGTGCACCGCAAGAACGCTGAAGATCTTGAGCAGTCTTACGCGGTAAGCCTTATCCTTCCCTCTCCGAATAGCATCTTTCCTTTCTCCGAGTAGCATCCTTCTTTTCTCATTTTCCTTTACCATCACCCAGTCCCCGAGATTCTGGCCGAGTAGGCGGATGCTTTCCCGAGTAGCCGCCTTCTCGGGTTGAATCTTCACTTTCTCTGTCTAACTTCCTTTCTTTTCGCTTCTCAGGATAGCGTTCTGAAGCGTACCAGTCTGCACCGCCAGCTTCTCTGGAGTCACGCTATCGCCAGAAGGCGAATTATTGCATTGGAGAGAGAGAGAGAGCAGCTGCGGAAGCAGCCAGTAAGGATGCGAAGAATAGCACCCAGAAACTGTCTGAGGTGGAAGGTACGTTTCTAGCCGCGCGGTTCTTGCGTTTTTACTTACGCCCGCTGTCGGATATATACTGAATAGGGGTATAGAAGATGGTAGACAGAGAGCCGGACTACCAGGGTGGCCTTCAAGGTAGTGGGCTTAGGTCCATTGGGCGGCCCAGTAGTCCGACGCGCAGAAGCCGGATTCTAGAAGAACCCGGATCACGGCCCGCGTGGTCTGGCTTGGAGGAGAAGACGGATTCCTTACTTTCCAAGTTACAAGTTAAACGTAGTCTTCTAGGTTTCCTAATCTGTAAGCCCTAGTCCAGCTATTATATAAAGCCGGACAGAGGATAGATTCAATGGGTTCAAGTTGAATAGGCTCTAAGCTCTAAGTTCTAGGTTATCTCGCCGAGAAGCTCATCCTCGCCGAATAAGCTAGATCTATTCCCTCACACTGTAACCCAGATTTACGGGCTTTAGTCCCTTATAGTGAGAAAGGCAGGAGTAGGTACGTCGTACTGTCGCGACGTACCGAACCTGGGTAAAATCCCGTGTTCTGTGTTACTACGCCGTTCCGTTACCCCACGTCTCTACCGTAGTCTCATGGCACCCCCGTCTATGAAAACTACTACGATGTCTCGACAGTTGGCGCCCACCGTGGGGCAAACGACGTCAGGCGTAAAATTCCGATCGGGGATACTCGGCGGAATCGGAAGATCAATCACTGTCGGAAGCTTGGAATTCGACAACGACGTCGGGCGCTTCCTCGACAACGGATCATACATACCGGCGCAAAACCACCTCGTAAGTGCCTGCGTGCTTCCGATCGGATCTGCTAACATCTTTATCGGATTAACCGCAGAGGCTATGGGGTTTTGCGGTGGAAGCAAATTTATCCCACCCGCCCTATACCCAGTCGAGGACGACTATGATGCCGGATTTTGCTCAGATCGCCGACAACAAGGTGATTCACACTTTATCGGCATGGTGCAATCTGAGGTCGCTGAAAACACGGAAGATGGAAATCCCGTGCAGGAGGCAGACAATGATACACCCGTCACAGAGACGGAAGAACCACTACCCGTCACCCAGACGGAAGATCCGACATCCACCAGCACAACGGCAAACTCGGAAGCCGAATCTGTGCTAGCTGCTATTGAGGCAAGATTGGAGTCGGACACCGGATCAGATAAATTCGACTCCGAAGATGAAGATGAGGATGCCTTCGAAAAGAAGGTAAAATCTCTTCAAGAGGGCTTCCATGAAGTGCTAATGGCAAAACCTGCAGAAATCACGGATGCCGGCAGCCAGGAAAGCCCAAAAACTCCTCCACCAGGGGAAGAGAGAGAAGAAGGAGAAACATCTCCAATATTCCCTAACGTCAAGGAGATGACAGAAGACGAACCTGTCAAAAATCCTCCCTCTTCCAAGAAAAGGCACAAGTCCGCTAAAAAACTCCGGAAGAAAAAGTTGGCATACGCAACTGAAGAAAACCTGGAAATAGGAGAAGTAAGCGGAGAAAAGCCTGTGGAGAAGAAAAAGGAAATCCCTGTTGTGCCAATGACAGAACAGGAAGAGCAAGAACTATTGCAAACACCTGTAGGACCGAGTGAGCCTCCTGAGATGCTGGAAGCCAGGAGGCAAGCTTTCCAAAGGCAGCAGCAACGCCTACTCAGATCTCGGGAACACCTCCAAAAAACCCAACATGATATCAAAATCATGAAGGAAGAAATAGAGGAGTACGAGAGAAAGAATAGATCTGCCATCAAACCTACAAGATTACCCGGAATTGCAAAGCCGGAAGATCTGCCGCCGAAAGAAAGGTTCCATAACCCATCTTGGCAAATGCGGGTAAACGGCAAAGATGCCAGGGGCGAACCAATATATAAAACCGCAGCAGAAAACGCGGAAGCAGCGTTCGCCATCCTCAATAGCGATCTGTACTCCAACGGGGAAAAACTTCAAGGGGTGTATGCTTTCTTAGGAAAGGCATTGCAACAACAACAGCGGGGTCAAGAGCGATCAGGGAGGCTGCATGATAATTCCGCCCTATGCAAAACAGCTACTTGCGCTGCTGGAGCACCTGGACCTGAAGGACCCGGAGATTCAGACAACAAAAAGGAGGATCCGAGGAAAGACAAGAAAAATCCCGACAACCGGGACGCAGCGTCTAGAACCGGACCCCATCTCCCGAAAGACGGATACAAGCCACACGATCGGGAAGACAAAAACCGGAATGACGGCAAAATAATGCCACCTCCGAGAAACCCAGCCGAGAAAGCTGGAAGATACGATACACCTCACAGGCGTGAAAGATCTCGGACACCGCCCAAGGACAAAGAGAGGCACAGGAGCAGAACTCCACCTCATCCAAAAGGGCGCGATAACGGAAGGGATAGAAACAACCCCGGAAAAGCGCGTCCGCGCAACAATGGAAAAGAAAGGAGCAGATCCCCTTCTGTCCATTCAGCCGGAAGATATTCTGCACATATTGATAGAGCAGAAAAGGATGATTTATATTTCGGTCCTAAGTGCTTCACTGGCAGGATACGAAGAATAACCCTGCATTCTGGCTTCGCCAAAGTTGGTCCAACCTATCAAAAGTATACCGGCAGTACAAATCCGGATACCTGGCTCTCAGACTACTATACAGCCGTCCAGATCAACAATGGGACAGACCTGGAAGCTGTCAAGTTTCTTCCCCTAATGTTGCTGGAAGGAGCCAGAGATTGGATCAATGGACTACCTTCAAGAACTGTCGACAGTTGGGATGATATGGCGAGAGTATTCACTCAGCACTTTCGGGGAACATACAAACGCCCAAATAGCATCAACCAGCTGAACCGTTGCACCCAATTTGAAGACGAACCATACGTGGATTTCATCTCCAGATGGACTGCAATGAAGAATAGTTGCTCTGGAGTAACTGACGTACAAGCAATGCATGCTTTCGTCAATGGCCTAAAACCCGGACTTGTACCGTTCATGGTTGGTTCGAAAAAGCACAAAGATCTCGGATCTATGCTTACAACCGCTAATGAGCACGCTGCAGCCGAAGATGATATCAGAGCAAGAGGAGGCAATATTGAGTCACTAATACTGGCCAAGAAAACACCTCGTTCTGATAAAAAAGGAACTCCGGAGTCAACAACAAAGCCCAAGGAAGTTAACATAGCCTTTGGAGGAGAAAAGGTGAACAAGTGGAAAGGCCGCAGTCCAGATCCAATCAATTACACTCCCGAAGAATGGGAGAGAATTAAGTCGGAACCCTGCGTCCATCACTCTCAGTTTGGGAAACCAACCCACACAAACGCGCAATGCCGGCTAAACAAGCATATGAAAGGCAATGCAGGATCCGGGAATAAAGGGAAGGGTTCCAAGAGGAAACCTGCCAAACAAAAACCAGAAGCTGAAAAAGAAGACAGTGAATCGGACACTGATGACAAAATCCAGGAACAGCAGCGAAAAGGTGAACCCAAATTTCCGAGAGTTGACGGAGAAGCAATGTTAACTTTCCTAGCAACCCCGTCAGCAAAGGTGGCCAAAAGGACACTTCGAGAAATAAACGCGGTTGTTCCTGCAACCCCAAAATTCTTGAAGTACTCCAACACACCGATAACCTGGGATCAGTCTGATCATCCCGGAAATATCCCTGAACCCGGCACACAAGCTCTTGTTGTAAGCCCTATTGTTCAAAACACTAGGCTAAGAAGAGTGCTGATGGACGGAGGATCCAGCATCAACATAATGTACCTGGATACACTGAAGCACTTGAAGATATCCGAGTCCCAGCTCAACTACAGCAATATACGCTTCCATGGCATTGTTCCTGGCAGGGAAGCACGATCCCTAGGAGAAATTTCCCTAGATGTCACCTTCGGAGATAAAGATCACTTCCGGCAGGAAAAAGTATCCTTCGAAGTTGTGCCGTTCGAAAGCGTGTATCACGCAATACTCGGACGTCCGGCTTTCGCCAAATTTATGGCAAGGTCATGTTATATCTACAACAAACTGAAGATGCCAGGACCAAAAGGAGGAGTAATCACCATTGCCGGTGATTTTAAGCTGGCAAATGAGTTGGAGAAGCAAAACGCCCTTTGCGCTCAAAGAGTTATAGCTCAGGAAGAACTGAAGGAGTTAGCCAAGGAGGTATCGCCGAAAGAAATGCCGGCAGGAAAAGAAACTCGGAAGCCAACAGATAGCTTCAAGGCGTCCGAGAATACAAGACAGGTAATCCTAGATCCCAAAGATCCGACAAAATTTGTCGTAGTAGGGACTGGGATGACCGACAAATAGGAAGGCGAGCTCATCAAGTTCCTCCGTGAGAACTGGGATATTTTTGCCTGGTGTCCAGCTGACATGCCAGGCGTACCCAGGGAACTTGCTGAGCACCAACTCAAGGTTATTCCCGGATCAAAACCCGTCAAACAAGGTCTCCGTCGATTTGACGGAAGAAGACGGAAGGCTATTGGCAAGGAAATTATCCGGCTTTTAGCAGCGGATTTCATCAAGGAGGTAATCCATACTGACTGGTCCGCAAATCCGGTATTAGTACCGAAGAAAGACACAACTGCCCTCAGAATGTGTATAGATTACACAGGATTGAACAAGTTATGTCCGAAAGATAGGTTCGCACTTCCGCGAATCGATCAAATAATCGATGCCACTGCAGGCTCCGAGCTTTTATGCTTTTTGGATGCATACTCCGGGTACCACCAAATACGCATGAAAAAGGAAGATCAAATCAAGACTTCTTTTATAACCCCGTACGGGACGTATTACTACGTAACCATGCCTTTTGTCCTGAAGAACGCAGGTGCAACCTACCAGCGTTGCATGCAACGTTGTTTGCATAGCCAGATTGGAAAAAATGTCCATGTTTACGTGGACGATATCGCTGTCGTAACCAAGGAAAAAGATACACTCCTTGAGGATCTGCGAGAAACTTTCGATAATTTGCGCACTTATCAGATGAAGTTGAATCCATCTAAGTGCGTATTCGGGGTTCCCTCATGTAAACTTCCGGGTTTTATCACAAACTCGGAAAGGATCAAAGCAATCTCGGACATTTCAAATCCAACGCATGGAAAAGGTGTTCAAAACTTGCCGGGTTGTGCCACAGCCGTCAAAAGATCCATTAATCGGCTGGGGGCTAAAACCCTGCAAATCTACAAGTTGCTGGAGAAATTCGACAAAGTCAAGTGGATTACAGAAGCTTGGAAGCGCCTTACAAGTTATGTCCCTTTCTGTACTTAGTTGAATTCTATGTAAACATCTTTGAGATCATGAAATAAAGTTGTCGGAATACTGTCATCCGTATTTCTTATAAATGCAAAGTGTTTCCGCCTCATCTATTTCCCAATGATCTTACAAATTTCTCAACGTTAACCCGAATTGTGCTTGCGTACTCGGAGTTACATAACTGAAAGATTTTTCAGCCTTTTAACGGCTAAGAGAAACTTGAATTGCCTGCGTGCCCAAGTTTCACTCAAAACTTTCCTTCTTTCTCTAAGTCTTATCTGATTGTGCGTTTGCGGGGTTACTGGAACTAGTTAGTAAAAATGCCTTTAGCATGATTCATGTTTCCGAGTTTCAAAACTGCCTGGTTCGTCCCCAGTTACTCGGCATAACGATTCATATTGCTATTTGAGCCATTTCAAACACTAAGGACAGTTAAAGCATACACACCAGAGAACTTAGAAGATAAAGGAATGATAAAACCAAAAACTTGCAATGAATTTAATAACTTAAACTGCAAAAGACAGAATGTTCATTCATACAAAAGAAGCATTACATTACATATTACATTAAAAAGAATAGTAATGCTCCTATTGTCTACTTTTTCCATCCAGGATCCAGGTTACTTCAAGAATCCGACTCCTCCTCGCTGCTTTCGTCATCGGGGATTGGAGGAGCCTCCTCTTCTGGATAATTGACGGAAACATTCACCATGGCGGCAATCTGGGTGGCGTGGCCCATAACTTCACCAAAAATGGTGGCTCGTTGAGCATCCGTGTATCCCTGAGGGACACCGGTGGCCACACGCCAGGACTTGGCGGTAGGATAATGCATGCGCATAAGGCCCAGGGCCATGCGCGCACCACCTCGCGCAGCAGAGCGGAGAAGTGATTCCTTCGACTCTGCCACCTCCATGATGGCACTCGGAAGTTTGTCAACTTCCGAGTATTCCCCAGCCTTTTCGGGAAGGAACTTCTCGATGAGCCGCGTCCCAGCAGCCTTAACCGAGTTCCATGTTTCCCCGAAAGCTCGGATGCCCGCAGCCCGAGCTCCATCTGGGGTGTCTCCTGTTTGATCCAATAAAACATTCAAAAGGCTTAGCCAGAGAAAACAGAGAAAGCAAAACATGGAAAGATAAGAAAAGGGTAAGGGATTTACCAATCAGCTTGTCGATCTCCGCAACTTCTTCCAGGCGAAGGTTCAGAGCTTCAGTCAAATCCTGAATGGCGGATTTGTCCTTCTCCGCCTGTTCGGAAGCCTTGGAATTGGAAATTCCAAGGGCCATGTTGCTGGCTTCCAGGTCTTGTTGTGCTTTCACAAGGTTCTTGTGAAGCTCAACATTCTCCTTACGGAGAATCTCAGCGTTGCCAGAATCTTCCGCTGCTTGCTTAGCCTGAGCTAACGCAGCTGGAAAGCAAAGGAAAATCCGAGTTAAGTAAATCTACTCGAGAAAAAACTCAGACAAAAATATAAGTCGGAAAGATCAAAACGAAAAAGTTACCTTTCGTTTCCTCCAACGCGATCTGAGATGAGGCCAGCTCCGTTTCCCTCTCGTCAAGAATAGAAAGAAGGCTTCGAACTTCTTTATTCTTGACGGTGAGCTTCTTGAAAACTTCCAGGTTTATGGACTCGGAAGTTTGCTGGAACATAACAGGGAAAAGTATGGTTATAGGAAAAACATCAAAGCAAAAAAGCATACATTTTGTTTAATGCTTGGGGGCTAGAGTTATATACCTGGCTCAGGCGCTGCAAACCTGCCAAGTTTTCGTGGAATTCCTTTGCATATTCCGCAAAGCGACTCCCGGCTGCGTCCAAGCCGTCAGCGATCACCTTGAAATCCTTATCAAAGGTGGGGATTTCCTCGTCAAAAGTCCGAGAAGATTCCCCCACCTTTGGGGCCGCCCTTTCCCTCGTGTCCGACTCGGACACAATGGGCTGGCTGGGCTCTGGGGGCTTGGTGGTGGCGGCTGCAGTAGGCTCTTCCGCCATTGTCCGCGGCGTGTCCGGGGCGACGGCGGGGGAAGGTTGGCTGCCTCGGCTGGAAGAAACCTTGTGTTTCTTCAGCTTCCTAGGCTTTAGGCTGGAAGGCGGCAGGCTAAAAACAGAAAACCCGGATAAAGTTAAAACACCGAAGATGGATGAAAAAAGCTCCCATGAAAGAAAAATCCAGAAGAAATAACCTGGAAGTGGCGACGGGGATTCCGTCAAGATCGATAATTTCCTCAGAGGAAACTATCTTCTTACGCTTGCGTCCACCAGTAGCAGCGGTGCGCAGCGCGTCCAGCTCAGCCTCGGAGGCTAACTCCGAGTCTGGAAGATCCACAAGCTGTTGGAAAAAACCAATCAGATTCGAAAGGTAGATTTTCCAGGAAGTAATATTATACCTAAATACCGGGAAATTTACCTTAGGCACGGGGTTGTCGGCCGTGTACATTGGCCGACTCTCCGTGTATTGATCGCGTGAAGCGACCAACTGATTGATGCGCCGCCTGAGCTCCTTTGCGGGCCAATCCTTGTCGGTTGTCCGCATTGGATCCTTGGCTCCTGTATATTCACACAGGAGACGGCCTCCGTGGTTTGCTAATGGCTGAATCCGCCTATTCAGCCAGCAAAAGACCGTGTCCATTCCGGTCAAAGGAGGTTTGGAGGAAGTGAGTTTGGCGATGCGCCTCTTGATCCTTAGTAGATCTGGAGGCAGAACCTGGACGGCCTCTGTAACCCAGTTATCCTGGGGAACAGCGGCGGAGTTCACAAAAGGTGGAACCCCGACGGCTTTTTTAGGAAAAGGCACGTCGGGGTGATAAAAGAAGGAACCCGTCCAGAATTTGACGGATTCCGAGGTTTTTATTTTGGGGAACCAATCCTCTCGGAATCTCCGAAGAGTAAAGGAAATGGTTCCGCAATTTGGGAGTGCGCCCTCCGAAGAGTTACGCTTAACCCCAAAGCAGTACAACCAAAAATCTAACCTAGGCTCTATTCCTAGGTAACCCTCGAATAAGGCCTGAAAGCCGGCCATATACAGAATAGAATTGGGAGGGAGATTATGAGGTTGGATGTTGTAGTGAGCTAGAACTTGGAGGAAGAAAGAAAAAGGGGGAAGCCCCATACCTCGTAAAAGGTGGGAGGCGAGAAGCACCCTTTCGCCCTCTTGCGGCGCGGGTTCGGTCTCCTCTTCCGGGAGCCGCCATTTCTTCTTCAAAACCAGGCCTTCCTTCTCCAAGTTGGGAAGAAGAGCCGGGGGAATACTGCAGGCAATCCAGTTGCCTGCAGTTTCCTCTTCTTCATCTCCTCCAGCGGCGGCGGTGGTGGCGGCCTTCGCGGCGGCAAGCTGCTCGTCGAGGAGTTCTACCTTTTCCTCCGCCGTTTCGGGAGCGAACGGCGGGGTCGATGTGGTGTTTGGTCCCGCAGCATCTGTGGTGGCGGATACGTTTCCCCCGCCCGCTGCGGACGCCGTAGCTTTTTCCAGCTCGCCGCCGGCGTGCTTGGGCGACCCAAGTTGGGGATCTAGATCGCTCAAGAGCTCGTCGACGGTAGCGCGAGCTGGCGATGATTGCGGAGATGCCATCTTTCTCGGTGGTGTTGGTGCGCTCCGGCGTGGGAAGGGCTCGTCGGGGCAGGGAATTGTTCTCGCTCTCGAGCTCGCGTTCGCACCAATGGTGAAGGCAGTGAGGAAGTGAAGAAGGTTGATGAGGAGGACGAAGACGGCTATTTATAGCCTAAAAACCCTCTAGATACGCGCCAACGGCTCTTTTGACCGTTGGATGTTCGACGCGTGTTGCTCGCCGGAAAATCTGGGAAACGGAACGACAGAGGAATGATGGCTATCTCCTCGTTTCTCGTGAGAATCTGTCAGAGATACGTTGCAGGGTTTCCCGCGTGAAACCAAGCGGTGCTTGCGTCAGCATGATTGAGGCGCTGATGTCACAAGTTCCTTTTCCGCGAAGGATCGCGAGAAGAAAAGCCGGATTTTCAGAGTTCCGAGTTTTGCATTACCATCTCCTTCAAAAGGAAAGAAGAAAGAATCAAGACTGCTGAATCAAGATTTCCCGGACAAGCGCATTAGACGAAAGACGGAGAATCAGAGTTTTGATCCTTCCTGGGGGCTACTGTCGGATATATACTGAATAGGGGTATAGAAGATGGTAGACAGAGAGCCGGACTACCAGGGTGGCCTTCAAGGTAGTGGGCTTAGGTCCATTGGGCGGCCCAGTAGTCCGACGCGCAGAAGCCGGATTCTAGAAGAACCCGGATCACGGCCCGCGTGGTCTGGCTTGGAGGAGAAGACGGATTCCTTACTTTCCAAGTTACAAGTTAAACGTAGTCTTCTAGGTTTCCTAATCTGTAAGCCCTAGTCCAGCTATTATATAAAGCCGGACAGAGGATAGATTCAATGGGTTCAAGTTGAATAGGCTCTAAGCTCTAAGTTCTAGGTTATCTCGCCGAGAAGCTCATCCTCGCCGAATAAGCTAGATCTATTCCCTCACACTGTAACCCAGATTTACGGGCTTTAGTCCCTTATAGTGAGAAAGGCAGGAGTAGGTACGTCGTACTGTCGCGACGTACCGAACCTGGGTAAAATCCCGTGTTCTGTGTTACTACGCCGTTCCGTTACCCCACGTCTCTACCGTAGTCTCATGGCACCCCCGTCTATGAAAACTACTACGATGTCTCGACACCCGCTTCTGCTTTCTCGCGTTAACCTTTTCTACTCTGCAGGGAAGCTGAAGGCCCTGGCTGACGAGCACGAGCACTGTCGCACCTTTGTTGCGAATGCCGAGAACACCATCAAGAAGCTCGAAGGTAAACTTCCATCTACTCGGTTTGCCCTTGAGTCTGTTTCTTTTTCTTCTCTGCTAACCGTGCTTTGCTCTTTTCAGAAGATCACAAATTGTTTGTTGAGGAGCACCAAGACTGCGTCAAACCTGAAGAGGTGCAGCAGCGGCTGTCCGACCAGGCCGTTGAGCTGCTGAAGGACCATACAACAGAGACGGAGCAGTTGCAGCTCCAGCGTCAGAAGGCCCTCCAAGATGCTCTTGACCTTGGCGCCGAGAGGGACAGGATCACCGCCGAGAAGGCCAAGGCTGAGATAACTTTCAAGGCCAAGATCAAAGCCCTCGAGCAGGAGTGCGAAACACTGAAGAAGTCCAATGCTGGGTACTTCGCTTTGTTGGACGGACTCCGCTTGCTCGAGGAGAAGCACATTTCCAATGAGGAGGCCTGGAGAATCCAGTTGCAGCAGCTGCGCCGCGAGCTTCACAGTAAGTTTCCTTTTCTCTGCATCTTTTCTTCTCGGTTCTGCCTCTTCTCGGTTCCCGTGTCTGAATTTCTCCCTTGCTTTTGTGCAGACATCTTCCCTGATCTCGTGTCTGCTTGCGCGCCAGCTTTGGCCAAAGCCCGAGCAGCTCGCCTTGAGAAGGGCGAGGCCTCGGACACTAGAGCCGAGATCGAGGACAGCTTGGTGGTGATGAAAGGGCACTTCGAGCGCCTAGCCGGCGTGGGCACCGACTTGGTGCGCGTCGGCTTCGAGCTCCACAAGCTGTTCTGGCCTGAGGACTCCGCGCCGAGAACGATTGGTGGCCTTGCTGTGAAGTTGCGCGGCGTGAAGGACGAGTTGAAGAAATGGCGCGCCTCTGCAGCTCGGGCAGGCGCCGACCTGATGCTTCTCTGCGTCGCTTCTTGGTACGAGAATCTCAACATGGAGATCATCCGCGGGAAGCGCGATAACTCCAGGTGGGAGATGGATCCTAGCTGCGTGGCCTCACGCAAGCTGATCGCGTATGAAGTTGCGGAGTGCGCTGAGACGGACGTCTTCATCGACGGCCTCCCCGAGCCCGACACCGAAGTGGAGGAGGGCGAGGAAGCAGACGAAGACACAGAGTCCGACTTGGACGACTTCTTCGATTCGCCTAGAGGCAAGGCCGGGAAGGGGAAGAGAGTCGACGTCGCGAGTAGCGATGAGGAGGCCGAGCACGTCGACACCGCCGCACTCGGATTCGGCACCTCATCAGGAGCCGCTCTCGACGACACGGTGCGCCCCCAAGGCCAAGCTTCAGATCCGGTGGCTCCCGAGCACGTCGTCGAGATGGAGCAAGCCGTCACCGTCCACCCGGATGCGACCAACACCAACACTGAGGAAGAAGCCGCGAAGGCAGCCGCCGCCAACTCGGAAGCAGAAGCAACCAAGGCCACCACAGAAGATGCAGCAGCCAAGGCCAGCGCCAACAACGTTTCCTCCTCCACATGATTTTACCTGCACACTTTTTACTCGAACACTTATCAGATCCCCGGGATGCCGGGAGCATATGTACCAGACTTATTTATGCTTTTCCCTTGCTACTCAATTTTATTTCCACTTGTTATCTTTGATTTAGTCATTTTGGGCAGCCCTGGCTCAATGCCGGGTTGCGTTTCCATGCGAGTCCCCGAGTTGCGTTTCTTATTCACCCTCTCCTTTCGTCTCAGCTCTACCCGCAACTTATTGCTTTTTTGGTATTCGAGTCACAAGAGTCCAAGAGTAGGGCTGCAAATACTTAGCCGCTTAGAAACCATCATAATAACGCAGCCCACCACTTAGCCGAAAAGACAATACAGAGAACAGAAATAACAAACACTCTACTCGGTTCCTGCACTTTTTCTTCCTTAGCGATTTTCTTGTGCTCATTGACCTTTTGCTTGTTCTCTTGCTTGCCATGAAGCCGGGTTTCGGACAACAGCAGAGTCGAAGAGTTGGCATATAGGTTTAGACACAGTACTCAGTGCGCGTATGAGTTCAGAAGTGAAGCAACCGAATAGACAAATAGTAAAACCGAGTAAAAACACTTAGAGCAATTTTGGACGAGGGCAGTCCCCAAGAACAATTTCAGATTGCAGAGTAGAATTTCAACTCGGATAAGAGGGTACATACACATCTTTGCTTACGAATGAAAACGACGGAGTAGAGCTACATTCCAAGGGCGCTTGGTTTCCTCTCCAGATTTGTCTGCCCTGTTCGCCTGTGGTGGACGCACATCTACAAGATAGTAAGCATCGTTGTGCAGCGCTTTGCTCACAATGAAAGGCCCTTCCCATGGAGGAGACAACTTGTGCATCCCGGCGGTACGCTGCACAAGCCTAAGAACCATGTCTCCTTCTCGGAAAACCCTTGGGTTCACCTTTCGGCTATGATAACGCCGCAGGTTTTGCTGGTAGATAGCCGAACGTGACAGAGTCAGCTCTCTTGCTTCTTCAAGCAGGTCAACGTCGTTTTCTCGAGCTTCTCTCGCCTCCACCTCAGTGTAGAGGGCTACTCGGGGGGAGTCATGCTCTAAGTCTATTGGCAACACGGCCTCAACCCCGTATACCAAGAAGAATGGCGTGTAGCCGGTTGACCGGTTAGGGGTAGTCCTTAGACTCCACAACACCGCTGGCAACTCGTCTAACCAACACCCAGGTGTTTTCAGCAGTGGCTCCATCAGCCTTGGCTTTATACCTGCCAGTACCATGCCATTTGCTCTTTCAACTTGCCCATTGGAAGCAGGGTGCGCGACTGACGCAACGTCTAGTCGGATATGCTTATCTCTGCAGAATCGCACCATTGCTCCCTCAGCAAAGTTCGTGCCGTTGTCGGTGATGATACTGTGCGGGTAGCCATATCTTAGGATTATATCCTTCACGAATTTCACAGCTGTGGCCCCGTCACACTTCCGAATAGGTTTCACTTCAATCCACTTTGTGAACTTGTCCACCATAACCAGGATGTGAGTCATGTTGCCTCTAGCCGGCTGGAAAGGCCCAACCATGTCCAAACACCAAACAGCAAATGGCCAGGTGATAGGAATTGTTTTCAACTCGGAAGCAGGCATGTGAATCTTGCTTGCGAACATCTGGAAACCAGTGCATTTCCTCACGATATCCTCAGCTTGCTGCAGTGCTGTGAGCCAATAGAATCCATGCCGGAAGGCTTTCTGGACCAGCGCTCGAGAAGAGGCGTGGTGCCCGCATTCTCCCTGGTGTATTTCTATCAGGATTTCTTCTCCTTCTGCTGGATCTACGCAGCGTTGCAGCACGCCAGTGGCACTTCTCTTGTGCAGCACATCTCGGACAATAGTGTAGCCCTTGGATCTTCTCTGAATCTGCCTTGCCGTCACCTCATCTTCAGGTAGAGTGCCGTCCCTTAGAAAGGATAATATGGGCATAGCCCAACTCGGTGTATCCCGTGTGGGAAACACTGGTTCGTCCAGTTCCATTGGGACAGGCTCTTGGGGTGGCTCAGGAGGAGTAGGAGCGCTTCTCTGTAATCCAGATCGATTGGCGAGAACTTCTTAAATGAATGCGACAGCTTCCGGGTTGAGGGCGGCAGTCCCCGAGTAAGGAGTGGCAGTCCCCGGGTAAGGAATGGCAGTCCCCGAGTAAGGAGTGGCAGTCCCCGAGTAGGGAACGGCAGTCCCCGAGTAAGGAGTGGCAGTCCCCGAGTAAGGAGTGGCAGTACCCGAGTAGGGCACGGCAGTCCCCGAGTAGGGAACGGCAGTCCCCGAGTAAAGGACGGCAGTCCCCGGGTTTCCTGCAGCACTCTCCCAGTCAATTTCCATTGGGTCAGATTCCTCGCTTGGCAGAGAAGGAACAAATATCGACTCCGAGTTGGGAGAAGGCTTGATGGATGGCTTCCTCAAATGTTCCAAGGCGACTCCCGCCGGGATGGATTGCCGAGAAGATCCCAGCTTGGATAACTCATCTGCCGCTTCGTTCTCTGCTCGGTGAATGTGCTGGAACTCACAACCTTCGAAAAACCCAGTCATAGACTGTACCAGGAAGCGATATGATGCCATGTTGGCATCCAAAGCATCCCAAGTACCCGAGACTTGCTGCACCACCAGATCTGAATCTCCATAGCATATGATGCGCTGCACTCCAACTTCCTTGGCTACTCGCAATCCATGTACCACTGCCTCATACTCTGCAACATTGTTGGACGCCTTGAAATGAATCTGCAGCACATACTTGAGTTGATCTCGCTTGGGGGACGTAGGCACAACGCCAGCACCAAGGCCTTCCTTCACTTTTGAGCCATCAAAGTGCATCCTCCAATAATTGGAGACTGGAGCAGGAGGTTCATATTGCACCTCGGCCCAGTCCACAAGAAATTCCGCCAGGATCTGAGACTTGATGGCTTCTCTTCTCGCGTACGCGGGAGCATACGCAGCTAGCTCAATCGCCCACTTGGCCACTCTGCCACTCGCCTCCTTGTTGCCCATGATGTCCGAGATGGGAGCAGAGCTCACGACAGTGATGGGGTGCTCTTGGAAATAGTGTTTCAGCTTCCTGGCGCCCAGGTACACGCCGTAGGTCATCTTCTGGTAATGCGGATAGTTTTGCTTGGAACTGGACAGCACTTCGCTGAGATAATACACTGGGCGCTGCACACTCTTGCCCTCTTCTTCTCGCTCCACCACAATCACCACGCTGACTACTCGGTTAGTCGCAGCAATGTACAGCAGCATCGGCTCCTTGGGTAGCGGACTAGCCAGGATGGGAGCACTAGCCAGCATCGCTTTCAGCTCATTGAATGCCATATCCGCTTGCGGAGTCCAGACAAACTTGTCACTTTTCTTCATCAGTTGGTACAGAGGCAGGGCCTTCTCGCCCATTCGACCCAGAAAACGGCTCAGAGACGCCAAACAACCTGTGAACTTCTGCACATCTTTCAGCGATCTCGGTAAAGACATGCTCTCAATAGCTTTTATCTTTGAAGGGTTGGCTTCAATGCCCCGACTAGAAACCAGAAATCCGAGTAGCTTTCCAGCCGGTACACCAAAGGTGCACTTACTCGGATTCAGTTTCATTTTGTACTTGCGTAGGTTAGCAAAGGTTTCCTCCAGGTCGGCAAGCAGAGTATGTGTTTTATTCGTTTTGATGACAATGTCATCTACGTACACCTGCACATTCTTGCCGAGCTGGTCGTGCAAGCATTTCTGCATGCATCTCTGATAGGTTGCACCCGCGTTCCTCAAGCCAAAACACATGACACGATAGCAATAAGCCCCGTACGGGGTAATGAAAGCAGTCTTTATTTGATCAGCAGGATTGAGTGCAATCTGGTGAAAACCAGAGTAGGCATCTATGAAAGACAGCAGTTCACAACCAGCAGTGGAATCGATCACCTGATCGATACGAGGCAGCGGGAAAGGATCCTTGGGGCATGCCTTGTTCAAGTCGGTGTAGTCAACGCACATGCGCCATGCAGTGGCAGCCTTGGGATCCTCCTTCTTCTTCTCGACCATGACCGGGTTGGCTAGCCAATCCGGATGCAGCACCTCCATGATGAAATTGCTTATCAGTAACTTGGTGATCTGGTCACCAATGGCCTTCCTTCTCTCATCTCCGAAGCGGCGCATAGCCTGCTTCACTGGTTTGGCGTCAGGACGCACATGTAAAGAGTGCTCAACCAACTCCCTCGGGACTCCTGGTAAATCTTCATTGGACCAGGCGAAAACATCCCGATTCTCACGGAGGAAGTGGATGAGCTCGCTTTCCTATTTCTCTGCCAACCCGGAGCCAATGATGGCTACGCGGTCGGGGAACTCGGGGTCGACCTGAACCTTCTTCGTCTCCTTGGCAGCTTGGAAAGCAGTGCCCTGCTGGGTACTCGGCACACCTTGCGCGCTGGCTTGCACGGACTGAGCCATGGCCACCACCTCGTACATCTTCTTCTTCTCGGCAGCAATCACCATCGACTCCGCCAACTGGGAGCCAGCAGAGGCACACTCCATGGACTTCTTGTAATCTCCAGAGATGGTAATGATGCCATTGGGACCAGGGATCTTCATCTTCAGATACGCAACATGGGTGGAGGCCATGAACTTGCTCAGAGCAGGCCTGCCGAGTAGAGCGTGATATGGGCTCTGATGGTCCACCACCTCGAACTGCAGGCGCTCTGTGCGGCAGTTCTCCCGGGTACCGAATAGCACATCGATCCACACTCGGCCAATCGGGTTGCACGAGATCCCGGGCACAATGCCATGGAAGGTGGTCTTGCTAGGCAGCATCATGTTCTCGGCCAAGCCAAGCTTCTCGAGTGTATCCTTGTACACAATGTTGATGCTGCTGCCGTTGTCGATTAGCACCTTGCTGAACCTCACATTCTTCTCGGGACCCAGGAAGGTAGGATCCAGCACCAAGGCATAGCTACCCGGGTTGGGCATCACCTTGGGATGATCTACTCGAGACCACCTGATCTCCTTGTCGCACCAGTACATATAGTGAGGGACACCAGGAATCACTGCATTGACCTCCATGGCCCGCCTGTGCTGTGATTGCTTGTCGCCAGGCTCAGAAGTGAAGATCATGTAACTCTCGTGGTGCTCTTGGTACTGATTGGAGCCATTGCCCCCATTGTTGCCATTGTTGTTGTTGCCCTGGTAGTTGTTGTTGTTGCCTCTGTTGTTGTTGTTGTTGCGGTTGTAGTTGTTGTTGTTGTTGCGGTATCTCTCATTGTTGAAGTACTGGTTGGCTCCTAAAGCCACTTGGTTCACGTTCTCTCTTCTCGGGTACACTGGCGGCCGAGCTGCGGGTGCGCGAGCAGGCTGCACATTGGCATTGGCATTGGCTGCTGGCAGGGGAGGAGGAGGAGGCAAGCCATCACTCTTGATCGCCTCCCACCACTCGCACTGCCGAGTAGTGTGGTTAGCAGGCCTCGAGGGGTGGTGAGTGTGAAAGCTGCATGGACCATCCTTCATGTCATCAAAGACAAACTTCTTCGGCTGCTCGGAGTTCCCGCTACCCGACTGAGAGGTGCGAAATGGCTTTTTGTTGCCTTGGCCCTGGTTCTGGTTCTGCCCGTAGGCTCCAGCAGGTTTCTGCCTCTGGCTGCCACCAGCTCCAACAGTCACTGCATTCACTTCTTCGGGATCGTACCGATTATCCACTCGGCGCTTGTTGCGGAACTCGTTGCGCTTGTCGTTGCTGAAGTTTCTCCTCGGCTCAGAGGAGTCCATCAGTGGCTGAGTGGGATCTCCGAGTGCGTACTGATCCGCAATCTTGATGGTTTCCGCCAGAGTGTTCGGCATCTCCCTCTGCAACCTCTGCCACAACATGCTGCCATGCCTGCATCCCTGCGCAAACCAAGTGATGGCCTGTGCTTCATTCACACCCTCACAGGTGTTCCTCAATGTACTCCACCGAGTGAGATACTCGCGGTCTGTCTCGTCTTCTCGCTGCCTGCAAGCTGATAGCTGCTGTGGCCTATTCGGCCTCTTGTATGTACTCGTGAAGTTGCTGATGAAGGCATCCGAGAAGTCCAGCCAGCAGTTAATGCTGTTCTTGGGCAAGTTGTTGAGCCAAGTGCGAGCTGGACCCTCTAGCATCTGTGGAACATATCGCACAGCCCATCTTCTGTTGCCATTCGCGATATGGACCGCGGTAACATAGTCATTGAGCCAATCTTCAGGCTTGGTGCTGCCATTGTAGCTCTTGGTGCCTCTAGCAAGCTGAAAGTTCTTCACGGACGGCTCGTTCATGATGCGCGGGCCAAAGCACTCGGGGCCAGGAGGACCCGTGCTCTCCAGCCGCGCCGACAAGCTGATCCGATCCAACTGATGCCTTGCATCTCCAGGCGCCAGCACGCGGTCACCAACACGGTCACGAATATCATAGCCAGCCATCTCCATGGCCGAGTAGCCGTCATCATACCTGTCCACCTGCACCGCTGCAGGCTGCTCCACCGGGTTGGCGACTGGCGCCACAGCGCGCGGCTGCTGCCTATGCCGAGTAGGCTGAGCTGCGGGTTGCCGAGAAGAACCAGGACGCGCAGCTTCTCGGGCACAGCTTTGAGCTTGATGGGCTTGAGAGCCTGCTCTTGCAGCATTGTGTTCCTGCCCGGGCTGCTGCGGCACAGCAAGCTGTTTCGCGGCAGCAGCCGGGTCATACACCTGCATTTGCCTGTCTCTGCCCGAGCGGCCGCTGCGGCTTTTCTCGCGGCTGGGATGCGGAGACGAGGCCTGATCGTTAGATCTAGCCGCGTGCGAATGCACCACCTGCGAAGCCCCAGCACCCGGGTTGGCCTTCCGGAACTCCTCGTTCTGCCTAGCAGCCTCCAACACTAACTCATTGAGTCTCTCTTGCTGCCTAACACGCGCATCGCCATCAAGGCGAGGCAACTCGGCTGCTACAGCCTCTGCAGCTCTAAGTGTCTTGGCGGGTGTGCTATATCTGGGCCTGGTGGAGGTGTTTGCGGTGGCGGACTGAGAAGGAGCCTCTATAACTGTTGCCATCTCGGCACCAAGGTTGCGCCGAGTGGCACCTACTCTGCTAGGCCTCCTAGCAACTGGCGTGAAGCCGTGAGCCTTGTTGTACTCGAGCTGATCTAGACTCAACTCCAACCTCACCTTATCCAACTCCGCCTGCTCGGCAAGCAGCTCCAGGCGTTGCCGCTCGAGCTGCTCCCTCAAGGCCAGGAGCTCGATGTCGGTGGGGGTTGGCATACCAGGCCGCGTAGCTGACGCGGGAATGGCCGCAGACGTGGAAGGCGGCAAGTTGCTCTCCTTCTCGTAGGGCCGGTGTACCCTGCCACCAGCCGGTGCATCCACCTCCTCGACGACGGCCGCAGCGCCAGTAGCGGCTGCGCCAGTGTTTGCCGCCAAGCCCGTCACCAGCACCTCAGCGCAGTTCGCAGAGCGGGACGCGGGCCTTCCGCGAGCAGCGATCACCGCGGGAGGATCCTCCGCGTCATGCACCAGCTCGGGATACGCGCGGTTGGCGACGGTGGCGACGTAGACGAGGTGAGAGCCGAAGGAGATCACCGAGCCGCCCTCCGGCATGGCCCTGCCGCCGAAATCGCCGGCGTTGTCGGTGACGAATTCAAAAGGAGCCGAATCTGTGGACAAGGCCACAGACCACGCGCTCCGCTGAAGAAGATCCCGTCCGAACAGAAACTCCAACCAGCGCCGCTGGTTGCCCCACGGTGGGCGCCAACTGTCGTGGTGGTGTCACGGCAGATGCCATGGGATGGCTAAAGATGTGGGGACGAAGGACGCTGGAGGTGCTCGGGGAGGGATCACGCGACGACTAGCCGCGTGAGGTACGAAGTAAACACTACAAACAACACGATCTACCCAGGTTCAGGGCCCTCGTGAGGAGGTAAAACCCCTACTCCTGCCTTTCTTTGTGTATTTTGGTATCTCACCGAGTAGCCACAGTACAATGTTCTTGCTACCGAGTAGCTACTCTCCTCTCTAGGTGAT
Organism: Alopecurus myosuroides; assembly: GCA_028641055.1. Lineage (NCBI taxonomy): Eukaryota > Viridiplantae > Streptophyta > Magnoliopsida > Poales > Poaceae > Alopecurus > Alopecurus myosuroides. The sequence continues at coordinate 194,701,661 of CM054062.1, forward strand.
GAACTAGGTCAAGAATTAGGTCACCAAGTGTTCTCTAGGGTTCCAGTGTGCGATCCCTGTCTGCTATCCCTCACGCAGGAGGCGGCGGGGCACCTTATATACATGGTGCCCAGCCGAATACGTCCAAACATGGACAAATGTCGACATAGTGTGCACATCGTCCTTCTTCCGGGTTCCCGCTGACAACTTTGGTTCCTGATCTTGGCTGTATCTAGAAAGTCGTTGGGCAAAACAAGGGGACAGACTGGTATCACTGTGCCAAACACAGAGTAGGCCCCCCTTATCCTGCCACGGCCTGCTTCCATGCTGTCACTGTCAGGCAGGCCGGTCCCAGATGAACAGTAGTTCGAATACTGCCAAGTATGGACCCAGGATACGCGGGATCCTGTGTCAGAACGGCTCCTTTGACTTTCTGGCCCGAGTAGGTTCCCGCCAAATCTACTCGGGCCAACTCTTCTACTCGAATGGATGTAACTTGACTGATATCTCCTTCCGGGCATCTTGAGGAGAAGCCGAGTAGCCGTCGACCGGGTAGCAAGTACCGGGTAGTCGGCTACTCGACCAAACCTCTCTTCTGTAAGACGCCTTTTCCACTTGCCTTTACCCTACTCGGGGGTAACCCCCCGACAATTGGAGTTGGGATGAATTTATTATGCATTTTAGAACATTTGATGCAAATCTGCCATTTTTTTGGTAACTAGGGACTTAGAAAATATTTTCCAGGGGCTAGAATAATTTGTAAGGGCCTATTGGTGATTTGCAGTTGTTCTGGATCTGAAGAAATAAAACAGAAAAAGGATGTTTTAATTTGCAGGGGGTGGGATTCGAACCCACCCCCTCTGGCTTGTGCGCCTGGGACTTGAACCAGTGGGCTGTTGTTGCTTTGTTGTAACAGAAGGGGGGCAGCGGGGGGATAAGGTGTGGTTGAGCGCTGTAGTATTCCGAAAAATAATGAAGCAGAAAAAGGGGGGTGCGGGATTCGACCCTGGGACGTGGGGATGGCGGGCGGTGTGACTGCGCTGGCCAGAAGGGCTGTTGTGCGGTTGGTGATTGAAGGGGGGTGGCGAGGAGGTTAAGGTGTAGCTTTCGGGGGTTTTTCTGAACTGCAGGTGGACGCATCGTTCCTGTACCTGACAGATGCACGAGCAGGCAGCGAGCGGCGAACGGCAGCGGCCAGCTGCTGCTCGCGAGTGGTGCCGGAGGGGCGCCGGGGCGTGGGTGCGGGTGGTGCTCGGAGGAGTAGAGAGGAGGAGAGAGGGAGGAGGATCGAGGGGGCGACGAGGTCCTCACCTCGAGCGGCGGACAGGAGGTTGTCGCAGGGAACAGAGGGCTTCGGGCGGCGGTTGGAGGCGACGGCGGCGGCGCTCCGGGCAGCCATGGCCGGGGACGCCTCCAGCGAACTTGGTGAGGAAGGTCTCCCCGTTCCATTCCCGGCATCGGCGCACCCTCGAGCGAACCGTGGCGCCACCGCGATGAAGGGGCAGAGGAGGTGTTGCACTGGTGGTTGCAGAGAACGAATTCAGAGAGGGAGGGAGGTTCAGAGGGGAGAGAGGGGAAAGATGGCGGCTGGGAGGATGGGGTCTAGGGTTAGGGCTAGGAGTGGGGGAGAGGTGGAGCTTTATGGAGGGAGAGGAGGTAGTACGGCAAGCATCTGGAGGGGGAGGAGGGGATCAACCGGTGGTGGTGCGAGCGTACTGAAGATGACGACATGTTGAGGAAGAAGACAAACAGAAAAGGTAGCGGGCCAGAAAAAGAAGTGGGCTTGGGGGGAGAAAAGAAAGGGCTGGGCCATGCCCATCTCCCTTGTGCTCGTTTTAATTATTTTGTTCCAATTTTATTTTTTTGCTGGATTGGAAAAGGGAGAGAATGAGGGTTTTGAGGTTAGTAAATTTTTTAGAAAAATTAGGTTAAGCCAATTAGGTTAATAGAAATCAAATGCCAAGTTTGGTTTTTAAAACCATTTGAGTTTTGGTGCTGTTTGAATTTTGGAGGGTATTTGATTGAATTTTATGATTAATTGGTTATTGCGACAATATTTTAAAATAGGGTGATCAATGAGTTTATTTGGAAACAAAAGAGCATATTTGTTTTTGGTAATTTCATAATTTGAAAAAAAAAATGGTGATGTTTGAAGGTTTTTGATGGGAATTTGAATAACTTGTTAATTAATGAATTATTAATGAAAACAATGTTTTATTTAGGGTGACCCCTATTGATTAACATAGAAAAAATGGTTGATTTGTTTGGTAATTTCAAAAGGTTCAAATTAGGTGATGTTGATGATTTGGTTTGAATTTGAAACCAAGTTGGGAAAATTAATTAATGGAAACAAAAACACCATTTTATTAGTTGATCAATGTGGAATGAATATGAAAGCAAAAATGGTTGTTTTTATTTGAGATTTTTATTTAAAAGGTTGTAACAGAGCAAGTATGAAAACAAAGCATTTGAAATTGTTTGAATTTCATTGTGAAAACAAATAAAATCAGGTGCAAACAAATAGTAAACAAATGCAAACAAGGGAGTAAAATGATGCCATGATGCAATACTTTAATCAAACAGGAAATCAAACATTCTAAGTGGTAGGTTTTCATACTTGGGCTGTTACAAAACGCCCCCCCTTGAAGGAATCGCGCCCCGAGATTCCTACTGAGAAAAGAAAAGGTCCGGATACTTCTTGCGAAGATCCTCTTGAGCTGTGACACGTGAAACACATCGTGCACCTTGGATAGTTTTGCTGGAAATGCAAAACGATAGGTATTCCTGGCAACTCTTCCGGAAAGATGTCAGGGAATTTGGAAACCACCGGAACATTTTCAAGTAAAGGGAGAGGTTTTGCATTGAGGGTGTATAGCTGGATAGAATTTGATTCATTTGTAGAATAGACTATCTGTAATAAGGGTGGAACAGAGTTATTGACATCAATGCAACACCAAGAATGACATCAATGTTAGAATCAGCAACATGAGAGAAGCGAGGAATATGTGGCCTCCCATTAGAATTGGATTGTTCTTACTTATGTTGGAAGTCAACATTTGAGATTCCGGAGAGTGAACGGTGATTTGATTGCTTAGTGGAACCAGAATTAGGTAGTTTGTTGTGGCAAGGATTTTTGACACAAAAGAATGTGATGCTCCGGTATCAAACAACACTTTAGCTGGAGTAGAGTTTAGCAGATTAACGGGGAAACTTTGATTAGACGCCGGTAGGAGAATTGAAGTGGAAACAACAACAAGATTTCAACGGACGAAAAGGATGTTGAGAGGAAGAGGATAACGAAGCAACACCGGGAAAACGAGAACAAAACTCCTGAGGTACTACGGAAAACCCATCCGGGCTTCTAAAGGATCATTATCTACTGCTTAAGGAATAGAGGATTTGCTTCCGGGGCTTACACGCCTCCGTTCTCAATCATGAGTAGGCAACATGATAAATCATGTCACAACCACCTCCATTCCTATGGTCTAGTAGATATAACCATCCTAGAGAAACCAGGATTCGTGAAATCCTAACTTGAAAGTTTAGATGAGAAGGGAAAACAACGTTGCACTTCCTTACCAGAAAAGGGAGGGTGGGTGGGGAAAGAAGAAAAAGAACAGAATTCCTACTCTCACGTTTCATTTTTCCTATATAGCTACAAAATAGTTTCTAGACTCAACTGCGGCCAGTAAAAAGGGATCCTACAGGCAGACAGGCTCTGATACCATTTGTCGTACCCTGACTTCTAGGGGATACTCATCGGGCCGAACTGGATAGCAGATGCTTGGATTATGGGGCATAACTGCTCCCACGTCCCAGCTTCCTGGTAGGCCTGCGCTTATGCGCGACAACACAAGCCCTGCTATTCCATCGTCGATGTAAACTATCCACTAGAGATCAAAGGCACTACTGTCGACGTACTTCATACAATCACACATGGTACGTCAACAGCGTTAAACGAATGATAATCACAACATATCTCTAAGACACAAAAAGATTGAAATAAAATTGCAAATAGCTCTCATTAGAGCAGAGATAGCAAATACAATCATTCAGAGGACACATGTCCCAACAATACATCAGTACATCACAGCGGAAGCATTCAATATGTCTGAGTACAGACAAGAGCCAAATAGGCCTAAGAGGCCGGAAACAAACAGACGGAGCCCATCCACGAAGTCTCGGATCCTGCCCGGGTCCGCTATCTACTCGTCAGCAGTCTCGTCATGATCCACGTAGTAGCCACCATGTAGATCTTCGGAAACGTCGGTCTGCGGAAACCACAGCCCCAAAGGGGTCAGTACATAAACGTACTGGCAAGCAAGACTCACGGTTCACCAAAGTGTAACCCGTCAACACCAAGCACAGATGCTTTGGGTTCAACGGAAGAGAGGGGAGATATAAGATGCTGCAACTGGCTGCGCTAACCAACTACAGAACATACTACCACTGCCGGCTATCAGAAAGGAGATAAGATCGAGTATAGTAACCAACTGAAAGATAACTTCAAACAAACCCATCCTGGATCTCGCCCCTTATCCAAAGAAGCAATCCGAGGATAACTCACACAGTTGTATTAAAGGTGAATCAAGTTATTGTGTCATCAACCTATTACTAGTCAAGTTATTAATCATTGGGTGTAACATGTTTGATCATTATGTTTAAGTTGTCCTGAGTACTTGTTAGCCAGTACTTTCACCAAGTAATCCATAACCGCGGAAAACACGGCTTCTCGAGAAGATTATCCCTGCAGGGTGGCACCAATTTGGCCGTACACGCATGAATAACCCGCCAGATGGGATGCCTCCCACCAAGCGGGGCACTCAACACAACTCAACTCTTCTTCGCATCAAGCCCAAAGAACCTTGGGCGCACGGCTAATCAAGCCCCGAAGAAAAGGGACCCTCATAGCACTCTAAGACCATGTCCCCCTATATGCCGACTACAAAAGTTCCACCCTGGCCTGGGCTCGCAAAAACATGCATGCGGCAAATGGAAAACACGAACTAAATGAGGCGATTTGGACGAGATGCGAATCGAATCAAATTGAGGGGGGCGCCCATACTCGCTTCCCACATGCGGTTAGTGCGCTCATCATGGATCAGTAGACAAGACCCTTTTCCTATTAGGGTCGACACTAGCAGGCCTCAAAACCACAAAGGGCCTCCTGCCAGTGCCTTATCATCAAATTTATTATTTAACAATAACATTAGCATGATTGATTGATTAAACATCGAGCCCCCACAATGTAATAGATATAGTAACAGAAAGTAACGAATAACAGACTCGAGCAAAAGCAACCTAAGCATGCTAGTAAGACACTGGCTCAACCAAGGGGGTGATAGGAGTGGAGGTGAGGCAATATCAAGGTTAAGGGATTCATGTGATGGGTTCGTAACAGAAACAACTACTACTAAGGCTAGCAGAAAAGAACAACGGAAAGTATCGGTAATCAATGTTGAAAGGAACACAGTGGTTCATGTGAGTGATAACTTGCCTGCAAACCCAGTAGCCTGGTACTGAGCTAACTCCTTAGAAGGGGTGTCGTAAGTATTCGTCGGTCTCAACGTCGTCGTTTATCCGAGAAGAAGCAAACAGACAATGCAGAAAAGGTAGACAATCAATATCATGGCATAGTGCACAAACATGGGATGATGCATGACCATTTAATTGATGCAACAACATAAACTAGTTGACAAGATAGAAACAGGATTAAATGGACCCATATGCAATTGGATTGCATATGGAAAGCCCATGATTTCTGGTTGAATTAATTGTTTTACAACTAAGCAACATGTGAAAGTGGATTAGCATGATGCATGGATGAGGAAAACAACAAAATAACAACAATAGAAGCAATTGGAAATAAGGTTGACCAAGTTTGGAAATTCATTTATTTATCAAGTTAAGAAATTTTGGTTACTTAAAGGTGTCACTCAAGGATTTGTTGTTTTCACCAATTTAAATGGTTCAAAATAGATAACAAAGTTCATATTTGATAGGAACATACAATTTTAGGTGGATTGCATGTTTCACTTGTTGAAAAAGGATTTCAAATAAATTATTTATGAATTAACCAAGTGTAAGCAAGAATTAAATGAATTTAATTCAAACATGAACTTATTTGAATTTTTATTTGTTCAAAGCATTAAACCAAATTCATATTTGAAAAGTTTATACTTTTAGGGTTGGAAAACATATTTTATATGTCCCAAAAGGTTTCAATTTGATCAAGTTATGAATTTAACAATATTAAATGATTTAAACAAGGGTTAAATCATTTAACCAATTTTAATTATTCAAAACATGAAACAAATTTTATATTTGGAAAGGTGGTTTAATTTTGCATGGAAAACATATTTCATTTGTGGAAATTGGATTTAAAATGAGCAAGTTATTATTTTGGCAATTTTAAATGCAATAATTAAGAAACAGTTGTTTTCAGCAATTTAAATTATTCAAAACAGCAAACAAAATTTATATTTGGAAAGTACATGAAAAGTTGATTGGAAAACATATTTAGTTTGTGGAATTTGGAATTTTTATGAACAAGTTATGAATTTAGCAATTTTAAGTGAATTTGACAAGTTTTCAAATATTGCACCAATTTAAAATATTCAAAACAGTAAAAAAAAATTATATTTGGATAGAACATTTAATTTGGGACAGAAAACATATTTTAAAAGTTAAAATTGGAGTTGGGATGAATTTCTTATGCATTTTAGAACATTTGATGCAAATCTGCCATTGTTTTGGTAACAAGGGACTTAGAAAATATTTTCCAGGGGCTAGAATAATTTGTAGGGGGTGGGATTCGAACCCACCCCCTCTGGCTTGTGCGCCTGGGACTTGAACCAGTGGGCTGTTGTTGCTTTGTTGTAACAGAAGGGGGGCAGCGGGGGGATAAGGTGTGGTTGAGCGCTGTAGTATTCCGAAAAATAATGAAGCAGAAAAAGGGGGGGTGCGGGATTCGACCATGGGACGTGGGGATGGCGCGCGGTGTGACTGCGCTGGCCAGAAGGGCTGCTGTGTGGTTGGTGATTGAAGGGGGGGTGGCGAGGAGGTTAAGGTGTAGCTTTCGGGGGTTTTTCTGAACTGCAGGTGGACGCATCGTTCCTGTACCCGACAGATGCACAAGCAGGCAGCGAGCGGCGAACGACAGCGGCCAGCTGCTGCTCGCGAGTGGTGCCGGAGGGGCGCCGGGGCGTGGGTGCGGGTGGTGCTCGGAGGAGTAGAGAGGAGGAGAGAGGGAGGAGGATCGAGGGGGCGACGAGGTCCTCACCTCGAGCGGCGGACAGGAGGTTGGCGCAGGGAACAGAGGGCTTCGGGCGGCGGTTGGAGGCGACGGCGGCGGCGCTCCGGGCAGCCATGGCCGGGGAAGCCTCCAGCGAACTTGGTGAGGAAGGTCTCCCCATTCCATTCCCGGCATCGGCGCACCCTCGAGCGAACCGTGGTGCCACCGCGATGAAGGGGCAGAGGAGGTGTTGCACTGGTGGTTGCAGAGAACGAATTCAGAGAGGGAGGGAGGTTCAGAGGGGAGAGAGGGGAAAGATGGCGGCTGGGAGGATGGGGTCTAGGGTTAGGGCTAGGAGTGGGGGAGAGGTGGAGGTTTATGGAGGGAGAGGAGGTAGTACGGCAAGCATCTGGAGGGGGAGGAGGGGATCGACCGGTGGTGGTGCGAGCGTACTGAAGATGACGACATGTTGAGGAAGAAGACAAACAGAAAAGGTAGCGGGCCAGAAAAAGAAGTGGGCTTGGGGGGGAGAAAAGAAAGGGCTGGGCCATGCCCATCTCCCTTGTGCTGGTTTTAATTATTTTGTTCCAATTTTTTTTTTTTGCTGGATTGGAAAAGGGAGAGAATGAGGGTTTTGAGGTTAGTAAATTTTTTAGAAAAATTAGGTTAAGCCAATTAGGTTAATAGAAATCAAATGCCAAGTTTGGTTTTTAAAACCATTTGAGTTTTGCTGTTGTTTGAATTTTGGAGGGTATTTGATTGAATTTTATGATTAATTGGTTATTGCGACAATATTTTAAAATAGGGTGATCAATGAGTTTATTTGGAAACAAAAGAGCATATTTGTTTTTGGTAATTTCATAATTTGAAAAAAAATGGTGATGTTTGAAGGTTTTTGATGGGAATTTGAATAACTTGTTAATTAATGAATTATTAATGAAAACAATGTTTTATTTAGGGTGACCCCTATTGATTAACATAGAACAAATGGTTGATTTGTTTGGTAATTTCAAAAGGTTCAAATTAGGTGATGTTGATGATTTGGTTTGAATTTGAAACCAAGTTGGGAAAATTAATTAATGGAAACAAAAACACCATTTTATTAGTTGATCAATGTGGAATGAATATGAAAGCAAAAATGGTTGTTTTTATTTGAGATTTTTATTTAAAAGGTTGTAACAGAGCAAGTATGAAAACAAAGCATTTGAAATTGTTCGAGTTTCATTGTGAAAACAAATAAAAACAGGTGCAAACAAATAGTAAACAAATGCAAACAAGGGAGTAAAATGATGCCATGATGCAATACTTTAATCAAACAGGAAATCAAACATTCTAAGTGGTAGGTTTTCATACTTGGGCTGTTACAAGTCGTCACTGTCCCCAACCTCGAAGATACGCTCCTCAGGGTCCTCCTCCTCCTCGTCAAGCAGGTCATCATCATCCTGCTCGCTAGCCTCACTCATATCCATCCCCTCCAAGTCGGACGGAACATCCTCTACTGGCAGGAGCTCCTCAATCTCCCTGCTGAGCTCTGCGCCCTCCTCCTCCAGCTCCTCTATGGCAGAGTCTCTCGCGGCTATGTCATCACGAGCTATCTGAAGCCTAGCACGCAGAACTGAGTTAGCCCCCTCCAGAGCCGTCATCCTGGTGGTGAGACGAGCACTGTCCAGACGGGTGGCCCGCAGCTGTCTCTCCAAGGCATGGTTCCTCGCGGTGGTGGCCTCAAACTCCTCCCTCAACTGGGACAACTGATGTGCCAGTGCTCCACTCTCCTCCTGGCTGTCGTGAAGCTCAGCCCTCAGCTCGTCAGTCTCGGCTATCAGTGTGTGGTGCACCAGTGTGCCGAGGTGGTGATCGAGTCGCTGATCGTCCAGCCTGTGCTGAGTGCGGTATAACAGAATCTCCATCTCGTACAAGTGAGGACCAACAGTGGTAGAGTCTGGCTCGACAGGAAGTGGTATGCCCTCCTCATCGCGCCTCCCAATCAACTCGAACCGGGAACCGATGAACATGTACTCCCCGATGTGGGCCAGTCGTGCCACTGACTCCTGGATCACCCGCACGGCTGCCTCGGTCCAAGAACGATCAACAGCACGGAAAACGTAGGCCTCCACTGTCGGGCTAGCCAGAGGCGCGCGGATAGTGACCTCCGCGTACCAGTCTCCCTCCAGAGGCGCACCGTCAACTAGTCCCCCTCGCAGCTCCGGAAGTGGGCGTCCCAACACAGTAGCCATAGCTACTAGCCTCTCCTCGAAAAGGAAAGACTCGCCACGTGGACGTCCCAACTGGAAAGCCTCGGTGATGACCACGTCCATCTACACAAAATTTTAAGTATAGTTTTGAGTTAGAACATCGTGGGCAAAGTTTTAAGTTTATGCAAAGAAAAATCTTAATGCAAGTAGAGTTTAACCCAGAGAGGTGGTGGGATATAGGGAATATTTTTATACATAGTCATATATCCAATCTTTTTGTACTTGTAACTTAGATTTTTGGAGTATACACTAACGTCCATGCTAACTAAGGTCTCCTAGAGTCAGGATGGCTCTGATACCAACTTTGTAGAGGCCCCAGACCGGAGGGTCCAGAACCCCTCATATGCATTCATTCACGATCCCAGAATAACCAGTCGTGAACAACATACGAAGTTGGCATACAGAATACATCATCCATTACACGAATATTAGAGTCTTACATAAATGGTCACATGACCAAGTTCTTGACAACTGTCACACAGGACAGGCATTCAACAATAACACAGCGGAAGACGATAAGCATAGCGTAGTAGAACCCGAGTCACGCCTCATCCTACAAGCTGCTGACTGGGAGACGATCCTAATTCGCAGGGCCATCAGTGTAGAACTCCTCCTCATAGAACTCTTCCTGAGGTGGCCCCTCATAGTCTGACAAGTAAATACCAGGGGCGAAACCATAAGTGAGTACGTTTGAATGTACTCCACAAGACATCCTTTATGAGCTTACAATTATGCATACATGCTTATTTGGTGGAGTGGGTAGGCCATACATACGGTTCAGCTACCCATGACAGATAAAAGATTTATCATGGTTGATTGTTCAGGTTTAGTTCTTTGTGAAAGATCATTTAAAATAATGTAGTTTTCTCTCGTAGATATCACATATCTCGGAGGTTTTATAAGATTTGTTTGAGAAAAGAAAGTTTTCTTTTCAAAAACTTTTAGTATCCAATACTCCAGCTTTGTCTCCTCCGTGTCTCGCAGATACCAAGTCATTCTCCTTTAGTACCTCGCAGGTACAAAACCATCCTTCAAAACCTCTTTTGAAAATTGACACAATACTAGCTACATGGCCATTCAACCGTCCATATCCGAGGACGCGGCTATTTCGAAATAGGTTTACTCTGCAGAGGTGTACACATTTCCACTAGATCCAGAATCCGCCATGAAACAACCATGGACTGTTCACAACCTATGAGAACATCAGATAGCTGATCTTGCCTATCCACTATGTACAAACTAGTACATGACTATCTCTTCAATTGGGGTTAATCTCCCTGGCAAGCCGTGTCGCACACCGCCAAGACAGGAGACCCAACTGCTGCATCCGGAGGGAAAATTAATCCCACACTTTAGATGTCCCGTATTCTCACTCCTAGCGACATTTCGGTTCGGAGGATCCAATCCCCTATAGCCCTTGAGATAGCACACATACTAATCATAACAAGTTTTTAATCAAGCCCCTTACCCATGTTAGGGTAAAGTGGCAGTACGATAATGGTTGTCCAGCGAAGACTAGGTTATGTGTCTTTTGTAAACATTTCTCAATCTTTCCAACATGGCAATCCTCCCGGTAGACAGGGTCTCACCCTTCCTCCGAGGTTTTTCCTTCCATAAGTCATTTGTTTACAAAAACACATTTTATTTAGTTCATTTAAGAACTCAAGTTTTAATTTGGTGAATGGTATTTATATACCATTTAGTGGCTATAGGCTTGGTAATACCAAGTTGACTATTAATATGATCATTTACTTAAATAATATTAATAGTGGTAGTATTCACAACAAAAATAGTTTTGAGAGTATAGTTTTGTGAAAACTTCAGAAGTGAAAAGCATGCATGATAGATAATGATCATTATTTATACAGCAAGCATTAGGATGGCTTGCTTTGGTACAAGTGATAGTCCTGGTCCTGAAAGTAACATGAGTTGGAATACCCCTCTTCAGCAAATCCTTCCTCCTCGTTTTCTAACGTCGTAAAAGAAAATAAGGACACACATTCAGTACCACAAGGCAAACAATATCACAAGTCTAAACATACAACAAGCTCACACCAAAATTATCTACCACTCATTAATCAAGAATCTATAAAAAGAACAAAGGCACATTCAAGAATTAACTACGCAAGAAAAATAAGCAAGCATGTAGTGCGAATTTGAGTTCCTCACTAAGATGCAAAGGAACCAGTGGGTGAACCACTTGTTTCCCAATGCGAAAAAGGATTTAAAGCCTCTGGTCCTATTCCTAAAAGTGCTCAAAACAAACAAACTAGCTCCAAAAACTACTACTCATACTAGTAGAAAATTAGGAAACATACTATACTAGTTTATACTACACTTGTTACTTTTATGCACAAGTGTGCAAACTAACATAGGTAAAATACTCCTCTAATCAGTACCAAAATGCTACTGTTTCTCACAAAACAAAATAAAAAGTCTAGCTATTTACCAAGGAAAAACTAGACTAAAATGCTACACATGTGAGAGAATTAATTCCTAGGCACCCAAGTGTTACTCATGCTTTTCTACTACTTAAGGGTAAAAACATCAGAGGTTAAAACACTTAAGATAACAATGCCACAAGGACATTCCATCCTCTGTTTTCAACAACAAATATTCATATTTTTCCCTAGTGGAAAACAAAACAAAAAGGCATGCATGAATATTCTAGTATGAAATCTAGACTTAAGCAATGCTATGTAAATCTATTTCAAACACAAGCACCAAGTAACCAGAGGTGCTATAACCAAAATAACAGTACCTAAATGGTACTGGTTCCATGAAAATTAATCTAGAAATAAGCCTAATAAGCATTTAAAGATCTACTCAAAAACCTATGTAGAAAATTAAGCTATGAGCAAGATCTATGCATGGAAAATAATCCTAAAAAAAATCTACCACTCAAACCATCTATTCTAACATGTTCATATAACTTGTAAACATCATAACCACACTGGAAAACAACATTAGAAGCAAGAAAACATCATTTTCACATCACAAAATGAACATATAAAACAAGATCTAGGAATTTAAAATAGACAGAAAAGTACCCAAACTTGTTTTGTCTCCCTAATTTTTTCTATGGCTCCAAAAATTAAATCCTTCTAGTATGTGATAGCCCTTAACAATCTAAAACATCTCCAATTGGCCTCACTCAAAAATAATTCCCCAACCTCCCCCTAAAATTCTTGGAATAGCTCTCTGGTGTTTCACCAAAATGGATGGCATTTCCAAATGGTAACTCACCTTGGTGAAAACTAAAATTCTACTGGTAGGTATTGACAAGAGATTTCCAAAACAGTTGAGTTTGCTCAAAAATATTATGTATTTTTGAAGTTCTATTCACTTCAATTTTAAGGGTACTGTCTGGCAAAATAGCTATAGAAAAATATCTAAAAGTCCTAAAATTATTCTGCCAGTGGGAGATGGTTGTGATTTTGTATGGCTATAGGTACAAAAATTTGCAAGGTCAAATAAATTTATTTGCTAACATTCCTAGGCCAAAAGCTAGCACCTAAGTTTCTGCCAGAAAACATCATTTTTAAACTTAAACAGCTGTAATGACCGGGGTTTTTCCCCAAGTAGGTTGCCTGTTCTTTTTCTTTTCTTTCGCATCGGCATGTCATCATGCATGCATCATGCCAACAACTTCCACATGATAATTAAATTGTAGATCATTTGTTTCCACTTAATTCATGGACTCTTGCCATATGCAATCCAATTGCATATGGGTCCATTTAAATTGTGTTACCATGTTAGCAAGTTTATTTTGATGCAACCATTAACTTGACATGCATCCATTAAATTGTCATGCATCCATATCTTGATCATGCTGGATCTTTTGCCGTAGTAGTAATTGTTGCATCCGGTGTTTGTTCGAGGTTCATTGCTTCTTCCCGGATAGGACGTTGAGATGATGTGAGCAACGACAAGTTCTGCTACCTTGCGGGATCTCAGGCAAGTATACTCACTTGCTGCCATATGGCTGCCTTTCATCACTTGTTACCGATTCTTTTCGTTGTTCGTATTCTAGCCTGTTGATACGATGCTGGTGTCTCGATCCTATTATATGTTTACCTTGCAGCCATGATATAGCCTTTCCTTCCACTTCCTATTAACTGTTGATTGTTTACCTCGTTGGCCTTCGTGTCGTAGCTGCATGCTTAGGGTTGTTTTGCTCGAGTCTGTTACCCGTTACTTTCTGTTACTATTTCTATTACGTTCTGGGGGCTCGATGTTTAATCAATCAATCATGCTAATGTTATTGTTAAATAATAATTTGATGATAAGGCACCGGCAGGAGGCCCTTTGTGGTTTTGAGGCCTGCTAGTGTCGACCCTAATAGGAAAAGGGTCTTGTCTACTGATCCATGATGAGCGCACTACCCGCATGTGGGAAGCAAGTATGGGCGCCCCCCTCAATTTGATTCGATTCGCATCTCGTCCAAATCGCCTCATTTAGTTCGGGTTTTCCATTTGCTGCATGCATGATCTTGCGAGCCCTTGGTACCCGGGTGGAACTTTCGTAGTCGGCATATAGGGGGACACGGTCTTAGAGTGCTATGAGGGTCCATTTTCTTCTGGGCTCGATTAGCCGTGCGCCCAAGGTTCTTTGGGCTTGATGCGAAGAAGAGTTGAGTTGTGTTGAGTACCTCGCTTGGTGGGTTGATCCCCCGTCTGGCGGGTTATTCTTACGTGTACGGCCAAATTGGTGCAACCCTGCAGGGATAATCTTCTCGAGAAGCCGTGTTTTCCGCGGTTATGGATTACTTGGTGAAAGTACTGGCTAACAAGTACTCAGGACAACTTAAACCTAATGATAAACAATCTTACACCCAATGATTAACAATTCGACTAGTAATAGGCTTATTGACACAATAATCTGAACCATCATTAATCCAACTGTGTGAGTTATCCTCGGATTGCTTCTTCGGATAAGGGGCGAGATCCAGGATGGGTTTGTTTGAAGTTATCCTTCAGTTGGTTACAATACTCGATCTTATCTTCTTTCTGTTAGCCGGAAGTTGTAGTACCTCTCTGTAGTTGGTTAGTGCAGCCTGCTGTCGCTTATTTGCAATAACCCCTTCCTTTCCGTTGATTCCGAAGTATTTGTATCTTGTGATGACTGGCTACGCCGGTATCTTGTGAGTATGGTTTATCCACTTGCCAGTACTTAACCGTACTGACCCACGAATCTCTTTCGTGGCTGCATATTCAATATTGCAGTCAACAGGTTTGAAGTCTGACGACGTTAGCTTGGGAATCCCTCCGGCTTGGCCTGGGCAGGGATTGGACGCTCTCGGTTATCTTCTGGACTCTTAGTCCAATTTGGATCTTGTCCGTAGCCGGACGCTATGTTGTTTCTTCCGCTGTTATTTGGATCTTTGTAGTGTATCAGCTGTATCCCTGGCTCGTCTGAGTCATCTTGTATCTATCTGTTTCTGTTGTAATTGTGGAATATTCGTGAACTATTGTAATGTTATCACAAGTGGCAACCTGGAATCGGTTATTATGTGGATTTTGGCGGGAATGCTGAAATCTGCATAGTGCCCGATCTCGGGGCGTCACAAATGGTATCAGAGCCTTGGTTCTGATTCCCGAGATTGTTTCGATACGAATGGTTATCGAAGCAACGGGTCCGCAAAGCCTGTAGGATAACCTCGCTAACGGTCGTTGTTCCTAGAGTGTCAAAAACTATTTCTGCTAAACTATTTTGGAAAAACATCTCAATAGGATTCTTGTTTTCTCCTTATCTCTATTCCATTTCTCCTTCTATCTCATTTGTTTTGGAGTCTACTCTCGTACTCAATCTTTCAAAGTGTTAGGATCCTACGTGGGTGGACATTTTCTGAGCCGTTAACCTAATAGGTTCGATCATCGGAAGATTCCTGGTGGAAGAACATCGTCATCAGCCCAAGCAAGAATCTCTTGTTAGTGGTGTCGAGAAGCCCTTGTTAGTGGTGTCGAGGAGATCAACTGGAAGCATGAAGAATCGATAGTCGAACTTCTTTCCCCTCCCGGGTTGACAGGTGGATTGCGAGGGCGCAATCCCTTGTTAGTGGTGTCGGTTGTAATGACCGGGTTTTTTCCCCAAGTAGGTTGCCTGTTCTTTTTCTTTTCTTTCGCATCGGCATGTCATCATGCATGCATCATGCCAACAACTTCCACATGATAATTAAATTGTAGATCATTTGTTTCCACTTAATTCATGGACTCTTGCCATATGCAATCCAATTGCATATGGGTCCATTTAAATTGTGTTATCATGTTAGCAAGTTTATTTTGATGCAACCATTAACTTGACATGTATACATTAAATTGTCATGCATCCATATCTTGATCATGCTGGATCTTTTGCCGTAGTAGTAATTGTTGCATCCGGTGTTTGTTCGAGGTTCATTGCTTCTTCCCGGATAGGACGTTGAGATGATGTGAGCAACGACAAGTTCTGCTACCTTGCGGGATCTCAGGCAAGTATACTCACTTGCTGCCATATGGCTGCCTTTCATCACTTGTTACCGATTCTTTCCGTTGTTCGTATTCTAGCCTGTTGATACGATGCTGGTGTCTCGATCCTATTATATGTTTACCTTGCAGCCATGATATAGCCTTTCCTTCCACTTCCTATTAACTGTTGATTGTTTACCTCGTTGGCCTTCGTGTCGTAGCTGCATGCTTAGGGTTGTTTTGCACGAGTCTGTTACCCGTTACTTTCTGTTACTATTTCTATTACGTTCTGGGGGCTCGATGTTTAATCAATCAATCATGCTAATGTTATTGTTAAATAATAATTTGATGATAAGGCACCGGCAGGAGGCCCTTTGTGGTTTTGAGGCCTGCTAGTGTCGACCCTAATAGGAAAAGGGTCTTGTCTACTGATCCATGATGAGCGCACTACCCGCATGTGGGAAGCGAGTATGGGCGCCCCCCTCAATTTGATTCGATTCGCATCTCGTCCAAATCGCCTCATTTAGTTCGGGTTTTCCATTTGCTGCATGCATGATCTTGCGAGCCCTTGGTACCCGGGTGGAACTTTCGTAGTCGGCATATAGGGGGACACGGTCTTAGAGTGCTATGAGGGTCCATTTTCTTCTGGGCTCGATTAGCCGTGCGCCCAAGGTTCTTTGGGCTTGATGCGAAGAAGAGTTGAGTTGTGTTGAGTACCTCGCTTGGTGGGTTGATCCCCCGTCTGGCGGGTTATTCTTACGTGTACGGCCAAATTGGTGCAACCCTGCAGGGATAATCTTCTCGAGAAGCCGTGTTTTCCGCGGTTATGGATTACTTGGTGAAAGTACTGGCTAACAAGTACTCAGGACAACTTAAACCTAATGATAAACAATCTTACACCCAATGATTAACAATTCGACTAGTAATAGGCTTATTGACACAATAATCTGAACCATCATTAATCCAACTGTGTGAGTTATCCTCGGATTGCTTCTTCGGATAAGGGGCGAGATCCAGGATGGGTTTGTTTGAAGTTATCCTTCAGTTGGTTACAATACTCGATCTTATCTTCTTTCTGTTAGCCGGAAGTTGTAGTACCTCTCTGTAGTTGGTTAGTGCAGCCTGCTGTCGCTTATTTGCAATAACCCCTTCCTTTCCGTTGATTCCGAAGTATTTGTATCTTGTGATGACTGGCTACGCCGGTATCTTGTGAGTATGGTTTATCCACTTGCCAGTACTTAACCGTACTGACCCACGAATCTCTTTCGTGGCTGCATATTCAATATTGCAGTCAACAGGTTTGAAGTATGACGACGTTAGCTTGGGAATCCCTCCGGCTTGGCCTGGGCAGGGATTGGACGCTCTCGGTTATCTTCTGGACTCTTAGTCCAATTTGGATCTTGTCCGTAGCCGGACGCTATGTTGTTTCTTCCGCTGTTATTTGGATCTTTGTAGTGTATCAGCTGTATCCCTGGCTCGTCTGAGTCATCTTGTATCTATCTGTTTCTGTTGTAATTGTGGAATATTCGTGAACTATTGTAATGTTATCACAAGTGGCAACCTGGAATCGGTTATTATGTGGATTTTGGCGGGAATGCTGAAATCTGCATAGTGCCCGATTTCGGGGCGTCACAACAGCGAAACGCCCAAACGGGCCAGATCCGCCACGCACGGCCCAACTAGGCCTTAGGCTAGCCCAGGCACGCGCGCGCGCGGGCGGCGGGCGCGGCAACGACTCGTTCAAGCGTGGCCGTTGATCTCGCGATCGACGGTCCGCTTCTGTTCTTCCTCCTCCCCTCTCTCTCTCAACTCACCGGCGACGAACACCTTGCGGGCGTGCACGACACGGGCTAGCGGCTCACCTAGGGGTGCTGCGGCGTTGCGGGTGGCGGCGGCGGTGTTGTGGGGTGCAGGTGGCGCGGTGACGGCGAGGCTCGAGCTCTCCACGGCGGTTCCCTCTCTGCGACGGCGCGGGCAACCCTGCAAGCAAAACGGTCGGGGAGGGTGTCAGGGAGGTGGCTAGGGTTATGGGGAGCGCGTGCATGCAAAAATGGTGAGCCCTCACGCACGGGATCGCTCGTTTCGACACGGTGGATCTCCCGGTGGCCGGCGGTGGAAAAATGCCCGTGCTCCTCGCACACGGCGAGGCACGGCTTGGCGTCTCGGGGGTGGGGTAGTGGAGTGGTGTGGAGTGCCCTGGCGAGACGGCGTGGCCTCTAAGGTTTTGTAGGCACGGGGCCAGGGTGGGTGCTCTCGGGTGTGCATGTGCTCGCGCGTGTTGGCAGGCAGAGAGAAGGGGGCCAAGGTTTCGAGTCCTCTCGAGCCAGGGGCGGTTTTAGGGTCACTAGTGGCCACAGTAGTGCTAGGGATAGAGAGGCATGTGGTTTTTTTGTTTATGCCACTAGCACACACCCCTCAACCCGAGCCCTACTTCTCCCCTCTTTTCCTTCCTTGCTAAGGCACCACTCGGGCAACCAAGCACATGGTGAGGCAGAGGGATCCAAGGTGAGTGACTAGGACACAAATTTCACACAAAATGATCAAGCAAAGACCAAGTAATTCATCCCCCAAGTTCTGTTCAAAAACAGATTCAGAAAATTCAGAAAAAGACATTAGTGAAAATTTCACTAAGTGTTGAAAACCCAGTGATTTGAAGCAAAAGTTTGCTTCTGTTTGAAAGGGCAAATGAACTTGGATTTTAAAGATTCAAGTTGGTAATTGTTCTATGAACTTTCTAGTTTGAGAAAACAACCAGTAAACAAAAATTGGAGTTGGTTAACCTTCTGAAAACAACTGTCCAAAAAGCTATGTTTCTGTTTTCCAAATAGAATTGGTTTTGCAATATTTTTATACTAGGAAAACAATCATGGATTAGGTTGTTTTACAAGTGAGAAAATTAAACCAGTGGCATTTAGTTGTATTCCATAACATGGTCAACCATAATGCAACAATAAAACAACAAATCAAAAATGCTTACCCCCTGAAAACAAGTGTGGAAAACAGCTAGTTCTGCTGTTTTTCTGCTAAAAGTTTAAATAGGAAATAAATTCCCAAAGCTATTTAAATCCAAACCAAAATGTTTCCTTGGTCAATAAATGACTAAATAATGCTATCATGAGTGAATCAAGCATTCCCCAAAGTTTGAGAAGAAAAATCTTAGGGTTTCCAGTTGAAAATCATCAGGCAGGAAATAATAAATCAAGTGAGTGAAAAGAAACACACCACTTATATTGCATAGATAAACATGAATACACAAACATGTTGTCCACTTAATTGTCTTACAAAAGTCTTAAGAGGCTTGCTAATCTAATATTATACATGTGCTTAAAAACAGGGGTGTGACAAAAAGAAGGAACCCAATCTATATGAAATTCATATGTAATATTGTTTGCAATTACAACTTGAGGTTACTGATTAATTTCTTGTTCATACTTGCAGCTTTGGAAAGTCGACGACGAGAAAAGCAACAACAGTCAATACCAAGAGCAACAACAACATCAGTATTAGCAAGAGCAGCATTAGTACCAAGAGCAACAGAGAAGCATCATGGTGCTCCAAGATCTAAACCATGATGCGGGAATTCTTGACCTGAACTGGATACCCGGGGAATATTATGCTTTTTATATGAACTTGATACTTGAGGAGGAGGAAGCAGTTGAGGATCAATACCATGATGCAGGAATGCTTGACCTGAACTTGATACCCGAGGAAGCAAACGGGGATCAATACCATGATGACCCAATTGATCCAGATCACGAGGAAGCAGTTGAGGATCAATACCATGATGCAGGAATGCTTGACCTAAACTTGATACCCGAGGAAGCAAACAAGGATCAATACCATGATCACGAGGAAGCAGTTGAGGATCAATACCATGATGCCGGAATGCTTGACCTGAACTTGACACCTGAGGAAGCAGATCACGCAGAAGAAGTTGAGGATCAATACCATGATGCAGGAATGGATGAGGATCAATACCATGATGAACCAATTGATCCAGATCACGAGGAAGCAGTTGAGGATCAATACCATGATGCATGAATGGATGAGGATCAATACCATGATGAACCAATTGATCCAGATCACGAGGAAGCAGATGAGGATCAATACCATGATGAACCAATTGATCCAGACAATGAGGAAGCAAATGTTGAGCATTCAACAAAAAGAAACTTGACAAATAAGGAAAGCCATGGTGTTTATTTTGCTCTACACGTAATCAATATGAGAGATGGAAGGGTCCTGCCAGAGGACAAGCAGCTCGTAGCATGCTTATTGAATACAAGTGTACGAACGGTCGAAAGAATATGGGAGGACGCAAATATACAAATGGACAAAGGTGAAGAAGTCTATGCATCAAGCAAGATGAAAGGCCGAGTTGGTCGTATGTCGCACCCTGGTTTCTAGGGGATACTCATCGGCCGAACTGGATAGCAGATGCTTGGATTATGGGGCATAACTGCTCCCACGTCCCAGCTTCCTGGTAGGCCTGCGCTTATGCGCGACAACACAAGCCCTGCTATTCCATCGTCGATGTAAACTATCCACTAGAGACCATAGGCACTACTGTTGACGTACTTCATACCAATCACACATGGTACGTCAACAGCGTTAAACGAATGATAATCACAACACATCTCTAAGACACAAAAGATTGAAATAAGGTTGCAAATGGCCTTCACTAAGGCAGAGATAGCAAATACAATCATCCAGATGACACATGTCCCAACATAGCATTCATTACATCAGCGGAAGCAAACAAGGTGTCTGAGTACAGACAAAACCAACAGGCTTAAGAAGCCGGGGAAACTAAAGAAGACGAAGCCCATCCACGTAGTCTCGGATCCTGCCCGGGTCCGCTATCTACTCGTCAACAGCGTCGTCGTACTCCACGTAGTAGCCTCCATGGGGATCCTCGGAATCGTCGTCTGCGTAAACCACAGCCCCAAAGGGGTCAGTACAACAAGTACTGGCAAGCAAGACTCACAGTTCACCAAAGTGTAACCCGTCAACACCAAGCACAGATGCCTTGGGTTCAACGGAAGAAAGGGGTTATAAAAGATGCTGCAACTGGCTGCGCTAACCAACTACAGAAACACTACCACTTCCAGCTAACAGAAAGGAGATAAGATAGCGTAACGTAACCAACTGTTGTTGACCATCAAACAAACCCATCCTGGATCTCGCCCCTTATCCAAAGAAGCAATCCGAGGATAACTCACACAGTTGGATTAATGAATAATGGATCAAGTTGTTGTGTCAATAAGTCTATTACTAGTCAAGTTAACATTAGTTAGGTGTAAGTTGTTCTGAGTACTTGTTAGCCAGTACTTTCACCAAGTCGTCACATAACCGCGGACAACACGGCTTCTCGAGAAGATTTATCCCTGCAGGGTGTGCCCCAGTACCCGTACACACTCGAGCCACCAACTAAAACTCAGGTGGACTCGACACGACTCGAACCATCTCTACAACCTGTCCTAGGAGCCACGAAGCTATAAGGTCCCGGCCAGTCCGACCTAACCTAAGCGCAGGGGTGAAAACCACACCCCCCGACACCACAGGCCTCGCCCTATATGCATCATCATCATCAACAGTAACCATGGGAGCGACCCATTCATGCTTATGCGCAAATGGAACTCCCGAACTAAGTGTGGCTCTTCGGACAAACTGCGGATCAGGTCAAAGTCGAGGGGGGTTCCATACCACCACCCGGATGCGGTGAGCACGCTCATCATGGATCAGTAGACAAGACCCTTTTCCTAATTAGGGTCGACACTAGCAGGCCTCAAAACCACGCCGGGCCTCCTGCCGGTGTCTTATCAGCATATTATTAACAACAGGTTGGTTTATTAACATCGAGCCCCCAGAACATAATAGAAGTAGTAACAGAAAGTAACGGGTAACAGACTCGAGCAAAGCAACCTAAGCATGCTAGTAAGACACGGGCTCAAACAAGGGGTGATAGGAGTGGAGGTGAGGCAATATCAAGGTTAAGGGATTCATGTGATAGGTTCGTAACAGAAACAACTACTACTAAGGCTAGCAGAAAAGAACAACGGAAAGTATCGGTAACCAATGTTGAAAGGAACACAGTGGTTCATGTGAGTGATAACTTGCCTGCAAACCCAGTAGCCTGGTACTGAGCTAGATCCTCAGAAGGGGTGTCGTAAGGATCGTCGGTCTCAACGTCGTCGTCTAACCGAGAAGAAGCAAACAGACAATGCAGAAAGGGTAGACAATCAATATCATGGCATAGTGCACAATCATGGGGATGATGCATGTCATGTTAATGGTTGCATCAAAATAAACTAGCTAACATGGTAACACAAATTAAATGGACACATATGCAATTTTGAGTTGCATATGAAAAGCCCATGCATTTAGGTTGAAATAATTGTTTTACAACTAATCAACAGGTGAAAGTGGATTAGCATGATGCATGGATGAGGAAAACAACAAAATAACAACAATAGAACCAATTTAAAATAGGTTTTACCAATTTAGAAATTTATTTAGTAAGTTATGGAATTTTTGGTTCCTTAAAGTTGTCACACAAGTATTTGTTGTTTTCACCAAGTTAAATTGTTCAAAACAGATAACAAAGTTTATATTTGAAAAGAACACCAAATTTTAGTTGGATTACATGTTTCAAATATTGAAAAAGGAGTTAGGATGAATTTATTATGATTGAAACAATATTAAACAAGTTTTAAATGAATTTAAAACAAGCATGAATTTTATTTGAATTTTAGTTGTTCAAAACATAAGTTCAAATTCATATTTGAAAAGTTTATACTTTTCTAGGTTGAAAACATATTTTGCATGTTCAAAAATAATTTAATTTGAGCAAGTTATGATTTTATCAATTTTAAATGATTTAAACAAGGTTTAAATTATTTAGGAAATTTAAATTATTCAAAACATGAAACAAAATTTATATTTGAATTGGTGGTCCAAAATGGTTTGGAAAACATATTTTATTTGCATGATTTGGATTAATAATGAATTAGTTATGGATTTTATCAAATTGCAATTGAATTATTTGAATTCAAATTTGAATTGCATTTTGAAAATTCAAAACAGAAAACAAATGCTATAGATAGATAGATAATTAAATTTGGTGCAGCGTACATATTTTATTTTTATTATTTGGGTTTGTGAATTAAAAGTTATTAGGGTTTCAATTCTAGGGACTATTCTGTAATTAATTGGACTGATATAGAAAATAAAAAGGGCAGAAAAAAAAAACTGCACCGCGCAGTGGCCAACCCCCAGGCACTGACAGTGGGGCCATCGCCACTGTGGCGCTGAGGTGGAGCGGCTAGAGGGTGACGTGGCCGCACGGGTCCATGACGTGCGGGGCCCAGTGCGGGGCGCGCAGAGGAAAAAATTGGGGAGGCAGATGCCTCCCGCGGGATTTGATCCCAGGACCTCTCCCTTGGGCGCACGGGACTGGAACCAGATGGGCTGTGTGCGATGCCTTGTCAGGTACTGGTAGCAAAGGAGGTTAAGGTGCGTTTTCCGTCAGTTAAATTTTAACTGAACTTTCTGACGCTGCATCTCTGCAGATTGGACGGGCATCGATCGACAGAGTCGCTGCCGGCGACGGGTCGCTGCCGCGGCGCGCGGGTGCTGGGCGCGTGCTTGCCGGCCGGGTGCGAGCTCGTGCGAGGCCACGAGGGCAGGGAGAGGAGAGGAACGAGGGGATGAGGGCTCACCTCGATGAGGAACGGAGGGAGGCGGTCATCTGCAGTGCGGTTCTGACGGCGGCGAACTCGCGGACGGCGCCGGAGTTCCGGTGGTCCTCGGGGGAAGCCGAGGCCACGGCGAGGAATAGGGGGTCGGGACGTTTCCGTTCCCGGCCCTAGCGCGGCCGGGCGGGCGCCGGCGGCGAGTCGGAGAGAGGCGGCGGTGATGGAGCTTCGGTGGGGTACAGAGAAAGGAGACCGGAGGGAGAGAAGAAGAAGCTGCGGCGCGAGGGGAAGGAGGGGTGGAGAGAAAAATTAGGGCAACGAGGTGCTCGAGGGCAGGTTATATCGATGGGGAGGGGAGCTCGATCACCGTTCTCTCCTCTGCATCCCCACGTGGCCACCATGGATGTGCTCCGTACCGTACGGAGGTAGAAGACCACCTGTGGGGGGTACGGGCCAGGGGGCAGTTGGGCTAGCCCAATTGGGCTGAAAGCCTCTATTCCCCCTTCTCTCTTTCTTTTTAATCTTTTCTTCCTTTTATTTTTTTTCAGATTTGGGAAAAGAGAGAAACAAATGGTTCTAGGGTTAGCAAAATTTTGGAATAAATTTTGTATTGCTTTGTTTTGTTTTGTAACAACACCTTAAAACAAACATTGTTTTCCAAAATAAATTTAACTGATGTTATTGTTTTGGAAATTAAATGAGTTGAGCAATTTGGTATCAAAAGAAAATAATTGAAAGTTAAGCCAAAATTAAGTTTTTGATTCCAATTTTTGTATAACAAATTATTGTTTGTTTGGTAGTTTTTATTTGACTCAATGTAACATAACAAGTATGACAATAAATTAATTTTTGTTTGGAATTCAAATAGAAAACAGATGGAAACAATGAGATCAAATGCAACACAATGCAAACAAAAATCAAATGAATATGATGACATGATGCAAAACAAAAATAAAACAAGAAACAAACATCTAGGGGGAGATTTTCATACTTGGGATGTTACAAAACGCCCCCCTTGAAGGAATCGCGCCCCGAGATTCCTACTGAGAAGTGAAAAGGTCCGGATACTTCTTGCGAAGATCCTCTTCGGTCTCCCACGTTGCCTCTTTATCGGAATGATGCGACCATTGCACTTTCAAGAACTTGGTGCTCTTGTTGCGAGTCTTACGCTCGGTCTCATCGAGAATACGAACAGGGTGCTCCTCATAAGATAGATCTTCTTGCAGTTCAATGGAATCATGATCAACTGCACGATCTGGATGTTTGAAACACCTCTTGAGCTGTGACACGTGAAACACATCGTGCACCTTGGATAGTTTTTCTGGAAGTTCAAGACGATAGGCATTTTCCGCACTCCTTGAGAGAATGTTGAACGGACCAATGTATCTCGGTGCTAGCTTTCCTTTGACACCAAAACGATGAGTGCCTCTGAGGGGAGTTACACGGAGATATGCCTTGTCACCAGGTGCATAAATCATATCCCTGTGCTTGCTGTCATAGTAGCTTTTCTGACGAGACTGAGCAATCTTGAGATTGTCACGAATGATGCGAACTTTCTCTTCGGCTTCCTTAACAATGTCAGGGCCTAAGAGTGAACGTTCACCAGCTCCCGACCAATTGATTGGACTCCTGCATCTGCGGCCATAGAGTGCCTCAAACGGTGCCATGCCTAGGCTTGCCTGGAAGCTGTTGTTGTAGGAGAATTCAGCATATGGAAGGCAATCCTCCCATTTCATGCCAAAGGAGAGACCACATGCTCTGAGCATATCCTCGAGAATCTGATTGACTCTTTCGACTTGCCCTTGAGACTGAGGATGATAAGCCGTGCTGAACAGAAGTTTGGTTCCCAATGCTTCTTGAAAACTCTTCCAGAAATGAGAAGTGAATATGCTTCCACGGTCTGAGCTTATTTCCAATGGAACACCATGAAGAGGAACAATCCTTGTTGTGTAGAGTTCTGCTAACTGGCTAGCTGATATTGTTTCTTTGACAGCAAAGAAGTGAGCTACCTTAGTGAGACGATCAATAACAACGAAGATTGCATCGTTGCCCCTCTTGGACTTTGGAAAACCAGTGACGAAGTCCATTTCAATCATGTCCCACTTCCACTCAGGAATTTTCAGAGGTTGGAGGAGACCGGTTGTTTTCTGATGAACTGCCTTAACACGTTGACAAACGTCGCATTCAGAAACGTATTGAGCAATTTCACGTTTCATGCCAGACCACCAATAGAGTGTTTTGAGATCCTGGTACATCTTTGTACTTCCAGGGTGGATGGAAAGAGGAGTTTCATGAGCCTCCTTGAGAATAACATCTTTGAGACGTTGAACTTGAGGAACCGCAATGCGTCCTTCGAAGAACACCGTTCCCTTGTCATCAATTGAGAAGCACTGATACTTCACATTGCCTGCTTTGATGTTATTTGCGATCTTCTTGATCTCAGCATCACGAAGTTGTTCAGAACGAATCTTGTCCTCGAGAGTTGGACTGGTTGTCAAGTTTGCAAGATAACCCTGAGGAACAAGACCAAGGTTCAGCTTCTGGAATTCTTCATGAAGAGGAGGTTGGCTTTCCATGATCATGAGATTATTGCAATATGACTTGCGACTGAGAGCATCGACCATAACATTAGCCTTGCCTGGAGTGTAAGAAATGGTAAGATCGAAGTCTTTGATCTTTTCAATCCATCTCCTTTGCCTGAGGTTTAGATCTGGTTGAGTGAAGATGTATTTCAGACTCTTATGATCGGAAAATATTTCAGTGCGATTACCCAACAAGTATTGCCTCCATTTCTTGAGGGCAAACACAACTGCTGCAAGTTCAAGATCATGAGTGGGATAATTGAGCTCATGGGCGTTCAACTGACGTGAAGCATAAGCCACAACTTGACGTTCTTGCATAAGAACTGCACCTAGACCTTGGAGAGAAGCATCACAGAATATCTGGAAGGGTTTGGTAGTATCTGGGCCAACCAGAACTGGTGTAGAAGTGAGTTTAGTCTTCAGGAGATTGAAACTTTCATCACACTGTGGAGACCAAACGAACTTCTTGTCCTTCTTTGTGAGATCAGTGAGAGGTTTGGCAATCTTGGAGAAGTTTTGGACGAAACGACGGCAATAGCTAGCCAAACCAAGAAAACTTCTGACTTGCTTCACCGTCTTAGGAGGTTTCCAATCAACAATTGCCTTAACCTTTTCTGGATCAATGGCTATGCCCTTGGCAGAGATGACATGACCAAGGTAAGCAACTTCTGGAATCCAGAACTCACATTTGGAGAACTTGGCATATAGACGATGCTCGCGAAGTTTCATGAGAGTGAGACGAAGGTGTTCTCCATGCTCTTCCTCGGATTTTGAGTAGACAGGAATATCATCAAGATATACCACAACAAACTTGTCGAGGTATTCATGGAAGACAGAATTCATTAGTCGAGAGAATGTCGCCGGTGCATTGGTGAGACCAAAGGACATGACGGTGTATTCATATAGACCGTAGCGAGTGGTGAAAGCTGTCTTTGGAATATCTTCCTTTCTGATCTTTATTTGATGGTAACCCATTCTCAAGTCCAACTTGGAGAATATTGAGGCTCCAGCAAGTTGATCAAAAAGATCATCGATACGAGGAATTGGATACTTTTTTTTGATGGTTTTCTCGTTGAGAGGACGATAGTCAACCACGAGTCTCTTTGTTTGATCCTTCTTCTCAACGAACAGAGTTGGGCATCCCCAAGCCGAGGAGCTAGGTTGAATGTAACCTTTCTCCATGTACATATCGATTTGCTCCTTCAACAACTTCAGTTCAGGAGGAGCTATCTTGTATGGATGCTTAGAGATTGGAGCAGTGCCTGGTTCAAGTTCGATCACGAACTCCACTGCTCTGTCAGGAGGCATTCCTGGCAATTCTTCTGGAAAGACATCGGGGAAGTCACAAACCACCGGAATAGTTTCAATAGATGGTAGAGGATTTGCATTGAGAGTGTAGAGTTGAACAACTGGATTTTCAGCATGGAAGTAGACTATCTGGCCAGAAGGGTGTGTGATTTTGACAGACTTAGCAGGATAATCAATGACTGCTTTGTTGGCTACCAGCCAATCCATCCCAAGAATGACATCAATATCTGAAGAGTGGAGAGCTATCAAAGATGCCTGGAATGGAAGGTTTCCAATTGTGATCTCGATGTTCTGGCTAACTTTATTGCTTTGCCAGCTAGATCCCGGTGATTTCACTAGGAGAGGGATAGACAACTGTTCGAAGTTGATTCCACTGGTGTTTGCAAAGCATTGAGAGATGAAAGAGTGTGAAGCACCATAATCGAACAAGACTTTAGCACGAAACGAGTTCACAAGAAGTGTGCCCATTACAACCTCCGGAGATTCTTCTGCTCCCTGGGCCTTGACATGGTTCACCTTAACGGTTCTCACGCCAAGGTCGTTGCTGTTGTAACAACCCAACGGAGGACCACGTATTCTTGTCGGGGTCGACCTGTGGCGAGGTGGAGGTGGAAAGAGGTGCCTTTGCGGACACTTATCGGAATAGTGGCCCGGCTGTCCACACTTGTAGCATGTAACAGCAGAACGAGGAGCTGTTGGTCTTGGCTGAGATGGAGCACCTCCTAAAGATACCACTGGGGTGGGAGGGCGGGGAAGAATTCCTGCCGGGCTTGGCAAGCAGATGGGCGGTGTTGGAGTGGTATATGGAACCCAAACTCTTCGTTTTTGTTGAGGCATGATAGCTTTCGAGAGATTAGCCTGTTCACGAGAGTGCTTACGAGATTCCTCAACCAACTTGCGCCCATGCTCTTCATTTAGAGCGATGTTGACGAGGTCCTCAAAATTCTTGGCCTTGACGTTGGTGAGAGCATACTTGAGTTCCGGGTTGAGACCCCTGCGGAACTTTGCCATCTTTCTCGCTTCCGTGGAGATTTCATCTCCGGCGTAGCGAGCTAGACGATTGAACTCTCTTTGGTATTCGAGAACGTCCAGATTGCCTTGTGTGAAAGAATAGAATTCCTCACGCATTCTCTCCATGAGCCCATCGGGAATGTGATGGCGCACGAAGGCTTGCTTGAAATCCTCCCATGTGATTGCCACACTAGGACCTCTCATTTCTTGGAAATTCTCCCACCAAGACATGGATCGTCCACGGAGAAGGTAGGTCACGTAAGGAACACGGTCCTCGTCAGCCACATGAGCTACCACAAGAGTACGGTTCATTTCACGGAGCCAGTCATCAGCATCCAATGGCTCGGAGGGGTTATCAAACGTGCGCGGATTGAGCTCAAGGAACTCCCGAATAGACACCCGGGTGTTGCCATTACTCCCAAGGTCTTGGTTCTGCTGCATCTGCCTTATAACTTGTGTCATCTGAGACAGCACTTTCCCCATCTCGGGTGGCAGTGTGGGTTCTTCGTCACCACTTTCCATCCTGAAGAGGATACCAAGGTTAACACAATAACCGGATAACAAAATCCAATATAAGTGCTTAAAAGGATTACTTCAGACGGTAAGAAGGTAGCATGGATCAAACATATACTACCCTCAACGTTCACCATAAATGGTTTGAGTACGAAAGGATAACTAAACATAATTAGGAATGGATACATCGGTACTCAGTGATGAGCATTGGAGTACACCTTGTGGTTAGGCGCCGGTAGAAGAAATGAAGTTGAAAACCACAACAAGATTCAATGGACGAAAGGTTCTTGAGAGAAACATGATATTGAAGCAACATCGGGAAACTCGCGACCAAAACTCCTAAGGTACTGTGGAAGAACCCAGAACACGTGAAATCCTAACTTGAAAGTTTAGGTGAGAAGAGAAAAACAACGTTGCACTTCCTTACCAGAAAAGAGAGGGTGGGTGGGGAAAGAAATAAAATGGCAGAATTCCTACTCTCACGTTTCATTTTTCCTATATAGCTACAAAATAGTTTCTAGACTCAACTGCGACCAGTAAAAAGGGATCCTATAGGCAGACAGGCTCTGATACCATTTGTCGCACCCTGGTTTCTAGGGGATACTCATCGGCCGAACTGGATAGCAGATGCTTGGATTATGGGGCATAACTGCTCCCACGTCCCAGCTTCCTGGTAGGCCTGCGCTTATGCGCGACAACACAAGCCCTGCTATTCCATCGTCGATGTAAACTATCCACTAGAGACCATAGGCACTACTGTCGACGTACTTCATACCAATCACACATGGTACGTCAACAGCGTTAAACGAATGATAATCACAACACATCTCTAAGACACAAAAGATTGAAATAAGGTTGCAAATGGCCTTCACTAAGGCAGAGATAGCAAATACAATCATCTAGAGGACACATGTCCCAACATAGCATTCATTACATCAGCGGAAGCAAACAAGGTGTCTGAGTACAGACAAAACCAACAGGCTTAAGAAGCCGGGGAAACTAAAGAAGACGAAGCCCATCCACGTAGTCTCGGATCCTGCCCGGGTCCGCTATCTACTCGTCAACAGCGTCGTCGTACTCCACGTAGTAGCCTCCATGGGGATCCTCGGAATCGTCGTCTGCGTAAACCACAGCCCCAAAGGGGTCAGTACAACAAGTACTGGCAAGCAAGACTCACAGTTCACCAAAGTGTAACCCGTCAACACCAAGCACAGATGCCTTGGGTTCAACGGAAGAAAGGGGTTATAAAAGATGCTGCAACTGGCTGCGCTAACCAACTACAGAAACACTACCACTTCCAGCTAACAGAAAGGAGATAAGATAGCATAACGTAACCAACTGTTGTTGACCATCAAACAAACCCATCCTGGATCTCGCCCCTTATCCAAAGAAGCAATCCGAGGATAACTCACACAGTTGGATTAATGAATAATGGATCAAGTTGTTGTGTCAATAAGTCTATTACTAGTCAAGTTAACATTAGTTAGGTGTAAGTTGTTCTGAGTACTTGTTAGCCAGTACTTTCACCAAGTCGTCACATAACCGCGGACAACACGGCTTCTCGAGAAGATTTATCCCTGCAGGGTGTGCCCCAGTACCCGTACACACTCGAGCCACCAACTAAAACTCAGGTGGACTCGACACGACTCGAACCATCTCTACAACCTGTCCTAGGAGCCACGAAGCTATAAGGTCCCGGCCAGTCCGACCTAACCTAAGCGCAGGGGTGAAAACCACACCCCCCGGCACCACAGGCCTCGCCATATATGCATCATCATCATCAACAGTAACCATGGGAGCGACCCATTCATGCTTATGCGCAAATGGAACTCCCGAACTAAGTGTGGCTCTTCGGACAAACTGCGGATCAGGTCAAAGTCGAGGGGGGTTCCATACCACCACCCGGATGTGGTGAGCACGCTCATCATGGATCAGTAGACAAGACCCTTTTCCTAATTAGGGTCGACACTAGCAGGCCTCAAAACCACGCCGGGCCTCCTGCCGGTGTCTTATCAGCATATTATTAACAACAGGTTGGTTTATTAACATCGAGCCCCCAGAACATAATAGAAGTAGTAACAGAAAGTAACGGGTAACAGACTCGAGCAAAGCAACCTAAGCATGCTAGTAAGCCACGGGCTCAAACAAGGGGTGATAGGAGTGGAGGTGAGGCAATATCAAGGTTAAGGGATTCATGTGATAGGTTCGTAACAGAAACAACTACTACTGAGGCTAGCAGAAAAGAACAACGGAAAGTATCGGTAACCAATGTTGAAAGGAACACAGTGGTTCATGTGAGTGATAACTTGCCTGCAAACCCAGTAGCCTGGTACTGAGCTAGATCCTCAGAAGGGGTGTCGTAAGGATCGTCGGTCTCAACGTCGTCGTCTAACCGAGAAGAAGCAAACAGACAATGCAGAAAGGGTAGACAATCAATATCATGGCATAGTGCACAATCATGGGGATGATGCATGTCATGTTAATGGTTGCATCAAAATAAACTAGCTAACATGGTAACACAAATTAAATGGACACATATGCAATTTTGAGTTGCATATGAAAAGCCCATGCATTTAGGTTGAAATAATTGTTTTACAACTAATCAACAGGTGAAAGTGGATTAGCATGATGCATGGATGAGGAAAACAACAAAATAACAACAATAGAACCAATTTAAAATAGGTTTTACCAATTTAGAAATTTATTTAGTAAGTTATGGAATTTTTGGTTCCTTAAAGTTGTCACACAAGTATTTGTTGTTTTCACCAAGTTAAATTGTTCAAAACAGATAATAAAGTTTATATTTGAAAAGAACACCAAATTTTAGTTGGATTACATGCTTCAAATATTGAAAAAGGAGTTAGGATGAATTTATTATGATTGAAACAATATTAAACAAGTTTTAAATGAATTTAAAACAAGCATGAATTTTATTTGAATTTTAGTTGTTCAAAACATAAGTTCAAATTCATATTTGAAAAGTTTATACTTTTCTAGGTTGAAAACATATTTTGCATGTTCAAAAATAATTTAATTTGAGCAAGTTATGATTTTATCAATTTTAAATGATTTAAACAAGGTTTAAATTATTTAGGCAATTTAAATTATTCAAAACATGAAACAAAATTTATATTTGAATTGGTGGTCCAAAATGGTTTGTAAAACATATTTTATTTGCATGATTTGGATTAATAATGAATTAGTTATGGATTTTATCAAATTGCAATTGAATTATTTGAATTCAAATTTGAATTGCATTTTGAAAATTCAAAACAGAAAACAAATGCTATAGATAGATAGATAATTAAATTTGGTGCAGCGTACATATTTTATTTTTATTATTTGGGTTTGTGAATTAAAAGTTATTAGGGTTTCAATTCTAGGGACTATTCTGTAATTAATTGGACTGATATAGAAAATAAAAAGGGCAGAAAAAAAAATTGCACCGCGCAGTGGCCAACCCCCAGGCACTGACAGTGGGGCCATCGCCACTGTGGCGCTGAGGTGGAGCGGCTAGAGGGTGACGTGGCCGCACGGGTCCATGACGTGCGGGGCCCAGTGCGGGGCGCGTAGAGGAAAAAATTGGGGAGGCAGATGCCTCCCGCGGGATTTGATCCCAGGACCTCTCCCTTGGGCGCACGGGACTGGAACCAGATGGGCTGTGTGCGATGCCTTGTCAGGTACTGGTAGCAAAGGAGGTTAAGGTGCGTTTTCCGTCAGTTAAATTTTAACTGAACTTTCTGACGCTGCATCTCTGCAGATTGGACGGGCATCGATCGACAGAGTCGCTGCCGGCGACGGGTCGCTGCCGCGGCGCGCGGGCGCTGGGCCGGCAGGGTGCGAGCTCGTGCGAGGCCACGAGGGCAGGGAGAGGAGAGGAACGAGGGGATGAGGGCTCACCTCGATGAGGAACGGAGGGAGGCGGTCATCTGCAGTGCGGTTCTGACAGCGGCGAACTCGCGGACGGCGCCGGAGTTCCGGTGGTCCTCGGGGGAAGC
Source organism: Alopecurus myosuroides (assembly GCA_028641055.1). NCBI lineage: Eukaryota > Viridiplantae > Streptophyta > Magnoliopsida > Poales > Poaceae > Alopecurus > Alopecurus myosuroides. The sequence goes on from CM054062.1 coordinate 194,734,681, forward strand.
CGAGGCCACGGCGAGGAAGAGGGGGTCGGGACGTTTCCGTTCCCGGCCCTAGCGCGGCCGGGCGGGCGCCGTGGCGCCGGCGGCTAGTCGGAGAGAGGCGGCGGTGATGGAGCTTCGGTGGGGTACAGAGAAAGGAGACCGGAGGGAGAGAAGAAGAAGCTGCGGCGCGAGGGGAAGGAGGGGTGGAGAGAAAAATTAGGGCAACGAGGTGCTCGAGGGCAGGTTATATCGATGGGGAGGGGAGCTCGATCACCGTTCTCTCCTCTGCATCCCCACGTGGCCACCATGGATGTGCTCCGTACCGTACGGAGGTAGAAGACCACCTGTGGGGGGTACGGGCCAGGGGGCAGTTGGGCTAGCCCAATTGGGCTGAAAGCCTCTATTCCCCCTTCTCTCTTTCTTTTTAATCTTTTCTTCCTTTTATTTTTTTCAGATTTGGGAAAAGAGAGAAACAAATGGTTCTAGGGTTAGCAAAATTTTGGAATAAATTTTGTATTGCTTTGTTTTGTAACAACACCTTAAAACAAACATTGTTTTCCAAAATAAATTTAACTGATGTTATTGTTTTGGAAATTAAATGAGTTGAGCAATTTGGTATCAAAAGAAAATAATTGAAAGTTAAGCCAAAATTAAGTTTTTGATTCCAATTTTTGTATAACAAATTATTGTTTGTTTGGTAGTTTTTATTTGACACAATGTAACATAACAAGTATGACAATAAATTAATTTTTGTTTGGAATTCAAATAGAAAATAGATGGAAACAATGAGATCAAATGCAACACAATGCAAACAAAAATCAAATGAATATGATGACATGATGCAAAACAAAAATAAAACAAGAAACAAACATCTAGGGGGAGATTTTCATACTTGGGATGTTACAGCGTAAAAGGAAGGATCTGGATCTCCAGAGAATGACTACAATCCCACTTAACAAACGAAGAACGATTCGGTATCTAGCCAAGCAGCTGGGTGTTGACCGCTCAACCTTGCATAGACGGTTCATGTTAGGCGAGATGAAGCGGCACACTAGCGCACTGAAGCCGGTGATGACACCAGAAAACAAGATTAAGAGAGTGAAGTTCTGCATTTCTATGATCGATCCAAGAGCTTTCACATTCCCCCAAACCTTGGTTCCTTCTTATGGAAAAATACTTCCATATGGATGAGAAGTGGTTCTACCTGACGAGGGAGAATAACACCTATTACCTCCACGCCGGAGAACCACCACCCTTGCGCTCCATGAGGAATAAGAACTACATTGCTAAAGTGATGTTCTTAACGGCAGTAGCGAAACCTAGGTATGGTGAAGGTGGTGTTGTGACATTCGATGGGAAGATTGGCATTTGGCCATTTGTCATCGAGGCTCCGGCAAAGCAAAAGAGTAAAAACAGAGATAAAGGGGAACTAGAGATGAAAACAATCAAGGTAAATCGCCAAGTCATGAGAGATTATCTTTGCGAGAAGGTGGTCCCTGTGATTCAGGACCTATGGCATGACGAGGATGTTAGAAGTACCATCTTCATACAACAAGATAACGCGAAACCTCATGTCCTCGATAGTGATCAAGCTTTCCGAGATGCTGTTGCACAGACTGATCTTGACATTAGATTGTTGCAGCAACCGCCAAACAGTCCAGATATGAACGTTCTTGACCTATGCTTCTTCCCGTCACTTCAATCGCTGACCGATACCAGGGCACCGAAAAATATCCGAGAATTGGTAGAGGGTGTTGAAGAAGAATTTCGAAACTACGATGTCAATAAGCTGGCTCGAAGATTTCTGACACTCCAAGGCTGCATGAGAGAGATCATGAAAGATGGAGGAGGAAATGGCTACAACATCCCTCATTTGAAGAAGGAAATCATGGAGTCGGAAGGAAGGTTGCCTATAGCTCTATGTATAACAGATGAGCAACTAAAAGAAAGCATTGCCCTTATAGAAGGGGGAACAAGACCGTAGTAGCAGAAAACGAAAGGTATAGATAGGAGGAAAAAGACAGATCATGTGTGTAAGCAGTAAATTGTGTGTACAAGGATGATTCAGGATCATGTGTGTAAACATATTATTGCAAATTTCCGAAAAAAACATTGTAAATCTAGTCTATATAAACAATGCAAATATATTTCAGTAGCACACTACAAATGTGGACTCCATGATCAGTTTTTCTTTTCAAGTAACACTAATTATCTTTTCGTTTGATGAACAATTTAGACGGTGGCTCAACTGAACTTTTTCTAGCAGCACATTAGTTTGAGTGCAGAGACATGTAGACATTAGAACCCTTTACTTTCAGACGGAAAAATACATTCACAATCAGAAATCACGCAAGAAGAAAACCGTTTAAGAATCCCAGACTGAAGGTAGCCATGTTCAACTCTTAACAGAATATAAACCATACAACATTTTGGTGTGAATCCACACAGAATACACCAGGTTGTAGGTTGTGAGAAATATCACCGGGAAATTAATCTCCTCATCTAACAGGGAGCAATAATTTATTCCAACAAGCAACATGTCATTCCTGGTTATGCCATATTCAGCTCCAGTAATCCAAACACAGAAAATAAGCTAACAAAGGCATGAGTACTCCAACGAGAATAAATAATCCAACGAGTCAACCAGCTAGTCCTAGTTTGGGATGACTTGATGTAATATCGGGTGAGAGGCTGAGACAATTTAATTTCATCCCAAATCATTGCAGATGACACCTAGAAGCAGCCTGTGCCTGTACTATCCCAAAACAATTCCTTAAGTTTTGATCAGATTTTGCAATATCAAAGGTTAAGATTATTGAGTAGATATGCATGAGTTATAATCTAAATTTATCTTTCGAGAAAGCATAGTCCAGTAAACTTAAGATTATGTATCCAGAGCAACCAACAAGGTACTCCAAAAAACTAAGGTTTTGGAGGATCCAACAATGCAAGCACCACAACGAAATGCTGACAAAATATTTCTCTACGGAGTAGGAAAAAAGAAACAAACTTTATCAAAAAGACAATGAAGGGGGGAGAAGATAGACCTCACGGGCAGTAGCAGCTCTGAGTGGTAGCAGTTAGGAGCAGCTTCGGGATACACAACTCGGAGTGGTGGTGGTAGGAGCAGGTCGTCGGAGCTGTGGCCGGCAGCAGAAGCAGGTGGGCCTCCGTGCCTCCCTGCAGCCATCCCTGCGCCGCGGCGAGCTCCTCCTGCCGGCCTCGGTCACACGGTGTGGCCGTGTAGGCCGGCTTGGAAATTGGGCGGAGGAGGACGATCGGCGCTTCTCGATCTGCTTCCCCGCCACCGCATCCTCCCTCCCTCCACGGGATAAAAAAATCGATCTTGCGAGGTGTGCGGCGCGTGGACCTCTATGGTGAAGATTGGCAGCGGTGTGCGGCGGCAAGGCGGCCGAAGGTGGAGGGGAGGGAGAAGCGCGGCGGCGGCAAGGCGGCCAAAGGTGGAGGGGAGGGAGAAGCGCGGCGGCGGCGACGAATCGCGAGAGGGGGAGTCGGAGCAGAGCGAGAGGGGGAGCTGTCGCGAGAGCTCGTCCGTCTCCGACCAGATGTGGACTTCGGGTTGTGTCTCAAAAACTACCAGTGCTTTTTTGCAGAATTTCAAGACGAAGGGAGTACACAAATCTCGAAAAACAAATGTAAGCACGAGGGGTTGACCGTAGCGAGGAAGCACAGCACTGGAGTGATCCGAGGCACCCCTGATCCCTTTCCCTCCTAAGGATGGCAATGGGTAGGGTATGGGGCGGGTAGCGCAATACCATACCCATACCCGTATAGTCAACGGGTTGGAAACTCTACCCATACCTGTATCCATGGGTATGAAACTCTGCCCATATCCATACCCCACGAATACCCGTACCCATTGGATACCCAACGGGTACACAAGTTATTATATTCATTGATAGCAAATTTGACAAAAAATATCAGTTCGATCAACTCTATGCCTCATCGATGGGAATTTATCTCCTTAATTTGGGTATTTGGAAGAAGATGGATTAAGGAGTGATTGCAGTTTTGGGTGGTTTGCAAGACGAGGGGATTACAAGGATGCTTTGCCCGACCCTTCTCCTCGTTGCCTTAAGCCTAGAGTCATGACCTTGTGAGCTGCTTCCTTCTGGGCTACATATGGTCAAAGTGGCCCACATGTTCGTATAAATGGGTAGGGTATGGGTATACCGACGGGTACAACATGATACCCATGACCTATCCATGACATGACGGGTAGAATACGGGTATTACCCATGGGTATAAGAATGTACCCATACCCTAACCATACGGGTCGAATACCCGCGAATACCTGTACCCACCGTTAAAATTGCCATCCTCCGCTAACCGCCACTCCCTCCTCTCTTTTTTCGTCTCCTCCCGCTGGGGAATCCACACTTCCTCCTCCCCGCCAGATTCCCCTTCCCTGGAGTCCTCAACGCAACCCAAGCCGGCGAGGAGACTCCCCACTTCCGTATAGATACTCGACCACACAAAACGACGGCCAGCCGCATATGCTCCAACGCCTCGCCCCCATGCCGCTCCTCCTCTCGCCCCTCGCCGCGAAGAGCTTCCACGCCCCGCTCCTCCCCGCCTCTGCTGCCACCGCACCGCAGCCCTCTCGCCTCCGTGGTATCGGTGGTGAACCCCGCGGAGGCAGAAGGGGGAGACTGGCGGTGGTTTCAGAGAAGCAAGCGGCGGCGGTGGTGACGGAGAAATCGCTAGCGGGGGAGGGGAGCGATGAAGGGGCGCGATACGATGCGATAGTGGTCGGGTCGGGGATCGGGGGCTTGGTGGCGGCGACGCAGCTGGCGGCGAAAGGGGCACGGGTGCTGGTGCTCGAGAAGTACATCATCCCAGGGGGCAGCTCCGGGTACTATCGCCGCGACGGCTTCACCTTCGACGTTGGCTCCTCCGTCATGTTCGGATTCTCCGACAAGGTGAGCGAGACAGAGCACCGGCTGAGCGCCTCCATGCCTGAAAAATTAAAATGCCATCATTGGTAGTTTGCACCGGGACTTGTTTTGCTTGAAGAGAGGAATATAGTTTCTAGGTTATGGCCATGTTTATGGACAGCATTACAGGGGGTAGGTAGGTAACCATTGTGAAGCTCATCCAGAATGAGCATGACCAAGCGCAAATCCCTGGATGCTCAGGGTGGGTCAGTGCTTTACTCATGTGTGCCCCTCTTATGATTCATGAACATGCTTGCACATTGGCTTATGACGTTGGGCTAGCGGCCGTGAATTTGTGCTTTTCACATGTTTCTTGTTATGTTAGTAAATATTGATATCGTTATCAAATTTCGTCAAACCATTCACCATTCACTTAAAAAAGAATATTTGGTAAGAAGTATGACATGTGTTGTTATCTAGGGAAACTTAAATCTGATTACGCGAGCACTAGAAGCAGTTGGATGTAAGATGGAAGTCATACCAGACCCTTCTACGGTTCATTTCCATCTACCTGGTGATCTCTCTGTTCTTGTGCATAGGGAGTATAACGACTTCATCCAAGAGCTCATTAGCAAATTCCCTCATGAAAAAGAAGGAATCCTAAAATTCTATGGCACATGTTGGAAGGTACTGTCTTCGTATTCTTTACCTGTATCTGATACCTTTGTATTGCTATTATGTTCTGCAAGACCTCACAACTTACAGCTATGTCTCATATGAATAGATCTTCAATTCATTAAATTCTTTGGAACTAAAGTCCCTGGAGGAACCTCTATACCTTTTTGGGCAATTTTTTAAGAAGCCTCTGGAATGCTTGACTCTCGGTATGAAAACTGCATCCTTATCTTCTTCAATAGGAAGTTTTGCTCTTATTTTTCCTGCAGAGAGTTCATTTAGAATAATTAGTTGACTTAATTTGAAATAATTGTAATCGCAATAGCAATACAAAAGTGATTTCTGTGAGAGAATAAGCTTGCCATCATATTCGTATTAATGTTTAATCAGATTGTTTGATACAAGAAAATCATATAGTTTTCCTGTGACGCAGCATATTATTTGCCACAGAATGCTGGGGATATTGCTCGCAAGTTCATAAAAGATCAGCAGTTGCTATCCTTCATAGATGCTGAGGTGTGAGATATTTGTGAGTTTACTCACTTGTTAAATTTTTCTCCCACGCGCATACATTTTCATTCCTTTTGCTTATTTGAAGAGTTTCACTATCCTACGGTGTTTGCAGTGTTTTATTGTGAGCACAGTCAATGCCTTGCCAACGCCCATGATCAATGCGAGCATGGTAAGTTTGATGTTAACCTGTCAGACCTTTTGTTTCAAATTCATTCAACCTTCAGTTATCTCAAAGTCAATATGGCAGGTCTTGTGCGATAGGCACTTTGGAGGAATTAATTATCCTGTTGGCGGGGTTGGTGGTATTGCTGTATCATTGGCAAATGGCCTTGTTGAAAAGGGCAGTGAAATACGTTACAAGGCGAATGTGACCAATGTTATTCTTGAAAATGGGAAAGCTGTGAGTTCATCTTACTGACTTTAAATATATGGAGTTTAGTTTTGGTTTCTCATCTGAACATTTCATTACCACAGGTTGGAGTGAGGTTATCAAATGGGAAGGAGTTCTTTGCTAAAACAGTGATATCAAATGCCACGAGATGGGACACATTTGGTAATTCTGCACATATATGTTTCAATGGAACTCACTTTCGTTTTTACTTGTTACAATGTTCTTCATCCACTTCAACTTTGCCGTACTTTTATTTCTCACGTTATAAACATCCAAAAGTTTGGTAACTTGCTGTTATTATTTTGTCACAATGTGGACAGTTTCCAATTATGGACTCACTTTCGTTCTTCAGGAGTTAACAAATGCATGAACTTACAGGAAAACTAGTGAAGGTTGAAGATCTTCCAGAAGAGGAGAAAAACTTTCAGAAGAATTATGTTAAGGCGCCATCTTTCCTATCCATTCATCTGGGTGTCAAAGCGTCAGTTTTACCTGCTGGTACTGATTGCCACCATTTTGTACTGGAGGTAAAGCACTAGGTTTTATGCTACTGGGTATGCCGTTGTTGAGGCACTACCACATTAATGGTGAATTTGATAAAGACAGTTTAGTCTGCAGTGAGTTAAATTTTGCGTACAACTGGCAGGATAACTGGTCTAACTTGGAGAAGCCTTATGGAAGCATATTTTTAAGTATCCCTACAGTTCTTGATCCATCCTTGGCTCCCGAAGGGCATCACATACTTCATATATTTACAACTTCAGGCATAGAAGATTGGGAGGTATGTCAGTGCTCCAGAGTAAAAATTGTCAAAAAATATCACAAACCTTTTTAAATTGACTGATGCTCATAATACTGTGTTGCTTTCATCTTTGGCAGGGTCTACCTAGGAAGGATTATGAGCAAAAAAAAGAGCTTATGGCAAATGAGATCATAAGAAGACTTGAAAAGAAGTTGTTTCCTGGTCTTCAAGACTCGATAGTTCTCAAGGAGGTATATTCTTACAGTCCTTCCATGTTGGGACTCTATACATATTTTCAATTATTTAATTTTGACTACTTCATGTTTGAACTTGAAAATGCTAGCCAGCATTCCTCAAATAGACAAGGGAGCATGAGTAAGTCTGTAGTAGTTAGTAGCACAAACATGATTAGCCTATTGATGATGCAGTACTTAATACGATTACTGGGAGATCAACAGAACATCTCATCTCGTGTACTTATCACATTTTCTTGACTAGCCAATTTACCCAGTATGAGGAAATACTTGACTAGCCAATTTACCCAGTATGAGGGAATATTTGTAGGTTAGTCCTGAACCTCAATCACTGTAATGACCTCTAGTGAAGAGTGTGATACGGACGCCAATAGGGATAAAGTTAAGGGCATCAATTAAACAAAATGGGTTTTGTGTCAACCCACCCCTACACACAAAACTCTTGAATAAGTTCTTGACTTCTTTCGAATCATATAAACCATATCAGGTAACAAACAGTCAGGTATTAGAATCTGGTCTTTGAACCAAAGCACAGTTAGGTTTTGAGCGTTCAACAATTTCTCAGTGTATCTCGTTCAACATATTGTATTCTGCATGATATACCACCATGTATCACCAACCAGGTAAAAATGATATATCAGGGGGGCTTTCATGGATTAATTGCACATTCTTTTGATGCTATGCTGTGAACTTTAGTGGGCATGTTTTGATTTGTAGTACTAGTATGTTTTTCAATACAGAGTAAAATTAATATCTGGTTTTGCCAGGTAGGATCGCCAAAAACTCACCGAAGATTTCTTGCCCGCAATGATGGTACATATGGACCCATGCCACGCGGTAAACCCAAGGGATTGCTGGCAATGCCTTTCAATACCACTGTAAGTTAGTATAATTAATACATATTTCAAGATCAACTTTTTTTTGGTCAACCTAATGTAATAAGTGACATCATCATGATATACGATTAGTGGAGCTGACGCTACAGCATCTGATTTACAGTCAATAGATAGCCTTTACTGCGTTGGCGACAGCTGTTTTCCTGGGCAAGGTGTGATTGCTGTGGCATTTTCAGGGGTCATGTGTGCTCATCGAGTTGCAGCAGACATAGGTAAGCATGAAACCCATGTTTTCACCGTCTCTTAGCAGATGTTATCTTATTGGTTTTATCAAAATAAGGGTTTCTAGCATGTATAATTTAGTTGCTAGGAAGTAGACACATCTTCTAGCTCAACGAACCTCACTGTGGAACAATGTGATCTTTTTGGCTGATTTGATCTTCTGGCAGATCTTGAACAAAGGTCTCCTATTCTAGACACGGGCCTTCTCGGGGTCCTCAGATGGTTTAGAACACTGGCATAGAATAATTTCAGACGAAGACCAAGGGCAGGTCTTATTGTTCACACAGAAGAAGATAGCCACAGCCTCTCAGATGTCGGGGTTACCGCACGACAAGCTGCATTCATCCATCTGTACAATGACCCAGCAGCAGCCTTTTACATACAACGTTGGATTGCAAGTGATTTTTTTTCCTGAAAGGCTGAAACCTCAAAGTGGTCGATAATATCGGATCATTTGTTTGATTCCGTCTCTGAGCCACAAAGTGCTAAGGCTCAGAATTATATATGTCACTGTAACAAACTAAGGCTGATCTGTGTCACACCACAATTTTCTCAAGATAAAGCAGCTCATATTTTCTGGCATTTCCTTTATTTCCATGTAAAAAATGGCATTTTGTTCTGAGACAAAAGGGAAGCTTGAGCAAATCCGGGGGCTTTACAATGCCGAGATGCTCTCTCTAATGCACTATAAAGTACTGATGTGCTATAATCTTGTCCAAGCATGTACTGAAGCATCCAATATGCTACTATAATCTTGTCCACTGCCAACTAGCCAAAATGCAAACAATATTTAATTTTCAACTCATTTTTTGAAGACAAGGATCAAATAATGACATAAATTACAGTACATGGTGGTACAAACTTACAACAAGGAGTAATGTTAAACCGGAACTAAACTCTTCCAAAATTTAGGACGCTGCAAACATGACAGGTCATCACGGTCTTATACACGCTAAATAATCTTCTTCGCTGCAAGCTCAAAGCCCAATGGACCCAAGTTCTTAGAGCAAATCGAATGTGATGCCCTCCGTCTCATATTAATTGTCTCAAAGTTGGACAAAAATGGATGTATCTAGACATATTTTAGTGTTAGATACATCCACTTTTGTCAAACTTTGAGACAAATATTTTGGGACAGAGGGAGTAAATAGAGTTCAAATGTCAATACTCCACAGACCTAGCTGCTGCAAAAAAATTAGAAAGAGAACTTGAATCCTCCAGTGTTGGCGTCGACAGCCGAATCCCAGAATGCGGCTTTCTTCTTCCGAGCAGCAGCCTTCTGCTGAGCCTCAGCTTCAAGCTGACTAATTGTCCCGGGGTAAGCTGCATCGATGGCGTTTTGGAACTTGTCGTGCAGGTTCACCCTGTCTTTGGTTCCTGACACAAGTTCACTTGCATTGGGCCTCTTGAGAAAGTCAAGAACATTCAACAGGTTCCTCCTGGACATTTCACAAGGAAAGAAAGAGAAACCGTTTTATGAAGCTGAATATTTTCCATGCGAATGGCACGCTACCACACAAAATAACTTAACACTGCTAAAATCTGGTTAAAGAAATTTTAGTTTTATCTATTCAACCATGTAACTGCCCCAGAAACAGCCAGGACTCGGCTATTTCCTTGGTTTAAAGCCTAAACCTTAATCAAAATTATGTGATTGTGAAGAAAGAAGGTTTCATGTATAGACTAGGAAAAACTATGTTCTTCAGCCAAAGGGAAAATCTTTTGAGGATAAAACATTTTTCTTAACTTGACCATAATTCATAACTGACACAATGGCAACAACACACCTATATCTGCCAATACTGAAGTGATATGCATATAACTAAACGGAAGCGTACACAACCAGTACCCAGGTTTTCAGTCAACAAACATGTACTACGGAGTACTTTTTAAAGCAACAGACATGTACTTATAAACCACATTTTTAAAGCAACAGACATATACCTAGAACATTGGTTTTAACTTGAATTTGTATTGGGATTGGAATTTCTTGCAATTTTGGCTGTGTGCACTTAATTTGTGAGTGGCATGGAGATCACATTTTTGAGAACTACAGAAGGTACAAATAGTACACCGTTCTCCCTAGATAGCAGAAACAACAAAGAGATGTTGCAATTTGAAATCTAACCTGCTCACATAGTTCTGAGTGATGGCAATGGACTCTTCAAGATTGATAACCAAGTGCCACCATCCATTAGGCACAAATACAATGTCCCCAGCCCGACACACACACTCAATTGGCCTTTTCTCCCAGGAACTACATGCTCCGTAGAAGTTCATGAACCACTCCATGATAGACACAGGGCTAGTGACCTCTGCCCCATCCGCACTTGGGTGGACACCTGGTGGCGGCACCTCCGGTGGGAACATCACCCACTTTTTAGCCCCCTTGATCACAGCATTCCACGCCGATGTCGAGTTTGGATCTACATGGAACGATGACCCTGATCCCGCTGGACCAATGATAACCCACCGGTGATCTGGCCTCTCCTCCCCAAGCACCTTGAATAGGTCCTCCTGGAAGTACACCGGAACCTCATAGTCACTCCCCATCTGTGGAACCTTCTCAGCAAACTTGGCATCAAATAGGTACAGTGGCCTCTCCTCCTGCACATTGTCAGCGTATAGGAAGTACCTATCCAGTGGCATGCTCACTGGACCAACCGCAAACTCCTTGCCAGCGGAGACTTCAAGTAAATAATCTCTCGTCCATTTTTGCAACGCCGGCCAGGTCTCGAGACATCCTTCAAGCAGAACAGGCCAGTTTGGCTCCTCGTATTCCGCGATGAATTTCTCCACAGACAAGCCACGGCGTCGGTCAATGGTGTCCCGGTCGAGCCACTCGGTCCGCATCTCCATGTTGGCGCATAGCCAGCTCTGGAAGAGGTAGTCCGAGTAGAAGCCTTTGATCTCAAGGGCGCGCGGGGGGCAATGGGCGCGGCCGGATACGGCAGCGATGTAGGTGGCGCGCCACGAGCCGGCGAACGCGAAGTCCCCGCCGAGCTCGGCGAGGACGATGGCCCGCCAGAGCGAGTCATGGGAGGAGATGACATAGAACGCCTTGGAGGCCGCGGAGAGAGCGGAGAGGTCTCGGGCGGGCAGAAGTCCGACGACGTCGAGGAGGAGCTCATCAGGGAGCGGGCGAAGCGCACCGAGACCAGAGTCCCGGAGGTTGGCGCGCCGGGCGGCAGCGAGGAGGAGGTTCCCGAGCGGCTGGACGAGGCTGCCTCCTAAGCCGCTGCAGATACCTCCAGTAGACGCCGTGGCCGCAGAGGCGGAGCTCTTCAGGTCGAAGGAGCCGTGTCCGCCTCCGGCGGCATCGTCTGCGGCGAGGATCGTCGATTCGCTGATCTTCTTGGGGTGTTTGCTGCCGCGGGGCTTGGGTTTGCGTTTGCGTTTGAGCGAGGGGCGGAGGGAGTGGAAAGCGCTGGGCATGATCGTTCGTGCCGACGGCGTCGGCGGCGCGGCGGCGGGAGAGGAGGGAGGAAAGCAGAGGATTGTGGTGGGGGCTAAGGTTTTGAAGAACAGTCCTTCTGTGAAGCGGACGGGTAATCGCACGGTATGGACTATGGACACACGCCGAGGTAATAAATGGATGGCTGTGATCGAGCCTGCTAGTGATAGTCGTCCCTGTTAAAAAGCTGGTTTCACACGCCGTGTGACACATGCTCGTGGCTAGGGTTGCAATCCGCGTCCCCAAAAGTCGTGAAATTTTACATAAATAACCTTTTAGCGCAGAAAATTCACACCCTAACCCACCGAACTAGAAAATTCGGAAAATAACTCTTTTGCTTAACGCCCACCACGAGGGCGTTATGCTCCATAGCTCAACGCCTCATGTCCGTGGCGTTATGGACCGTGCCGTGGAGCTGGAGTCCGATGTGGCAGCGACCTTAACGCTATAACTGTGCACGGTTAACCGAAAACCGTGAAACCGAACCGAAACCGAACCGAAATTATGGTTATTTTGGTTTCCGGTTAAGGTTACGGTTAGTAAAATAGCTAACCATATGCATGTGGTTAATAGGTTAATAACCCGAAACCGAATGGTTAACCATTAAAAAACCGAACGCTATAACATGTACTTATTTGCTACTTATATTAACATTATAGGTTACTTGTAGTATGTGATTTGCTACTTGTATATACTTTCATTAACTTTTATGCGTTATTTGGTTACTTTGGACCACATGCATATTAATTTTATAGTCTATTTCATTATTTTGTAATATATGGGCACCAAAAGAAATTGTTATTTTAAAATTCGCGTTAAGTTCGGTTAATTTGGTTATTACCGAAACCGAACCGAAATTAAATGGTTATTACCGAAATCGAACCGTATTCGCGTATAAAACCGTATTTACCGAAGTATTGAAACCGTACAAACCGAAAAACCGTATAAACCGAACCGAATTAACCATATTAACCGAATGCCCAGCTATACTTAACGCCCCCACTAAGGACGTTATGCTTCTTAACGCCTTTCCTCAGGACGTTATGCTTCTTAACGCTCCGAACGGGAGCGTTATGCGAAGAGGTAACTGGCCGGACAGTCTCACTCCACTCCACTCTCCACTCCCCACTCAAGTGGTGCTAGCTTAGTGTACCTCTTGGCCCTCACGTACTTGATGAATGCATAGATGTATTATCGTGGTGGTATCACGGCAGATGCCATGGGATGGCTAAAGTTGGGGCCGATGGACGCTGGAGGTGCTCGGGGAGGGATCACACGGCGAGTAGCCGCGTGTGGTAGATCACAAACACTGCAAACAACAAGATCTTACCCAGGTTCAGGGCCCTCGTGTGGAGGTAACACCCCTACTCCTGTCTCTCTCTTTATATGGTGTTTTACCAAGTAGCCACAGTACACTTCAGGCCTTCAGCCGAGTAGCCACTCTACGCTCTAATTCTCTCTGTGAGTAGTGAAATAACCCAGAGTGTCGACCCTCGCACAGGAGGGGGCAGGGCACCTTATATACTGGTGCCCAGCCGGATAGAATAAGACTAAAAGGTACGACTTGACGTGACAGGAGCACTGCAGAACAGAGCACGCTTCCGGCTTCTCGCTGACGCTTGCACCGTAACTCGTTGCGTCGTTCGGAGATGGGACCTGTCCACCCTTGTCAGTGAGATAGGGTAGGTCCCTAGCCCTGTCATGTCCCCTCTGTCAGTGACAGGACTTGACAGGCGCCTACCGCACTGTAGCCACGCCGTAGCGCGGATAATCACGCGCTCCGTAAGTTGAACCGCACGCCGTACAGACGCAGGATACGCGGGATCCTTTGTCAGAACGGCTCCATTGACTTCTGGCCCGAGTAGGAATCCACTCCCTCTACTCGGATCAACTCCTCTACTCGGAGGGATGTAACTTCCTTGATTCTTCCTTCTGGCCATTGGTGTGTACGACCGGATAGCTGCCTACCGGGTAGCGAGTACCGGGTAGCCAGCCTACTTAGTCAAATAACTCCTTTAATCTTGCCTTTAGCACTTGCCCTACCCCTACTCGGGGGTAACCCCCCGATATTAGTCCACGAAGCTGGTAGAGTCCTGCGAACTTGTTCACTGGGCCCTACCAGCTTAAAAACAAATCTTGCCTTTGTATTGTAGGAGGCCGAGTAGCCCCTCCAAGCAGCCTTTAACTCTTGCTTGAACCTCTTCCTCTCCGAGTAGCACTGTCTTTCTTCTCTGATGCCGAGTAAAATGACTTAGCGAAATCTCGAAACGCAATCCCGCTCAAACGGTGCGAATCCACCTCTACGTGTCGCTACAGGGCACGTGTCACGCGCCCGTACCCCCGACGCCTCGGTGCCTGGGATGCTGCCGGCCACGCGCCAATAACTGCACCCCCGGGCCCACTAGCCTGTTAAGTCACTTCAACCGCAGTAAATCGCCCACGATCTCGACGTGGGATTAACTGCGCCCGTTACGCGCACAATATGCGCCGTGTGCGTTTCTAACCGGTACGCATCCCACGCCGCACGATCTCTGTGCAGGATTGATCCCACTTACTCCGCTGGTAACGGCAACTCGAGGGGAGAGATAAATACCCCCTCGACACCCTCTTCTTCTCTTTCCTGCCTCTTCGTCTCTCCGCCGCCGTCGAGCACTCCGCCACCGCAAATCCTTGCCGCGCCGCTGCTCCACGCGCCTCCAGAGAGATTCCAAGAGAAAACTCCTCCAATCAATCCGCCACTCCAATCTCACGCCTTTCCGTCTCCATGGCTCGCGGAGAAGACGATGTTGCCGCCCGCGCCGGATGGGAGGGTTCCGATGTCACGGCGGAGGACTACCAATGGCTAGTCAACACCCGCCGTGTCCCTCCCGGCGTGAGGTGCAGGCAGCCGGATAACGAGATTATCCCCATGCCGGAGAAGGACGAGTTCGTCGTCTTCCTCGCGCACTTCAAGCGCGGATTCGGCCTCCCTATCTCCGACTTCTTCTCCGAGTTTCTCAAGAACTTCGGACTCCAGCCGCATCACCTCCCCCCCAACGCCATGGTGATGCTCGCCTTCCACGCGGTGGTCTGCGAGGCCTTTCTCGGCGTGTACCCAACTATCCATAGTTGGGCACGCTACTTCTTCTTCCGCAAGCAGAGCATCCCCAACCCGGGACACACGGAGAGCGCCCGCTCGATGACGCAGACGGGGTGCGCCATGATGCTGCAGCGCACCACTGGTAGCCACCCGCACGTCAAGGGATTGGAGACGGTGCGCAAGTGGCAGCGTAGCTTTCTCTATGTCAAGAACGTCGTCACCGAAGAAGGGAAGCCAATCCAGGACCGGATAGGGCTCCCTAAGTGGAAAAACGCGAGGCCAACCCAGCAGAAATGGGGTTACAACCCGAAGAACAAGATCGAAGATATTGTTCAAATAGAGGCGCGCCTCGCCGAGTTGAAGGAAGAGGGATTCCGCCGCGATGATCCCATCGCGTGCTGGATCTCGCGCCGAGTGCTCCCGCTCCAGCGTCGCTCCCACAAGATGTGCTACATGGGAGGAAGCTGGGGCTGCACGAGGACCACCACCTTCGAGCTGAGCACTGCTGATGTAGCCATCTGGGCGAGATCCATCGCGCAAACATCCCTCTCCGACACCTGGCAGTACGGCTTCGTGCCGTACAGTCGCCTCAAGCGAATCGAACAGGTTAGTCTTCTGTGCTTTATCTCTGCACTCTGATACCGAGTAGGTGGCTTTCCAGCTTAGTATGCTTAATCTTTGCATGCTGCACCGAGTAGAACATTACAAACATCCTGTTGGCTTTATGTGCTTCGTATGTGCACGCCGTGTCGAGTAGAAAACCTTAACTGAATATGCTTTGTGTTTGCACGCTAAGCCGGGTAGAATTCCATAGGCTTATATGCTTTGTGTTTGCATGCCATGCCGAGTAGGATCTCTTAGCCTTAAATGCTTTGTGTTTGCATGCTACACCGGGTAGAACTTCTTAGGTTAGAACTCAACTTACTCAAGCCATCTATTTGCCTTTTCAGCACATCGATCGCCAGGCAGAGGAGGATGTCGAGGTCTATGAGGGCAATTGGTCAGACGACCGAGAAGAGGATGACGAGACCGCCTACGACACCCAGGACACCCTCTGCATCCCTCACGCCCACCAGCCTGGTAAGCACCAAGTTGACGCGTCTATCCGGGACTGGTCCGAGGATGACGAAGGTGACCAAGTTCGCCTCTCTGACCGCGAGTAGCACAATCATACTTCTTTTTCTGCTTCTCAATCTCTTTTTTCTCTTCTACTCTGCAGAGGATCCCGAGCTGAGCGAGGAGGACGAGGAGCCCATGGACGTCCAGCCTCTCTCCGTGGCCGCTCCCACAACTCGGAAGCGGACGGGCAGTGGTGCCCAAGAGCCCGCCGCCAAGAAGCCGAAGAAAGTGGCTAGCTAGAAGCCCACCACCAACAGAAGGCCACCCCCTACCCGCAAAGGGTAAGTTGTTTCATCCGAACATATCAATTTGCTACTGCTTCTCGCTGTTCTGCTTCTTTTTATGCTTTTCTCCTTCTCCTTTTCTGAACTCTTTCTTTCTTTTCACCCAGCGACCCTCTGGATGCTGACGCGGCCGCGGCCCCCACGCGTACCAAGAGAAAATCTGTCATAGACATCGAGAAACTCGTCAATCTCTCCGAGGACGAGGACGAGCCAGCACCGCGGGCTAGGGCGCGTGCGCCCTCCCCGGTGAAGCTAGAAGAAGAAGAAGACGCCTGTGCCGATAACACAAGTGCCGGTGACCAAGATGTCCAGGACCTGGAGCAGCAGACCGACGCGTACCAGAGTACGCAGGATGCTGCTCGAGATGAGATGCCTCCCTCTCCCCCAGCTACTACAGCTGGGGAAAATGTTGAACAAGAAGCCGAGAACCAGGACCGTGCCGCCCTTGAGCGGCCAGTTGACAACACCGAGCAGCATGAAGAACAAGCTGCTGCTCATGAAGACCCCGCGGCCAGGCCGCGGGTAGAAGAAATGACAGTGACAACACCTGATCCCGCTGCCGAGCAGCGGGTTGAGAAGATTGTGGTGGAGCCCGTGCTCCAGAGCCAGGCGCAACCAGATGCTGCGCAGGGTAGCCCGCCCCTCGTGCCGCCTACCCAGCAGGCTACTCCGACAACCGCTCCAAGCCCTCCCCCAAAGCAGAAGACGACCAAGACCGCATCCCAGGTGATGCATCCTCCTACTTCACGCCAAGCGCCTCCGTCCGCTTCTCGGGCGGACACCGGCAAGAAGGCTGCCAAGACTGAAGCCACAACTGTCCGCAAGAATCCGCCACGCCATGCTGCGCAGGATGCCGGTCTGATGCCACCGCCTAAAGCACCTACTGCGTCAACCGGAAAACCGGCAGTGAAGAGCACGCAACTCACCACTGGCGCTGCTGGTGGATCTGCTGGTGCAGGCGCAGGGTCAAGTGCACAAGGCAGCTGGCCATCATACGTGTTGTCTAGGTCCAGGCAATACGGCATTTCCTTGTCCAAAGGCGAGCAGCGGATCTCCGCTCTGAAGGACGGCCAGGCCAAGGCAGTGGACGCCAAGCTCAAGGCCAAGAAACCCATCGAGATCTACTCGCGCGAAGTCGGTGAGGATGAGATCCAATCAGGTCGTGGACCGGGTAGGCTTCATCGACAGGGTTTGGCAGAGTGACGCCCACGGCGTCGAGAAGTGGAACGGCAGCATGTTGGGCGACGTTGACCATTATCGCGTCGACTGGAACAAGGCCGATCTCGGCACTAATCCAATGACCATCGCCTCCGACACCAGCACGCTGGCCGCGAAGCTGTTCGTCCTCCACAAAGCCGCCGAGGACGTCGAGCAGACATACGATGTAAGTTTTTCTTGCTTTTTCCGAGTTGCGGTATCTCTTCTCTTCTGTTCTTCTTTTTCTCCTTAGACACTACCCAGTCCCCGAGATTCGGGCCGAGTAGACGGATACTTAACCGAGTTGCTGTCTTCTCGGGCCAAATCTTCCAAAAAAAATCTAACTCCTTTTCTTCTCCTTCACAGAATAGCCTCCTGAAGAGGACCAACCTGTTCCGGCGGCTGCTCTGGAATCACAGCATCGCCAAGAAGCGCATTGCAGCTCTTGAAGCCGAACGCAAGGATGATGCCGCGTTGGAGCAGGCGGCGCTGGACCGCGCTCTCCAGTTCTCTGAGATTGAAGGTAAGCTTTTAGCTATTCGGTTTGTGCGTTTTGTGTTTACGCCCGTGTTTGCTTTTTGCTATAACTCTGTTTACTCTGCAGGCAAATTCAAATAATTGCAGGAGCAGCATGAGCACTGCCACTTCTTCTCTTCCTCTGCTGAGAGCAAAATCAAGCACTTGGAAGGTGAGTTGCCAGTTTCTCGGTTATTGCATGTTCCTTTACTTTGTTTCTCTGCTAACCCTGCTGTTCTCTCTGCAGAAGAATAAAAAAATTCCGGGAGGAGCATCTCAACTGCCTGATGCCTGCGAGGTGCAGCAGCAGCTGGCCACCCGAGACGCAGAGCTCAAGAAGGAACGCGACGCCGAACGTGCCGAGTTCGAAGAGATGCAGGTGAAATTGAAAACAGCTCTTGAGGATGCCCTGGAGACCGAGACCTCAGCCAAAGCCACCAAGAAGGCGCTCGAGACAGAGATCGAGGTGCTGAAGAAGCACAACTCGCAACTCATGCTCCAGCTCGCCACTGCACGCCAGGTTGAGGAGCGGCATATTGCTGACGAAGAGGATTGGAAGATCAAGATGGACGCACTGCTTGTGGATCTTAGGCGTAAGTTTTCTCTTCTCGGGACTTAGATTTTTCTCTTCTTCGCTACTTGGCTTGCTTTTCCTCTCACTCTTGCTTCTTGGTTTTATCTCTTCTCTGCCTCCCTATCTAACTTTTATCGGTTTCTCTCTAGACATCTTCCCTGATCTTCACGCCGCGAGCACTCCTGCTTTGGCAAAGGCGCAGCAGCTCCGAACTGATTCCGGGTTGCCCGTCGACGCAAAGTCAAGCGTCAACGACAACCTCCTGAACATCAAGTCGCAGCTTCGCCAACTCAGAGGCCTGGGCACCACCATGGTGTCCACTGCCTACAAGCTCCACGACCTGTTCTGGCTTGATCAAGCTGCGCCAAACAACTTCAGCGCGCTTGCCGAGAAGCTGGACGGCGTGAAGGCCGAGTTGAAAAAGTGGCGTGGCTCGGCAGCTCGGGCAGGAGCGGACGAACTTCTTCACTTCATCACGAGCTGGTATGAGAATCTCGATCTTGCCAGGATCATTGAGATGCGCCAAGACTCCAAGTGGTCCAAGGATCTCGAATGCATTGCTCGCCGGAAGGCAGCAGCCTACGAGGTAGCCTCCTACGCGGACACCGCCACCTTCATCGACGGCTTCCCTAAGCCAGATACGGAAGCTGAGGTCAAGGACGACGATGACGATGAGGACACCGAGTCAGATGACTTGAGCTTCTTCGAAGAAGGTGCCGCGAAAGGAGCTGCCGAGAAGGGAAAGGGCAAGGCCAAGGTCAATGTTGAAGTCGAGAAGCCGGAAACCCACGTCGAGGAGCCCACCATCACCACCGAGATGGTGATCCAACAGGCAGCTCCCGAGTTGGGCGCGACCAGAAGCAGCTTCCAGGCTACCGCATCGACCTCGGCCACGGATCTCATTTCCGTCGCCACGGCAACCTCCGAGCAAGCCGCCAATGCCAACACGAAAGCTGATGCCGAGAGCGCCGACGCCGAGAAGACTGACGCGGACAACATTGCCACGAACGACGCTGCTGCTGCCTGAAAAACTCATCTTAACTTTTTATCAGATCCCCGGGATGCCGGGTGCACATGTATCAAACTTATTAAGTCTTTGTTGCTACTCAGTTTTATTCTCAGTTGAAGTTCTTAGCAACTCTGGCTCAATGCCGGGTTGCGTTAATATGCAAGTCCCCGAGTTGCATTTTTTATCCGCTCTTCATTTTTATCTCAGCTCTTACCTGCAACTTGTTGCTTTGTTGGTAGTCGAGTCACAAGAGTTCAAAGTAGGAGTTTCAAATACTTAGCCACTTAGAAAAATTCATAGTAACGCTGCCCACCACTTAGCCGAAAAGGAAAAACTGTAAAAAACACTCTACTCGGTTGCCACACGCTTCCTTTCCTTTGCAATTTTTCATGTGTTCATTGACTCTTTGGCTTGTTCTCTGGCTTGCCATGAATCCGGGTTGCGGACAGCAGCAGAGTCGCAGAGTGTCCGGTGAGTTTAAACACACTACTTTGTATGCTTTTGAAATTCTAAGTGGTTCAACCGAATAGACAAAGTAAGACAGAGTAAAACACAAGGAACAATTTGGACGAGGGCAGTCCCCGAGTTCAATTTCAGATTGCCGAATAGGAGTTTTAACTCGGATAAGAAGATACATACACATTTTGCTCATGAGTGAAAACGTCGAAGTAGAGCTACATTCCAAGGGCGCTTGGATTCCTCTCCAGCTCTATCCGGCCTGTTCTTCTGGGGTGGCTGTGCGTCGATAAGACAATAGGCATCATTGTGCAACGCCTTGCTCACAATGAACGACCCTTCCCACGGAGGAGAAAGTTTGTGCATCCCGGCTGTGCGCTGCACGAGCCTAAGCACCATGTCTCCTTCTCGGAAAACCCTTGGGTTCACTTTCCGGCTATGATAACGCTTCAAGTTTTGCTGGTAAACAGTGAACGTGACAGAGTTAGCTCTCTTGCTTCTTCCAGCAGGTCAACGTCATTTTCTCGAGCTTCTCTAGCCTCTGCCTCCGTGTAGAGCGTTACACGGGGCGAGTCATGCTCTAGGTCAGTGGGCAACACGGCCTCAGCTCCATAAACCAGGAAGAATGGTGTGTAGCCGGTTGACCGGTTAGGGGTAGTCCTTAGACTCCACAACACCGCTGGCAACTCGTCTAGCCAACACCCAGGTGTTTTCAGCAGCGGCTCAATCAGCCTTGGCTTTATGCCTGATAGCACCATGCCATTTGCTCTTTCCACTTGCCCATTGGAGGCGGGATGCGCAACAGATGCAACATCCAGCCGAATATGCTTATCTCTGCAGAATCTCGCGAACACACCCTCAGCAAAGTTTGTGCCATTATCAGTGATAATGCTGTGCGGGTAGCCATATCTCAGGATCACATCCTTCAGGAAACTCACAGCGGTGACTCCATCACATTTCTGAATAGGCTTCACCTCGATCCACTTAGTGAACTTGTCGACCATGACCAAGATGTGTGTCATGTTGCCTCTAGCTGGCTGGAACGGACCCACCATGTCCAAGCACCAAACAGCAAATGGCCAAGTAATAGAAATGGTCTTCAACTCGGAAGCTGGCATATGAATCCTACTTGCAAACCTTTGGCAGCCATTGCACTTTCTCACAATATCTTCAGCTTTCTTCAAGGCAGTGAGCCAAAAGAATCCATGCCGAAAAGCCTTGTTGACCAAAGCCCGAGAAGAGGCGTGATGTCCGCATTCTCCTTGGTGTATCTCCGCCAAAATTTCCTCTCCTTCTTCTGGCTCTACACAGCGCTGCAGCACACCAGTTGGACTTCTTCTATGCAGCACATCTCTGAATATTGTGTAGCCCTTGGATCTTCTCTGAATTTGCCTCGAGGTAACCTCATCACTCGGCAAGGTGTCGTCCTTTAGAAAGGATAATATAGGCAAGGCCCAACTCGGTGTCCCCCGGATGGGAAACACTGGTTCGTCCACTTCCATTGGATCAGCCACCACTTCTTCTTCTTCTTCTGGGCGGGGACGAGTCCCTGAGACCTCGTGCACGCAGCAAGAACTCCCTCAATGAATGCGACATTCCCCGAGTTGGGAGGGGCAGTCCCCGAGTAAGAAGGGACAGTCCCCGGGTTGCAGGCGCCAGTCCCCGGGTTCTCCTTTGCAACCTCCCAGTCAATCTCCATGGGAACAGCTTCCTCACAAGGCAGAGAAGGAACGAATATAGACTCCGAGTTGGGGGATGGCTTGATAGATGGATTTCTCAAATGCTCCAAGGCAAACCCAGCCGGGATGTATTGCCGAGAAGACCCCAACTTGGACAGCTCATCAGCTGCCTCGTTCTCTGCTCGGTGTATGTGCTTGAACTCGCATCCTTTAAAGAAACTAGTCATGGTTTGCACCAAGAACCGATATGAAGCCATGTTGGCATCCAGAGCATCCCAGGTGCCTGAAACTTGCTGCACAACCAGATCTGAGTCGCCATAGCATATAATGCGCTGCACGCCAACCTCCTTGGCCACCTTCAAGCCGTGCACCACGGCCTCGTACTCTGTTACATTGTTGGATGCCTTGAAGTGAATTTGCAGCACATACGTGAGCACCACGCCAGCACCCAAGCCCTCCTTCACCTTGGAGCCATCAAAATGCATCTTCCAGTAGTTGGCTACCGGAGTAGGAGGCTCATACTGCACCTCAGCCCAATCCACCAGAAAATCTGCTAGGATCTGAGACTTGATGGCTTCTCTTCTCGCATACACAGGGGCGTACGCGGCTAGCTCAATTGCCCACTTGGCTACTCTTCCACTTGCCTCCTTGTTGCCCATGATGTCCGAGATGGGAGCAGAACTCACCACAGTGATGGGATGCTCTTGGAAATAGTGCTTCAGCTTCTTGGCGCCCAGGTACACGCCGTAAGTCATCTTCTGGTAACGTGGGTAGTTTTGCTTGGAGCTGGACAGCACCTCACTGAGGTAATATACTGTCCGCTGCACAGTCTTTCCTTCCTATTCTCTCTCCACCACAATTACCACACTGACCACTCGGTTAGTCGCAACAATGTACAACAGCATTGGTTCTTTGGGTAGCGGACTAGCCAAGATGGGAGCGCTACCCAGCATGGCTTTCAGCTCCTTGAATGCCACATCAGCTTGCGGTGTCCAGACAAACTTGTCACTCTTCTTCATCAGCTGATACAGAGGCAAGGCCTTCTCGCCCATTCTGCCCAGGAAGCGGCTCAGAGAAGCCAAGCAACCAGTGAACTTTTGCACATCCTCCAGGGATCTCGGCAAAGACATGCTCTCTACAGCTTTTATGTTTGAAGGATTGGCCTCAATGCCCCGACTGGATACCAAGAAGCCGAGTAGCTTGCCAGCCGGGACGCCAAAGGTGCATTTAGTCGGATTCAACTTCATCTTGTACTTGCGCAAGTTGGCAAATGTTTCCTCAATGTCACTAAGCAGAGTATGTGTTTTATTCGTTTTGATGACAATGTCATCTACGTACAACTGCACATTTTTGCCAATTTGATCATGCAAGCATTTCTGCATGCATCTCTGATAGGTAGCCCCAGCATTCCGCAACCCAAAGCACATGACACGATAGCAATAAGCCCCGTACGGGGTGATAAAAGCAGTCTTTATTAGATCAGCAGGGTTGAGAGCTATCTGATGAAAACGAGAGTAGGCATCTATGAAAGACAAAAGCTCACAACTAGCAGTGGAATCAATCACCCGATCTATGCGGGGTAGCGGAAAGGGATCCTTGGGACATGCCTTGTTTAGGTCCGTGTAGTCCATGCACATGCGCCATGCGGTATCCGCCTTGGGGTCCTCCTTCTTCTTCTCAACCATAACCGGGTTGGCTAGCCAGTCCGGATGCAAAACCTCCATGATAAAGTTGCTTATTAGAAACTTGGTGATCTGATTACTGATAGCCTTCCTCCTCTCATCACCGAAGCGGCGCATCGCCTGCTTCACTGGTTTTGCATCATGCCGCACATGTAGCGAGTGCTCAACCAACTCCCTCGGGACACCTGGCAAATCCTCATTGGACCAGGCAAACACGTCCCGATTCTCACGGAGGAAGTGGATGAGCTCGCTTTCCTATTTCTCTCCCAACCCGGCGCCAATGATGGCAACACGGTCTGGGAACTCAGGATCAACCTGGACCTTCTTTGTCTCTTGGGACGCCTCGAATGCAGTCCCGTACTGGGAACTCGGCATGCCAGGCGGGCCACCTTGCGCTGCTTGCGCCATAGCCACCACCTCATACATCTTCTTCTTCTCGGCAGCAATGACCATGGATTCCGCCAGCTGAGAACCAGCAGAGGCACACTCCATGGACTTCTTGTAGTCACCCGAGATGGTGATCACTCCATTGGGACCATGGATCTTCATCTTCAAGTATGCATCATGTGTTGAAGTTATGAACTTGCTGAGAGCAGGCCTACCGAGTAGGGCATGGTACGGGCTCTGGTGGTCAACCACCTCGAAGGCCAAGCTCTCAGTGCGGCAGTTCTCCCTGGTGCCGAATAGGACGTCTATCCAGACGCGGCCGATTGGAGAGCAAGACACTCCCGGCACAATGCCATGGAAAGTGGTCCTGCTGGGTAGCAGCATGTTCTCGGCCATCCCGAGCTTCTCAAGTGTGTCTCTGTACACAATGTTGATGCTGCTACCGGTGTCAATCAGCACCTTGCTGAACCTGACATTCTTCTGAGTACCCAAGAAGGTGGGATCCACCACCAAAGCATAGCTACCCGGGTTGGGCATCACCTTGGGATGATCAGCTCTGGACCAAGTGATCTCTTGGTTGCACCAGTGCAGGTAGTGGGGCATAGCAGGAATCACATCATTGACCTCCATCGCACGCCTGTGCTGAGACTGCTTGTCGGAGGGCTCAGAGGTGAAGATCATGTAGCTCTTGTGGTGTTCCTGGTACCGGTTGCGGTCTCCACCGCCATTGTTGTTGTTGTTGTTGTTGTTACCTTGGCTGTTGTTGTTGTTGTTGTTGTTGTTGTTGTTCCTGTTGTTGTTGCGGGTGTAGTAGTTGCGGTTGCGGTCGTTGTTGTTGTTGCGGTAGCGGTCGTTGTTGAAGTTGTGGTTGGCTCCTAAAGCCACCTGGTTCATGTTCTCTCTTCTCGGGAAGACTGCATGCCTAGGAGCAGGTGCCCGAGCTGGCTGCACATTGGCATTCGCAGCTGGCAGAGGAGGAGGAGGGGGCAAGCCCTCGTTCTTGATTTGTTCCCACCAGCTGCACTGCCGGGTGGTGTGGTTGGCTGGCCTGGCCGGATGCCGAGTATGGAAACTGCATGGCCCATCCCTCATGCTCCCAAAGACAAAGTTCGGAGCGGGATCCGGGTTGCCGCTACCCTGCTGGGGAGCATTGTACGGCTTCTTGATGCCTTGGCCCTGATTCTGGTTTTGCCCGTACTGGGCTCCAGCAGTTTTTTGCCTTTGGCTACTCCCAGCAGCCGTTGTCACAACATTCACCTCCTCGGGATCATACCGAGTATCAATCCGGTCAACCCTGCGCTTGTTGCGTAAATCATTGCGCTTGTTGCTGTTGTAGTTCCTTCTCGGCTCGGGGGGAGTCCATCAGAGGCTGAGTTGGGTCGCCGAGTGCATACATGTCCGCGATCTTGATGGTCTCAGCGAGAGTACTCGGCATCTCGCGCTGCAGCTTCTGCCACAACATGCTGCCATGCCTGCAACCCTGCGCAAACCAAGTAATGGCCTGGGCCTCATTCACACCTTCACAGGTGTTCCTCAGGGTGCTCCACCGAGTAAGATACTCACGGTCGGTGTCGTCTTCCCGCTGCTTGCAAGCGGACAACTGCTGCGGCCTATTCGGCCTCTTGTAAGTGCTGGTGAAGTTGCTGCTGAAGGCCTCCGAGAAGTCCAGCCAGCAATTGATACTGTCCTTGGGCAGGTTGTTGAGTCAAGTCCGAGCTGGACCCTCAAGCATTTGCGGAACATACCGCATAGCCCATCTCCGGTTGCCGCCTGCAATGTGCACGGCGGTGACATAGTCACTCAACCAGTCTTCCGGCTTGGTGCTGCCATTGTAGCACTTGGTCCCCCTGGCCAGCTGGAAGTGGTTCACTGATGGCTCGTTCATGATGCGAGGGCCAAAGCATTCTGGGCCAGGCGCCCCCCTGTTCTCGAGTTGCGCGGACAGATTAATCCGGTCCAGCTTGAACCTGGCATCACTAGGCTCCAACATGCGCTCACCAAGGCGATCAACAACATTCCTTGGGTCAGCATAATCGGCTAGCCCCATCGCCGAGTAGCCATCGTCATACCTGTTCTCCTGCACGACAGCGGGTTGCACCACAGGGTTGGCTGCTGGCGCAGCCGCACGCGGCTGTGCTGCAGCAGGCTGCTGCGTCCTCTGCCGAGTAGGCTGAGCAGCAGGACGCCGAGAAGGCCCCGCGTTGTCTCCGCTTTGCCCCTTGCTCTGAGCTTTATGGGCTTGATAGCCTGCTCCTGCAGTAGTGTGTTTCTGACCGGATTCTCGCGGCACAACGCGCTGTTTCGTGGCGAGAACCGGGTCGTACACCTACATCTCTCTACCCTTCCCAGAGTGCACACTCTGGTCTCTCTCGCGAGTCGCGACTGGGATGCGGTGATGACGCTTGGTCATGAGATCTCGCCACACGCGAGTGCACGATCTGAGAAGCATCAGGACCCGGATTGACTTTCCGGAACTCCTCATTCTGCCTAGCAGCTTCTAGCACTAACTCATTGAGCCTCTCTTGCTGCCTAGCGCGCGCGTCGCCGGCAAGGTTTGGCAACTCAGCAGCTACAGCCTCTGCAGCTCTAAGTGTTTTGGCGGGGGTGCTGTATCTAGGCCTGGTAGTGGTGTTTGCGGTGGCAGACTGGCTAGGAGCCTCTACAACTGTCGCCATCTTGGCGCCTAAGTTGCGACGCGTAGCGCCTACCTTGCTAGACTTCCTAACAACAGGAGTAAAGCCATGGGCCTTGTTGTACTTGTTCTGGTCTAGGCTAAGCTCGAGCCTAACCTTCTCAAGCTCCAGGTGCTCAGTGAGCAGCTCCTGGCGCTGCCGGTCGAGCTGCGCCCTCATGGTCAAGAGCTCGAGCTCGGTGGGAGGCGGCATGCCCATCCGCGCAGCGGATGCCGGTATCGTTGGTGTAGTGGAGAGAGGGATGTTGGAATCTTTCTCGTAGGGCTTGTGGGTCCTCCCGCCTGCACTCGGGCCGGCGAGATCCTCCATAACCTCCACGGCAGCAGCCGCGCCCTTCCCGGCATCGGCAGCCGGGCCGGTCATCATCACCTCCACGCTGTCCGCGGAGCAGCCCATCGGCCTTCCGCGGGCAGCGAGCACGGCAGGAGGATCCTCCGCGACCAGCACCTCCTCTGGAAACTCGCGGACGACGGCGATGGCGACGTAGACGAGGTGCGAGCCGAAGGAGAGCACCGAGCCGCCTGCCGGAATGGGCCTCCCGCCGAAATCTCCGGCGTTGTCGGTGACGAAGTCGAAGGAGCCGAATCTGTGGACAAGTCCACAGACCACGCGCTCCCCAGTAGCAGAAACAAGTCCCGTCCGAACATGGACTCCAGCCAGCGCCTCTGTCTGCCCCACGGTGGGCGCCAACTGTCGTGGTGGTATCACGGCAGATGCCATGGGATGGCTAAAGTTGGGGCCGATGAACGCTGGAGGTGCTCGGGGAGGGATCACACGGCGAGTAGCCGCGTGTGGTAGATCACAAACACTGCAAACAACAAGATCTTACCCAGGTTCAGGGCCCTCGTGTGGAGGTAACAACCCTACTCATGCCTCTCTCTTTATATGGTGTTTTACCGAGTAGCCACAGTACACTTCAGGCCTTCAGCCGAGTAGCCACTCTACGCTCTAGTTCTCTCTGTGAGTAGTGAAGTAACCCAGAGTGTCGACCCTCGCACAGGAGGGGGCAGGGCACCTTATATACTGGTGCCCAGCCGGATAGAATAAGACTAAAAGGTACGACTTGACGTGACAGGAGCACTGCAGAACAGAGCACGCTTCCGGCTTCTCGCTGACGCTTCCACCGTAAGTCGTTGCGCCGTTCGGAGATGGGACCTGTCCACCCTTGTCAGTGAGATAGGGTAGACCCCTAGCCCTGTCCTGTCCCCTCTGTCAGTGACAGGACTTGACAGGCGCCTACCGCACTGTAGCCACGCCGTAGCGCGGATAATCACGCGCTCCGTAAGTTGAACCGCACGCTGTACGGATGCAGGATACGCGGGATCCTTTGTCAGAACGGCTCTATTGACTTCTGGCCCGAGTAGGAATCCACTCCCTCTACTCGGACCAACTCCTCTACTCGGAGGGATGTAACTTCTTTGATTCTTCCTTCTGGCCATTGGTGTGTACGACCGGATAGCTGCCTACCGGGTAGCGAGTACCGGGTAGCCAGCCTACTTAGTCAAATAACTCCTTTGATCTTGCCTTTAGCACTTGCCTTACCCCTACTTGGGGGTAACCCCCCGACATGTATGGTGCATAGCAAAGAGACCGCCGGTTCTTGACCATATGCTTCATCATCCCGTACATCCGCTGCCACTCGGTTTGGTGCAACCAAACTATTACAAACCGAACCCAACATGGTTTCAACCTCATGGACTCGCAGTTCCTTGCCTAAAATGACTAGGACTCTCCCTTGGACGTCTCCTTGTTGTTTTCCACGGCCACAACATTGTTTTCCATGCTCCGTCTTGTTTTCCAGCTGGTAGATGTTGTTTTCCTCAAGTGCCTCCTTCTTTGTTTTTCATCTTGTAATGGTTGTTTTCCAGCAGGTACTTGTTGTTTTCCAGCATGTCTTGAGGTCCTCCTCCCTCCATGGGTGTATTATCAATAACCCTGCTAATACATAATGCATAGGCTTAGGTAGTATAACATTCTTATAAACACAAACATTATTTATTATTAGGAAAGAATTCACCTTATAATGAATATGAGTGAGGCTTAATATTTTCTTCCAACTCAAGCATGTATAATCATCATGTACCCCTATTATATCCTCATAAGTGTAAAAGTGCATTGTTATCTGTTATCGGTTCCATTTCTTCTACGCAATCCAAAAAAACTTCAAAATTTGCTAGGACATGATTTGAACCGACTTTTCAAATGAAAGTGTGAAAATAAGTTAAGATAAGCTTATTTGTGGTCCGGAACTCTCTCGTTGCATATATCGTTGCGTGTAAAACATGTAGTATGTTAGGTTGCTAGTCGAAATACACGGGTCAATTTAGGGGATTGAAAAGCCTCTTTGGATGGTTTTTGTATGGTGGGCCATGAAGTACTAGCATGTTTTCTAAGCATTGAAATATGAGAGGTGCTATGTGTGTGTGACGCCCCGAGATCGGGCACTATGTAGATTTCAGCATTTCCGCCAAAATCCACATAATAACCGATTCCAGGTTGCCACTGGTGATAACATTACAACAGTTCACGAATATTCCGCAACAACAACAGAAAAGATATATACAAGATGACTCAAACGAGTCAGGGATACAACTGATACAATACAAAGATCCAAATAACAGCGGAAGAAACAACATATCGTCCGTCTACGGACAAGATACAAATTGGACTAAGAGTCCTGAAGATAACCGAGGTCGTCCAATCCCTGCTCAGGCCAAGCCGGAGGGATTCCCAAGCTAACGTCGTCAGACTTCCAACCTGTTGACTGCAATGTTGAATATGCAGCCACGAAAAAGGATTCGTGGGTCAGTACGGTTAAGTACTGGCAAGTGGATAAACCATACTCACAAGATACCGGCGTAGCCAGTCATCACAAGATACAAATACTTTGGGATCAACGGAAAGGAAGGGATTATTGCAAATAAGCGGCAGCGGGCTGCACTAAACAACTACAGAGACTCACTACAACATCCGGCTAAAAGAGGGGGATAAGATAGCGTATCGAAACCAACTACTCACCAAACAAACCCATCCAATGTTACCCCCTACTGAGGAAGCAACCCAAGGATAACTCACACTGTTGGATTAAGGATGGGTCAAGTTATTGTGTCAATAAGACTATTACTAGTCAAATATCATTAGTTAGGTGTAAGTTGTTCTGAGTACTTGTTAGCCAGTACTTTCACCAAGTTAACCATAACCGCGGAAAACACGGCTTCTCGAGAAGATTTACCCTGTAGGGGTGCACCAATTTGGCCGTACACGTAAGAATACCCCGCCAGATAGGAAATGCACTTCCACCAAGCGAGCCACTCAACACAACTCAACTCTTCTTCGCATCAAGCCCAAAGAACCCCGTGCAGTGAGCGCACGGCTAATCAAGCCCCACGAAGAAAAGGGGACCCTCATAGCACTCTAAGAACGTGTCTCCCTAAATGCCGACTACAAAAGTTCCACCCGGGTACCAAGGGTTCGCAAGAACATGCATGCGGCAAATGGAAAACCCGAACTAAATGAGGCGATTTGGACGAGATGCGAATCGAATCAAATTGAGGGGGGGCGCCCATACTCGCTTCCCACATGCGGTTAGTGCGCTCATCATGGATCAGTAGACAAGACCTTTTTCCTAATTAGGGTCGACACTAGCAGGCTTCAAAACCACGCCGGGCCTCCTGCGGGTGCCGTATCATCAAATTATTATTACCCAAAACATTAACATGTTGTTGATTGAATTGAAACCCAACTATCAAACTAAACAGGTGATAAGACGGACAACAAGACTTGAGCGCAAACAACACTAAGCATGCAACTACGACACGAGGGCCAACAGGGTAAACAAACAACAGTT
This sequence comes from Alopecurus myosuroides, assembly GCA_028641055.1. Lineage (NCBI taxonomy): Eukaryota > Viridiplantae > Streptophyta > Magnoliopsida > Poales > Poaceae > Alopecurus > Alopecurus myosuroides. The sequence continues at coordinate 194,765,227 of CM054062.1, forward strand.
AATAGGAATTGGAAGGAAGGCTATATCATGGCTGCAAGGTAACATATAATAGGATCGAGACACAAGCATCGAATCAACAGGCTAGAATAAGAACAACGGAAAGAATCGGTAACAAGTGATGAAAGACAGCCATGTGGCAGCAAGTGAGTATACTTGCCTGAGATCCAGCAAGTAGAGGTACATCCACAGAACTTGTCGTTGCTCACATCATCTCAACGTCCTATCCGGGAAGAAGCAACGAACCTCGAACAAACACCGGATGCAACAATTACTACTACGGCAAAAGATCCAGCATGATCAAGATAGGGATGCATGACAATTTAATGGATGCATAGAAATAAACTAGTTGACATGATGACATGTTTAAATGGACCCATGTGCAATTTGAGTTGCATATGAAAAGCCCATGAATTATGATTGAAACAATTGTTTTACAACTAACCAACAGGTGAAAGTGGTTTAGTATGATGCATGGATGAGGAAAACAACAAAATAACAACAATAGAACCAATTGGAAATAAGGTTTACCCATTTTGAAATTCACTTATTAAGTTTTGGAATTTTGGTTACTTAAAGGTGTCACACAAGCATTTGTTATTTTCATCAAGTTAAATTGTTCAAAATAGATAACAAAGTTCATATTTGAGAAGATCACAAAATTTTAGGTGGATTACATATTTCAATTATTTAAAAAGGAATTACAATGATTTAATTATGAATTAAACAAGTTTAAACAAGATTTAATTGAATTTAATTTAGGTGTGAATATTATTTGAATTTTATTTGTTCAAAACGTAGATTCAAATTCATAATTGAAAAGGTTATACTTTGCTAGTTTGAAAACATATTTTATATGTTCAAAAATAATTTAATTTGAACAAGTTATGAATTTAGCAAATTTAAATGATTTAAACAAGGTTTAAATTATTTAGGCAATTTTAATTATTCAAAAAATGAAAAAAAAATTATATTTGAAAAGATGGTTCAAAATAGCATGGAAAACATATTTTATTTATGTTATTTGGATTAAGTATGAATTATTTATGGAATTAACCAAAATTAAGAGGATTTGTTTGAATTTGAAATTTGAATGCATTTGAAATATTCAAAACAGAAAACAAAGGCTTTGAATAGGTAGAGAATTAAATTTGGTTCAAGAAACATATTTTATTTGCATTATTTGAATTTAGGAAATAAAAGTTATTATCATTTTGAAATTAGGGACCAAACTATAATGACAGGGACCTAAAAGAAAGAAAAGGAATTGCAGATGGGCCCCTTGGGCGTTTTTCACCCAGGGCACCCTAGCCTGGGCCTCTGCAGTGCGGGACCGTGCATCTGTGGCGGCCACGTGGGCGTGTGCGCAGTGAGGTGGCAGCAGGGGCCAATGACTGGTGGGTCCTGCCCCTGCGCGCGTAATTGACAAAAAGTGGGTTTTTATTCCCTCCGCGGGGATCGAACCCGGGACTCGTCTAGCGCGCAGAGGGAGCAGTACCACTGCGATGTTTCTGTTCGTGTGTTGGTACATGCTACTGTCTGAAGAAAAGGCAACGCACGGGTGTTAACTGAATTTCTTGCACGCAAGTTCAGATATTGCAGGATCGGGGAAGAAACGTACTGCGGCTGCTGGTGATTCCCCGGCGTTGATGCGACCTCGAGAACGTAGCATAGGGCAGATAGGGTTGCTGGGGTTGTGAGACGACCAGCCCATCGTGGCGCTGTGCACGGGTGAGCAGCAGAGGGCACAACCCCCGGAGCTGGAGCTTCTCTGCAACGGGTTCATGGCGGACAGAGCATGGTTCAGAAACTCACGTCGACAGAGAGCAGGGGAAAGAGCTGGGAGATGGCCGGAATCGGCCGAGAGGATCACCTGGAGGGTTAGGTAGAGGTTGGTCCAGCTCGAGGGCGAACAACGGCGATGAATTTCGACGGCGATGACGGCTGATCGTAGAGGAAAAGAGGATGTCGACGAAGACCGGGAATGATTCGGTTCCACTTCTTCGGGGCGGATGAAAGAGTGCGTCGAGGCGCAGCTACTGGCATCCTCGAACTGACCCGGAGAGGTTGGTGATGGTGGGTCGACGGCGAGCTCACGGCTCTTTGTATCTCTCTGGTGCAGGTTCAGTGAAACGGAGAGGCAGAAGGGGAAGAAAGGATGGAGGCGGCGATGGCTCGAGATGGAGGGGGATAGGGCTAGGGCAAGCAGTGGGGGGGGGGGGAAGGTTTTAAGGAGAGAAACGAGCTCGTACGGCGAGGCATCGTAGTGGGGGGAGGAAGATCTCACGGTGGGGAGCGAGTTCGTACTGTCGCTGACGACAGCGAGGAAGAAGATGCCCTCTCGAAGGGGTATCGGGCCAAAGGAAGGCAGGCTTGGGTGGTGATGGGCTGGGAGAGTGGGGTTGGGCTGTGGGTTGTTGCCTCCCCACAGCTCACCCTCTCTTTTTTATTTTTTTTCCTTATCTCTTTTTTTTTGTAAAGGATGGAAGAGAGGGAGATGGAAAATAGGGTTTGGGGGGGGGTTAATTTTTATAAATAAATCTTATCAATTGGCAAACAGCAATTTCAAAGCAATTGTGAATATTAAGTCCAAATATTGAAATATTAATTGGAGTTTTAAGTTGATAATTGAAATTCCATTAGTTTTCCATAAAGATTGATTTTTAAACAATTTATTCAATAACCCCAAACAATTTATGAGGCCTTATTGAATTAATTATTTGCAAGAATTTGATTTTTAAACCCACAATTTGATCATGCCCATTATAATTGAATTTGAAGTGTATTTGAATTTGTCATTAGTGTGTTGATTAAAGGGAGTTTTATTTAACAAGCAATTTGAATAAATCATCTTCACACTATTTGAAAACAATTGAGTTGTTTTAGTTGGCAATTTTTAAATTGGAAATTTTGAGCAATGTTTGAAAGTTTAATTTGGTTTGAGTTTTTGAGTTAAATAGGAAAACATGGTGCAATGCATATGATGCATGTGATGCAAAAAGAAAAAGAAAGCAACCAATTCTACTAAGGGGGAACACCCCAGGTGTTACAGTGTGTGACAGATTTTGTATGATTTGTGTACGATGCACACAGGAAACCAACGGATTGCATGTTGTACACAAAATTTTCGTACACACAGTAATAAAATTGAAATATTTATCTTCAATGTTTTTATTTTAGGAAGTTCCACATGTTTTCGTAGTTCACGAGGTCCATAACATGGAATAGGTGTCAAACAAACATGGAATAGGCGTTTTACACGTGTCCATACAAATTGATATTAAAATTTTCATGTAACACGAGAGACTTTTGTCTTTAGATCTACCCTTTTTATATATGTGAAAAGTAATTTACTATTTTTTCTAACTCTCTTGTAGCATGAATTCCAATAGGTAGCCCGAAATTCAATTATCAGCTAAGCGCCATATCAAATTTTTTTTTCCAATATGTAGCTTACAACAACCACAACGAAAAAGAGAGCATTTATGACTAATAATCCACCCTCAGAGCGTCATCCAATCAAACCTTGGGTATTAAGTTGCAAGCAACAGATTATTTCCTTAAGTAAAGTGTAATGTAAATAATAAAATTATCCATAGAGAAAGCATTGTTGTTTTCTCCCTAATGGCAACAACACACCCTCCATCCGTTACTTAGTTTTACAAGATAGTTTTTTAGAGTACTAGCTAACATCCATGCTAACTAAGGACTCCTAAGGTCAGGATAACTCTGATACCAACTTTGTAGAGGCCCCAAACCAGATGGTCCAGCCCCTCATATGCATCCATTCACGACCACAGGAATTCAGTCGTGAACAACAGAGGAAGTTAGTACACAGATAACATTATCCATTACACGAATAATAGAGTCTTACAACATATGGTCACATGACCAAGTCTTAACAACTGTCACGCAGGGCAGGCAAATGTCTCACATGCAGCGGAAACTTAGCAAAACACACAACGTAGAGAGCCCGTGTCACGCCTTCACCTACAGGATGCTGACCGGGAGTCGGGCCTAGTTCGCGTGGTCGTCAGTAAAGTACTCCTCCTTGTACTCCACCTCTTGCGGCAGTTCCTCAAAGTCTGACCAAGTAAATAGTCAGGGACGAAACCAATATGAGTATATTTGAATGTACTCTGCAAGACATCCTTTAAAAACTTACACAATGCAGGTATGCTTATATGGTGGAATATGTAGGCTATACATAGGGTTCACTAGCCATGGTGGATGTAAGATACATCATGGTTGCTTTAACATCTCTATACCTTTGTTGAAGAAGATACTTCAAAAGAAAATAATATAGTTTTATTTCTCTTGTAGATATCGCATGTACAAGGGGTTTTATAAAACTTGTTTTATAAAAGAAGGTTTCTCTTTGCAAAACTTCTTGTAAACAACTCCAGCTAGCCTTCATTAGTACCTCACAGGTACAAGTCCTCTTTCTCAAAAACATCCTTTTTGAAAACATGACACAATGCTAGCTATATGGCCATTCAACTGCCCATATCCGAGGGCTCAACTATTCAGAATAGTTTTACTCTGCAGAGGTGTACACAATCCACAAGATCCAATCATCTTCCATGAACCACACATGGACCGTCACAACGGCATGCGAACATCAGATAAATGATCCTAACTGTCCACTCTGGTCAAGCTAGTATATGCATATCCCTTCAACTGGGTTTATTCTCCCCGGCACCATGTCGCACATTGCCACTGCAGGAGACCCAACTGTCGCATCTGGGGGTAACTTAATCCCTCACTTTGCATGTCCCGTTCCTCCCTCCTGGCAACACTTCGGTTTAGAGAATCATCCTCTCTATAGCACCTTGGGATAGAACTTACAGTAACACGAACAACTTTCTATGTAGGCCTCGTACCCATGTTGAGGTAGAGTGGAAGTACGTCTTGGTTGTCCAACGAAGACTAGGTTATGTGTCTTTTGTAAACCATTTCAAAAACAATACTCTTTGCCTCCTCCGGTGAACAAGGTCCGACCTTTCCACCGTGGACTTTTCATAAAGTATTTGTTTGTAAAGGCACATTTTTAAAATGTCCACTTAGGGACTCAAGATTATTATCTTTGGTGGTATTTATATACCATATGGTGGCTAAAGGCTTGGTAACACCAAGTTAGACTATTGGCAATGTGATAGATATATATATAATATTAATAGTAATGATAGCCACACACAAATAGTTTTGGTAATCATATTTTTGTAAAACTTCAGAAGTAAATCATGCATGATAGATAATGATAAGTAGTATAACAGCAAGCTTTAGGATGGCTTGCCTTGGTACTGTCTTGGCTCTTGCTCTTGGTAACAACATGAATGGTAATAATAACCTCCGGCACCAACTACTTCCTCCTCATTTTCTATCGTCGCAAAATAAAATAAAGGACACACAATCAGAACCAATCTAAGGCAAACAATGATTCTAAGGCATACATACAGCAAGTAATTCAAAAGAAAACATCACCCAAGTTGGCAAAAATAACACTTCACAAGCACACACAAAAATAACAATAATATCACTAACACTACTAGGGTAGAGAAATTTTATTTCTCACCAAAATGAAATGGAACCAGTGGGTGTGCCACTAGTTTTCCAAGACATTTAAGAGGTCAAAAGCCTCTTGTTATACTTGTGGAAAACAATTTTTCCACCAAACAAAATACAAGCTACACATACTAGTGAATAACAACACCATGAATAATAAACACACAATGCTACTCATGCTTCTCTATGAACTCAAGTGCAAACTAACAGAGGTGAGAAAATCTCATAACCAGTACCAAAATGGTACTGAACTCAACAAAACAACACTAAAAACCTAGGTAAGAAACTATCAATAGTTTGCTTACAAACTCTATTTAAATAAAAGACTAGAAAACAAAACTATTCTAATCCTATTTCTATTTGATTTCAAAACATGCACAAACTTTCTTACATACTAGTACTGCAAGAAAACAACATTATAACAGAAAGCAAAACATCTACACATGCTAGAAAACAATATTTAAGCATGCAAACAATTATTCAAAACTTAATACACAAGATTTATTCTAAACAGAAAAGGTGTTGTATCTAGAAATGCATGCCATAAATAATCTAGAGCTCTAAAAATTACACAAATCTAGTATTACATATACCTAATCATACACAAACTCATCCAATTGGATTCACATCAATAAGCATTATTAAATACTCTCTAAAAATCCTAGAAAAGGCTACTGGAAAAATACCAAAATGGATGGCATCTCCAAAAGGTAACTCCCCTTGATGTGAGGTCAAGTGCTACTGATATATACTTAATAGCTACTAAAAAAAATCGTTTGACCAAAATGTCCACAGATTCTAAAAGTTATGCATAAAATACTCTAACAGATAGTGTGTGGCAAAATAATTACTACAGCAAAAATATTGCTCCAAAACCAGATCTACAAGTGGCATGTGGTTAATAAAATGTATACCTACTGTCACTAATTTTGGTTGATTTTATTTCCTAACATTTCTATTTTTCCCCAGACTAAACTAAAACGTCTGTCTCTCTGCAATTTTTAAACGGAATAAAAATTACTGCGCGGGTCGGGTTTCTTTTGCGTGCGGCCCAACTGCGTCGAAAACGGCCCGACACGCTTGAGCTGCACGCGCAAAGCGCGTACCGTTTCGCGGTTTAAACATGGCCGTTGATCTCGCGATCAACGGCGCGCTCTCATCTCCCTCCTCTCTCTCTCTCTCTCTCTCTCTCTCTCTCTCTCTCTCTCGAAAACACGAAGGAGACACGGGCCGGCGGCGAGGGATGCGATTGCTCACCCTGGGGGTTCGAGGGACAGCGGTGAGGGGTCGATGAAGTCACGTGGGGGCGGTGCGGTGCAGGGGCGCAGTCACAGAGGGTCGCGGGGCCTCCAAACAGCGACGGGCAGCAGCGTGGCCACGACCGCCCCGGCGATGTCGTCGAGGTTCCTGCAAACGAGGGGTCACGGGGTTGGTCAGGATGCATCTGCGGCGAGTGGCGAACACAGAAGAGGTGAAAAACAGGGGTGAGGTGGCGTGGGGCGTGCTCCACCTCTGTTTCCTCTCCGCGGTGGCCTGCAACGAAATTAGCTCTGCGGGGCTCGTTGTGAGCTCGCGGTGCTCGATGCACGGGATGGGAGGTGGATAGGAGTGTGAGGAGTGGGTTGGCACACTGAGGGCGTTCCCGTGGCTTTATAGCCACGACGTTGTGATCGTGCGCATGTGGGCGCCCATGGGCATGGCCGTGGTGAGCTCAGGGTGTGCTCCAGAGCGCCCACGCCGTATTTCTGGCCCTTGGCGATGTCTAGGAGGCGTGGAGTGGTGCTCTTCTGCGTCGTGCGTCGAGGAGGAGGAGAAATGGAGGCGGACATGGCGACAGTGGCGCGTAGAGTGGCGTGCTCTGACAGCTCACCCATATCTGTCTCCTCTCTCTGCACCTTTGTTCCCTCTTCGCTCTCTCCCTCTCTGGTCAACTCCAAAAGAATCCAAGGCTTGGTAAACAGAGTAGATACATAGGGATTCTAGAAGGACAAGGTGGCACGGCCTAATTCGAATCCAATCAAAAGTTATAAGCATTCAAACTAATGTCAATCAAACAGTTTCAGAAAGTTTCAGAAAATTCAGAAAATGACTTGGTCATTTTTGGCTAAGTGTCAAAACAGACAAAACCAACAAAATTTGTTTTCTGTTTTCAAGGCCCAAATGTTTTCCAATTTTTTTTCAAAGCATGGGGTTGTTAAACATGATTTGTACTTTCATAAACATCATTTGAAAACAAATTTGAAAATTTGGAAGGCTCTGAAAACAAGGTGGGAAAATGGCTACTTTCTGTTTTTCTCTGTTTTCTAAAAATCCCTTTTTCTGTCTTATTTTTCTTCCACAAAAACCAACAAGCATTTGATTGTTTTCTTATTCCAAAATCCAAACCAAACTTACACATTTGTAGTCCATATATCAGAGAACACTTTAATGCCAATAAAACATAAAATTTGATCCTCTAACATATTGAAAACAAGTTCTAAATATTGCTACTTGGCTAGTTTTTCAGAAACAAGTTTAAATAGAAAACACAAAGGGAAACATCCAAATATTATTTTGCCAATTTTTTTTCTTGATCCTAACAAAGCCAAATAATTTTGTTAGGTTGAAAGCAACATTGATACAACACTTGGGATAAAAATTGTCTAGATCATATTATGGAAAACATCACAGAAACAATAAGAATCACCAGGAAAAATTGATATTTGATTTTAAAAAAAAAGCTTGCTTGTATTGCATAGATGCTCATAGTCTCATACATCATGTTGGATTACACAAGTGCGTTACTAAAAGTTTTTGTTGGCCCACAAAAATGGCTTCCTTCACTATATTACATGTGGTCCAAAATCTAGGGTGTGACATGATTTCCTGATGCTTGGAACATATTCCTTACAAGGCGTTTACATCTTGTTCACAGGTCAGTGGCCTGCATTCTACCGTCTTTTGTGTATGCGCAGAGGTGATATCTTCGCCATCAAGATAGAGATCAAGCCACGGTGCATCCATCTTACATTTGAGAAAGTGAGCACCGAAGAGGCCAATGAAGAATATAATCTCAGCGACATGGACGTGGAATCCATTGAAGAAGAGGAGTCTAGTGAAGAAGAGGCTGACCCCCTAATAAAAGAAGAGGTCAAAGAGGAGATTCAAGAAGAGATAGACCCCCTGATAAAATTAGAGGTGATCAAATAGGAGATCAAAGAAGAGGTGGACCCCTAATAAAATAAGAGGTCAAGGAGGAGATTAAAAAGGAGGTTAAAGAGGAGACCGAATAACAGAGTGTCTAGTTAACATTGCTAGGCATTGTTGTTTGCAGTATTTTTTTCTTGTTCAGCAACTAAACAGGATTTTTTTTCGTATGTCTGTCGAAAAGTTTAAGTGTGCTCTCCAGGCACGCTCTGAAATAATGTAGCGCGTACTTATTTAGATACAAGCTCTTTGCGAAACCATGGAATATCCCAGCTAGGGAAACCCTAAGGTGTAAAATGCTATTGTGCTTTAATGTCAAATTTGAGACAAATTTCAAATTGGATGTTTAAATCAAATTTGAACCAAATATTTGAAGTCCATTGCTCTGTGATATGATATTGCAGTGTTTTGTAAGCACAATAATATAACACGAATAGGTAATCAATTCGGCCTCTTTGCTTTGTGGAAGAGATATTTATGACTGAATGTATGTACATGAAAGGTCTCTGGGTTAAACAAATGCCCCTCCTAGACCTACAACGGCCGCAATATAGCACCTACACATTTTGGTGGACGATCCGAGTGCATGCAAACCCGACCAACTCATCATTCTTTCAAATAGATCGTCTAAAAAAACCTATGAGCCGGACGCTTTTTGTAACACCTGGGGTGTTACCCTTGGTAGAAAGTGTTTGTTTTGTTATTGCTTTGCATCCATGCATCATATTGCATTGCACCATGTTTGCATCATCCCCATGATTGCGCACTATGCCATGATATTGATTGTCTACCCTTTCTGCATTGTTTGTTTGCTTCTTCTCGGTTAGACGACGACGCTGTTGACGTACCCTGCGTGATTGATATGAAGTACGTCGACAGTAGTGCCTATGGTCTCTAGTGGATAGTTTACATCGACGGTGGAATAGCAGGGCTTGTGTTGTCGCGCATAAGCGCAGGCCTACCAGGAAGCTGGGACGTGGGAGCAGTTATGCCCCATAATCCAAGCATCTGCTATCCAGTTCGGCCCGATGAGTATCCCCTAGAAACCAGGGTGCGACAAAATGGTATCAGAGCCTTGGTTCCGATTCCCGAGATTGTTTCGATACGAATGGTTATCGAAGCAACGGGTCCGCAAAGCCTGTAGGTTAACCTCGCTAACGGTCGTTGTTTCTAGAATGTCAAAAACTATTTCTGCTAAACTATTTTGAAAAACATCTCAATAGGATTCCTGTTTTTCTCCTTATCCCTATTCTGTTTCCCCTCCCATCTTATTTGTTTTGGAGTCTACTCTCGTATTCAATCTTTCAAAGTGTTAGGATCCTACGTGGGTGGACGTTTTCTGAGCCCTTAACCTAATAGGTCCGATCATCGGAAGATTCCTGGTGGAAGAACATCGTCGTCACTCCGAGCAAGAATCTCTTGTTAGTGGTGTCGAGGAGATCAACCGGAAGCCCGAAGAATCGATAGTCGAACTTCTTTCCCCTCCCGGGTTAGCAGGTGGATTGCGAGGGCGCAATCCCTTGTTAGTGGTGTCGTCTGTAACACCTGGGGTGTTACCCTTGGTAGAAAGTGTTTGTTTTGTTCTTGCTTTGCATCCATGCATCATATTGCATTGCACCATGTTTGCATCATCCCCATGATTGCGCACTATGCCATGATATTGATTGTCTACCCTTTCTGCATTGTTTGTTTGCTTCTTCTCGGTTAGACGACGACGCTGTTGACGTACCCTGCGTGATTGATATGAAGTACGTCGACAGTAGTGCCTATGGTCTCTAGTGGATAGTTTACATCGACGGTGGAATAGCAGGGCTTGTGTTGTCGCGCATAAGCGCAGGCCTACCAGGAAGCTGGGACGTGGGAGCAGTTATGCCCCATAATCCAAGCATCTGCTATCCAGTTCGGCCCGATGAGTATCCCCTAGAAACCAGGGTGCGACACTTTTCCACACTGACGCGCACATACTTTGAGGCCGTCCGTAATATAGACTGGCTCCTATAATGTAGGCTACAACGTCGGTTATATTTCGCAACCGTTTTACCGATTATGGGAGGCGGGGTTTGATTTCGGCCCATCGCAGATCAGAGCTTATTGGAGCCGGGTTTTTCTTTACAGGTGGTTTATCTACGCAAACCGGCTAAGGGGTAGTGTTTTCGAGTCTGCTTTTTTTAAGGGTAAAAGCGCCTCTAGTAACGGTCTCTAATACTCAGTTTTCTACTAGTGTAGGTTGCGCAATGGGAATTCAATTTTTTGCCAAACTACTACGCAACCGCCAAGATCTATCTATGCAGATACACTTGAATATAAATTTCAAGATCTAGTTTCAAGATCGTGTACAAAACACCGTTGTAGCGGAAGATGTGTTGATGACGATGTCGATGAAACCTATGGAAGATCCTCACGCACAAGCCTGTGGGCGAGGATGTTGCCGACTCTCCATATCCAGCATCATGATCCAGCAGACTTAGGGTCTCACATGTTACCCCTCTAAGAGTATGCACAGATACGCGGGGCACATTCTGAAGCGCATCGTTGTCCAGGACTTGGCGTTTCAGGTGTATATGAAGGTGGAGTTCTCAACACATGAGAGAGAGAGAGAGAGAGTAATTAGAAGCTAGGTCTAATCGGGAGAGGATCACCTCAACCTAATTAGAATAAGCTCTAATTCTATTAGAGGAAGCTGTAATCCAATTAGAGGAGACTCTAATCCTGATTAGAAGATATCTAAACCAATTAGAAGGGCTCGAATTAGATTTCTTTAATTAGTATTTCTAATTATTGGAGAGGTTCTAATCCTATTAGGAGTGATCTAATCAGAAGCTCTAATTAGTTCTTCTAATTATTAGAGAGATCTCTTATCAATTAGAAGTGCTCTAATTAGAATCTCTAATTAGTCCTCTAATTCTTCTAAAGAAATAGAGAGGCCAAAAGGCTCAATTGGTATGTCTCCAAAGAGGAGGAGCGTGGGATTATATATTGGGTCAAGGAGGACACCTGCCATAGGAGGGGGGGGTCAGATTCCCCCTCCTAGACTTGGCCGCACCACACCTCCTAGGAGGTTTCGGATTGGACTCCAAGTGGAGTCCAATCCCACCTTCTTTTTCCCCCTCTCATTTATTTCTCAAGTAAATTCAGGAAAAATAATATGGAAACGTTGTGCACTCTGTGAGACCACGGGCCCCACTTGGCATTCCCTAAAATTAGGTTTTTCCAGAAAATTATTAGAGAAGTCTCTAATTCAATTAGAAGTGCTCTAATTAGAAGGTCTAATTAGTTATCTAATTCTTCTAGAGAAAGAGGGAGGCCAAAGGCTCAAATTGTATGTTCCCAGAGAGAGGAGGGGTGGGGATTATATAGTGGGTCAAGAGAGGGCACCTGTCATAGGGGAGGAGGACGGTTTGCCCTCCTCTCCCTTGGCATCACCTCCCCTCCTAGTAGGAATTGGATTGGACTCCCAAATGGAGTCCAATCCCTCTCGCTTTTTTTTCTTTTTCTTTTTCTTTTCCCCACTCATTTATTTCTCAAATAAATTCAGAAAAATTCCTACGGAAAACATGTGCACTTTGTGAGACCATGGGTCCCGCCTAGCATCCCCTAAAATTAGGGTTTACCCAGAGGACCATGACCAGGAAAACATAGCCATCAAACACCCAATGAATTAGTTGTAAAAGGCAAGACTAGGGTTTGTTTCTAGGTTCATGTTACTACACGTGAGCGTGAGTTTTCCTCTAAATCTCATATTCAGGAACCACGTCAGGTATATCATAGTAATATGAATCATAATTATGAAACATATTATAAATATTATTGCCTTTTGGGCATACATCCAACAAAAATAAGCATGGAATAAGAAAAAAATATAGATACATGAAACACACATCAATCCCATACACGATTAGTTACAAAAGCATTTTGACAAGCACTCGTTGCATCAGTTTCAGGGAAATCTAGCATCAGTACTTGCCATCAACGCCCTTGGAGATTGGGCTCGACACTAAGCTTCTTGAAAATGAGGAAGTTCCAATTTGTAGATCATGAGAAATGTCAAATCCTGGCCAATTTTGACCGAGGATGGCTTTTCCATTGACATCCTTCAGCTTGATGTCCTATTTGCAGCTAGTTGTCGTTCCAAGGGTGATCTTCTTCAGGGTGAGACCCAAATATGGCCGAAGACGCCTAGATCAGAAAGCACCCCTAACTCAGGTGCGATCAACAACTTCCAGAAGTTGATAGGAGACACCTCTTCATGGAAAAATGGCCAACATTGGCTGGTATTCTTCCTGGCCTTTCATTGGATCTCTCTCCAGCAACCGCCATAGAGATCCCACGATAAATCCAGCAATATTTGTTTAGCAATGCAAGCGATGAGTACCAATGAACAACAAAGAAAACTATCTCAGAATAACAAGCACACATAGTTGATAGGGTAATAGAGATGGTGCAGCTGGAACCAAAGGAAATGCACAACCAATGTGCTTGTACATAGCTTCTAGTCCCGTCACACTATCCCTATGAGTCTACTTTACCAATAAACATGTACGAGTGATGCTCCTTTGCAGTGCACACGGTACGATAGGAGTACCAATTGCACTAGTATTGTTCCACATTTTAATCAATGGGTAGGAAGAAAGTAAATGACAAGCCTCATACAACAATCATAAAACACTCAAGAAATGATCTCTTAGTACCAGGAATCATGTACAAGTAATTTTCTACTAGAAGGGTTAGGCGCGCTTTGCCGCGCCCAAATGCATACATGTGCAGTTATTTGTTAGGGATTGTGTTCTTCATGTGGTTCAGTCTTAGCATGCATTAATCTATTGGACCAGGTAAAAAAATTGGCCCGATTAATTCACTACAAGCATTAGCAACGCATACTTCATACCCACCACATACTAACACGTATGCCACTGAAATGTCATCAAAGTTAGCAATTCCAAAAGTGATTACAAATATAGAAGATAATCATTACAAAACTTTCAAAGGCAATAGTAGTTGTACAACAATGGGAAGTTATAGTTCTATTCATACCACAAAAATGACCACAAACAATTGACCATTACATGTTTATTCATAGCATCTCACCATTCATGCAACATTAGAAAATTAGCTAGCCTAGTTGATAATAATTAGTGCACACAAATTCTCTCATTCATGCCTCATTAGAAAGATATCTCCTTAACAACGGGAAAAAAAATCATTAGTTATGTGTACTCATATTCTATCAAATAAGCATTGGGTAACTTGAGCCCTTCAAGGAAGAAAAACATAACAATTAAAAGAACCATCTGCATTTATCATTTCCCTTTTAAGATAGCAAGGTCAATGAATCTCTGAAGTAGGTAGAAAATAGATGGATTGAGATAAAATCCTAATACATGTGCATGATTTAATTATCAAATCGATAGAGAATGGTTTCACCGACTTTCCACAAACTATATAATTAGAAAGGTTGAAATAAATATGTCCTTGCAAGCAGAATAAGGACAACCAGAGAGTGTAGAATAATGGACACATGACACCATCATGTCCCTAAAGGCCTAAACATTTTCAATGGGCAGGGGTAAAGCAACTATAGGTTGCCGAGGAGTGGAGGATCCTAATGTACATAGATATGAAATTTGAGCTGCTGTGGAGGAGATTAAACTATATTAAGTTGCCAGAATGCCAAAACTAATGCAACCATATGAAAGACCACTAAGAAGTAAGATTAAGATATACTAATTATTTTAATCAGCAATGGAATAAGCTAGGGCATTTGACATGGTACCAAGGGTTTGAAATTTATAGATAATTGATGCTTCAGAAGCAATAATCTACCATAAATGGTTCGTGAGCTCGCGCTAGTAAAAAGCAATTAACAACAGTAGCAAAAATTCATATTGGCACCCGAGCTCACATGCTCTTGTTAAAGTACGAAATTTTAAAAATATATAGAAAAACACTTCCAAAAATTATGGAAAAGGATAGAGACATACTTATACAAGTTTTACACATACGCGCAAATTTTCATGCAAAAATAACATGTGTGGTGCTCTAGACAAAAAAAGACAAACTCAGTGCCCAACATGAGATTTAAAAATGTCTTTTTCTGGCACTTAATTTGTCTTTTTTGTACATAGCAGCATAGATGTGTAGCACAAATGTTATTTCTTTACAAAAATTTACGCGTATGTACAAACTTGTCTACTTTTGGCCCTGATTTTTTTTCATAATTTTTAATGTGTTTTTATATTTTTTTAAATTTCGTAAACTAACAGGAGGATATGAGCTCGGGTGCCAAAATGTCACTCCCAGTAGCAGACCATACTAAACGAATCTTCAGTCACGCGAAACAATTTGTATTTAGCACTAACCAGTTTCTACCATAAAATTGCTTAACAAGACAAGATAAATCGATTTTTAGTTGCTACTATATACATCAATGGTAGTAGGGTTGCCTTAACCTAGAATTTGTTCCTTACAGGAGCAGTGACTTTTCTCCATGTGGTAGTGTTGTACATGTAAAAAAAATAGAAATGAGGTGAGAGGTAGAGAGTATACATTTTATCAGTTACTTGCAGCAGGTGCGGCTTCAGACCATTATAAGGTTATTGATACTCTACATTTGGTTGCGAAATTAGAAAACTACGGTTTACAACACCTAATAGAAACCACATCAAGTTATAAGGTAAAGAGTAAAAAATCATCACTAACCAGAAAAGCAGGCATTGGCCGCGTTCGCCAGCTTTGGTTGCAGTTATAGTGAAATTCCACGAGAGGTCAAGAGCCTACTATGCAAAAATTAAATATTTGTGTTGCAGATTGTGGCAAGTAAAGTGAATCGTTCTGTTGCAAACAAACAAAACCTGAAAGCGAACCCAGATGACGATCCCATCTACTTCAGAAATCATACTTCATCGGAAAAGTAAAATCAACTTCCTAAATGTACATCTGCGCGTACAAACATACCTCGAGGTGATACTTCTCCTTTGTACTTGATGAATGACAAAAAGGCGCATAATACAAGCGAAGGCAGCCAAAAAAGATGAGAAGCTAGCAGATATAGGACTTATTCTGCAAACAGGTTCACCGGCGAAAACAGTTAACAAAAACCAGGGAAAGATAACAGTAGCAATAGCGTTCGGTGCAGTCAGTTCCCTGTGCCCCTGTCGATCTGTCGTGGCTTGTGGAATGGCCAGTTATTCTTGCGATCCAGGCAGTCGCGATGCAACGACCGGACAACTAAATGACCTGTTAGATAGTAGAATGCAAAAGCAAGTGGCCTCTACCTGAATCAACCACACTGCAAGAAAAAATAAGGGACATCCAGCAGGCCAGCATAACAAGCTTAACTGAATGGACAACATCACACACAATCATATAGGACGAAAGAACTATAAACTTCTACCCATACCATCTCCACACCAGAACCAGGCAAGCGACGTAGCGCTTCGTGAACAGACGGCAGTGGAACACACAAAGCAGAGGCCAAGCGAAGACAGGTCCGCATAGATCGAATCCAAAAGGAAAATAGCTAACCACGTGCAAAAGGAAACAGCAAGCATGGACAAAAAAATGACGCCCCAAAACCAATGAAAATACGCCCAGTGATAATGGCGCAGCGCCGCATCCTCGAAGGTGACCCCGTCAGCGAATTCCCTGCCCAACGGCAGCAAAGCAAAAAATAGAACCTACCCAAAGAAGCACAAACCGAGAAAGGGATCTCCGTGGACAGCTTGCAGGCTGCAGCTACGGCTGCTAACGGCACACCGCCAGGAGCCAAGACCGCCGACGATCATTTTTACCTAAGGAACAAAAATAATGTGATACATGCAAGAAATCCATACACTTGAGTATAACTAATCAGTGATTCAGAAACGATACTATGCATATGTTCCATTTTTTTGGCAGGGGCGTGTAAACATGCTTCATTGAACTAATACTATTCAAGAACAAGATCAACCCGACCTAGGAAGAAACTGACAATGCTCCATTGAACTGGTTAACCGATACACATGGAATTTCAGAATGGCCACTACAGAAACCGTTCCAAGCATGATCAAAAGGTACAAATTTATCCACTGAATGAGAAAGGAACATCGACTCTTGATTTTATTTGAGTATAGAAATGTGTAAAGGAGGAGTCTTGCATGTCCATCCATTCATGCCTCACTTCAGCTGCAGCGTGAGCCTACCATGCCCACAATCTAACTTTGTAAGGGAGGTATTGTTAAGAAACAACCAGTAGCCTCTGAGCTTGGGTTTCCCATGCATCAGATTCTGGCCTTGACGAAAACCCATACAGATATAATTAGTTTGCTTCTTTCTTTCAGTGCAACGGGAATAGAGATCATCTACCATATATTTGCATCTAAGTCAAAATATACACGGGGTATATATGCGTGCCTCTTTCCATATTACAATTCGCACTCTTGACTTCAAGATGTTGGGCTGGACTACGTTGCTTGGGTCTCTTTTTGGTTTGGAGTAGCTCGCGCAAGAAAATTCAAAATAAATGCATAAGCATACATTTTGATCTCCATAAATAACAGAAATTTCGGATCTGCACAGCAGACAACATCAGATCCGATTTATCTCTAAACAAAAATGGATTTGTTCCAGATATAAAAGAGGAAGTAAAGAATGTGCATACAGAATCATCTCGATCCGATCTACAAGAACGTGGAGAAATTTCGAGAGAAATTTAAGAGAAAACAAGAACATAAAATTGCATCTTGTCCCCCCAGACGGATTCAGACCCTCCACTGCCAGATCCGAGAGGTACACGGGCCGGATCTTGTCCCCGCCACCCTTCATTCTGCCGACGCGGCCAGCCTCTCGCGGAAAGTCAACGGACACGGCTCCTCCCTGATGCCCTTCTCGCCGCCGATGGGAGCTGAACGGAGGTGGAGGTGGGAGGAGAACCGTCAAGGGGGTGGGGTAAATGATTTTGTGTAGTTTGTCCCATATATAGAGGGGTCTAGTTGCATATTCGTCTAAGTGGAGGATCGTTTTTGTAAAAAGCAGATGAAACAGACACCGACGTGCGGGGCCAACCTGAGGACGAAGGAGAACGCAACATTCCATGCTTGGTTAGATACGAGCAAAACGCACGCGAAGAATAGACTCCAAAAGGCCGACGCGCGGGCCCATAGCACGGCACAGCAGCACGCAACGACGGGCGACAAACGAAAGCAGATGCGCACAGCAGTCCCAGCGACCGACGCGCGGGCCCGCCCTGAGGACGCACCAGACGGCGCTATTTCCTCGCCAAATAGAGTTTTCTCCATGTGGTAGTGTTGTACATGTAAAAAAATAGAAATGAGGTGAGAGGTAGAGAGTATACATTTTATCAGTTACTTGCAGCAGGTGCGGCTTCAGACCATTATAAGGTTATTGATACTCTACATTTGGTTGCGAAATTAGAAAACTACGGTTTGCAACACCTAATAGAAACCACATCAAGTTATAAGGTAAAGAGTAAAAAATCATCACTAACCAGAAAAACAGGCATTGGCCGCGTTCGCCAGCTTTGGTTGCAGTTATAGTGAAATTCCACGAGAGGTCAAGAGACTACTATGCAAAAAATAAATCTTTGTGTTGCAGATTGTGGCAAGTAAAGTGAATCGTTCTGTTGCAAACAAACAAAACCTGAAAGCGAACCCAGATGACGATCCCATCTACTTTAGAAATCATACTTCATCGGAAAAATAAAATCAACTTCCTAAATGTACATATGCGCGTACAAACATACCTCGAGGTGATACTTCTCCTTTGTACTTGATGAATGACAAAAAGGCGCATAATACAAGCGAAGGCAGCCAAAAAAGATGAGAAGCTAGCAGATATAGGACTTATTCTGCAAACAGGTTCACCGGCGAAAACAGTTAACAAAAACCAGGGAAAGATAACAATAGCAATAGCGTTCGGTGCAGTCAGTTCCCTGTGCCCCTGTCGATCTGCCGTGGCTTGTAGAATGGCCAGTTATTCTTGCGATCCAGGCAGTCGCGATGCAACGACCGAACAACTAAATGACCTGTTAGATAGTAGAATGCAAAAGCAAGTGGCCTCTACCTGAATCAACCACACTGCAAGAAAAAATAAGGGACATCCAGCAGGCCAGCATAACAAGCTTAACTGAATGGACAACATCACACACAATCATATAGGACGAAAGAACTATAAACTTCTACCCATACCATCTCCACACCAGAACCAGGCAAGCGACGCAGCGCTTCGTGAACATACGGCAATGGAACACACAAAGCGGAGGCCAAGCGAAGACAGGTCCGCATAGATCGAATCCAAAAGGAAAATAGCTAACCACGTGCAAAAGGAAACAGCAAGCATGGACAAAAAAATGACGCCCCTGTGGAAATTGTTTGATCCTTAATAATTCGTTGTATTGATTTGGCCCTCATATGGGGTATATAAAGGAGGTACAAGGGGTAGAGGGAGACTTGGAGTACAAGACACCTAGAGTCCTAATCTATCCCTACACATATACGTGTTCGTATTCTAACATCCCCCCTCAGTTGTAGCGGGAGTGAAGCGGACGCTTGCGACTGGAATTGAAGTCTTGCACTTCCGTCGCTCCTCCTCTCCGTCATCATCATCTCTGCTCTCTTCCCTCCCGCAGTCACAGCGGGAGTGGCGTGGACGCAAGTGACGACGCGGACGCTGTTGACTGGAGTTGTTGTCGATGTGCTGCTGTAGACGTAGCCGTGATGTCGATGTCGAGGTAGCTGATGGTGATGTAGCCGTAGTCGAGGTAGTAGTGGTCGATGTAGTACTCGTCGTAGTTGTTGTAGCCGCAATGCCGGAGGCGCAAAAAAATTGCGCGATGTGTATGACGGTGCTGCAGTTGTGTTTTTTTACGACGTTTCGCACCTTGATAGGTACCGTCGCGGGCGTCAAAGGACGCGGTCGTAGGTCATAAGTGAGTCCACCAGTTTTGCCAGGACTGGGAGAAGCTCACCAAGCACACAACGGTTTTGCCAGAACCGTGCGCGCGGTCATAGGGGCTTTCACAATAGTGATGCCGGGTTGTCGATGCAGTCTTAGCCGTCGGACGCGGTCGATGCCGTCGTCGGTGTCGTGGCGTCTTGCAGTTATACTGTCAGAGGACGCGTGTCCAGCCTTGTGGACGTCGTAGTTGTAGCGGCAGCGGCGTTGTGTTGACGAGGTTGTCGATGAAGACCACGTTGATGTAGACCTTGGCGATGCGGTGTCGGCGATGAGGCGGCATGCATGAACGTTGCTTGGAGGCGTCCCTCGTGGCGACGATGATGTAGATGCCATGGTGTCGGAGAAGTCGACGAAGTTCCACACCGGCCTGGCGTGTGGTGGATGTCGCTTCTAATGGATGGGCTCGATGAAGATCTTGAGTCGTATATGGCGTAGTCGTACAGCTTGATGTATTTATTCGGTCGGTGCTGTCCGTGTTGAAGCTCGTAGGCATGGCGGCGCGTATGCACGCGAGTCTAACTCGTGATGGATCTGCCTAAAAAAGACTGCACGTACTGACCCTTGTGATGTCTTCAGGCATGACGTACTTGAGAAAGCCTTGGGTGCAGGTCTCCACATACTGATCCTTGGTGGTGATCGTCGATGCACTGCTCCCGATGATAAGTTATCCTGGCCATGGAGTGTGGCTGCATGGAAGGATGCGCAGACCACGTGAACAAGTACCGTGGAAGCCGGCTCATGTCGCATGTTAGAGGGCGATCTGCCGTTCCATGTCCGTATCGGGAGCACGTCGTGCGTGTCCACGTGGTAGAGTCGCCGAGTGGACGCAGCCGGAGGTTGAGGTAGATCGAGCATGGCGCTGATTTCCGCCGCCTGTGATCTCCGCTGGACTTGCACTGGTTTTCGCCAGAAATTTTGATGCTCGAATCTAGGGATCTTTATTCGTAGCTATTGGATCTAATCTATGGAATAGAAAATTTAGAATTGGCCTAAACAAATCTAAAGAACCGATTAGATCATTGATCTAAACCGGGTGCCGCGCCCCCGAGGAGAGATCTCCCCGGGGGCGGCGCGCTGCGGAAGTGGTGGAGAAACCTAGGATCGGCGCCGTGAGGCTAACCGCTCTGATACCATGTGGAAATTGTTTAATCCTTAATAATTCGTTGTATTGATTTGGCCCTCATATGGGGTATATAAAGGAGGTACAAGGGGTAGAGGGAGACTTGGAGTACAAGACACCTAGAGTCCTAATCTATCCCTACACATATTCGTATTCTAACAGCCCCAAAACCAATGAAAATACGCCCAGCGATAATGGCGCAGCGCCGCATCCTCGAAGGTGACCCCGTCAGCGAATTCCCTGCCCAACGGCAGCAAAGCAAAAAATAGAACCTAGCCAAAGAAGCACAAACCGAGAAAGGGATCTCCGTGGACAGCTTGCAGGCTGCAGCTACGGCTGCTAACGGCACACCGCCAGGAGCCAAGACCGCCGACGATCCCTGCCAGGAAACAAAACCGCCGACGATCATTTTTACCTAAGGAACAAAAATAATGTGATACATGCAAGAAATCCATACACTTGAGTATAACTAATCAGTGATTCAGAAACGATACTATGCATATGTTCCATTTTTTTGGCAGGGGCGTGTAAACATGCTTCATTGAACTAATACTATTCAAGAACAAGATCAACCCGACCTAGGAAGAAACTGATAATGCTCCTATGAACTGGTTAACCGATACACATGGAATTTCAGAATGGCCACTACAGAAACCGTTCCAAGCATGATCAAAAGGTACAAATTTATCCACTGAATGAGAAAGGAACATCGACTCTTGATTTTGTTTGAGTATAGAAATGTGTAAAGGAGGAGTCTTGCATGTCCATCCATTCATGCCTCACTTCAGCTGCAGCGTGAGCCTACCATGCCCACAATCTAACTTTGTAAGGGAGGTATTGTTAAGAAACAACCAGTAGCCTCTGAGCTTGGGTTTCCCATGCATCAGATTCTGGCCTTGACGAAAACCCATACAGATATAATTAGTTTGCTTCTTTCTTTCAGTGCAACGGGAATAGAGATCATCTACCATATATTTGCATCTAAGTCAAAATATACACGGGGTATATATGCGTGCCTCTTTCCATATTACAATTCGCACTCTTGACTTCAAGATGTTGGGCTGGACTACGTTGCTTGGGTCTCTTTTAGGTTTGGAGTAGCTCGCGCAAGAAAATTCAAAATAAATGCATAAGCATACATTTTGATCTCCATAAATAACAGAAATTTCGGATCTGCACAGCAGACAACATCAGATCCGATTTATCTCTAAACAAAAATGGATTTGTTCCAGATATAAAAGAGGAAGTAAAGAATGTGCATACAGAATCATCTCGATCCGATCTACAAGAACGTGGAGAAATTTCGAGAGAAATTTAAGAGAAAATAAGAACATAAAATTGCATCTTGTCCCCCCAGACGGATTCAGACCCTCCACTGCCAGATCCGAGAGGTACACGAGCCGGATCTTGTCCCCGCCGCCCTTCATTCTGCCGACGCGGCCAGCCTCTCGCGGAAAGTCAACGGACGCGGCTCCTCCCTGATGCCCTTCTCGCCGCCGGTGGGAGCTGAACGGAGGTGGAGGTGGGAGGAGAACCGTCAAGGGGGTGGGGTAAATGATTTTGTGTAGTTTGTCCCATATATAGAGGGGTCTAGTTGCATATTCGTCTAAGTGGAGGATCATTTTTGTAAAAAGCAGATGAAACAGACACCGACGTGCGGGGCCAACCTGAGGACGAAGGAGAACGCAACATTCCATGCTTGGTTAGATACGAGCAAAACACACGCGAAGAATAGACTCCAAAAGGCCGACGCGCGGGCCCATAGCACGGCACAGCAGCACGCAACGACGGGCGACAAACGAAAGCAGCTGCGCACAGCAGTCCCAGCGACCGACGCGCGGGCCCGCCCTGAGGACGCACCAGAGGGCGCTATTTCCTCGCCAAATAGAGATGAAGAGGATGTGCACAACACTAGGTACTAAAATACATCTCTAAAATTAATGTGGAACATTTAATCCTTGGCAGTGAGAAGGTAACGGTATAATGATGTGCTATTGCCTTATAAAAGCCATGTGTGTGGGAAATCTGGTATAGCTTGGATGCATTAGAAGCAACCAATTGGGACTCTTTCAGACACACATCAAGCAGTTTAAACATTATCCTAATGGCGAATCTAACCATGAACATTAACTTGACCATACTTTCTCGGTGCATGCAACTGTAAAGAGTCAGATTGAAATAGCGTACAAGAGAAACCCAACAAACTAGAGCGCAATCAAACTAATCTGACTGTAGTTATACTAACTAGTTGAATGCCCGTGCGTTGCCACGGGATAACAAATAAAATTATAGATAGATCATGTTAGTATATTTCACATTTTCCTGCTAGTTCAGAGCAAACCAATGATAGTCTAATGGCGTCTCTCTTGCAAGTAGTGTCTCCTTTCAGCGTATTGTCGTAAGCATATAATGTGTCACTCGAATGCAATCATAAAAACATATGACATCATGAATATAACATTTCTGACACGTCAAATACATGGGGATGAACCGATGATGTAACATAGACAGAAGCGCCACTTCACTCGAAACCGCTTTCAAATGGATAAAACAATTAAGAATATATGTAATGTACAGAACACGCCAGCTTTGTACTATGTTAACCTGTAGCGATTTTGACTCTGAAAACGCCTAGTTGAGCTTGACACTCCTCGTCGAAGGACCTCGATGTACTATAACTCAGGCCTTCCAGTTTTTTCCATCTAATTGTAGAAGAAGCATCATAGAAAGAAAAATCCATTTACTGCCCAAAATCATCAAGATAATTGTAATACAAAATGATTTCAGTTGAAAACATGAATGTTCCTGAAGCTAAAATATACATTGACCAGCATGATTTGCCACCTATATGGAATCTCGCCTCCTTTTTCTTTTCCTACCCAGTTAGACGGCATCAAGAACAAACGACAAAAAATTGTAAGAGCTTATACTGCTCATGCCAATCCATAGTGAAGAAGAAAAGCATGAATAGATGTCTTTCTTTCTTCATCTGTTCATAGAACCATTCGTTTGACTGATTCAGAAAAATCAATTAACTTAAAAGGTGAGAGACCATGAACATGTGGTAGGCATTGCCAGAGATGGAGAAGCCCGAGAAGGAAGGATTTTATCATGCCGAAATTAGCTAAAATTTGTGTATTCATGGGTAGAAAAAGAGAAGTGATATAATAATATGGCAAGTCCAGGTAATAAAACACAAGTTGTTCCTATATTTTTATAGTTAGTAAAGTGTAAGCAAGTACATCACCATGTATCTTCCATCTGCAATAAATCAGCAAAATGAGCATCAGGACATGATAATTAATTTTGAAAAGAGCAGCTTGATCCCATATGATGAATGTATTACCTTGTGAAAGAGCCTAAGATTTAAACAATCTAGCAACTATTTTGCAATGCAACGTTTGTAAAATAGAAATGACAATATCAAGTTGTATCTTTTATCCATCAGTTGAATGTATCACCTCGAGAAAAAGAGAAGTTTCAGAAAATCTAATATTGTGCATTGAACAGTTGAAGGCGCGGTATGGTATCCCTGTCTACCAGATCTGGCCAGGACAACCTCAAGAAGAATATCACATGAGCAAGCACGTATTGTTGGTGGAGTCATTGTCTTTGGGAAGGAGGGGTGCATAAGAGCTCACCGCACTCGGATCTAGACACCTGTGCCCTGTAATCAGTATAATGCTAAACTGATTCTGTAAAACTCAATGGTCAATCGGTAGAATGCTAAACTTCTGGATAACGTAATGGTCATGAAAGCAGGTATCTCCTCAGTGGAGCATAAAAGCAGTTATATGATTGTTGATATATCCTTTGACATATAATGATGGTGCTACTCATTTGGGATGCTTCAGAGATAGACATTAGGTTCTTCTCTTGCCAAACATAGAAGAGAAAAATAATGCTAAAAACTGAAGGCTGGTGCATTTTATACTTAGCACAGAATTCAGTATGTTCAGCAAGCTCAAATATTAGCATCAGGGGTATAAGCAAACATGGAGTTACATTTGATTCTACAAAAGGTCCAGATAAGAAGAAGCTCGTACAATGTACATTTTCTTTTTTAATTGAACGAGCCTCCTACTAAATCATAATCAATACATCATAAAGTGAATATAATATATATATATATATATGATGTGGAATTCTACTAAAAAGTGCATAATAAGTGAAAAAACTGAACACATGATATGAATTAGAAGGTTGTATCGATGCACGTTTCTTAAAGTATTGACATTCATGTTTAATGCTCTAATCGTAGTAATAAACTCCCATTAAAAATCAAGGTCCATGGTATTCTAACAAATGATATTTTCATAAAAAAATAACCGTAATCTTAATTATTTGGAGATGTTTTGTCTACAACATCCCAAAATTTCTTTGCACGGTTCTGCAAATAAAATTTCATAGTTGCACATCTTTACTATTTGGGACATCAATTAAATCTCAATAGAACGGAAAATAGGACAAATTGTAGTTCTCTGGAGTATGAACTTGAAGCAATATCGAAAGCAGTATAATACTCTTCTTCCAAGTCCTAAGAAATTGTGGGCGTGAAATAAATTTGAACAAAATGGAGAAAATATAGGACAAAATGCAGGTCTGGTGAGCATGAACTTGCAGCAATATCGAAAGCAGCATAGCACTCATCTTCCATGTCCTAAAATCATGCATTTTTCTCACCTTCATACTGCACTCTCATCGGTGACAAATTCAGTGCTGAGCAATCTTTGTAAGCAATGGTACCAATGGCATGCATGTAGACCACTTTACATTTAAAGAAGAAACATGTTTGATGAACCCGGAATTGCTACTTCTCCATAATGTAACTTAATCACTTAATAAAATAGACGAAGAATCAATGTCAATACCTGAATTCATGGGCAGCTAGCATGGCCACTTCATCTTACTTTACAATTAATCAAGCATCGTCAATCTGAGCAAAACAAAAAATTCCTCGAGCCACTTGAGGTGGCAGTGCTGCCCCGCATGCGCCAGAAAAGAAAAACTTCTTAGAATGCAAGATCTCAAAACATCGCATTGACAGAATGAAAATACAAGGAAATCTTAGAAAAAAAATTTTGACATGTAAAAATAGCTTTTTTAGAAACAGATAAAAATGAAATGATGAGCTAGATTTGAAAGAAATGAACGAGGCTGGTAGTTACCTTTTGCTTGAGGTTGAGGTCAAGGATCTTGGGCCACGTACCGAGGTTGTTCTTGGTGTTGATGCATGATCCTTCCCTCATGTTGATCAGGTACCATGATTTCAAAAGAAAGGAAAGTAAAGGAGAGTTAAAAATTTACTCCACAGAGAATACAACAATTAAGTATATGCCCACAAGCTTTATTCCATCCAAGATTCAGCTCATATATAAAACAACGTGAAGTCAAAAACAAAATCCTCGATGCAATGTCCACTGCCAAACTGCTGCTTTTCAGTTCCAAAAGAAAGAAATCATGCTAAATGAAGAATAAAAATGTTAACAACTGACTGTCCTCCTATAGGAACCATTCCATACATTTAGGTCAATGTGATGCCGCAGCTCACGTCCATGATATGTGCAAAGACCGGAATATAAGTCAACCCCGCAGTAAGTTCCCTGCACTTTACTGAGGAATAATAGTTAATTTAAATGTGATCTAATCAAATATTATCATGAACTGACCGTAGGTGGTCAAAATTATTTTCGGCACAAATAATTGTGGATGGGTTAAAAAATGAATGGGTAGTAACAAAAATTATGCAAAGAATAATAACTGAAAAATTACCGTCATAAAAAGACATTGACTAACTGCAGGTAGAAAGAATGCCCCAAAACTGTCATTAAATAGTTCCAGATTTCGTGTTGCAGAGGCTAGGCAAACTCTAGATATTTCCCTCATTGTCTGCATCGGAGCTTGCCAATAATGAAGCATCTACTTATATGATGAATGTGGCAAAACTAAGTTTGGCATCTAAGTTCCACCTCACGTCGTGAAATTCCAGTGCCTTGACCTTGCATCTTGCCATGTTATTGAATCTATCGCACTTCAGCATCAATGATTGGGTACATCAGTAGCATTGTCCATAGCCAGGGTTGGATGGCGTGTCACCAAATCAGGGGAGAATCCACACCAGGAACCATGGCCACCACCACCGCCCCCTCGTCAATCCCGCTGCTGGTCGTCTTCAAATCCCCGTGGAATTTCCTTCTCCCCTCTTCACTCCGACTCCTCCACCCGTCGTATTCCCCACTACTACTGGTTCAGATGCAAATTTGAGAGGACGCCGACCTTGAGGCACACCCTCTCCCGCGATAGTCCACCGGGAGCGCCATCGGCTTCCTCTGTGGCCACCTCTCCAGAGCTCTACCATGGCACAGACGGAAGCTGTCTGACAGCGAGGAGGATCTTCACTCCGACTCCTCCACCCGTCGTATTCCCCACTACTACTGGTTCAGATGCAAATTTGAGAGGACGCCGACCTTGAGGCACACCGGCTCCCGCGACAGTCCACCAGGAGCGCCATCGGCTTCCTCTGTGGCCACCTCTCCAGAGCTCTACCATGGCACGGACGGAAGCTGTCTGACAGCGAGGAGGGAGAATTACTGGAATTACCCCCGCATAGGAAATGGCAAACAAAGGAGTCGTGGTAGGCGGCCAGGATGAGGTGATACGACAGGCACAAACATGAAGATATTATTGTTGTCTTCTCTGCGGCGACCCTGAAGAGAAAGACATGGCGGGCGGCGTACCAGAGGGAGAGACTTATTGCAGATCGAAGGGCAGCGCCATGAGCTCCTTCCAACATACGCACAAACAAGAGGAGGAGGTGCTCCGCCCGCTCCTCCGAGATGGGATCCACGATGATAGCAGCGCCAAAGTGCTGGAGGCGGCACCAACACGCGGTCCTTGAGTGGGCGGTGCTGTCCTGAAATAAAAGGGCGACGGCGGCGCGTTTAACGAGGAGAGATGGCCAATTCTTTGGTAGAGACGAGCGGGGGAGGAGTAGGGAAGAAAGCTGGCGGCGGCGGCCCTCCCAGTCCTGCGTCTTGACGGGAGAGGAAAAGATATGAGCACCGTGAGTATTTCCTGCTACGACAGGATTTGCGGGCAGTTATTTTGCTGGGCCGGACAAAGGGGTAATGCTTGATGGGCTGAGTGCGCGATTGAGCGAGCGGACAATGGGAGTTGAACTCTCATTTAATAATAAAGATTTAATGGTAAAGATAAGTCTACATGCATGCATGTAGCTAACAAATCTAACAAACTTGACAAGATAAGGCTGCATGCAAGGCAAAAAAGATTAGTGTGGTGGCATTCTTACTGTAATTTTAGTGAAGTGTGACACCGCCTCACCGCCATTGTAACCTTAATAGTAAAGATACATAGTTGAAGCGGCTACACTTGTATATCTACCTTGCATGTCATTGGAAACCCCTCTAATAACCATGCAGATGCATATTTACAGTCGCAAAAACTCGGTAAAAATATACCTCCATTGATGAGTTGATGAAGCTTTTGCTCACAGACGGTCGCAATCAAGACAACGGCCAGGTAATCGTCCAAATCTTCCATCCGTTGGTCGTCATGGCCTTGCCACTGGTAGAGAAACAACCGACGAGATAGGAGAAGAGACTGATGCGGAAGCGTAGAAGGAAGAGTGAGCGCTGAAGGGATTTATGGAGCGTGTTTCTGACGGACTTAATGCAATTAAGACTTTACTTTGCGCTTCATCAGTCTTGCCTCTACGAAAATTGTTGGTTCGGCAGTTTCCAGCGGGTCACTCAGAGGGACGTGCCGGCATTCAATCATCTCGATTTTGGCTCCCTAAGGTCTAACCTAGCCTCGGACACCTATGAACCCGAGTAGTACCTTCCCGATATTCACCCGAGAAATCCCTGTCATCTTGACACCGACGCAGTGACGCCTGCGGGTGTCACCCTTCCTTCCTGAAGGGCGTCGGGAGTACCCATTCCCCTCTCCCCGCAGCGTACCGGGGGAAACCCTAGGATCAGTCCGGGCAACAGCGTCGTCGTCGTCGTCGCTTTCCTTCTTGGAGGTGTTGTTTGGTACTTGACGATTCGAAGTGCTAAGATAGTGGTGGGGATACTCGGTGGGCGTAACGGTTGCGAGTTATCTTTGTTCGTCGATCTGCCGATGTTGGCATTGTTTTTTTTTTCTCTCTTTTGTGTTTTGGACGTGTTTTGCTGTTTTTGCCCCAGCAATGGTCTCTCAGTTGTACCGTGTGTTGTTGTTATATTAATATAGCGGGGCGAAAGACTAGTATTTCGAAAGATATTCAGCCGAGAAGCCCGCATACCTTTCCTGCTACGGTACAATGGCGATGCATAGAGTCTGCCCCACTACGGTACAATAGCATAGCAAATTCGTGATAGCACATGGCACCAGTCGACGTCGCACGAGATCTTCGCGCTCCAAACGGGACCATACGCCAGACGGACTTCGCTGATAAACTACCAACAGAACACCAGCCAACCAGCTGATGGCTGCGCCTGCCCGCTGGCTGCCGCGCCACTAAAAAAAATTCAGCATCCCCGCCACCCGCTCCTCATCCCTTCTCCGCACGATCGTCCCACCATGCCCCGCCGCCGCCGGCATATAAAATTCAGGCGTAGCCAAGCATATCGCGTCCCCATTTGTTTGGGCCTCCTCTTCCCACTCACGGCTCAGTGCCAAGTCAACGTCATTTAGGAGAGAGAGAGAGGTGGGGGACAGCCGGCGTTGGCAGGGGAGAAATGGCGGCGGAGAGGGACATCGACGACCTGCCGCAGAACGAAGCCAACTACACGGCGCTCACGCCGCTCTGGTTTCTCGAGCGCGCCGCGCTGGCGCACCCGGGCCGGGCGTCCGTCGTCCACGGCCCCGTGCGCTACACATGGGCCGACACCTATCGCCGGTGCCGCCGCCTCGCCTCCGCCCTCGCGCGCCGATCCATCGGCCACGGGAGCACGGTACAGGATGACATCTCTGTTCACTTCCGTTTATCCCTCTTCCCTCCCTCCCTTCCTCTACGTCTGCCTCTGGTCTGGTGTATTCGTCCGATATCTGAGTGAACTGTGCCGTAGGCCCCTAAACTTGCACGCTTGTGTCGATTCGACCTCTAAAATATACACATCAGGCCCTATGAACTTGTATAAGTGTGTCAGTACTTAGTAGAGTCAGCACAAGTCAGAAACAACTTTGATTATCAACCATGAGATCCTGTGACAACTAAACCCTATTTAAAGTTTCAGATTGAGTTTCACTTTTTACCCTACAGTCGTGCATTTGTGACACTTATTACTCCATTTAGTGAAACAAAATGGGAAAAACATTGTATATAAAAGTTTGAACATGGTTTTACCCCATTTTTGCAGTTTGCATGTTTAATTAGAATAGTCTTAAGACTATGTGGTGTGTCAAAATATGTAAAGATCTGAGGGCGTCATCGACAATAGTTCAGCTTTCTCTTCACCATCTATTCAATTCGTGGTCGTTGTCCTAGTATTTTTTAGCCTCAATCACCACCTGACATCTTTCCCAACCGAAATCGGAAAATGAGGGTGCAAAGTTTCTAAAATGGGTAATCTAGACGGGTTTTCACTAGATTGGGTAATTGGTGTCACAAATGCATAACTAGAGGATAAAAAGTGGAATTCACTCAAAGTTTCACCACGCGTTTGCTTAATAACATCGACCAAAGCTTTCACCAAAAATTCGAATTCCATGTCTTCTCCACTGATTTCAGTTGTGAGCGTCTGATAAGTTTCAATTCGGGTTGAGATGGAGTGTCATACAATCTCTGATTGTAAATAATGGACTTCCATGTGTATATTCAAGTTTATGGTCCCAAATGACATGCTTGCACAAGTGTAAGGACCTAAATCACATTTTATTCAAAAAACAAACCGTTAAAACTTTTCTTTCGATCATACGAGCTTACCTTGAACGGTAGAACATTATTTTGGTAGAAGTAAGCAACATAATGTTTGTCGATATTTACGTTTTGTCGTGGGAAAACCACGACACGGGACATCGGTGGTGGCTTACGGAACGAGGTGGAGCAACATAGGAATTCCAGAAAAGGTTATACAAGTAGCTATTTATGGTGATAAATGCGCTTTCAACTCCAGAATTTCTTGTACAGATATGAAGTCCCATCACATTGATTGACTATTAATAAAAGGGTGGGTGAATGTTGTCCTTCTTCAGTCCTCAACTCCTCATGTGATAGGAATGCACCCTAAAAGGAGCTTCTCCTTCCACACATGTTAAGATTTGATGGTTCATATGAACACAAAAATGGGGTGAGATACTTCTGAAGTAAAGTTATAAACTAAATTATGTCGCATAGAGCTGCATTCAGATTTGTATTAGTGTGTTACCTTCTCATGTTTGTGCAGGTCCGTAATAACAATACTTTGGTTTTTAGGAAAATAACATACTTTGTTAATATAGTGAATTTTATATTTTTTAGGAAATGAACTGTGGAATTGTATGGTCAGTTTACCATAAATGTGGCATTGCTCGTCTAGAAGCATATCTGGATTATATAACATTCATCACCTCCAGACGTATGGAGACTATAATCGTTAGTAGCATCTACGATTAAAGTTTCTAAGTTCTGATAGGAAATTAATATTTCAACCTAGCTTCCATATTCAGTATTGCTACTTAATACCTTTTCGAGTTTCCTTTTACTGTTGAGCTTGAAGCACAGTCTTGGACAATATATGTTGGCAAAGCTTGTTTCTAGGTAAAACTACTAGCTTAATTAAGGAAGAGCTGCAGATCGATCCCAGCTGTCTAGCCCACCATCTACGGTGCCGAACCCTGGGTGATTTCCCAAAAGTTTTCTTCTATAAATGACCATTATCTAGCAGTGTGAAGTGAGACTCTGTGCAAGATGGGTTTGGTTCTCATCACTCCTTTCATCTTGCCGGCACCAAGAGTTCAAATGTTCAATAGTTTTGTGTTATGCAGAAGATTAACTGCAGAATCACCTTGAGACAGTAATATCTCTTGAAGCGCTATTATAGTATTTTGATTGACTTTTTCTTGCTAGTTTGCACCACTGTAGTGCATGCATGCAATATATTCTGTCATGTTTATATTGATTTTCTTCTCTTAAATCTTTTAGGTAGCTGTAATAGCTCCAAATATCCCAGCGATTTACGAAGCTCATTTTGGAGTTCCCATGGCTGGAGCAGTGGTCAACTGCGTGAACATTCGATTAAATGCTCCCACTGTTGCATTTATGTTGGAGCACTCGTCAGCTGAAGTTGTGATGGTTGACCAAGAATTTTTCTCCCTGGCAGTGGATTCTTTGAGGATTATAGCAGATCAAAAGAAAGGTTCTTTCAAACAGCCACTTGTAATAGTTATTGGCGATCATACCTGTGATCCTTCTGCTCTACAAGATGCTCTGAGAACAGGAGCAATTGAGTATGAAAAGTTCTTGGAAACTGGTGACCCTGAATTTGCCTGGAAACCGCCGCAGGATGAATGGAAGAGTATTGCCTTAGGTTATACTTCTGGGACAACATCTAACCCAAAGGGTGTGGTATTGCATCATAGGGGTGCTTACCTAATGTCACTCAGTGGTGCTCTTGTATGGAAAATGAACGACGGCGCAGTTTACCTGTGGACTTTGCCAATGTTCCACTGCAATGGCTGGTGCTATACATGGACGCTTGCTGCCATCTGCGGAACGAGCATATGTCTTCGTCAGGTATAGCTCATTATTTTGTGATCATGCTTCACTAGTGACCTTCTTACTGTCAAATGTCTGCGTAACATAAACCGTGTACAGAACCTTAGCAAACCTAATTTTAGAATGTACACATAAGACCCACTCATGAAATCTATTGTTTCGTGCAGTTTCTAAGGTAATTTGGTAGCAACTTGTCTGAATTATCCATTCCTTTTACTGTTTGTTTAGACAGTAAACAATTTACAGATCACATGGAACCAAAAAGATCACTAGCCTCATGTGTGAGTGGAAGCGCCATCATTTTGTATCTCATCTTACAAGCATATGCTTCTCTTGTGTTGATCCATATATACAGGTCACGGCGAAGGCCATCTTCTCAGCGATAGCCAACCAAGGAGTGACGCACTTTTGTGGGGCACCTGTTGTGCTCAACACCATCATCAACGCCCCTCCATCTGACAAAATTCTTCCACTGCCGCGTGTTGTGGATGTCATGACTGCTGGGGCTGCTCCACCACCCTCAGTCCTTGCATCAATGTCAAAGCTCGGCTTCCGTGTCGCTCACACTTACGGCCTTTCAGAGACATATGGACCATCTACGGTGTGTGCATGGAAGCCAGAGTGGGACATCCTGCCAGATGACGAGCGTGCCCGCCTCCATGCTCGCCAGGGCATTCGCTATGTTGGCCTGGAGGGCCTTGATGTCGTCGACCCGAAGTCAATGGCGCCAGTCCCAGCCGATGGCTCCACCCTCGGAGAGATTGTCATGCGTGGGAATGCTGTCATGAAGGGTTACCTAAAGAACCCGAAGGCCAATGCAGAGGCATTCGAGAATGGCTGGTTCCATTCTGGTGATTTAGGTGTTCGACACCCTGATGGCTACATCGAGGTGAAGGACCGAGCTAAGGACATCATCATTTCCGGCGGGGAGAACATTAGCAGCCT
Source organism: Alopecurus myosuroides (assembly GCA_028641055.1). Classification (NCBI taxonomy): domain Eukaryota; kingdom Viridiplantae; phylum Streptophyta; class Magnoliopsida; order Poales; family Poaceae; genus Alopecurus; species Alopecurus myosuroides. Next base: position 194,798,688 of record CM054062.1, read on the forward strand.
GGAGGTGGAGAAAGCGGTCTACCTGCACCCAGCCGTGCTCGAGGCATCGGTCGTGGCACGAGCTGATGAGCGGTGGGGGGAGTCGCCATGTGCGTTTGTCACGCTCAAGGACGGCGTGGACGGTTCCAACGAGGCAGCAATGGCTGATAACATAATGAGGTTCTGCCGCGAGCGGCTCCCCGGGTATTGGGTCCCTAAGTCCGTGGTGTTCGGACCGCTGCCGAAGACGGCAACAGGTAAGATCAAGAAGCATGAGCTGAGGGCAAAGGCAAAGGAACTGGGCCCGGTCCGGAAGAGCAGGATGTGAGCAAGCTAATCTTGCTCTAAAACTTGGTGTGCCTTGCTCCTTGTTCGAGCTGTCACTTGGTGTCGGTGTATTGAAATCTTAGTGTGGAGGTTACATACCAAAGACTATTTTGTCGTACCATGTAATTTTTGTACGAATCAGTAGACTTGCTGAAATTTTCTTACTGTCTGCTTAATCGTGTATATGACGCATATGTGTAGGAGTATTTGTCAATCTTGTAAAATGCAGGCATGGACTGAATTTTTACGGTGCCGGTAAAGACTACTCCGTTCTTGCTGCTTGGTGGTGTACCATGGGCATTTTTTCATGACAATGATAGTCTGCGATAAGGAGCAAGTAGAGCATATTTGGTTTGGAAATATCTCTGTTGCCATGCACTAGTAGAAGTACATGAACAAGTTGTGCTATACCATTGTCCATGAACCTATATACCTGCTCTGAACTTTCTTTCTAAGCTCTAACCTCGCGACAAAACTTGCTTAGAATAACTTGGAACGACCTCTTGCTCGAACGAAATCTTCGACCAGGTCCAATAATAAATTATGCAGGCAAGTTCTGACAATCAAGCTAGACAAATGGAACAAAAGCAACAGTTTTGCGGGAGCTGATTTTATATGTAGGCTTCAGATGTAGCCTCGCCTTAGGCTCGTCTGCGTGTCTTCATTCAGCTTCTTGCTTTTTTATTCTATAAAGAGAGTTTTTATTACTTAATGTAATGTTACACCCAGCCTCTGCATATCAAAGATGCACACAGCCGAAAACAATCCGATCTCGAAAAAAAGGCGAAATTACAAAAGAAATTAAAAAACGCCTAAGGTGCTGGGGTTCATATCCGCAAATTATGCTGCCACCCATGCTGGGATAAAAAATCCCTCGCCGTATCTTCCAGTCTGGTACACACCTTCAAGAAAAGATTCCGGTGCTCCATACGCTACAGCGGTATCCAAGTACGGAGTATAGATGTAGTCCTGAAGATAATGTGCAACAGAGAACAATTTTTATCATTGAAAACCTTGTCATTTCTACAAAGACACACTGACCAAATCACGGCAAGCGCTGTCATCCTAATAAGTGTTTTAAACTTTTTATCCACACCGTTTAGCCAACTCCAAAAAATATTGGCAATGTTGGACGGTGGATATAAGGTAGAACCTATCTAAATGATTAACCATATAGAACTAGCAACGGTACAGTCAAAGAACAAGTGTTTTATTGTCTCGTCTTTGTGACAGAAAAGACACTGTCTACTACCATGCCAATTGCGTTTTGCAAGGTTATCTTTAGTTAATATTACCCCGCGACGAAGATACCATGCCAAAACCTTATTTTTTAGTGGTATCTTCATCTTCCAAATTTTCTTATTATTATTCATTGGCCCATCCTGTTCTATAAGCGTTTTATACATCGAGCTCGCCGTAAATTTACCATTTGAGTGTAAATTCCATCTGAACTCATCCACACCCTCAGTCAGGTCCACTACCAACAATTGATGAACTAATTCATTCCATGCTAACAGACGAGGCCCAACTAGGTCTCTCCTGAACGTCACGTTAGGTAGGAAATTTTCCAACACCTTAGTAATAGTATCATTTTTGTGTCGTCCAAGAACTATGTTATATAAAGCTGGATATTGCTCTTGGAGTGTGTTATTACCTAACCACTTATCCTCTCAGAACCTTATCTCTGAACAATCTTAAATGGAGAAGGATCCCAATGGAAAGAAAAAAAAAATCCGTTGCCATAAGACCAACCCAAAAGTGTGAGTCTCCTGATTTCCATGAAACCTGGGAGAGCGCTCGAGGCTATATACTTCCTCCTTAGAATAGTTTGCCAGATCCCATCTTCAGTAAGGAGTTTAAATAGCCACTTACCAAGAAGAGCTCTATTCTTGATCTGAAGGTCATGAATCCCAAACCACCATTGGTCTTTAGGGCGGCACACTACATTTCATTTGGCTAATCGGCACTTTTACTCCTCACCATCCCCTTGCCAAAAAAATCTTGATCGAAAATAATCTAATTGATGCAAGACCCCTTTTGGTAGTTGGAAGAAGGAAATTGTATACAACACCATATTACTTAGGACTGAATTAATGAGAACCAACTGCCCACCCAACGATACTAGTTTCCCTTTCCAACTACACAACCTTGCTTGTAGTCTTTCCTCAACATGTTTCCATTGAGCAATCGTAAGCCTCATGAAATGTATCGGGATACCTAAATAACTAATAGGAAATTGACCCTGACCACAACCGAAAAGCTCGGCGGAGGTCAGCATCATCCTGAGCGTCACCGAAACAAAACAACTCACTTTTATGATAGTTGATCTTTATACCAGACTGTTCAAACGCTGAAAGAATTAGTTTCAGGTTTTTTGCTTTTTCCATGTCATGATATTGAAGGATAGATAACCCCCCATCCACAAGATGAGGTATTACCCCTTCAATCGGACCGTCAAGTTTTGCACGCTCAATGATTATGGCTAAAATATCAGCCACTATATTAAACAATATAGGTGATAATGGATCGTCTTGCCATAGCCCTTTTTTCGTTTTCTTATGGTGCAGCTTATGGACTACTTCATGCAAGACCACAACACCATCCAAGATGTTACGTCCTTGCATAAACGATGTCTGAGTCGGGCGGACCACATAATCTGCAACCGTATTAAGCCTTATTGGCGCGGATTTGGTGAATATTTTGAAGCAAACGTTGAGGAGACAGATAGGTCGATATTGTTGAATCCTATCTGCTTCGTTAACCATTGGCAATAAAATAATTTCCCCAAAATTAATACGAAATAGCTCCAACTGTCCAGCATGCAAGTCATGAAACAATTCGAGCAAATCTCTTTTAATCAATTCCCAAAAATACTGATAAAACTCAGCTAGGAATCCATCCGGACCCGACGCTTTATTATGTTTCATTAAGAAGACCGTCTTTTTCACCTCCTCCTCAGAATACAGGGTGGTAAGAAAAGCGTTCTCCTCATCTGAAACCTGAGGAATATCCTCTATCCGAGATTCATCCAATGATAAATCACTCTCATCGGGCTGTCCGAACAGATTTTTACAATACCTCGTGATGTATTTTTTGAGTCGACCATGGCCTTCAATCATCCCCTCCTCTTGGTCCAGAGAATGAATGAGTTTCTTCCTATGTCTGCTATTAGCAAGACTATGGAAGTATTTCGTATTCGAATCTCCCCCAGTATGAATTGGGTCTTTAATCTTTGATACCACTTGATCTCCTCATCGCGTAGGATCCCCATCATCTCCGCATTACATTGCTTTTTTAGTTTAATCTCATACGTGGACAGTGGTCTCCATTCCGCAATAGAGTTCGGTCATCAATAACCGCTGACAACCGGTTCTTGTCTTTTTTCAGAATTCCAACCAAATGTCTTGCCCAACCCCTTAGGTGTTTACGTAAAGCGCGTATTTTATTATTCCTTTTTTTTTCTTCAGAATTCAGCTTCTTGCTGTTGGTCGGATATCCTGAGGCGAGCAAACTCAGTCGGCCACTAGTGGATGTTTTGGCAGAATTCCTCCACCAACTCCACTATTTCTTCGAATATAACCCTCCATCTATTGATTCTTCTTACGACGAGCCTCCAAATCTGTTTGAGACTCGGCAAGATTAAACCATGGAAAACTATTTTGTTCCTACATTTCTAGATAAACGGAAGGGTAGCAACACAAATAGAATTCATTATTGAGCCCAGCATGTCTCTGAACAACGGGTGTGTTGAACAGGCAACTTAACAAAAAATCTTAGCTGCGAGATAGTGAAAGCGGGCAGTGAAAAACCTTAGAGCATCTCTAACAGAACCCCGTGAAACTAAAAACGTGGTTTTCAGTTCGTGTTCTAGTGTTTTCGGTTTCGACAGATCAGTCAGTAGCAGCGTCTGTAAACATAACCCGTATATTTAAATTATCTGATTTTGCCACGAATTTAGATACAAAAGAGGTGGCAAAGATCATCGATTACAACGATTATCGCCAGCGGTGATCACCGGACTAGCCCTATCCCTATCCCTAACCCTAACACTAGCCCTACCCGGGGGCGCTGCATTGACCTATATGTCGCGGTGGCACGGCTAAAGAACGGCGGCGACGCTCACTCCTCGTCGGAAGAGCCGATGTAGAGTGGCTCCTCGAGCGAGGCAGCGATACCCTTCTCGAGGAGCACGTCGTTCACCTCGAGCTGCTGGCGGCGCTGCCCCTAGAGCTCCTCTTCCTCCGCTGCAGAGCGCTGGCAGAGGGTCGCCACGAGGACGTCGACCGCATTGTCGGGGACGAAGTCGAACTCGGAGAAGGAGGGGGCCAAATGCCGCCGGGTCATACTCCGGCAGTGGCTGCTCCACCTCGCGCGACTCTGTCCTCACGAGGGCGCGGGAGGATCTAACCGCACCGGAGGAGCTCTCCGCGCCACACCTAGCGGCTTCGCGGAGGCGGCCGAACTCCGGGAGGGCGCAGTACGCCAGGGACTCCGGCACGGGGAGAAGGCGTGCTCCGCCCTCTTCCTCGTGGCGTCAGACCGCACCACCCTTCTCCGTGCCTCGTCGGACAGATTTGACGGGTCGAACGCGGGGCGGGAGGTGGGCTCGCGCTTCGGGGTCCTCAGCTTCGGCGGCATGGCGGAGCTGGATCTGGGTGGAGGCGCGAGTAATTGCTCATCGGAGGTTGCTGGCGACGCGGATGGATTGCTCGTCGATGACGGCGGAGGGATGGGAGACGTGAGCTGAAAATGGACGTGCGACCACTACTTAAAGGGGTCCGCGCCTCGGATTTTCAGGCGACCGAAAACGGTTTACGGGCCGACTGCGTTATACATGGTCTGCTACGGCCGAAAAAATGCCTCCAGCCCGTAAACCCGCCGGCATTTTCCAGGTTCCGCGTTTTACGGGCTCTCTGCTAGAGATGCTCTTAGAACAGCCAAAAAATTACTCATTAAAAGGGGTACCTCTCCTCCTCCTAGGTTTCCATGTTCATGCGGGTTGCTCAGCTCAATTATGCCACAACTGGACTTCATACCAGAAATTTGCTGAAAGCAAGCGAGAGTCAAATTAGGTTAACTGCTATGGAAGAGTCATTTTCTACCAAAAGAGTCTGCCATCTACATACTCGAGGACAATTAGGCCCACATGTTTCCTTGACAGATATCTCCAATTCAATTACTATCGGCAGCATTCTAGCGAGAAGAGATTCTCTGACAAATTCCTCTTGTCAAGTTAGTAGCGGCAGCTTTGCTCATCATTGTAGTGAAATCGTCTCCATCCAGTACGAAAAATATGTACTCCATTTTAAGACTGATTGAACAGCAAATATCTTTTTCCAGCTTTAGCTTTCCGGCCTAGGATCTACTAGAGCAGCAGTAGGCAGCCGGAAACCAACAGCCAGTTGACACAGACACCTGTGCCCACCGAGAAGCAGCCAAGCGCGCCGATCCTTTGAGCAGAAAGGCCAGGACAGCGTCCATCGCGGGCCTCACGTCATAGGAAAAAAGCGATCGCTCTTCCAGCGCCCCGTCGTACATGCGAGCGTGCGTGCCAGATTCTCTGAAGCAAAACCCCCAGCTCGTCTGCCCTCGTGGACTGCCCGCCCGGCCGACACCGCGGCCGCGGGTGACATCGGACACGCAGACGCGGCAATCATGAAAAGGGAAAAAGGACGTGTGCATGCATTCCACTATATTCGCGCGGCAGCGGCACGGTGACAGCAAATCTGCATGCACAGCAAAGAAAACACGGACAAGACTGATGTGTTCGCAATTGCCCATGCTTTCACTCACCGGATGTTGAGGTGAACCACCGCGAGAATGGCCGACGCAAGTCGTTCGTTTACAGGGCCTTTCCCATCTTGCAAGGACATGCTTGGTCATCCACGTCCAACACGTCGCATAAAACGGAGTTGCGTTTACCAGTAAAATTTACAAATTTTGGTGTTGCATTGTCCAATATCCGGATGCCTCTAACTCCCGCGGGAAACTACTAATGACTGTGGGAACCTCCCATCTAAGCCGTTGCATACCGTCACTACCACAGACGGCTCCGCCGACCTTCCCGAACCCAACTACACTTGCCATTGTCCACTAGTACAGAAACACTACTATTGGCATGCCAAAAAAAAAAACACGGGTGGCATGTTGCCCCCACGCCGCTGATGTGGCACCACTGGTGTGGCGCCACTTGTAATTGTTATCAGTGGTGTGGGGCCCACACACCACTTATATTTTATTATTAGTGGTGTGTCCTTTTGAACCATAACACTAGCACAATTTATAGGAAACAAAAAAAAAAACCCACGGGTTGGGACACCCCTATTCCGTGGAGCTCGCCGCGGACTAAGGAGAAGGACGGGATCGAGTAGAGTATGCGTGGAGGCGGCTTACCTGGGGCCACGGTTTGTAGGTGGGTCGGACGAGTCCGACATGGCTTGGGGACATCAACGATGACAGAAAAGCGGGGAGGAGCAGATGCGGCGTGGGATGCGCTAGGGAAGGAGGCAAGGCGCCATGGAGAGGTGGTTGGCGGCGTCAAGCCGCAGACATCCGTGTGGAGGAGGCACACAACGGGAGCGAGCTTCGCCCGGTTGAGAAGCAACATGTACGCGAGCTTCCTGCGGCGTGCTTCAGCGGTGTGGTCGGGGGCTGGGTCACAAGAGCGAAGTATGGAGCAGCTGAGAGGGATAGAGAAGGAGGTGTGGTAGCGAGACATGGGGATGAGATGTAGGGTTTCATGTATGAAAAACAAAAAAAAAGTCGCCAAACTAAGCAACCACCAAGATCTAGTCTATGAAGGACAGAGGTAACGAAGACACCCTATTTGACACATTGGGTGCAGAAAACTTATTTTGCGTGTTCGCAAGTCAAAAAATTATGTTACGTATGTAATTATTTACGTTCATGTTTGATCCATAAGAGAATACTCGACATAAATACGAAAGAAATATGAGTCATACCAACATAAAAGTCATAAAAACAACATAAAAATGTGTATTTTTTCATTTTTTTTGTACCGTCATGTAAATAAAAGTTTTATGTCATATATATATTTTCTTATATTCTATTCGACATAAGGAATACGACAAAATTTACATGACGTAAAAATCATGTACGGTTCAAAAGATACAGGGTGGGTGTACATTAACTATTCTGCACCCTCGGTGTCAAATAGCGCTACCCTGTATGTATGTATGTATATATGTTTCGTTGCCAACACCGTGTGGCAGAAGTAGAAGTTGATGAAGTGTTATGAAGATCCTCACGACAAAGCCTAGCGGTGAGAATATCGCAGACTCGCCCATATCCAAACTTATGGATCCAACTGAGCGAGGACCCCAAGTGTGATCCTTCCGAGTGCTTGCGCACATACATGAGTCTCAGTTCGACAGAGTTTCTTTGTTACAAATCTAGGCCACTGATGGCATATATAAAAGTGGAGTTCCCAACACATGGGAGATAATGAGATATATTAGATCTAGATCTTCTATAGAGGACACCTCAAAAACAGCAGATTCAGATTTCATCCAGAGCGAGAGATAAGAGGAGGGATGGGCACCTGTCGATTGCTCATCTCGACAAGTCCCTCGGATGATCCGGTAGGGTTTCGATTAAGAGAACGAATAGGCGCTAGTGACAATCGTCGGCTAACAGGGGACACGATTTACCCAGGTTCGGGGCCCTCACAGAGGTAAAATCATTACTCCTGCTCTTGCGATCTGTATTACGAGTAGATCGATTACAATGGTGGGTGCCTGAGCTGAGAGATTGATCTCGAGCTTACAGCTATGGTGGTGAAAAGTAGATTGGATCCCCCCTCGGTGGTTCTCCTAGCCTTTTATAGGTGTCCAGGTCTCAAACCGCGCCCGAGGGGGTTACAAACCCTAGCCCTAGGTCGGTGGAAGCTTTCCTCCTTGACCTGCAAGTCTTGCGGGTGGGCTCCTGCTGGGCCTTCTAGAATAGTGTGATAACGCCTTACTTTTGGCCTTGGTCTTGGGCCTTGGTCCGGGTAGCCTCACCCGAGAGGTCCAGGAACCGTCCCCACGTCAGCACCTCTACAACTCCAATGCGTGTGGAGAGAGGCTACCCATCTCCTCCTTTATATAGGAGGGGGAGGGGGAGGAGAGCACGCAGCCCCTCTCCTAGGGCCGATCAAGATCGCCGTTATGTAATTGTTGCATGTTGTGTCTGATGGGATCCGATGAACCATGAAATTATGATCACTTTGTTCATGTCCTTTTGAGTGCTTCACTTATATCTTTAGAGTGTTTTAATCTCGGCCAGGGTGTCGTGTGTTGGACATATGCCCTAGATAAAATAATATCCAGTTATTGTTCTATCTCCAAGTTCAAAATTAAATTTATACCATCATGCTATAACCGCTATAGTACTTAAAAAGTGAGTTTTCAAAGGGAAACATTTATGCGGGTGTGAAAACATAAAAAATAACGAGTTCATAATCCTGTCTCTAATATTATCTTATGGTTTATGAGATTATCACATGTTTTTGACCATGGACATTGATAAAGTCTAGCAAACATAAGAGTTTATTGTTAGGATAACAATAGTACTGAACCGACCCAAGTATATGATCTTGCTAAGAGACTAACAATTGTAATGTATTTAGCAAACTACATATGGAGTTGTCATTTACTAGAATTCCTATACTATGAGAATATCTAGTTACCACACAATCGAAATTTATGCTTTGGATGACTTCAACCGTCCACCGTAACAGGGGATCATAACGTTGACGCCTTGTTATTGAATCTAGAGTGTGCAATTGAACTGACACTGTTCAAAAATAGTACTTAACTCCTTTATACGATGGAGAGATACATGCTCTCAAACCTCTCAGTATCATCAATGTCAACGAATCCTCTGGCCAGACGAGGTGTGATTTATCACAAGGATATCGGGGATATGGATGAGAAAAGAGAATGATATTGGTACGATTTTTATATGTGTTATGATCAAATGGTTTGACCAGACTAGAACACATAGTGTCACCTCGTGATAACGTTGGTATCGTGAAGATAAGGGAATAAGTTCAATGAGTAACTTTAATGTACTCCTGTTCTTCGTGGACACACATGAGCCATCATCGGCGTCCACGGCTTTGTTGTTGGTTATTATTCGCTAAGTTCCCGAACATATTTGTGTATTATAAGCCTTTACAGGTCACACGCTTAAGCCATGCCAACCTTTAATTGAGAGGATAAAGTTTTTGCTAATGGTTTTATGAATGTTAGATGTCGATACGATGTCATAGAAACAACGTTGGTGTCAATCGGAGGGGTGTGAGGGAAGTTATTATGAGAGAGAAATAATATCGGTGGAAGGCAGGATTTTATATGAGAGAAAACGGAGGACATGAGATGTCTGGGATGTTATATAAGGTTAGTGATTTTATCTATGGGTCACAGGGTTCTAAAAGAATTTCGGGCAAAAACCGAGAGGGGGCGGATTTCCCCCATGGCCACACAAAATTTTGGGGGCTGCCACGTGGGCCCCATGGCACCACACATGGCGCATCCATCCCCAATGGTCCCTTCCTTATCTGTGTTGAGAGAGAAAAAAAAAGAGAAATAGGGAAAAGGAAAGAAGAGGGGGATTGGACTCCAATATGGCCAATTATTTCTCTCATGTCCTAGGAGGGTGGTGCGGGCACCTCCTCCTTGGTGCGGATTGGGGAGGGGGGGACTCCTCCCCCCAAGGCAGGTCTCCCCGTTCCTTCACCTATGAAAGGACCCCAAAAGCTTGAGGAAAAAACATATCAGTTGGCTCTCAAGCCTCTCTCTCTCTCTCTCTAGTAGAATTAGAGCCCCTCTAATTGGATTAGGGATTATTCTAATTGGGTTTTTAGGTGTCCTCTCCCTATTAGACTTAGCTCTAATTTCTATTGTGTCTCATGTGTTGAGAAACTTTCAGAATCATGTAGCTCTAATCACAGTTGATTAGAGCTACCAATTAGTAACATCGAAAGGTTGTCTCTCTTTGTCCGTGTCGAGTCCTGGAGGGCGGAGCGCTGACGGGTTGACATGAGCATACGTGTGAACACCATAAGAGAGATTACACGTGTGATCCTTGATGAGGAAAGCTTAGCGATATCCTTGCAACTAGGCCTGGTTGTGATGATCTATGATTATTCTGAACATTTTCTACGACTACATCGATCTTCCGCTGCCCAGTGAGTCGTGATTCCTGATCATGCATCATTATCTGCATAGTGAAAATGCGGCACAAATCAAGCAGTATATAACGATATGTCTTCTTAACGTTAGTTTTAAAATTCTCACAAAAGTGGGTACTAATCGTATTACTCAAATTGTGCAAAAAGTTGTTCGACCAACTCAATCTGCTTTTATGCCGGGAAGACACATATTGGAAGGTGTGGTCATCTTGCATGAGACCATTCATGAACTTAAAAGAAAGAAGATGGATGGTGTTATTTTTAAAATTGACTTCGAGAAGGCATATGATAAAGTTAAATGTCCCTTCCTCTTGCAAGCTTTGCGTATGAAAGGTTTTGCACCTGAGTGGTGCAAATGGATCATGCAATTTGTGCAAGGGGTAGTGTTGGCATTAGAGTAAATGATGACATCGTTCATTATTTCCAAACAAGAAAAGGGTTGAGACAAGGAGATCCCTTTTCTCCTATTCTGTTTAATATTGTTGCAGATATGTTGGCCATTCTCATTGCTAGAGCAAAGGATGATGGTCAAGTTGCTGGGCTTATACCTTACTTAGTGGATGGGGGTTTGTCCATCTTGCAATATGCAGATGATACTATTCTATTTATGGATCGTGAAATTCAAAAGACTTTGAATATGAAATTGATTTTATGTATTTTTTAACAATTATCAGGCCTCCTCTAAATTTAGGATTTAGAAGACGTCTTGATTGGAATAAATGGGATATGTGGTCTCACCTTGTTTCAAGACTCATGGATATCTCCCTCTCTCATACCCCTGATTTTTTTTCATTGAATTTTAACCACAAATGGTTTGTTTACAGTAAAATTTATGTATGAGGATTTAATGAATGGACATACTAGGTTTCTTAAAACTTATTACTTGTGGAAATTAAAAATACTTTTGAAAATTAAAGTATTCATGTGGTTCCTTGATAAAAAAGTCTTGCTCATTAAAGATAATCTTACTAAAAGGAATTGGAAAGGTGATACTCATTATTGTTTTTGTGGGAATGGGGAGATTATTGATCATGTTTTCATTCATTGCCATTTTGCTAAACTTATATGGCGTGTTATTTTCTGTACCTACAACATCCCACCACCATCCAATGTAACTAATTGTTTGGAAATTGGTTAAACGGAGTGGATGTTAAGACCAAAAATAGAATTCGTATTGGCGTCTCGGCTATTTGTTGGTCTTTATGAAATTGTAGGAATAAGCTAGTTTTTAACTGAAAACAATTATTTCATGTATTACAGGTTATCAATCCGGCGGTTCACTCGATCCAGTTATGGGCTTTCCTGCTCTATTTGGACCAACACAAACTTATGGAGGATGGTTGCACGAGGCTGCTTTTGGTGGCACAAGATTTTTTCTCCCGTCATACGTGGCAGCTTATTTGTAGACTTTTGTAGTTTATAGGACGTTTTGCCACTATATTTTGTTGAGAGTGTTTCCCAGTCGTCTTTGTGCCTGAGAAGATGTAAACGTTTCATACTTGTTACTCTTTTAATAATCAATAAACAACTGTGTGCATCACTCGACGCAGAGGTTGGGATACCCATTTCGAAAAAAAGACTTATACACCATGTGGAAGAGAATCCCTTATAAGGAGGTAAAACTCTCACTCAACTAGTAATATGGGACTAAACTTTTGTCCCACCTCTTACAATGGGACACATGGGCCTTTTAAGTTTTAGTAATAACTATTAAAAGGCTAAAATAGGCAAGACCATTCAGACCAAAATTCCAACGTAGCTCGGGATACAAAATCTCAGACGGTGCATCTCCTACATTGCACGGTGCACAAATATCTAGAAGCTTTTTCACTCGTTGGTGAAAGTGCACTATGGTCAACTAGAGGGGGGGTGAATAGGTTGACTACCAATTTTTATTTTCTTTTCCTTTTAAGGGGCTTAGTAAAATAAGATACAATTCTCTAGATGTGCAACTAGGTGAACAACCTATGTGAAGAGAGTAGTATGCGCAACGGAAGTAAAGCGTAAGGTAGTAAAGCAAACAACAAGTGTAAACAAGGAGACAAGGATATGATTCACCGTAGTTCCTTCTCAAAGAGAAGTACGTCTACGTTGGAGAGGTGGGGAGCCACCTAGGCGCTCCTCAATAGCACGGTTGTGCACACCTTGTTCTCCATGCGCTTCTCCGATGAGGGAGATGCTCGTTTCCACTATGAGGTCGACTTGAAGGCGTTGACCAAACCTTTACAAGGGCTTGAGGTCACTCCACAAGATGGATGGAGGCTCTCAAGCAATCCGTAGCTTCTTGCAACAAGGTGGAAACTACAAGCACGAGATCTACTAAGGTTTCTAGGCCTCAAGTAGGATTCTAGATCTACTAGGTTGTGGTGGATGGATTTGAGATTCCTTTGGTGGAAGTGTGGATCTAGGTCTCCTCTAGCTCTCCACCAAGTTTGGGAGTGATTGGGTGGACGGAGTGGGAGATCTAGGTGATTGAAGCTTTCATTAATGGCTAGGAGAGAGAATGGGAAAAGCTTAGCATTTATGAGGTAGGTGAAGGGGTATTTATACTCTTGGCGTCCAAGTGGCCGTTTGCAGTCCAGGGCACCGGAGGCTCCGGTGGATTCACCGGAGGCTCCGGTGGGTCTTCTGTGCACTGCGCAGTTGCGCAGTGCCTTATCCTTTGCGCGCTGCTGAGGAGGCCGGAGGCTCCGGTGGATTGAGCGGAGGTTCCGCCCACCGGACCCTCACCGGAGGCTCCGGTGAAACCTCCGCCACTTTCCAACAGAAGGGGTGGCTGGCGGAGCCACCACCGGAGCCCATTTGCACTTGGACCAGGGGGCCACCGGATGTCCACCGGACCCTCCGGTGGAACCTCCGCCACTTTCTAACAGAAGGGCATTTTGGCGGAGGAACCACCGGATGCTCACCGGAGCCTATTTGAGCACAGGCTGAGTGGTAGCAGAGGGCGGAGCCTCCGGTGGATTCACCGGAGCCTCCGGTGGATTTACCGGAGCCTCCGGTGGATTCACCGGAGCTTCCGTCCCTGCACATTTTGGTTCCCTGGCTTCCTTTCTCTTAGCACTTTTCGAATATCTCAAGCATTAGCCCCATAAGTATAGTGAACCTGATAACCTGGGCATTTTCATCATTTGAACAAACATTAGATCAAACAGTTATGTTGTCATATAATTACCAAAACGGACGATGATCTTTCAATCTCCCCCTTTTTGGTAATTGATGACAACATAATTATTTGCATGATTACGGACTCAATATGAACGGAGCTCCCCCTAAAGATATGCTCTTTTCATATTGAAACTACTAAGGCATGATATATAATAGCAATATGACCATGATAGCACATAACACACCCAATACATAGATAATATAAAACGAGGTTCACACATGATCATAATATAACGAGGTTCACGAAAGATACGAATAACATAAACAAACGAAGTTCCAAATAGTTCAAATCGAACTCCCTCAAGCAAAAGAGAGATGCAAATCAAAGAAAGCTTGAGGGACCATGCAAATGCCCGTTTCCTACTATATAGTGCTCTCCCCCTTTGGCATCAAGATACCAAAAAGGAGAGAGACCAAGATGCAAACGTCCCAAATCACTCGGAGGATGAGGAAGAGGCTTCCGGAGCCGGGGAGGGATCACGGTGGCGAGAGCTAGTGGCTTCATCTCCTTCTTCCTCGGACCATTCAATGAGCTTGCCCTTGGAGTCCTTTGCTTGCCATGCATCCCAATCTGTGATGCTATCAAGAGTCGGGGATTCAATGGAGAGACCCTCTTCACGGAGACGTTCACGAGAAGCTTGAGCCTTTTTGCGTGCCTTGAGTTCCTGATCATAATGTGCTTCCCATTGATGTTGCTCAATCTTCTTGTTCAAGCAAAACACTTTCTTGAGAGCCCGTGCCATCCATTTGAAGGCATTGCTAGAGGGAGGAGGTTGAGATGGACCCTCTGCTTCTTCCTCATCCACAATGATGCGAGGCCTAGCCTTGTGCTTGCGGACAGCTGGAGTGGGATGCACCACGGGCTCAGTGTGATCCTTCATGAGAAGCCGCTTTTCCGTGTGAGAGATCCAAAGCGCATCATCCAAAGGATCATCCGGAAACTTAGCATTCCACACGTGCAATATGATCTTCATGATGAAAGGCCCAAAACAAGCATTCTTGCGGTTGGCGACGGCATACCACAACTCGTTCCAAATGTAGTCAAGCACATCAAGCTTGCGAGGGGAGGTATCCATACGGTGTTGATGAGTAAGAAGCATCAAGTTCTTCATGTAACCTTGAATCTCATCCACGGGTGGAGGTTTGCGGCGGGCGGTGGACTTGTACCGTTGCCCTTTTCCCTTGGAACCGGAAGCATCTAAAGAGAAAAAGCAAGGAGAATATGAAGAACGAGTAAAGCTCGAGAGGATAAAGCACGCACAAAACCAAGAACCCAACATACTCATGGTGTTAGGAAGGAATAATCTAGGGTTAGGGTAATGGAGCCCATACACCCACAATGATTCAAACCTAACATACACTTTCTAGGTTACTAGGGTTTGTACTAGGGAAATTCCACTCCTAACATCAAATCCACAAATCTAGAAGGCTAGAACATGAGCTCCTATGCATCTCATCCATCAACTAGATGAGAGAGAGAGAGAGAGCACATACCGGCATCATCCATGGTGGAGAAGGAAGGAGGGAAGGTTCCCGGGGCGTCCCACGGCGAGGAGAAGGCCTTCCCGCGGTGGAGCACCCAAATCCGGCGGCTAGAAGCTTGGGGGCGGCGGCGGTTCGTTGAGGAAGAAGATGGGGGCGGGTGGGGGAAAATGAGATTGGATCTCACTTTCCCCCGCGCGCCCCACACTTATCCACAGTTTTTCCGCCGGCGGAGCCTCCGGTGGTTTCACCGGAGACTCCGCTCCCGCCAGCGGAGCCTCCGGTGGATTCCACCGGAGCCTCCGCACCTGTCCCAAAACATTAGGTTTTGGCCCGCTGAGCCACAGGGGCCCAGCGGAGCCTCCGGTGAGGTTCCGGTGGACAGGCCCAGCGGAGCCTCCGGTGGTGTCACCGGAGGTTCCGCCCAGATGATATTTCAGCGCGCCAAGATCAGAAAAACTCGAGCAATACTATAAGAGCGAGGGTTTGGGCAAGTGGGGCTTGGGTTGGAAAAACGTTACTGTCATACGAGAGACATTGCTCGACGGGGTTCGCAAGAACCATAAAACGAGTGAAAGACCGAACCCGTACGAGTTGTCAAGATGAGGATATAAAGTGAGAAAATGATCAAAAACACCTCAAGGGTCGGTGGCCGAGGCCACCATGTTTGAGTGTGTAACTTGGCACCGCGAAGATATATCTTGGGTCCAAAATTACTACTCACAATTAAGCACAATGAGTCACAAATTGACTAGATATGCAATGATTGATTGATTTTCGCATAATAAAAGGAGTGCATACTCATGAGTTGAGTAGCGCTCCCCCTATATCCATGCCTACACCTAGACTAGATAGCAAGTATAATGAAGGTAGATATGCAAGGTTTCAAGTGAAGTTGGAGGAATCGATGACATTTAGTTCATTCCTCAAAGCTCGAAATCTTGGTTCATCAAGGGCCTTCGTGAAAATATCGGCAAGTTGATCCGTGGTGGAGACATATGAGAGATCAATATCACCTTTCTCAACATGATCCCGAATAAAGTGATGACGAATCTCAATATGCTTCGTCTTGGAGTGAAGAACCGGGTTGTAGGCGATCTTGATAGCACTCTCATTTTCACAAAGAAGAGGCACCTTGTCAAAGTGAATACCATAATCCTTCAAGGTTTGCCTCATCCATAGCAATTGGGCACAACAACTTGCCGCGGAGATATACTCGGCCTCGGTGGTGGAGAGAGCAATACAATTTTGCTTCTTGGAAGACCAACAAACCAAGGAGCGGCCAAGAAATTGGCAACCCCCGGATGTGGACTTCCTATCCGTCTTCTCTCCCGCATAATCCCCATCCGAGTAACCGATGAGCTGAAAGCTTGAACCCTTGGGGTACCAAAGACCGAAGTTTGGGGTATGAACTAGATATCGAAAGATTCGTTTCACGGCTTCCAAATGACTTTGCCTCGGAGAGGCTTGAAACCTTGCACATTTACCTACGCTATACATGATATCGGGTCTAGATGCACAAAGGTAAAGCAAAGAGCCAATCATGGAGCGGTATACCTTTTGATCTACCTCTTTCCCATTAGGGTCGGGTTTCAAGTAGGTGGTCGTGGACATAGGGGTCTTCATAGGTTTGGCATCATTCATATTAAATCTCTTGAGCATGTCTTGAGTATATTTGGCTTGTTTGATGAAGGTTCCTTCATAATATTGATTCACTTCGAAGCCAAGAAAGAACTCCAACTCTCCCATCATAGACATCTCAAACCTATCGGTCATAAGCTTGCAAAACTCCTCATTGAACAAGGTGTTAGTAGACCCAAAGATGATGTCATCCACATAGAGTTGGCATATGAACAAGTCACCTCCAACCGTCTTGGTAAAGAGGGTGGGATCGATTAAACCAACATTAAACCCGCGATCTACTAGAAACTCTTTAAGGTGCTCATACCACGCACGTGGAGCTTGTTTAAGTCCATAGAGCGCCTTATCAAGTTTATAGACATGATCGGGGTGGTTGGGATCCTCGAAACCCGGAGGTTGCTTGACATATACTAACTCATTAATGGGACCATTAAGAAAAGCACTTTTGACATCCATTTGTTGTAATTTGAAGTTATGATGAGATGCATAGGCAAGTAAGATACGAATGGACTCAAGGCGAGCTACGGGGGCAAAGGTTTCACCGAAATCGATACCTTCGACTTGAGAAAAACCTTGGGCCACCAATCTTGCCTTGTTGCGAATGACAATACCATCTTTGTCTTGCTTGTTCTTGAACACCCATTTGGTGCCAATGACATTTTTGCAATCCTTGGGTCTTGGCACTAATTTCCACACCTTGTTGCGCTCGAAGTTATTGAGTTCATCATGCATGGCTTCAAGCCAATCTTGATCTTCGAGAGCTTCATATACCTTCTTGGGTTCAATGAAGGAGACAAATGCACGAGCCTTGCTAAAATCCGCCAATTGCCTTCTAGTGACCACTCTTCCACGAACTTGACCAAGAATCATGTCCTCCGTATGACCCGCTCGTTCAAGATTCTCTAGCCTTCTCTTTGCTCTTCGAGCCAGTATCTCCTCCAAAGATTCCTTGGATATTGATTGAGAATCACCTTCTTCATCGGAGACATGTCCATCTTCATTTCGTTCTTGATCAAAGATGGGTGACGAATCACCACTAGGTTGAGCATTCTCAACAATAATATAATCTTGATCATGATTTAGGTGTGTTGCTTGGTCTTGTTCATTAGCTTGGCCTTGATTGTTAGCTTGAGGGTTTGGTGCATCTTGTTGGATAGCTTGATCATCAATGGGTGTAGTCAATGGCTCCACTTGAGTGGGGCATAGTCCTTCTCCCTCCGTCATCCGGTAACCCTCAATGGGGATTATTTCACCAATCCCCATTCTTCTTATGACGATGGGAGGAATTGCATCTCCTACAACACCATGATCTATACGCCCCCCTTGGGAGCCATTATCCTCATCAAACACCACGTCTATAGCTTCTTCAACTTGTCCGGTGGACTTGTTGTAGACTCTATAGGCGTGAGCGTTTGTGGCATAACCAACAAAAATGCCCTCATAAGATCTAGTCTCAAATTTTGACAACCGTTTACCTTTCTTGCGAATGAAGCACTTGCAACCGAAGACCTTGAAGTAAGATACATCCGGTTTCTTACCCGTGAGAATCTCATAGGGGGTCTTGTTCAAGATCTTGCGAAGATATAACCGGTTGGTGGCGTGACATGCGGTGGAGACGGCTTCGGCCCAAAAGTTATAGGGAGAAGAGAACTCCGCAATCATAGTTCTAGCCGCATCCATCAAAGTCCGGTTCTTTCTCTCCGCAACACCATTTTGTTGAGGGGTATATGGAGTGGAGTATTGATGAGCAATGCCCTCTTCACTAAGAAAACCCTCAACGGTGTAATTCTTGAACTCCGATCCATTATCACTCCGGATTGCCAATATGGTAGCATTGTGTTGGCGCTCAACAAGAGTGATAAACTCGATGACTCTACTTTGAGTTTCACTTTTCCTCTTGAAGAAATACACCCAACAATATCTTGAATAGTCATCCACAATCACCAAACAATACTTCTTTCCTCCGAGGCTATCATAGGATAGTGGACCAAAGAGATCTAAGTGAATGAGCTCGAGAATTCTTGTAGTGGAGATTGTTGTCTTGGTTGGGTGTTGTTCTCCATGTTGCTTCCCAAAGGTGCAAGAGCTACACACACGATCTTTAGCAAATTTAGCTTTGGTTAGTCCTAGAACGTGATTGCCACTTTGGAGATCATGTAACATTCTCATATTGGTGTGGGCTAGTCGGCGATGCCAAAGCCACCCCACATCAACTTTAGCCATTAGGCATGTCGCGGCACACGTGTCTTCTTTAGAGAAGTCCACTACATACATGCCGTTCTCGACAAACCCAACAAAGGCTACTTTAAGAGATGTCTCCCAAGTGACAATCACACTCTCTCTATTAAAGAACGAGGTGAAACCACAATTCGCAAGTTGAAGAACGGACATCAAATTATAGCCAAGGGACTCAACAAGGAGAACATTCTCAATTGAAAGATCATTTGAGATTGCTACCTTGCCTCGTCCCAATACCTTAAGCTCGGACTTATCACCAATAGTGACGCAATTGAGATGAGGTAGAGGAGGTTCAAGATTGCTTATTGCGTCATGGCTTCCGGTCATATGTTGGGATGCACCACTATCCACTGTCCATTTGTTAGACCCGGAAGCTTTTCCCTACAAGAGATCAATTTCTTGATTTAGGTACCCATCCTTCAATGGGTCCTCTTTTGTTAGTAACAAGGGTCTTAGGAACCCAAATAGTCCAATGATAATCATCACCATACGAAGTACCAACGTATTTAGCATAAACATGTCCATCCCTAGATTTCATAAGAACATAAGATGGATTATATTTTCCGGCGAAATCATTATGAGTGATGCTCCCCCTAGAGGTATCACCACCCGTAATGGCGTTGGTCTCCTTTTCTTTGGTCACCTCACCCTCTTTCACAAAAACAACCTTTTGAGGGGGAGTAGTGACATTCTTGGATATCTTCTTTGACTTGGAAATAAACCCAAGTCCCTCTTTTCCTTTCTTGGCACCTTGAGAGCTTATTGCATCGTTGAGAATTCTTTCCTTCCCTACATTGTTAGTCGTAGTAGAAGAGGTAGGTGCAATAACAATGCTATTTGATGAAGATGCAACATGCTTATTTGATTGTTGAGCTAGAAGCTTGATTCGAGACTTGGCAAGTTTGTCATGAATTTCCTTAAGAGATTTAAACTCTTCTTTTAGTTTGTCATGCTCCTCGTCAAGTTTTTGATGAGCTATTCCTAGCTTCAACTCTTCCTCTTCAAATTCTTTAAGCAAAACAAGGGATTTAGCATGTTCTTTCTTAAGTTTGGCAAGAGATTTTTCATTATCTTTCCTAAGCTTAGAAACACTAATAGCATAAGAGTCTTGTAAACTAGATAGTCTTTCTTCAAGAGAGGCTCTCATGGATCTCTCCTTTTCGAGAGCCTTAATTAGTTCACCATCATGATTCTCATTGGTACCACCATGATTCTCCAAGGTCATGATGATTTCCTCTTTCTCATCAATGAGAGAGTTGGCATCATCAAGTTGCCTTAGGAGAGCTTTTACTTTTTCTTTAGTTTCACCTTCAAGACTACTCAACCAATACCCTAGGTTCTTGGCCTCCTCATCGTCACCAATGTTTTCAACACAATCCAATAATGAGGGAGAGGTAGTGGTAATAGACTTGGAGGTGGAAGTTATTACCGCGGTGGCTTTTGCCATGAGACATGTAGGTCGGATCGATGTCTTCTCATTGGGAGATTCAAATAGAGAGACCGATGAAGAGGAAGTGGTAGCTATGGCAACATGGGCAACACCTACGACTTCATCTTCTCCTTCATCTCCGGAGTAGTATGTCTCCAATGTAGGGCCTTCTTGAACATATAGAGCCCTTGGAACCCTTCTAGCGAGGTTCTTGTTTTGTGGAGCTTTGTTCTTGTCCTTGCGAACAAGCTTCCCTTCATTCTCTTCTCTTGGCTCAAAGGGACACTCTTTGACGAAGTGGTTTGCACTTCCACAATTATAACATGTCCTTGGCCGTTCCCCTTTCTTCCTAAAGATCTTGTTCCTTGAAGGTCTTGGGGCACCGGCTTTGTGAGCCTCCCATCTCTTCCAATACCCTTGCATGGCAAGAGCAATACATTTATGGGCACCCTTGTATGTATCCTCATAGTCCTCATCATCATCATCATCATCATCATCATCATCAACTTCTTCAATCTTGGCCATTGCTCTAGACTTCAAGGCAAGGTTGGGAGACTTTCCATGTCCTCTAGAGCGAGCAAGAGCATCATCCGCACTTTTGTGAGATAAGGATATGGCAATGAACTCACTTAGCACTCCAATGGAGTTGAGGGAGTTGTAGTCGGATCTTGTTCGAATGCTAGTGGAGAGGTTCTTCTCAAATGGAGTAATGGCCTTGACAAACTTCCTCTTGATCCATTCATCCGAGATTTCCTCTTTCCCAAAATCTCTTAGTTGATTGCCAAGAGTGACAACTCTTCTATATAGCTCCTCGGGACTCTCGTCTTCAAGCATGACGAAGTTCTCGGACTTGTCGAGAGCAACATCATATTTTGATGATTGAATGCTAGCATTCCCTTGGAACAAGGAGTCAAGTTTATCCCATGCTTCCTTGGCGGTCTTCAAGCCGCGAATGTGCTCAAGATGTTCTCTTGGGAGAGCCTTCTGGATAGTCACAATAGCGGTCTTGTTGAGTTGGAACTCCACGTCCTCTCTTGGGGTCAAGTTGTTTGGATCATGAGGATGGAATCCATGAACAACGCTTCTCCATAGAGCGGTGCAACAACCTGAAATATGAGACTCCATATCGAACTTCCATGATGAGAATTCGTTAGTGTTAAGCATGGGAGGATTTCCAACATTAACCATGTGTGGTATTGTAGCAATAGGGTGGATAGAATCGTAATTGGGAGGCGGTGGAACTTTAGAGTTAGACCCCGAACCGTTAGCCGATTGAGACTTGGAGCCCTCGGAGTTCCCACTACCCTTAGCCTTTTTATCGGCTTTTGCTTTGGCTTTCGCCTTAGCTAAAGCGATGTTAGCTTCCATTTCATCAATGTCCGGAATGGATTCTTCATCCGAGCTAACATCGTTTGGGGTGGGAGGTGTTTCCTCGGACTCCTTGGTTCTCCCCATCAATACCTCCATCATTTTCTTGATGCTAGAAACCTCCATACTGACAGTAGAGCTAACCTTAGACATTTCGGTTTGGAGGATTCCAACCGAGTCTTGTAGGTTAGCTATACTGTCGGACATCTTGGAGATCTCCGCACTAGAACTACCGGGGGTATTTTCATCGACCATTGTACTCTTAGGCGGTTAAGCCCTTAGTAAGAGCCGAGGCTCTGATACCAATTGAAAGTGCACTATGGTCAACTAGAGGGGGGGGTGAATAGGTTGACTACCAATTTTTCTTTTCTTTTCCTTTTAAGGGGCTTAGTAAAATAAGATACAATTCTCTAGATGTGCAACTAGGTGAACAACCTATGTGAAGAGAGTAGTATGCGCAACGGAAGTAAAGCGTAAGGTAGTAAAGCAAACAACAAGTGTAAACAAGGAGACAAGGATATGATTCACCGTAGTTCCTTCTCAAAGAGAAGTACGTCTACGTTGGAGAGGTGGGGAGCCACCTAGGCGCTCCTCAATAGCACGGTTGTGCACACCTTGTTCTCCATGCGCTTCTCCGGTGAGGGAGATGCTCGTTTCCACTATGAGGTCGACTTGAAGGCGTTGACCAAACCTTTACAAGGGCTTGAGGTCACTCCACAAGATGGATGGAGGCTCTCAAGCAATCCGTAGCTTCTTGCAACAAGGTGGAAACTACAAGCACGAGATCTACTAAGGTTTCTAGGCCTCAAGTAGGATTCTAGATCTACTAGGTTGTGGTGGATGGATTTGAGATTCCTTTGGTGGAAGTGTGGATCTAGGTCTCCTCTAGCTCTCCACCAAGTTTGGGAGTGATTGGGTGGACGGAGTGGGAGATCTAGGTGATTGAAGCTTTCATTAATGGCTAGGAGAGAGAATGGGAAAAGCTTAGCATTTATGAGGTAGGTGAAGGGGTATTTATACTCTTGGCGTCCAAGTGGCCGTTTGCAGTCCAGGGCACCGGAGGCTCCGGTGGATTCACCGGAGGCTCCGGTGGGTCTTCTGTGCACTGCGCAGTTGCGCAGTGCCTTATCCTTTGCGCGCTGCTGAGGAGGCCGGAGGCTCCGGTGGATTGAGCGGAGGTTCCGCCCACCGGACCCTCACCGGAGGCTCCGGTGAAACCTCCGCCACTTTCCAACAGAAGGGGTGGCTGGCGGAGCCACCACCGGACCCTCCACCGGAGCCCATTTGCACTTGGACCAGGGGGCCACCGGATGTCCACCGGAGCCTCCGGTGGAACCTCCGCCACTTTCTAACAGAAGGGCATTTTGGCGGAGGAACCACCGGATGCTCACCGGAGCCTATTTGAGCACAGGCTGAGTGGTAGCAGAGGGCGGAGCCTCCGGTGGATTCACCGGAGCTTCCGTCCCTGCACATTTTGGTTCCCTGGCTTCCTTTCTCTTAGCACTTTTCGAATATCTCAAGCATTAGCCCCATAAGTATAGTGAACCTGATAACCTGGGCATTTTCATCATTTGAACAAACATTAGATCAAACAGTTATGTTGTCATATAATTACCAAAACGGACGATGATCTTTCAGTTGGCGGGACTAATTCATGTACAGTACGTTAAACACCCTTAAAAGACCAATATCCTCCTCTTTATAACATTGTGCAACATAGAAATGTGAAGGTTCATAAAATGTTACATAGAGCCTCTCCTCTAAATTTAGGATTTAGAAGACGTCTTGATTGGAATAAATGGGATATGTGGTCTCACCTTGTTTTAAGACTCATGGATATCTCCCTCTCTGATACCCCTGATTTTTTTTCATTGGAATTTAACCACAAATGATTTGTTTACAGTAAAATTTATGTATGAGGATTTAATGAATGGACATACTAGGTTTCTTAAAACTTATTACTTGTGGAAATTAAAAATACTTTTGAAAATTAAAGTATTCATGTGGTTCCTTGATAAAAAAGTCTTGCTCATTAAAGATAATCTTACTAAAAGGGATTGGAAAGGTGATACTCATTATTCTTTTTGTGGGAATGGGGAGATTATTGATCATGTTTTCATTCATTGCCATTTTGCTAAACTTATATGACGTGTTATTTTCTGTACCTACAACATCCCACCACCATCCAATGTAACTAATTGTTTGGAAATTGGTTAAACGGAGTGGATGTTAAGACCAAAAATAGAATTCGTATTGGCGTCTCGGCTATTTGTTGGTCTTTATGAAATTGCAGGAATAAGCTAGTTTTTAACTGAAAACAATTATTTCATGTATTACAGGTTATCAATCCGGCGGTTCACTCGATCCAGTTATGGGCTTTCCTGCTCTATTTGGACCAGCACAAACTTATGGAGGATGGTTGCACGAGGCTGCTTTTGGTGGCACAAGATTTTTTCTCCCGTCATACGTGGCAGCTTATTTGTAGACTTTTGTAGTTTATAGGACTTTTTGCCACTATATTTTGTTGAGAGTGTTTCCCAGTCGTCTTTGTGCCTGAGAAGATGTAAACGTTTCATACTTGTTACTCTTTTAATAATCAATAAACAACTGTGTGCATCACTCGACGCAGAGGTTGGGATACCCATTTCGAAAAAAAGACTTATACACCATGTGGAAGAGAATCCCTTATAAGGAGGTAAAACTCTCACTCAACTAGTAATATGGGACTAAACTTTTGTCCCACCTCTTACAATGGGACACATGGGCCTTTTAAGTTTTAGTAATAACTATTAAAAGGCTAAAATAGGCAAGACCATTTAGACCAAAATTCCAACGTAGCTCGGGATACAAAGTCTCAGACGGTGCATCTCCTACGTTGCACGGTGCACAAATATCTAGAAGCTTTTTCACTCGTTGGCGGGACTAATTCATGTACAGTACGTTAAACACCCTTAAAAGACCAATATCCTCCTCTTTATAACATTGTGCAACATAGAAATGTGAAGGTTCATAAAATGTTACATAGAGCCTCTCCTCTAAATTTAGGATTTAGAAGACGTCTTGATTGGAATAAATGGGATATGTGGTCTCACCTTGTTTTAAGACTCATGGATATCTCCCTCTCTGATACCCCTGATTTTTTTCATTGGAATTTAACCACAGATGGTTTGTTTACAGTAAAATCTATGTATGAGGATTAAATGAATGGACATACTAGGTTTCTTAAAACTTATTACTTGTGAAAATTAAAAATACTTTTGAAAATTAAAGTATTCATGTGGTTCCTTGATAAAAAAGTCTTGCTCACTAAACATAATCTTACTAAAAGGAATTGGAAAGGTGATACTCATTATTGTTTTTGTGGGAATGGGGAGACTATTGATCATCTTTTCATTCATTGCCATTTTGCTAAACTTATATGGCGTGTTGTTTTCTGTACCTACAACATCCCACCACCATCGAATGTAACTAATATGTTTGGAAATTGGTTAAACGGATTGGATGTTAAGACCAAAAATAGAATTCGTATTGGCGTCTCGGCTATTTGTTCGTGTTTATGGAATTGTAGGAATAAGCTGGTTTTTAACTGGAAACAATTATTTCATGTATTATAGGTTTTCAATCTGGCGGTTCACTGGATCCAGTTATGGGCTTTCCTGCTCTATTTGGACCAACACAAACTTATGGAGGATGGTTGCACGAGGCTGCTTTTGGTGGCACATGATTTTTTCTCCCGCCATACGTGGCAGCTTATTTCTAGACTTTTGTAATTTGTAGGACTTTTTGCCACTGTATTTTGTTGAGAGTGTTTCCCAGTCGTCTTTGTGCATGAGAAGATGTAAACGTTTCATACTTGTTACTCTTTTAATAATCAATAAACAATTGTGTGCATCACTCGACGCAGAGGTTGGGATACCCATTTCGAAAAAAAGGACTTATACACCATGTGGAAGAGACTCCCTTATAAGAAGGTAAAACTCTCACTCAACTAGTAATATTGGACTAAACTTTTGTCCCACCTCTTACAATGGGGCACATGAACGTCTAGAGTTTTAGTAATAACTATTAAAAGGCTAAAATAGGCAAGACCATTTAGACCAAAATTCCAACGTAGCTCGGGATACAAAGTCTCAGACGGTGCATCTCCTACGTTGCACGGTGCACACATATCTAGAAGCTTTTTCACTCGTTGGCGGGACTAATTCATGTACGTACGTTAATTAGACCCCACCTTAGGTCTACCAAGATTTTGCACGGTCTGTCCCACTCATCACAGCTTCACGCCTCATTGATCTCACGTGTTTCTCGCCAAATCGCTACTATTAACAAACCCTAACTATACACTACGTACTGTTTAGCTACATGTATAAAGTGCGGCCTTTATGGTTGGAAAACAGGCCCAAATCAGTAGGAGCGATATAGGCATCACATGAACAGTACATGTATGTCCGAAGCAGCAGAAAATTGGTGTCACGTCATGCACGAAAAGCAAAGAAAGGAAGAAAAAAAAAAGGCTTCAACAATTAATAATAGTATGTCCAGCTAAAACAAAGAATACTGCCACAGATATAGCCGTCTGATCGAGAAACAGAGCTTCAGATTTACTCCTGGTAGTGTTTAAAAGCAGAGACAATTCTCTGTCATCGGAATACAGTAAAAGCAGAGAGTAATGCGTTTTGTAACATGCGGTAGGCGTGTAAGCGATGTCCGTTGTGCACCAAGTCTTTATGGTTCTCACTCTCACGCGTGTAACCTCTATATATATCGGCCTAGCTACCCCTCTCCTCGCACCTCACATCTCCTTGCCCTCCTCTGCATCTCCCAACACAGACCGCACAAGGTTGTTCCCTCTCTTCTCAACTACCCAACAACTCTTGCAAAAATTATCTCACAGCATTTTCCTACCTTCCCCAAAGTTTCTCGCTATCTATCTTGCTGTTTGCTTGCTCGCAGTCAAGCGTTGAATCCTTGCGGTGTTTGTTTCTTGCAGAGGAACGAAGGGCAAGAAGGAGCAGGACAGGAGATGGCAGGCTGCGGTGAAACCAAGTCATCGGTTTCTATGGAGGAAGAGGTAAATTTCCCATGCCTTCTGTGAGTTGTCTGCCGACTGCCCGCCGGTGATCTTCTTTCAGTGGTTTCTTATTTTGGCTGAACAAAAGTACAATGCCTTCAGTAATCGCGTCGCTATGTTTCTCGCTGGAGCCTTCTGAATTATGCGAGAGAGTTCCAGTTTCTCAAGCATTGCTTGACTTGGGCATGGCATAAATTCAGATCTACTACGTGCAAACGGTTAATGCATATATATATATAAGTATAATGAGGAAAGCTGGGTAAATTTTGCCAACTTCGAAAAATGGGTTTGCTTACGAAGCTGTTCTTGTTATTATTATGTACCCTTCCGATATGGGCCCTGCGTCTCAACATAAAAATGCAGGATAAACTCACAATAGATAGGCTATAGTGCTAAGTGGTAACCGCTAGATAGATTAACTCGCGAGTGAAAGAGGGAAAAGCTTCAGTTTTGTGATACTGAAATGTCATATTTCGGTTCATCTTAATTGCAAACTTAGTACGTACTGAAGACGTTGTCATGCAAAACAGAAGTACTACATACTTTTAATCTACTACAAACCACAGCTTTAAGCATTCGAAGGAAGTTCCTACTTCCTACACTTACACTACCTAACGTGCTCCCCAATGAAGGCGCGCTTATCCTCGACACCTACTTAGCAAACCTGCAATGTCCCAAGTTATTTAAAGACCCGGCAGCGTAGCTTGCTACTCGCCACTAGTGCAAGTATAGGTTACGTGCAGCCATTGCAGGTTGCTGGAGCTGGCATCAGATCACGCACACCAGACGCTATTTAATTACGGAAAGGGAGGATGAGTTAAATTTAAAAGCGAGCTAAGCTGTACGCAACCTGACCCGCATGCATATATATGCAGTGTGCGTCTTGTAGTAGTAGTGTCCCTGATGGGTGACGGGCTAGAGCTTGTCTTTACACGCTGCTGTCTCACACTTTCACTGACCACCATACTGCTCAAGAATCTCGCCACCTGACATGCGTCAGCTCCCTGCAGCTGCATGAGCAAACGAACGAACACTTGAGGTGCAGGTACTGGTGGCTTGCGTCGATGAGCGACCCACGGAGACGTACGCCAAGTCGACCCACGGATCCATCCCTCACTGGATGGATGGATCGCTTTCATGGCCTCTTGTTAGGGGATCGCCATCGCTAGTTCGCTCACATGTTTGTGGTGCGTTCCAGTGGATCATAAGCAACCACGTCCAAGCGGCGACCGCGTGATCACGTCGCTCGCTCATGATTTGCGATCTGTGAAAGCTAGGGACGGCAAGGCACGTGTGTGTCTTGTGCCTGCCGCTTTTCGGCCACCTCCATCTCCCGCTTCTTTCGGCCGTGTGTCACGTTCCGGCGCAAGAAAAGCCAGACATGGCTCTCCATCGCTGCATGCACGCCCTCCTGTCGGTCTGCGTCTGCACCACCCGGCCGGCAGATCTTGTCATGGACCCTCGGATAAGCATGCATCTTTTTGTTCCACCCAACGGAAGTTGAGCGCGTCGCCGAGCTTCGCTTCCAACCTCATCGTTTTTTTGTTACCTAGCTTCTCCTGCTCGTGTTTGCAGTCTGTCTGTGCTGGGATATTTCTCTGATATAGAATGTCTTGATCGCAGGCCTACGTCGAGAAGAAGTTTGGAGGGATCGTGCCCAAGAAGCCTCTCATATCCAAGGTCTGCGGCTTTTCCCAACAATGTGCCACACTCTTCTAACATCCCTTTCTTCACAACAAAATAGACACCATCATATCATGCATGAAATGTCTCTGAAAGAACATCTGCCCATTTCTTTGACCATTGTTGCATCTTTCTTGCTTGCGCCAATGTAGGACCACGAGCGCGCCTACTTCGACTCCGCGGACTGGGTCCTTGGCAAGGTCAGAAAACAAAACAAAAACAAACCCCAACTCATTTATTCAGACATGCTAACATATGTTCTGTATCTGACCATGTTAATTTGATCCATCCATCTCCTGCCATTTTCTTCAGCAAGCTGCGAACAGCAGCTCAAGGCCTGCAGTCGAGTCCCTCAAGCCCAAGCTCAAGGTCAGTACAACAGCCACTGCTTTCAGATCAGCTAAAATGCCACTGTCAGTTATAGAAGAATGCTTATACTGGTTTGCTCGCTTCGTTTCTTCAGAGAACGCCGCACCACCAGCTTCCCCCGCGCAAGCCCGCCTGCGCATCTGGCTGAGACGCAAGGTAAGAAGCAGCCTAAAACACGCGGGCTTTTGCTGATGGCGGATTCAGATGACAATAATTCTTGCTTCTTGTCGTTGTAGGGACTACATTAATTGCAGCAGCAGGTGAAGGGCTCCAGCGCAAGAGACAGCAGAGCTCAGATTAGTGTTTAGCTGCTCCTAAATTCCTAGGAAACAAGTCAGACAACTCTATGCAAATTGGCTTCTTGGCACTTGCTGCCTCTATGTCTATCAGAAGTGATTCAGTATCCTTGTCATGTTTAAGTCTGATGGTGTTTGGTGTTTAAAAGAAAATGCCAGCATATTCCCCGACCTGTGCTTGATGCACACAGCCATAATTATATTGCAGAGTTTACAAGATGCAAGGTTTACAATTCAAGGATCGCGTAAGATGGCCACATGGATCAGCCAGCGAAAATACAAATAACCCATAACCTATACGCTTTGTAGTCTATTAAAATGCCGCCAACCACACTGGTTTAACATACCTCGTAAAACCCGGTATATATATGTTGTTGCTGCTCCACTAGAAGGAGGAACTACCACATGTGGATGTTGTAGGTATCTTTGTGTATGATCTACAAAAAAATGGACAACTCCAACATCGTTAAACACCACATCATTTCAGCAATTCCAAAATTTTCAAACTAAAACACAAACCCAACAAGAATTCGAGCTTTAATTGTCTTATCCGATCCATCTCATTTAATTAGTTAGTAAGCATATTAGTTATATTGATCGGAGCAGATATATTAAAAATAAAGTAGACCACTCTTCAAATTAAACGAGCAAAAGGACATGAAATAAACCGGTGCTCAACTCTCTCCTCTAAACCACAAAAGACAAAATCCTTCCATCGTGTCCATCTCCTTTGGCACAATTGTTCTTAGTAAGTAGGACTTTCCTATTAAGACCGCATAAATATATTTATCTATAGCGGCACTTTTAACTTGTATATTTACGTATAAATATAGTATGCACGTTCATCAAGTCCGTGTACACCAATTTAACAGAAAATAAACGTGTTGAAGTCAAAGCCCATCTAAAATTATATGACTTCCCTATGAGAGATAATCCCACTAATCTATCAACTAGATTCATTTATGCAAGCCACTTGTAAACCTATGTTCAATGGATTTTGAGACAAAACATCAACAACTTAACACTACAACGAAATGGCTTGCCACCAACGTGGCGGGGAGGCCCACGCTAGTGATAATTGCTAATACTGGCATGGGCGATCCCACACCAGAAGTAAGAATCTACCGGTGGAGTTTAATTTCACACCGGTAGTAAGACATTCACCTATGTCGTAAACTGCATATAGCATACAACTGGTACATTTGATCTGGAAAACAATTTTTAGCTAATCGATACGACAATTAGCATTAAAAATTGCAGTAACTCAAGCCCACAGAAACATCACCACTAATAAGACAACAAAACTAGCTAATAGCTAGATGTAGTTGATCATCAACGCCACGTCCAAGTCGTGCCTCAGAGTGTTCTTCATGGTGACGAGAATAGATTGGTCAACCTCCAAGTCTTTTCCCGTAAACAACTCCCTCCACGCTAGCACGACGAGGATCACGCGTCCATCATTAGGAATGGTGTTGTAGGGAATAGTGGTAACACTTCCTCTTTTTCCAAGGCACACTCCAAAATTATCGTTATTCGACATGCCAACACTTTTCGCTACCATCTTAGATAGTTTCGAAGACAACATAGTATCAAATGAAAGAAACAAATGAACTATGTCACATAGCCATCATACATGCATGATAACATAAGCAAGTATAGCAAGATGGAAACATATCATGATATGTGTTGTGACGACATTTGTCCTTGTCAAGCGATGAACAAAAAGCACCACGATATAGCTATCACTTGGGGGTGGTAATATTTCACGGAGATACTGTTCTCATGGTCATGCAGATTGAATCTTAGAGAGATGACCAAAAACTGTAATGTGTCGTCCGCCTCACCAATAACCTCATCACTATCCTCCTCGTCACTATAGTTTCCATACTCCATATAGATAATTTTGATGGATGGTGGTCGTTCCATAGAAAAATACATGATATCACCGCCGATGAGTTCCATCTGGTCGATGGGTTGCTCTCATCCTTCCCCATGAAAACGGTTCTTTGAGCTACTTTTAGTCACCCTAATGTTGTATTTTTCCCCGTAAAGATGAAAGAGCACGATGTTGCCGACTAACTCATTGAACTGCGACCTAAGATTGCATGTTATAATATTTGCAAAAAAAACAGTAAGAAAAAATGGTTAATTAGATAAGTAAAATCAAAACAGAACTTGCATGTGTCCAAAAAACAATGTATGATTGTTAATTATAATTGAATTTAGATGCATCTCCGACTCTCCGTATATGAATAAGGAACGATAAGCAGTGAACAGTCCCCTCACACATATGGATTGACATCCTTCGCAAACCATATCCTATTATGTTAAAATACTGCATGACTAAATATTCAAAATCACTAGTGGCACACGAGCACACCATCTTTTATTTGTGACCTAGTCACATGCTTGCAGATTTAATTGATGCAATCTCGCCGAGTGGGTCTAGAGTATCTATCGCCACTCGGATTGGCAAATCCCGCTCTCGATGCATACGCCACTACCTATCCCTTCGGAAACCTGATAGACACCTTTATGATCACCTTATTATGACGTGACGGTTGATGTAGTCAAGACAATCTCGGATATGGTGATTAAATATGATCTCACGGTCGAAAGTTTAGGTACTACGTTTTCATGTTATCATAATGTTGAATTTTCTGACTATATATATTGGGTTTGTATCCATCACATCATTCATCCAATGATATGACTCCATTATCAATTGACATAAATGTCCATGATCAGGAAATACCGATCACTTGTTGATCTCAATAGATTAGTCAAATAGAGACTACTAGGGACCTGGTTTGTTTAATACCACACGTGTATTAATGTTTTTTCTTAATACAGTTATAGCATGGTATAAAACTTATTATGAACATACATAATTTATGATAATAAATCACCTTTATTATTTGTCTCTAGGGAATAACTCCAGTAGTCTCCCGTTTTCACTAGAGTTCAATAATCTAGTATGCATTTGATTTAATCACCATTAGCCTACTCATGGTTCGACTATGCACTGCTCGTGGGAAAGGTTCCGTCAACGGATCTACCACACTGAGATCCGTACATACTTTGCAAAATCGTTTATGTCACCTAGTTTGACATCATTCTATATCTTATGATAACAGTTGAAATATGTTTCAGCGATGGACTGAGACTCGAATCCTTCGCGTAGCATGGGTCTCGTGCCGACACATCCTTGTCTCGGCACAATTCCAGGTTTGTAAGCAAGGCGCTGAAGATATCCGTCATTTGTTATTTACTTTCAAACGTGCAAAGGTTGTATGGAACTCTTTGGGGTTGCTCCCAGCGATTACTGAATAAGTGTATCAGGAGAGGTCAGGGAGTGCGGTTTTTGAAAATTTGTTGACTCAACCGAAGAAGCAATCGCCTGTGCTTAGAATTTTGGGTATGAAGAAATCTATAGTCGTGGCCGCCTGATATATCTGGTGGGAGAGAAGGGAAATTATTAGTACTGCTTTCTCTGTACACGGGATCACCTTTAAATTTTGTGAGCAGCCCAACCATTAGTGATGAGATGAAGGTTCCATGGACTAAGCCACAGGAAAAATTCTATAACCTTAATGTTGATGCTGCATATTTTGAGAATGGAACTGGAGCGACAACCGCCATGCTTCGGAACAGCCGCAGCAAAGCAGTTGCAGGTACTTGTACCTGGCCACTAAATCATGTCCTGGATGCAACCACGGCGGGGCTATTTCTCTTCAAAAAAGGTTGGATTTTTTTTTTGATAAAGGGATTTATTACTTGACAAGGTTTAAGCATTACACCCAGCCTCTACATCATAAAATGCACACAACCGAAATTCAGAAACTGAGGAACTAAAAAACGACTAGTCCAAACAAAACACGAAGTCGTGGACTGTCGTCTCTATGGAGCTGCTATCCGTAGATCAACCGGCCATCCATGTGGGATAAAAATATCCCTCGCCACCTGCTCCAGCCGTGCACACGCCTCCGTCAAAAGACCTCGAAACTCCCCCCACTGTAATGTGGACCACGAACGGAGAATACTTGTGCATCGGAATAGAATCTGCATACGAGAAAAGTTTTTATGAGAGAAAATCTTGTCATTTCTACATAGACATAGCGACTAGATAACGGCAATCGCTTCTACCCTAATGATAGTTTTAAATCGTTTATCTACCTCATTTAGAAAATTGCCGAAAATATTCGCAACGGATATGGGCTGATAAAGATTTGAACCCATTTGGATAGCGGACCATATAGAACGCGCAAATGACCAATCAAAGAGTAAGTGCTTAATTGTCTCATCGTGAGAGCAAGATACACATTTTGAACTTCCATGCCAATTACGTTTGACAAGATTATCTTTTGGAAGTATGACCCCTCTACGAAGGTACCACACAAAAACCTTAATCTTCAGTGGTACCTTCATTAGCTATACTTTTTTAAAACTATCGACTGGCAAATCCGATTGGATCATAGCTCTGTACATGGAATCTATTTAGAATATCCCGTTCTTAGATAAATTCCACCGAAACTCATCTCTTTCTGGTGTCAAATTGACCGAGGTCAACCTCTGCACCAGTGCATTCAAGGACACAAGTCGTGGACAAATGAGATCTCGTCTGAACGTCATATTAGGAGGTGAAGTTTGCATGACCCTGGCCAACGTATCATCCTTATGTCGTGCAATTCTGTATAGAGCCGGATACTATTCTCGGAGAGTTGTGTTACCCAACCATTTATCCTCCCAGAACCGTATCTGTGATCCATCTTTAATATTAAACACCCCATAGCGAAAGAAACGATTTCTATTCGCCATTAGTCCAGCCCAAAAGTGTGAATCGCCAAGTTTTCACCTAACCTGGGAGACTGCTTTCGAGGCGATGCATTTACGTTTAATGAGCGTTTGCCAAACGCCATCTTCGGATAGAAGTTTGAAGAGCCATTTTTCAAGCAGAGATGAGTTTTGACCTATAGGTCATGGACTCCCAACCCCCCCGGTCTTTTGGTCTACAAACTACATCCCACCTGACCAACCAATATTTCTTGTTCTCACTGTCCACTTGCCAAAAAAATCTTGAACGGTAGTAATCCAGCTTTTTCAAGACTCCTTTAGGTAACTGGAAGAATGATATCATATACAATACCATATTAGAAAGCAGTGAGTTAATGAGTACCAGTCTTCCACCAAGGGGCACCAATTTACCTTTCCAACTAGCCAGTCTTTTTGCACACATTCTTTGACATGGCCCTATTCTGCATTAGTCAATATCTATAATATATCGGAATACCCAAATACTTAATAGGAAATTGGCCTTACTCACAACCGAATAACTTGATATAATTAGCTACTGCATCATGGGCCTCACCAAAACAGAACAATTCACTTTTATGGAAATTGATTTTTAACCCGAATAATTGCTCGAACGCTGAGAAAATTAATTTCAGATTCGCAGAGGATGGACAATCTCCCATCAACAAGATGTGGAATTACCCCCTCAATCAGACCACTATCTTTGACTCTTTCAAGCATGATCGCTAACATATCTGCTACAATATTAAACAATATGGGCGAAAACGGATCTACTTGTCTTAAACCTTTTTTAGTCTGAAAGAATCGGCCGATATCATCATTGACTTTAATCGCCACACTACCTCCAGACACATAACTGCGAATCAGAGCACACCAATGATCCGAGAACCCTTTCATTCTCAGAGTCTGTTGGAGAAACTGCCAATTCACTTTGTCATAGGCCTTCTCAAAGTCAATTTTCAAAATCACACCATTTAGTTTCTTCGTATGCATCTCATGTACGGTTTCGTGTAAAAAAAAAGGTTGGACTTGGTGGAGTCTTGGGGCTGCTCAGATTCCCTAGAGGTAATTCGACCTTGCAATGATGTTATTGATATTTGGAGCTCACACACACTGTGCTTGCAAATTGCTTTTAGAAGGCAAGGAGAATTGGTGAAGTTTCTTTTGTTCACTATCAAAGGGAAGCTAATGAACCGGCGCACACCATGGCTAGATATAGCTATGACTCAAATAATTTTGTAGCTTGAGATGGTGAGCCTCCTGGTGTTTTTATTTCGGACATTATTAGAGATGCAACTTGTATTTGATGCTTAATAAAGTCTGCCCAAGTGGTTTCCCCGGTCAATTTTTTTAAGTGCTTTGAGCCTAGTGTGAACTTGATGTTTTGCAACTTGATGTGAACTTGACGTGAACTTGACACCTTTTTTATCTAGCTTTCGTTTTGCAACTTGATGTGAACTTTCTAATGAGAAATGGCTATGTGTTCTATGATGAAGAGGCTAGGCGCAATAAAATCTTCTGTTTTCCATTTTTTATTGTAAAATCGAGTAATTATATATTCTTGCCATGTTACGACATGAACCTAATATGTTTTCATGTGACCTGATATGCAAACTTCACATTTTATTCCATGCGATGTGAGAAGTTGTAACCATCTTGGTTTACGCAACTAGGGTTGGATAAGATACTTAATGTTTTTTTCCCTTTTTAATACTTAAATGCTAAAACTTTTATAAACATCAAAGGTGAGTTCCAACTTTCAAAAGAAAAGAAAAAGATTACAATTTTTCAGGTTGGAGTCTACTGGTCTTTGATTACGAAATTTCAACTCAGGTATTTGAAGTTGGGTGATTGGGATCCCCTATACATCGCCTTAAGCGAGTTGGAGGATGCGCTTGCCGCCCGCACTGGTAACCAACGCTACAAAGGATGGATCGAATTTACAGATGAGCCGGCCCATTACGTGCTCCTGGTTGACAAAGGATCAATCAATGGATCGATCTGCCCCTAAGTACATGCACTAGTTTTTTTCCCAAATGCATGTACTGCTCATGTCGATTGAATTAAAAAAAATAGTCCAACTTCATGTAGCCATCGCTATAGCCAGCATATGTCAAAAAATCCGAACATTTCTTTATTCTAAAAACATTTTTGAAAATTTCAAAAAAAATCTAAATATGAACGATTTTTTATTTTGAATAATTTTTAAAAATAAACAATTTCAAACATGAACAAAAATATTATATATGAACAATTCTTAAATTTGAACAATTTTTAATCTGAATATTTTTCAGTTTGAACCAAAAATAATTCTGAACCAAAAATTTCGGTGAACCAAAAAAAATAGTGAAACCATTGGTGCCGCAAAAATGCCGATGAACCAAAAATAGTAACGAACCAAAATTTTCGGTGAACAAAAAATAATATTGAACAGAAAATACGGATGCGCCAAAAAATAATGGCGAACCAAAATAATAGTGAACTAAAATTTTTGGTGAACTAGAACTAATAGTGAACCAAAAAAAAATTGATGAACTGAAAATAATAGTCAACCAAAATTTATGGCTCACCAAAAATACCGATTAAACAAAAAAAAAAGAACCAAATTTTCGGTGAACCAAAAATAGTTGCAAATTTGAAAATGTTCCAAACTGAAAATGATTTAATTTTAAAAATATTTTCAAACTTAAAATAGTACAATTTTAAAAAAAAAGTTCCACGTTTGAAAAAGTTAAGTAAAACATAAATGAAAAAATTATTCAGTTTTTTAAATTATCAAAAACAAATATTTTCAAATAAAAAACTAAAAACTAAATAATATAACAGAAAAAAGAAACCAAAAAAAGAAAAGAATAAAATGGAAAAGAAAAACAGAAACAGGAAAGAAAAATAGGAAAAGATGAAGACGAAAAAAGAACAATTAAAAGGTTGAAAACGAAAGATCTACATGAACATGTAGTAGCCCCAGTGGTCGGTGTCTCTGTTCCCCCTACCGACCTATCCTTGCTTCGCACCATTTTTTGGGTTCATTTTTCTCGTTAAGACAACAACTAATGGGCCGGTCCGAGTTAGGACTCGCAATAAGCGACCTATAGTGGATGCGGCGTGATTTACTAATTGACTCCTGAGTCCACTGGGCTCCATGTATCTTAGCCTTAACTTGTTGGATATAGAGTCGGTTACAGGTGTCAGGACAGGCCCATATGAGCCTATTAGTACTTGACTACCCATCAACTTTCAGCCCAACTTCACATCCATTTTTCTACAGGAATTTTTCAAAAACAAAAGGCATTGCTTTTAGCAACAGATGAGATATTTAGGGTATGCTATAACTCCCTGTTTCTCCATAGAACGTATCCAACGTAGCAGTATATATCACTATCGCAGAATGCTCTCGCGATCCTGCCTAGTTTCTGGACGCAAGACACGGCAACCGCATATTATATGTACCGCAAAAGTTCGATTGGACTCTACAAAATGGCACGTACAGTGTATAGACAAATGCACGAGCTCGGGCTTTTTCAAGTATGCCAGCTTTGCTGGCCAGCGTATTGCAACCCTGGAAGTACATACAGGGCCGGTCCATACATTTACGGGGCCCAGGGGCAGGACGACAACTCGGGCCCCTTGCACGCACGTATAAACACAAAATATATTATATTTTAGAAGTGAAATATGAAACCGTACATAGTAATATATTATCTCTAAACTCTAAAATTGAAAACTAAAACTGTTTTTTATCATTTCAATCCATGGATGAACAGAGGAGTACTTACGGAAATTTTGAGCCATGAGAGCGAAAAAAGTAAAGGCATTTAAATCCGAACTGAGGAATGGGAAGGATGAACTCGCACCATCTCTCCAACGGCTCGTTGATGGGAATGAGCAAAACGTTGAGGATGGAAGAAGAGCTGATTAGGGTGATTCGATTACGTCGTTGATCTATATTAGTGACTGCATGTGACCTCAGAATCGAGGAGGAGCCACCTTGTTACCAGAAAAGGCTATTGAGAATTTTTGGGAGGATAGTCAACAAATGAAGTGTCGACCATTTTTGTTCCTGCCTCGTGAGAATAAAGTGTGTAGCTTTGGTGGGTTCGACTTGGTCCGTTAGACTTGAGCGTTCTAATATTTTAGTACATTTTTTTAGATTTTATACATAATTAGAACTAAGACAAAATTTACACTAATAATACTATAGAA
The DNA here is from genome assembly GCA_028641055.1 of Alopecurus myosuroides. Taxonomy (NCBI): domain Eukaryota; kingdom Viridiplantae; phylum Streptophyta; class Magnoliopsida; order Poales; family Poaceae; genus Alopecurus; species Alopecurus myosuroides. The sequence goes on from CM054062.1 coordinate 194,836,949, forward strand.
GTAGTACATAGGCTTGGGCCCCTGCCATTCAGGGGCCCGGGGCGGGCGCCCCCGCTTGCCCACCCATATGGGCCGGCCCTGAGTACATAGTACCTCACGCCACTCGATCTAGTCCTCTACCTACTTTCTTTTACCTTTTCCTTTTTTTTTTGCGGGACACTGTAGTATTCTTTTCGTTCAAAGTGAATACTGTAATAAACTTTCATCATTAATTCCAGTACTAGTAAGTACATATATTCGTCAAACTCGTCAGCTACGTTTACTTCAACAAAACCGGCGGTGCTCTTTTGAGACCATAACTCGTGATACCAATCCACCAAAAATACAGTTCGTGCGGTTGCCGATAAGCCTGTCCGTTCCGGCAAGTCTGTCCAACATCGCTTTGCAAGTTGCAAGCTACAACTCGCGAGATAAGCCTTGTACTCGGCTACATGATTTCTTCTGCTTTTCTCTGTCCTGCATTTATGTAGGAATGCATCCACCTTTCAGTTTTGTCAATACTATTGTAGTACCAATCTAGATCTAGACACAGCCTCACATGAGTACTTGGACCAGTCTACCATACTTTCTTACTTCAGCTTTGGATCTTGTGGCTTTTGTTCCTCCCTGCGCACCAAAAGATCTGCTCTTCCATCTTAGTTAGTTCACAGCTTCAGCCGTAGAAGTCTCCTTTAAAACGCAGACATGTTATACTTTTTCTTTTGAAATGGAGGATGAACGACACCAGTTATTTATTTATTGATGGTAAAAGCAAAAAAAAAGACATAAAACCTTACAAAAAAATCACGTCGATAAGCCAGAAGTCACCGTCCAGGCGGTAAAATACTACACCTATAAGTTTGATGAAGGGGTGGACTGATCGGAGCCAAGTGTTCTGCACTCACACACTATCGTACATCATCTAAATCCGGAGGCATGACCCAAACCGCCCGATAGCGAGCTGGGAGCAGACCCTCGGCGTACGCCGATGATCACACTCAGAAGTCGATGCCGCCGTCTCCCACCGTCCCAACTTCGGGAGACACTAACTCATCCATGTTATACACATGAATGATTTAATAATCCAGATAAAATAATCGATTGTTTCTTCAAAGTGGGGGAAAATATAAAGTCTATATGACCAAATCAGGCTATGATCATGTATTCATGTGTCGGCCTACGTAATCTAGCGGCTTCTGAACCAGCATCATCGTCGATCACAAATCATTCTTACAGTGACCTGGCTGGCCAAGATAACCCTTCCTTTTGCTTTGAGCGGGATGTGCTGGTTAGGTAATTGGATAGCATGGCCTTTACAAGCTTTAATGATGGTTAGGATAAGATCCTGGTTTCGTTTTTCTTCTTTCGTTGTATCTTTGGTTGTGGTAGTATAAATTAGTAATAAACCAAACGGGTTGGCAACACGAGCATGCATGGACCATTTCAAAAAAGAGTGTGCATGCACGCGTTCCGGGTGCTGCAATGGCGGATCCAGATGCAAATACATGCAAAAGTTGTACGTACTACTACTTACATGTGTGTATGGTTAGGAAAGTTGGAACAGAAGCAACTAACACTACATCACGGATGATTTTCGAAGGCACAAAAAAATGCCTTAAAAAATAACTAAAGTGCCTTAAATAATCATAGAAGGCATTTCACAAAAATGCCACATCAAATAGGGTAGGGAAAGAACATTTAAGGCATTAGTAAATAGTGCCTCAAAAAATCAATTTTTTGAGGCGTTTTTTATTGTGCCTATAAGGATACATTTTTTAAGGCATTACATAATATGCCTTAGATTATAAATGTAGGCACTACACAATAATGCCTCCAAAGATCATTCCAGGCATTAGACAATAGTGCCTCAAAAAATCATTTTAGGCATTATGCAATAGTGCCTCAAAAAATCATTGTAGGCATTATGCGGTAGTGCCTCAAAAAACCATTGTAGGCATTAAAAAATCATTCTATACATGATGCAATAGTGCCTTAAAAAATATTCTAGTCATTAGGCAAAATAGCCTCAAAAATCATCCTCGGCATGATGAAATAAATGTCATTTAGCACTCATATCAATAACAATTGTGGCTTGCAATTTGGAGAGGGTACAATTGTGGGCATACAATCAGAGAAACAATGAGAGATCCAATTCAAGATACAGAGGACGTATCATTATACAGAGAGAAGAATTGATGTCGTATATGTAACAGTACTAACATAGCTATTCAGTTTGATATTGATTGCTATATGTAGCATCATTCCCCATCTCATACTCCTCTCTTGCTCTTGTAACATCATCAACCTGCAGCACAATGTAGAAAACTCACTCTGACAAATCCACAAAGACAAGATATCACAGACTATACAGAAAACGAGATATTAAACAACGGAAATATACTCCATGGATCCTTTTAAATATTAACTGTATAGTGTAGCATAAATATGTATTGAGCTAGCACTGAATAAAAACTTTAATCTTGTTGGGCAACAGATGCAAAGCAACAAGAGATGCCAAAAACCACAAGTACAATGTGTAATGTATACCTATGCTCGATAAACAAGCGTGAGCTTAATTAGTTTGCTAAAGTAACTGCAATAAGATTATCACAGTCTAATTAACATTTTGTAAAGTGCATATTCAGGTTTCGGTCTAATTAACATGTTCTAAGGATTTACAGATAGTATAAAGAGTAGATTGTTTCATGTTTACAGTCTATGTTAAGTACGCAAGTCAAGTAGGCGACACAAAATTGAAGTTAAGCTGGCATGGCCTAGTTTAAATACATATATTTTAAAATGGCTTAAAATACAGTATACTGCCAGAAATATACAAAAGTACTACTAGAAATGCAGAAGGGAATAGGGGTGGCACCAACAAAATTCAGAAGAGCTTGGCCCAGTAGATTAGATGCCACCATCGGTGCCCGGGTCGGCTAATTGGCACCCCTCGCAAATCAGCCAAGTATGTAGTATTCCCGTGTATTAATGGTTTATTGGTGCTTCTTTCTGCATTTTATCCTGGACAGAATGATACCACATGGTCTATATGAAATAAGAAGCATATGCATTCGGATCGAATTAATCTTACTCCACTTGGCAATGACTTGATGAATGTTTGAGAGCGCGGGTAGATGCCAGGGCTTCACCTAAACTATGTCCAGTTTCTGCATCCACATCATTCTAGAGTGGTTAAACGAGATGCTCCATGCATATAGTTTCAGAGCAAAACATTACAAAAGGAGATGATATATACATTGAAAGTAGAAGCATTCAAGCTTTGAGACTGGACTAACGTTTTTCACAATAGTTTATTTTGTGTGATAGAAGCAACAATAAAAAGAGCATGAAAAAACAAGGTAAAAATTGAGATAAATCCTGACTTCAAAATTAGGGTGAACGGGTACTTTGGTTTACAACAGAAGAGACACTGAATTGTTTACCAAATACTCTTATATATCCAATGGCGTACCTGATAAAGAACACTTAAGAAAGCAGGTAATAGCAACTACCAGAAAGGAGCCAGACATGGTGTGAACCTATGAAGTTCATAGAGTAGCATGTTCTGAACCAGAGATCGGGTCCCGTTGCGGTGGACTCCCATGGTTGCCGTCGATGGACTCCTAGGCTAGTCATTTTTTCGCACAATAATCAGCAGCAATACATTAGCTAGTCATGCTCAGCTAGTCATTCCATCAAACATCTTCGATGCACATAGCTGTTGCAACTTGCAGGGATATAAATTGTCGTCAGTGACCAACCTGGTACAACTTGAGGACATGCTGAAGAGGCTGTCAACGACAGCGAATGTTGTGGATGTCGCCGGTGAAGCCGGCCGCCAGGACTCCTCCAGCTTCCGGCGCTCATCCCGCGCACGGGCGAGGTCCACGTCGATCCCGTCCATGGCGGCAACGCAGTAACTGTTGCTGCTCTGTCACGGCGTCGCCGTCCTCAGCCGAAGCGTGGAGGCCGCCGCAGGGCCCGTGTTTCTGCTCGTCGCGTCGCCGCGGAGTGCCCTCTGCTGTTGCAGCTCCTCCACGGCCATGTTCTCCTGGCCCTAGCTTGAAGGCCCCCTCTGATGCTCCTCCTCGCGCCGAAGCCGCTCCCCGCCGTTGCTGACCTGCTACACTTCGTCCGATCTAGATGTGAAGTTGAGGAGGCGGCGGCGGTCCTCCTGCTCCACCTCGGATGTCTTTCGGCCCGCCATCAGCGCCTGCGCCCAGCGGTAGCAGCCGCGACGGAGGCGGAGATGGAATCGGGGTGTGCAGGGAACGAGGCCGATGTGTTTGGGGTATTCGGGAATGTGCAGCATAGGATAGATCGAACGGTTACCACATATACGGGCCGTGCCAAGGCTCCCTATCTTTTGTGGCACTTTTTAGTTTTGCCGGAGCTCATTTTTACCGGCACTTTCACTAAAAAATGCCTCTAAAAATTAGCATTTTTGTAGGCACTTCGAAAATCACCTTCGAAAATCATATATTTATAGGCGGTTTTGATTAGTGCCCCTAAAAATCGTATAATTGCAGGCATTAGTGCAGAAGTGCCTCCAAAAAATATTTTTCTAGGCATTTCCAAAAATGCCTCTGCACAAGTGCCTTTAAAAATGGACCGTGACATAGTGTAAAGCAGAGAGGTCCGGCATGATGGAAACACCTTTCCAGTTGAAAGAGAAGGGTGAAGGATGTATGCGATGGTTGGCAGCCATCGAAAAAAGAGAGAAGATCATCATCATTCGATCCAGCCCTTGATAGACTCGATCGTCGAGTGTGATTAAATCATCAAATATAGAGGCCTACTACACACCAGCCACGTGTCGTGATTCGTGAACGTGAGTCCATGCCCCGGGCCGGGGAGACGCTCTACGTACGGGCCGGCGGAGCTAGCTGGGTCTTGGATGGATGCCGGTGAAAATGTGGGAGCCATCAATTTACGGCAACCCTTCCATTTCATCTACCGGGACGGAACACTAGCCAAGAATTCCTTTTTTTTTACGCGTGTGTTTTTTCAGGGATCGCATACGGAGACGGATGCATGAGGAGGCCCTGACAATAGTGACACACCACAGTGTGGACCAAGGAAAACCGAGGCGCGCATGCATGCAGGAGCTGGCAAGGTGGACTCGTCCGAGCCTTGCCAAAATTTCAAGCCTGTGGCGGCCTACGATCGAGAGCGTCCATCCAAAACGTCCCAGCCGCGACACCACGCTACGTGCCACGCATGATTGATGAGATCGACCTCTCCAGCTGCCTCTGCCTGCCTGACAAGCTAGGCGTCGATCCATCTCTGCGGCCGGCCTAGCGGACCATGCATACACATCGATCTCGACGGACGAATGTATATGGACCAATGCAGTGTCGTCATATTGGCAGAGGCCTCATCAAGATTCCAGCTCCTCCTCCAGATCGCTAACGAATAAATACGCCCTGACAAGGGATGCAACCGAACAAAACGATCTGCGTCATGGTTGGTGTATACGTAGTATGCGTGGAGTATGGAGTATAATTGGACTTGCGGCGTATATATAGACAGAGCATATTCACCCGCTACTGCGTTGCCGGCCGGTCCCGCCTCATGCATGCATGCACAACCTGGAATGAACCTATCATTGGCCAGATCCATCTCTCCGCTGCGGTGCGCACCGAACATACTGAAAACTACCGGCGGCGCTCCCATACAATCGACACACAGAACGGCCGGGAGCATGAGTGTGGTACCTTTGATCACGATTCACGGACGCCTAATGACCACTTAATGTAATGGTGGCACATGTCGAGCTTGAGACCTCTGTCCGCGCACATATGAGATTCTTTTAACGCGAAAGGCGTGCCATATTTATCTATAGGTGAGAGAAGTAACTATAACAACTCTAGCTGAGCCCCTAAATGTCGAACTGAAAACCGCGTTTTTGTGACGTTTTTAGTCCGAGAGTGTGCAAGCCAGAACGTAAACGCAAAATATAAACTGAAATTTTTGCTAACTGTATAAAACGCGGGGAGATTCAAACAAACTTGTCTTCACACATTCGCCAGAGCACGACAATTGGCATCCCACCGTAAGTTGTAGCTACCGACGGCCTAAACCTAAACCTAGCACGACCTACCTAGTCTACGACCAGTGGCGGACCTGGGGCAAATGCGAAGCCCGGGCAAACAGTAAATTTGAAGACATATAATAAAAAAATTCGTCAATTTACTGTGTATATACGCTACAAATACAGTACACGTCCGGCCGGAAGCCCGGGCAAAGGCCGGGGAGTAGGGGCGCTAGGTCCGCCGATGTCTACGACGACCTAATCCTCGGGATCGAGGTCGACGAACTTCGTGTCCTGCTTGGTGCGGAGGCGCTTCAAGTCGGCCGCCCTATCGTCGAACTCCGCTGCCCGGGCCAGTCCTGCGCTAGCAGCTTCTTGTCGAGGGCCTCCGTCTCGACACGACTATTCTGCTTCTCCTACTCCTCGCGGTCGCTGCGGGCGAGCAACGGGTTGAAGACGGTGTCTTCCTCGCACTCCCTGACGAAGTCCTCCGACCCAATCGTGGGCCGAACGCGGGGCCTGCGTGGAGCATGAGCTCAGCCTCCGTCCACTCCCTCTTGGGCGTGAGGAAGAGGTGCGCGGCGGTGGCGAGGCCGCGCCCGAGGAGCTTGCGAGGCGGCTCCGCCCGCTTACGGTTGAGCTCCGCTACTGCGCTGTAGCTGAAGCGCGTCGGCTGCGTCATCCCCGAGTTGATGAACTTGCGGGCGTCGCACGGCGTCGGAGACCACGACCCTCTAGTACTCCTCATCGGAGGAGGATCTATCGTCGTGAAGTCCCGATGTGGGCACATGGCCGCCGCGCGTCGAGGAGCTCGACGAGTGCCACATCCCAACGGCGGCGACGGGATCTATGCACGATTGCTCGTCGGGGGTGGGATTTCTCATCGACGACGGGTTAGGTTTTCGGATTGCGGCATGTGAATGCGACTTGAACCGGTACAAATAGCGGTCTGGGAGGGGGGCGATTCGGGGGGCGACTGAAAAGGGTTTTAAGTCTGATCTAAGTATGTGGGTTCTACTCTGCCCCAAAAAAATTGGTCGAGCCCGTATTTTTTTTTCCAAGATTGGCCGAGCCCATATAAGTTTAGGGGCCAACGGCGGAGCTTAGTGTAGCTCATGGGGAGCCACCGCCCCCCAGGATTTATACATTTGTGAAGGAATTTTTTTTACAGAGGTTAGATATAGGTCGCTTTGTGTGTTTTGCCCCCCCAAAAAACATATATTGCATTTTGCCCCTCCCAGGGAGTTCTGCCAAGCTGCGCCACTGTTGGGGGCTCTGCTGGAGTTGTTACAAGAAGCAACCAGACCTGCAAACAAGACTCCAAACTCCACAACCCACACACTAGTGACTACTCACGCTGGCCGAAATTGCATGTACAATCCTGTAACACGTACGGGAAGCGATGGCGCCAAAGAGTTGGGAAGAGCGAGCTCATCATGGTGCAACGACAGAGGGTTTGCTGCTGCGTGGCCACCGGGACAGTCAGCACACTAACGTCCCCTGCTGCATGTCAGCTCGTCCAGGACCCTCTCTTGCTCCCTTTCCTTCGCGCTTCGGTCCCCCTCCCATCTCTGTATCGAGTAACTTTGCATCGCCGTGGTGGAGACGAGAGCACAGAGTGATACAGATCCATCCTCCATGTAGTGCTGAGAAGATTAAACTCCAGCGAAAATGGGCCCAAAAACTAGTGCCGAAGGCCCTACCTGCGCGCTGTCGTTCATCAGTGGGCGAGGGCTCTACGGGCCCACACTGGCCTCTGCGGATTGGGCCAGGCCGTATACAACTTGAACTGGCCCCTGTGTTAGGCTGGTGCCAACCGGGGCGGTAGCGCGGGGCGGTAGGGGCGCTACCGCCCGGTGACGGGCGAGAGGAGGCGGTAGGGGCGGGCGGTAGGCGGTGGCGGGCGGTGGCGCTGCCGCCCGGGCTATAGCCCGTGTCGCCCGGCTTGCCGCCCGCATAGGCGGGGCGGTAGCGCAGGGCCGGGACGGTAGGGAGGGGCGATAGCGGGGCGACGCGGTGCCAATGGGGGCGATAGGCCGAGCGATAGTGGGGAGAGGAGTGTGATAGTGTGGGCTATAGCCCGTGCACTGGCACCGTGCCCGTGAGAGTGGTGAGAGAAGTTGACGTGACGGGGCTATAGCCCATGAATAGTGGGCAGTGCATTGGCACCATCCTTAGGCTAGGTCACATGCCTCCTCGCGTGGGCCCGTCCCGGAGACAGGGAGATGTCCTTCTTTGACACTCCCGCAGCCATGGAACTCTGTTATCACTGCTTCACACCGTCACTCCATCAATGCATGTCACGTGACCCATTGTTGCACGCAATAACCCGTGCACGTGTCTCAGACCGAGAGCATCAGATTGTTTCATGCAGGAGGTAGTATCCGATGAAAAGCTTGAGTGCTGCAGCGGAGAGGCAGATCACCGGAATAAGTTGGTTCGTTCATGCATGCAACCTTCGACACGCTGATGTCATGTTTTACTCCTACTGAACGGTCCGTGCGACACGCCAACGGCATACTTGCCGGATCGAACAGAGTTACATCATCAATCCATGGAGTCGCTAGGGGCACACACGGTCGACACGTCGCACTGTACTGCTACAACACCAGAACCAGATGCGCCCCAATGTGATTTTAAGAAAGAATGGTTCATGGACCAATGAGGCAGGTCGGCCGTGCGTTGATGCAGCCAACGTACAGCGAGCGGACACCGGGTGATGGGACGCACGCGACGTGGGTTTATATGCCACGGTACGACTACCCGAAACTGCAATGGATCAAGGCCGCTAGATCGATCCGCACCGGTACTCCAGTACCACTACTGATTGTAACAAAGGACTCGGATCACTCGTCCGTTTCCTCCAGGGGCCAGCCCTGCTGGATTTAATGTGCCCACTACAGTGCACCAGTGCCAGGATTCTTATTGAGAATCCTATGTCGACCTAGGTGCACACCGTTTTCCTTTCATTTTAGTTTCCGGGGAGCATCACCCATCAAAAACGTGTCCGGCGCCCCCAATTGTCCCCCTTTAGGAGGTGATCGGACATATGTCCGCCGATTTGGTGGACGTGCTCCACAGCGGCGCCCCTAACCGGCGACGAACTTACGGACGTCATAAACTCAAACACCTTGTGCACGCCGACAACGGCAATAAAAATTTGCATTTTCATTCAAATTTAGAAATAGTTTACAAACTTTGAACGAAATTGCAAATGGCGTCGTCGCCGCCGCCCTAACCCTAGCCTACTCGTCCTCGCTCCAGTCGAAAGAGTCGTCGTCGCTGTCGTCGATCACGACAACTTTGCTGGAGGAGGGCCCTGCGCCGGCGTGGCTGGAGGAGGGGGCGGTTCGAGAGCTCGACGTGGTCGTGGCTACGTTGCTGCTACCGCGGCTCTCGGATGCCTCCACCGCGGTGGACTGCATCGTCGTCAGCCAACCCGGCGCCTCCTCCTCCGACGTGGCCACCGATCGGGCCATGGCAGCGACGAGGCCGGGGCAGTCGCCGTCCATCGGGTCGCGCAGCGGCGTTGGGACGCGGTCGTCATCGATGGGCTCCTCCTTCACCTGCGGCTCCTCCTTGATGGTGGCGCGCGGCAGCTCTGGCTCCTGGCGCCATTGGCGGAGGAAAAGGCGGCCACGAGGTGTGGAGTGCCGGCGGCGGGGAGAAGTGCGGCGGCGTGGCTCGTCGCGGATGACGATGCCAGGGGCTCCCCGGCGACTCGGTGGCGCGATGGGGCGCTGCGGTGGCGAAAGCGGCATCAGCCGGAGCGGGAGGTCGTTTCCCGTCGCCGCCTCGCGGCGTCAATCGCGCTGGCCACGGTGTGGCCAGTCCGATCCCACCAGCGGCGGCGCCCGATGGCGTTCCACCGCGAGAGGAACACGCCGGGGCTGTCGACGAGGTTGATGACGGCCTCCCGCTCCTGCTCGAAGCGGTCGAGCCACCTCCCCCAGTTGTGCTGGCCGTCGTCATTCTCGGGGAGGCGGCGCTCTGCGGGCGTCATCCAACTACGCCGGCGAGCGATGGAATGGCGGACTTGGGGATCGGTGGCACGACGAGGCCGCCGTCGGAGACGCGCCATTCCTTCGGGATGCGGCAATCCGGATGGGCGAGGAGCCCGTACCGGTACAGCTCCCACGCGCAGTCCGTGTTGATGGTGCGCCCGCTGGTCAGCTTGGAGCCCGATGCCTCCCTGTTGTTGGCCATGCCGGCGACGGCGTGGACAGGGAGGCGAGACGAGGTTGGGGAGACGAGGCGAGACGATACGGATGTGCACGGCGAGGTAAAAGGCTTCGCCTTTTATCCTTGGCAGAAGGGCGGCGACGCCGTAAATGCTTCGCGTGGGAAAGGCGCAACGCCGGCCTCGGACGCATCGCATCGTGTCACCGGTGTAAATGCAGGCCGGCGTCGCGTCGCATTGGAAACTGGCGCCAGCATTAACACGGTCACAGGCCTCCTCAGCGGCCTCCAGCACGGCGTAATAACTCGCGGCTGCCCCCTCATTTTCTCTATGATGGGTGGCCCCCGCCTGTCGGAGGGGTGAACGGACGATGTCCGGCACCCCAGCCAGGCCCCAGGTATGACGGGTGGGCTGGAGGCCCGGACACAAAATTGGCGGGTGGACATCTTTAGAGGTGCCGTTGCGGCGTTTTTTTTTGTGTGGACCCCATTGAAACTTTTGGGGGCCATTGGCGTCCGTGGAGATGCTCTGAGCCGTGGTGACATAAAATAGATACGAATCAACCAGCCAGCTACAGCCTCAATTAGACGTTGACAAAAACGTTGCTACCGGCAGCGTACATACCTCCAACCAAGACAGTCGCTCCAAATCTAATTAATAGTTAGGCCAATGGCCATCCGGGAACATGTGCATCTACACTGCTGGTGTCCATCCATCGGATCCTAGCTCGCCCATCTTCGCCTGTACCTTTCACGTACGAAACAAAGAGAGGTGCCACACCTCTACAAGGATACGCATACAATGTATTCGTAGAGCGTACATGCATAAGGGCAATGCCCTAAACGGACCTTGGGGACGGGCTCATCCGCGTCGGCGCAAAACCGGTCCAAAGTTGGGGCACTGTTGTCTGCGGACCGTCCCCAATTCTCCTTGTGTTCCCGGTCCCACCTGGCAGCACACAGGTGGCATGTTCAGCTACCTCGTGCATGTGCTTTTAAATGGGAACCGATGGCCACAACGACATCCAATCCCCACTCCCACTACACCGCCGGGTCAAAACCTTAGCACAAACCCCTTGCAGAAGACCAACCCCTTGCAACCTACCTGTGTATGGATGAACCTTCCGGAAGATAACACGACCCTCCATGCAGACATACGACTAGGAAACTCGTGTTTAGTTCCTTAGTTGGACTACGAGTCCGAGTGGAACTATTATTCAAAAACATTGTAAGGTCCTGCGAGTCACCATCTATATAAAGGACTCGAGGGACCAATGGGAAGCCCAAACCTAGATCTCGAGACATAACCCTCCGGAGAGCACATTATAATCGAGAGCATCATAAGAAAGAGTAAGGCAGGAGTAGGTCTTTACCTCGCATCGTGGGGCCAAACCTAGGTACATCGTGTTTATTCGGCTAGATGACTCCCAAGTCGTCTTACGATGACTATTGTTGTGACAATCCCACGACAGTTGGCGCCCACCTTGGGGCTCGCGGCCAAAGAAGGAGTGATTCGATCCGAAGGAGGCGACTTCGTCACAGGGAAGATCCTCAAGGAGGATGGCGAGTGGTCCACCGTAGATGACTCGAACTGGGGAAAATATGACGACGCACTGAAAATCATCCATGGTGTTCCCTTTGCATAGGTCAAGGTCTTCATTGGTTACATCAGGATGTTCTCGGAAGAAATCATGGAGGGATCACCCACCTCGCCGTGTGACCGAGAGAAAGGAGAATACACCTAGCGGATGGCTATGAAGAAGATTACGAGGACGATGACGTCGAATTCATCCTCCTGATATGTCCATTTTAGAACTGTTTTACTTAATAAATTATAAATAATTAGTTAGAAATTCTAGCATTTTACCGTGTCAAAGTGCACCATTTATGTTTGTGTACGCAGATAATTGAAATTGGGAGAAGGCATTTCGTACAAGGCATAAAGGACCAAGTTCCGGGTGCAATATAGTGAAATCAAATCATTAAAAGCCATTCCATCAAACACAAATTCGAAGAGAAAAAGGATTCCAATATCAACTTCCAGAAGGTTTAACGAGCTACGGTACGGTCGCATAGACCGTACTCGCCACCGTACCCTACAACCATCTGTGAGCCCGCATGCCACCATCGTTTAACGAGTGGCGGTACGGTCGCCCATGACCGTACCAGTTACCGTACCAGAGATGAGACCTCGGTGCTGCTAGGTTGTGCAACAGAACGCAACAACCAAGATCTTACTATGCAGATACACGTGAATATAAATTCCATGATCTAATTTCTGGGATCATGTAACAGACACTGATATGACTCAAACGTATATATAATTTCTGATGTTCCATGTTGTGTTCATGTCATATGCTACATGTTTCTTATACACTTTATGTCATCTTTATGAATTTTATGGAACTAACCTATTGACAAGATGCCACAGAGTCTATTCCTGTTTTCTGCTGTTTTTTGTTTCAGAAAAGTTGGTCTAGAAATATTCTTTGAATTGGAAGAAACAAAATCTCAGAGTTTTAGAAAGTCGGCACGTACATGTAGTCCGGAAGAGACCCACAGGGGGCCTCAGGGGCCCCACACCATAGGGCAGCGCGCCCCCTGGCCGCGCCTGGAGGTGGTGTGGGCCCCCAGGCCACCCGTTGATGTTGCCCTCTCGTCTATTTAATCTCCTCCACGGGTTAACCCTAAATACCCAACCCTTTTCCACCGAAAAGATCGGTAGCCGCCGTCATCGTCAACCACGGTTTGGGAGGGTTCTGGAGCTCTTCCCGGCTCCCTGCCGGGAGGGGGAATCATCACTAGAGGGCTCTTTATTGCCATTCCTGCCTCCAAAGTGATGTGTGAGTAGTTCATCCCTGGACTACGGGTCCATAGCACTAGCTAGATGGTTGTTCTCTCATCTTTATGCCTCATATTTAGATCTTGTGAGTTGTGATATGTCATAAACGTATCTATAATTTCTGTTGTTCCATGTTGTTTTCATGGCATATGCTACATGTTTTCCTTACACTTTATGTTATTTTTATCGATTTTCCGGGACTAACCTATTGACAAGATGCCACTTAGCCAGTTTCATGTTTTCTGCTGTTTTTAGTTCAGAAAAGTTGTTCTGGAAATATTCTCGGAATCGGAAAATTTGAAGCCCGAAAGTCTTAGAATTCCTGAAGGTTCCACAGAGTCCCGAAGAGTCCCGGAGGGGGCCACAGGGGGGGCAAACCATAGGGCGGCGTGCCCCGCTGGCCGCGCCTACGGGTGGTGTGGGCCCCTCGGGCGTCCATCGCCATCGCCCTTTCGCCTATTTATTTACCCCGATACGTCAACCCTAAAAATAGACCACTTTTCCCCGAAAAACACTCGAGGCCGCTTTCATCGTCAACCCGTGATCAGGAGGGTTCCGGAGCTCTCCCCGGCACCCTACCGGGAGGGAAAATCATCACCGGAGGGGTCTACACCACCATGCCCGCCTCCGGAGTGATGCGTGAGTAGTTCATCCTTGGACTACGAGTCCATAGAAGTAGCTAGATGGTTGTCCTCTCCACTTTATGCCTCATGTTTGGATCTCGTGAGCTGCCTCACATGATCGAGATCATCTTATTGTAATGCTACTTGTTGTATTTGCTGGGATCCGATAATTATTGAGTGGTGTGTCTCTTGATTATCAATCTATCATGTGTATGTTATTTATGATATTGCATGCTCTCTGTTGTTAGTAGATGCTCTGTGTCGAGACGTCGTAGTAAGGATCATGGACGGGGGTGCCATAAGCATATTGGTAGAACCGCGGGGGGACGTGGAAGAACTGGAAACGAGAACACGGGTTTTACCCAGGTTCGGTACGTTGCAACTAGGCGACGTTCCTACTCATGCAATCTCACTAAAATCAGGGCTGAAGCCTAAAGTATACAGAGTACAATTGTGAGTATGGTTTCGCCAACTCGGCGAGGATGAACTTCTCGGCGAGTTGGCTTCTAGCTAACTTGTGGTCATCTTTCTTTTCTGGCTCTCGTCTATCGTTATACAGATAGCCGGACTAGGTCTTACAAGAAGGAAACTTAGAAGACTACGGAAAGTATCTAACTTGGAAAGTAAGGAATCTGACTTCTCCTCCAAATCGCACCACGTTGGGTCGTGGTCCAGGTTCTTCTAGAATCCGGCATCCTGCGTGTCGGCTTACTGGGCCGCCCAATAGACTCCGTTCCATTGCCTGTGGGCCACCCTGGTAATCCGGCCTTCGGTCAATGCCGGATATACCCCTAATTAGCATATATCCGACAGTAGCCCCCAAGAAGAAGTAAGACTACATTTTCCCATCCCTAGTGGACTTGTCTTCTTTTCACAAATGTCGGCACTTTGTCTTGATTCTTCTTTCAACAAAAATATTTAATGCTAAACTTGGATTTACCGAAATCCGGCTTTTCTCTCACGAATCTTCGTGGAGAAGGAAACCGTGACGCAAGCGGTGAAATCTTGCTTACGTCATGAACGTCTGGTCCAGTCAAAAGACTGAAACCATATCTCTAACAGATTCTCATGCGAGACGCGAGGAGATATCCATTATCACCCCGTCCCCTCGTTTTCTGGGTTTTCCGGCGAAACACGCGTAAATCATCCAACGGCTAAAAGAGCCATTGGGACGAATCTTGACGCAAAGATGGCTATAAATAGCTGCCTCGGTCCTTCCGTTTCTCCTTCCGCATTCTCTTCCACCTCGAAACCTCCAGAGCCCGCTACGCAAAGGGAGCCGTTGGGACGAATCTTGACGCAAAGATATGGTAACATCATTATTATACTCACATTTAAAAGGGAGGTGTTTATACCTCCTACAGGAACAAGACTTATCAAAGCAATAAGTAACATTATAAGTAGAGCACAAGTTTTTAGCATAGTCATGCAATTTATTAAATTGCTCCCATAAGTGTATCCCTTTTTGTGACAAGCGATGTTCCTTATAATATTTTTGTTGTTCATCTGTGAACCCACCTTGCCAATAAGATCTAGTTTCAGAGACATCAAACATTGCTAGCATGCGTGATAAATCAAGTAACAAGCAAAACAATAACAAAGTAAAAATGATTGGAGGTGAAAGACTCCCCTTGCAGAAATTCTCTTCCTTCCTGGCTACAGCGCCAGAAAATAGCTTGATGGTGCAGGACTTGCACTCGTTGGGAGACCCCAAGAGGAAGGTTTGATGAGCACAACAGCAAGTTTTCCCTCAGAAAGAAACCAAGGTTGAATCGACCAGTAGGAGGAAGGAGTAACTTCAGAAGGTTGATGCAGCTGAGATGGCAGGACGCACTACCGGTTCAGCAGCAACTTGGAACCTACACAACACAAACAATTCACTTTGCCCTAACGAAGCAGTGAGGTTTTCAATCTTACCGATTTTGCTAATAATAAAGAGGTTAAATGTATGGTGTGGAAAACAGTTTGAAAACAGTAGCAGCAGTGTGAAAACAGTGGAAGCAGTGTGGAAGCAGTGGTTGTATTATCAGCATGAGAAAATGGGTCCATAGTTCACTAGAGGTGTCTCTCCAAGAAAGATAGCTAACATGCGTGGTGAACAAATTACAGCTGGGAAATTGACACATAAAGAAACATGCATGACATAAAGTACTATGAGATTCATGCATGCATTATAACAAGATACATAGATCGTCATCCAACTTCATCTATGATTAATAATCCACCCTTCGAATATCGTCCGAACAAACGTTGGGTATTAAGTTGCAAGCAGCGGATAATCGCAGTAAGCAAAGTGTGTAATGTAAACAAAGTAAACATTGTTGTTTTCTCCTTAATGGCAACAACACATCCTCCATCCGTCACGTTTCTGTCACTCGAGCATAGATGCAAAGGAAGCATGAACCCACTATCGAGCATAAAAATTCTCTCTTGGAGTCTCTAGCATCTGCTTGGCTAGAGCATCTACTAACAACAGAGAGCATGCAAGATCATAAATAATATACACATGAAGATAACATGATAGATTGATAATCCACAGACATAGCATTCAATAATCATCGGAACCCAGCAAACACAACATATAGCATTACAAATAGATGATCTCGATCATGTGAGGCGGCTCACAAGATCTAAACATGAGGCATAAGGTGGAGAGTACAACCATCTAGCTACTGCTATAGACCGTAGTCCAAGGATGAACTACTCACGCATCACTCCGGAGGCGGGCATAGTGGTGTAGACCCCTCCGGTGATGATTTTCCCTCCCGACAGGGTGTCAGGGAGAGCTACAGAACCCTCCCGATCTCGGATTGACGATGACGGCGACCTCGGGTGTTTCTAGGGGAAAAGAGGTATATTTTTAAGGTTGACGTATCGGGAGAAATAAATAGGCGAAAGGGCGATGGCGGTGGACGCCCGAGGGGCCCACACCACCCCCAAGCGCGGTCAGGGGGCGCGCCACCCTATGGTGTGGCCCCCTTATGGCCCCCCCTCCGGGCCTCTTCAGGACTCCGTGGAACCTTCGGGAATTCTAAGTATTCTGGATTTCGAATTTTCCAATTCCGAGAACAACTTTTCTGAAACTAAAAATAGCAGAAAACAGAGAACTGGCTCTATGGCATCTTGTCAATAGGTTAGTCCAGGAAATCGATATAAAGTGTAAAGAAAAAATGTAGAATATGGCATGAAAACAACATGGAACATCAGAAATTATACATACGTTTATGACGTATCAGTATTGTTTGTGAAACAATCTCTGGTTCACTAGTACCTTTGTCTCGTCTTCTTATTCGGTAAGTTTCCTCTTTCTCGTTAATGTATTATGATATCCCACGTGATTCTTCATCTTCATGCATTGTCTGTAGAACTTATGGGTATCAAGAATACCAAGTTGGCCTAGGTATTTGTCTCTCTTTTTACGAAGAAGTAATTCCCATCCCAGAGCATCAGGGTAATATACTCCTTTAGAATCACTTAGTAGCTAACTTTATGTTTACCTAGTTTACAATGTAACTCTTGGTAGCACCAAAGTAAAACCCCCACAATATAGTATCCTCATAGCCTAATGGCCAAAGAATGTATTGTAATATAACCGCGTTGCGATATGATTCTAAGGACAAATATATCTTAGTGGAATCTCTTATCGTATCAATCTACTTATGGAATACCCAGTATTATTTTTCACTTCCAACAATATGCTATTCATTGATGTTGATAAAAACAATGTGCATCACTAGGAAAACATAGTCATCAAGAATCCAATGAATTAGTCGTAAAAGGAAAGACTAAGATTTGTTTCCGTGTTCATCTTACTACACGTGAGCCCGAGAAAACGCAAGACTAGGGTTAGTTCCCCATAAGAGGGATTACACGTGTGATCCTTGACGAGGGAGGCTTAGCAACATCCTATCCTTGTATCTAGGCCTAGTTATGAGAATCTACGATTGTTTAGAACTCTTGTATGACTATATCGATTTCGCTGCCCGGTGAGTCGTGATTTTGATCCTTGCATGTATAGGCATACCTCGTTATCTGTATAGTGATCTTGGTGGACTACCTATGACAAATGTTTTAAATTATGCAGTGTAGACCAGCAGCCACCACCTCAACATCCACATGTGATGGAGGATGAGGAGGAGGAGGAGGATGACGAGGAGGGGGAGTAGCCCGAACCCGAATGGACGGCGTAGGAGATGCAATTCGCCATCGAGGCGTCCTTAGAACCGCCACTTCCAACACCGGCGGAACGTCGGCTTCTGCCTTCTCCGACAGCTCTGTGCCAATTGGTTGTGCCAACAGATTTCCGCCGGTGTAGGTGTAGGCGACCGCCACCTCCACCGCCATTTGAATTAAGCTTCAACGAAATATATCTTATTCAAATGTAAGTTTGGTTTCAAATATTTCTTTATGGCACTACAAGTGGGAAATGACATCCCCAGTACACGCCAGCTCGCCCGGTCGGTCCCAGTAGAGACCGTCGGGACATTGTATTTGCGACACGGGTGGAGAAGCTCTTGGAATCTAGGCGTTGCGTCGTCTTAAACCGGAGCTACGATACCACGTTATAGCCTCGGTTACATTACATAGACTTAGGCCTCCTTTGATTCAAAGGGGTAATTGTCTAAGAATTTCTATAGGATTCGTTCTCTATGGATTTTTCCCTTCTGAGGGCCTCTTTGATTCATAGGGTATGGATTTCAAAGGAATATGAAAGGGATAGGAATAGGAAAGGATGGCAGGTGCCAAACTTTGTCTTGTTCCTTGTGCATAGGAAATAAAGCATGAGGTCTGAGTGCATTTTTTGTTCCTCCACGTTTCGTATTGAAGCTGAGATCTACAGGAAAAGATCCTATGGTTTTGCTTCAAACCAATCCTACGAATCAAAGGAGTGAACAGTACCATCTCTTGAAAAATTCCTAACCCTCTACTTTTCCTTCATCTTTCATTCAAATCAAAGGAGGCCTGAACATATGTTTGATTCATGGGATTGAAACCTGTAGGAACTAATCCTGTAGAAGTTTGGTAGTGTGTTTTCATACGAAAAATAGAATGAGCTCTAATCTCATGTAAAAATCCTTTGATGAGATTTTTGTGTTCATAGGAATCGAGTGGACTGGGCATTCCATTTCTTTGTATTTCCTATTCCTTCAGTTTTACTATTCTGTGAATTAAAGGAGGCCTTAATGCTAATGCTAGACCCTGTATAGTAGTAGTACAGTTTAGAGGAGAGGTAGGGCCTGAAAATTACTGCAGGAAAGATACGCTCATCTATAGACTTCAAACACCTAACATCTATATACACAGAAGGTCGAGTGACATCGATGCGGATCATTGGACGCAAGGGTTTGGTTATTTCCCCAAGGTTCAATAGAGGCAGTTAGCTAGCACGACCACGCCAACCGGAAACACTTCACGTGGCAGACCACCAGTTACAAGAAGAAATAAATCCGAAATGACCAATCATCGCTGTCACGCACGCAGAATGGAAAGAGATCCATCGACCGAGCTCGTGAGCCCGCAACGAGTAACGCATCCATGCATACAGTGGCGGAGCCAGGAATTGAGACGAGAGGGGTCGAACATATAAGGTCTAAAAAAATTGAAGACACAAAAGAAAGTCTATACAACAAAAGAAATTGTCCAAAAGATCCAATTTTAATCATTTATACAGTAGAAATAGCAAAAACATGAAAAAACATCTAAATGACTTGGAAACTAATAGTATCATACCATTAAGTTCTATTTATGCCAGGAATTGCCGCCAATCCGGACCAAATTCAGTTTTCATCATTGGTATACCATACATCTTGAAATCGCCGCCAATCCGGACCAAATTTGGTTTTGGGAAAGTTATGGCCAATCAAACGACTCGGGCCTCTCGATAAATATGTCCATCTCATTTTATCTCTGGTTTCTAGGGTACAAATTTCATCAATTGGTCTCCGAATTCCAGGATCAGCGATGACATTTCCTAGATCAAACATTTCAGGAACATTTGCTTGTTGAGTATTCTACAAAAAGTAAACAATGAGTGAGCAATATCCTACATAAGTAGACATCAAAACTAAAGTGAAAACTGAAATAAGAGAAGGTCAGAAGGAAATAACCTCTCTGGTGCGTGCCCTGTCGCAATTTCTCGAAGATCCAGCGGTCCCATCTCCACCGCCTCCCGCAATGTCTTCTTCCTCAGCCTCCTCTGCGGATTTGTCCTCTTCTTCCTCTTGCTCCCTAATCCAATCTGCCTCGTCTTCAGCAGACATCACGGCGACGAGCGACCAGAACGCGGAACGGGCGGAGCCTGGAGGGGAAACTGCAGGGCAGGATGGGCGGCGGGAGAGGAGCCGTGCCGGCCGCCGGCGGGAGAGGAGAGGAGGTGCGGCGTGGACGGCTGGCCGCTGGCGGGAAAGGAGGCATGACGGCGGTCGGCGGGAGCCAGGAGAGCAGGCGCGCCGGCGGGCTGGTGGCGTCCTGCCGGCTGCCGCCGCGTGGGGCGCTGGGGGCGGAGAGGATTAGGGGTCGCTGGTTGGTTGCGTGGCCTCGTGAAGTTCGTGGAACTGGGAGTCGCGAGCGAGCGTGAACGTTTTTTTTTTTTGTGCCGATATGCTGGGAGCCTGGGACCTGGGTGGGTCGATGCATGATTCGCGAGCCGGGTCGGCCGACCAGGCTCGACCCCCTAGTGGCGCCGCCGTTGCATGCATATATGCATGCATTTTGTTCGATCCATCCGGCGTGCATGTGTATGCATGCTCCTTCCCTGCCCCTTGCCTGCATGCTCACTCCACACCCAACCAACGGGCAGGCCAGCATACACTGTAATGTTGTGTGTTGTGTTCTTCTGTCTTGCCCGAGGCAGGGCAGATGCATTGATCGTGTACCGATCGCTCTGTTAACTTGGTGGACAGTGCAGATAACACAAGGCCCAGTGAGCGCTGGCCTCCTAAAAAAGAAAACTAAAGGGGAAAAAAATCTATTTTTAAACCTTTAACTCATAGAGGTTCGGCGAATCGAACGTGAAGTCGAAATCCCTATGGTTTACCATCCGAAAGTATTAGATCTCGGTCGGCCTCCTAAGGGCTCCTTTGATTTGTAGGAAGCATACCAGGGTTAGGAAAAATTTCCTATATGCTACTTTTCATCCCTTTGATTTATAGGAATGGTGGAAGGGAAAACTAGAGACAAATTTCCTTTGGATCTCGGTTTCTACACGCGATGTACAGGAAAATAAAAATCCACTCCACCTCATTCTTTGAATCCTATGCACAAGGAACAACGAAAGGATTACGCCTGCCATCCCTTCCTATTCCTATCCCTTCCATCTTCCTTTGATTTCCCTAACAAAGAAAACTAAAGAAAAAATTCCATTTTAAACCTTTAACTCATAGAGGTTCAACGAATCGAACCTGAAGTCGAAATCCCGATGGTTTACCATCCGGAAGTATTAGATCTCGGTCTAAATCAAACACTAGAGCGGGTTTTTCAGAGAAAATAAATAAAATCTAAATTGGTACATGGGCTGAAAAATCCCATTGTCTCACCGAGTAGACGAGCCCGTGTCATATTCATCTCCCCCCAAAAAAATTCCTACACGGGGAAGGGGTAGAACCAGCCTGGATGAGAAGGGTTGGAGGGGTAGGGGTGGCCGAAATAGGGACGCCACGACAACTCTAGGGGGTCAGGAAGGACACGAGCATCCTCCACTACCGAGGGGATCGTGAAGAAGGGATTGGGAGGAGATGCGGGGTAGCTCCCGGAGAGGGGATGCGGGGTAGCTCCCGGAGAGGAGATGCGGGAAGAAAGACGAGGGCAGGAGTAGCGGGGCCGTTGTCGAAGAGAATATGCGGGGAGCGGCGACAACTTGCGTTTTCCCGGGGTGCTTGCCGCTCGAGTCGGCCGTTGGCTCTTGGAATAGATGCCTTGGAGGCTTTCTTCTTCGTTTCCGACCATTGTAGCCGTCTTGTGGTGGCCCACAAGAGAAACTGTCAGAGCCGCCGTGTGGAGAGCACCTGTTGTGCTACGTGGTGGTCGTGGTGCCTGTTGCATTGTCCGTGTGCGAACTGGGAGCAGTGCCGCTCCGATGACATTGTCCTGGCCGGATTGTCGGGCCGTGCCATGGAGAGGTGTGTCTGTGCGTCGTCTGCGCCTGTCTCGCTGCCACGTGTCTGCTAAGGTCGTTCCTTGATCGGGATAGATTTAGCGATGATTAAAAGTAAGAAATTAGTTGGAAAATGGAGAAGAAGAAAAATAGACACCTGACCCTACCCTACAGTTAGTGTGAGTGACATGTAGTCCCGGTCGGGATTGTTGCCTTTACACTACACCAAACGGGTATAGGGTCCAATTTAGACCGGGTTCTAATACTCCTTCTGTCTCAAATTAGTCATAAAGATGGACAAAAGTGGAAATTAATCCTATACGACCGTGGTCGTACCTCCTGAGAGGCTGGACCACCTCGTACGTGTGACACGTAGAAAACCAGATCTCAAAGCAGGCCAGGCAAGACCAGCCCACTAATCACCTTCCGAACGACCAACTCGCTAATTCCGCTTCGCACGATAACAAAATTTGGTTTCTGTAACCGTTCTTCTTTCTCTTCTCATCTCGCGTGGCCATCAACGGCGGCGCCGCAGCAAGATCCCGGCGACGACGCGACAAGTAATTCAGCAGCAAGACGGCGCACGGGAAGCCCGTGGAACTGTGTGTGAATGCCCTGCTTAATGAGGATTATAGATGTGTGTGAGACAGTACAATTCCTGATATTCTACTTGTAACATACCGTATTTGATTCGACTCCGGCCGGAAGCTGGTTGGTTGTGGTCCGTTGAACACTTGAACTTCTTGAAGCGAAGGATGTTGTACCTGCTGGTGATGGAGATGCCCATATATGGTGAGGTAGAGGAAGAAGCACGAAATCCGATAGAGAACATCCCCGGCACCTGGCGAGCGCCCGGAAATCCACCAAAGCGCGGGGACGCCGGCGAGCGTGGCCATGGACGCCGGCGAGCGCGGCCGTGCACGCTAGCAAGCGCTGGTCGATCCGCCGACGAGCGTGGCCATGGATTCCGGGAAGCACAGCGAGCGGGAGTGAATACGCCAACGAGCGGCAGCCGTGGAAATTAGAGACGGCGGCGACCGCCGGTGGTTCCGCCGACGGGCTTGCTCTAGCTGTGGAGTGTGCGAAGCGGAGATGGCTATTTGGGAGAGATTGGGATAAGGAAGCGACTTTTCCAGGAAAAAAACACTTAATTTTTCCTACTATGGGTAAGGCCAGGTGTCGATTGGAGGAGATGGTCCAGCTTTCGGGAGGTACGACCTCGGTCGTATAGGATTAATTTCCGACAAAAGTGGATGTATCTATACATCCACTTTGTCCATTTTTGTGACAGTTAATCTGAGAGAGAGAATACTTCAGTTGCAGAGCGGCATTTCAACTCAAGGGTTTAATTCGACCTCTACAAGGTCGATGTTTAAAATAGACTTTTTTCACGCCTCACGGACATTCGTTCGCAACAGACCTCACGCGTGGAGCATGCATACACGTCCAGCCTCCTTCACGGCTCACGCCAAATCATCTGCACACACACACACACGTGACCCTCCATTTAATGGCTGTCTCTTTTGGCCCTCGTTTTTCATGGACGCTCTACATGGAATTTTGTTTTTAGGTCCGTGGATGCCTGCTTCCCGCTGTTGAGATGTAAAGTGACGGCGGATTCACTCTTCACTTGGCCGTGAGTGTTTGTCCGGTAGTTCCTGGTGTTGCAGGGATACCTTCACGCCAACGCGCACTATGATTATCTATCCACTCAGAATAACAACACGGAAACTACTCACGCGTGGAGTAATTATCATAGCGAGCTGGACGGGAGAAAAACAAGTGCCGTACTGCTAGGGATCATGCTTTGACCACTTGGTAAAGGACAAGAGAAGAGAGGTCGTAGGCATGGTACTCAAAGTGCTGTGGTGCGTACTCCATCAATCCAGGGGGCCGTACAAGTATTGATGTGCTTATACGGAGGAGCACTAGAGTAGAGTGTACAACACACGGATGCAGGCCATTGCTCCGTGGATCGACAAAGCTGGCTTAATAGCGCATCGAGCCACCATCCCCTCCCCGGCCTTAATTACAGCGTACGCTAGGTGTACGTGTGCTAGTCGTATTTTGTATTGTACAGAAACATGCAACAGTGCTCCCTGGCTTGGAGACGACGAGATGCGGTCGTGGATCCATGGATGCAGAGATGCCTGCCTGCCCGTGAAGCGTGAAGGTTGGTTTTCGGTTCAGATCTGCATCGATTGGCACGTACACCGAAACAGTCGCTACTAGTATTGGCCTTGCAGAAGCCATGTGTATTTCGCAGCCGCTACTACGACGTACCGCCCCAACCCCGTACTCATTGCTACTGTTGCTGAGGCTGTGTCATCTCATCGACGAGCGAGAGAAAGATACCCGAGGGGGGAAAAAGCGAGAGATCACAAGAAAGCTGGTTCGCTTTTAACAAAAAAAAGGCCCAGGCTTCCCTACCTGTAGCAGTAGCCGGGTGTCCAAGCTAGGGTTCAGAACGCGAAACAGATTATTCTCGCCCAACTCATCCAATCTCCCGTCCCGGGCGCATGCATTCCTAACAGGACAAGACATGATTCCCCCTAGCCTGGTCTAATGTTGCGTCCAATCCTTTCAGCGTTCCTCCCAGAACCATTTTTCTATCACCCGACTCGTCAAAGTTTATTGCTAGAGTAGTAGTATATCATTTTTTTTTTTTGAGAAACACGGTACAAACGCAAGCGCTCGTATACACGCGAATACACTCACCCCTATAAATATCATTTGTTGGGCTGAAATGACTCTACAGCTGCATGCCCTCCACACCCGGGCACCACCTGCAGCTAGACTTGATTTCCATGGTCCAAGCGTTAAGCGCGTGTCTCGCTCTAAACTCTCTCTCAGTCTTAGGTCGGAGACTACTATGGTCCATGACATCGGTTTGGTACCACGATTAGTTAGTGCGGTAGACTAGGCATGGTACGCGCCGCGTCCATTGCAAACCGAAGATTCGCTGCTCGTGGAAAAACTCGCGAATGAGAAAAGGAAGAGCGGGAATTAGCTAGCACGTGAAAATCATCGAATCAATGCACTACGCGCCACATCGCTACAATGCAGACCCGGCCGGTGGCTGGTAGTACAGCAAGTCAGCAATTGACCGAAAGCTCCAAATACTCTATGGGCACCGTGCAGTTTACCTGTCTAAATCAAATCTCGCGGGATGCCGAACACTCCTGTTTGTCATACAATTGTTGATGGGTACGTACATCCAACGGCGTGAAAACCATACCGATTTATTGGGGAATGGTGGGAATGGTGGGAATTGTCCCGGTCAAGCGCTAAATTCCCGTGTATTCTCGAAAGGCTGTTTGGTTCCGATATATTTGATCGGTTTTATCTCTACTTTTCCAGAAAACTTCACAAACTCTAATGATCGGTTTTATCGCCGATCTCCACTGACCGGCGAAAGAGGGACCCAATACCTCTAGCCCCTTCCGCCTTAGGCCACCCAATACCTCTAGGGCGTTTAGGGCAGCCAACAGAGCGTCGTTTTGCCGACCAACTTCTCGCCGCCGGTGTGGAGGCACTCGTCCTCGCCTGACTACGCCGACGGTGACGCGCTCGGCGATTTCAACCCCAACACCGCCTTTCCACATTGCGCTCCTCGTCTTCGGCGCTGGCCCTCGTGCCCCCTCCACCTTCGACACCGACCTCAACACCTCGTACTTCTACTCGTTGACATACTCAGGGTCAAGATCGACGCCGCAGTTCAGCAACACCGACATCGAGCGTCAGGTATGTCCATGGGGTAGCAAGATTTTATCTTGGTGGATGATCTTATGTACCATGCACCAAGCTTGGTCCTGAAGGAAATTAATGGGAAAAATCCGTATACATCAGCCGTCAATTCTAATAATTGAACCAGAGTGAGCCTAACCGCTGAGCCAAGACCCTAACCGCTGAGCTTCATATGGTCACCTATGGCATAATATGCTTACCTCAGTAACACGTTTTTGTGTTGTTTGTCCACTTTACAAGTTTCTTCACATGCATGTACAACGTTTTCCATCAATTTTACATTAGTCTATATGCTCCTAGTTGGAGATATTCTGGCTCATCGATGTTCTTGCGTCTATACTCTACTGTTCGTCAAAGCATAAATAGACATGATAATGATGGGTTACTTTACTTCCTAACCGACAGCTACCTAGCGCTCAACGCTACTACTAGTAAGAACGACCATAATTAGCTAGCCATAGGTAGTGCTTAACAGCTCTGATTAATGAATGGCTGGGAGTGATGCGGCCGATTTAGTGGTTGCTTAAGCCTCAAGTCGCGATGGTTCTGTTTAAGCAAACAACAACCGAACCGACAGACATGATTCGCGTGTGATTAGTTTAGCTACCAGTCTGTTCAGTGCCGGTATATGTAGTACCATGGCGAAGGTGATGGTGATACTCCCTACAGCCTAGTACATGATTACGACTTGTATTCACAACAGAAATCATTATGAAGACCTCCTCGCCGTCACCCGTCGCGCGACACGTCGCCATTTGCAATTATGTGGTTTGGAGAAAAGGAACAGCTAGCTGATTGTTGCCTGTGCGGGTACAACTCTCCATGGACAAGTAAAGGAACATGATGCGCAACGAATATCTTACTATGAAGGGGAAAAAAAGTGATAGTACTATAGGTTCGTGCTTTATTCGACGAAATACTTATTCGATAAGTATACTCAAGTTCGTGTTAGATAATCGTAAGCTGATCCTACTTTTGGATACACCTTAATTATTATACACAGGAAAGTCCGATCCTAGGTGCTGAAATATATTCATATATTACCTCTAAGGGCATCTCTACTCGCGCCCCTAAAGGCCCCCAAGCTGTTTTCCGTTCGGACCGGCCTCGAAACCGTCCACTCGCGTTTTCCAATGGATCTTTCCATCCGGACGGTCTCTAATTCCCGTCCAAAAAAATCAGGTTGAATCCGCTTCCAAGGGGTTCCAGTGGGGGCTCATCCGGAGATGTAGATCTGCCCTGTAAGCGACATCAAGCGCACACCCAAAAAGCGACACACGACACGCCCCTCCGTCTACTTGCCCCTATCTGCGCCGCGTCCCGCCGCCTCACTCCACCGCCGGCGACCTTGCCTGGTCGACCACTGCCTCTGCCCACTTTCGCCCTTTCCACGCTACGCCTCCAGCCCCCGTCCTTCTTCCAGCATCACGCAGGTCGTCAGCGCCTTGCCTGCGCCGCCCCCGAGGACCAAGGGTGCCCACCTCGCCCCCAAGGTATTCGTCGTTTTGACTGGTAGGGCGCCAAGTTTTTTTTTGTCAATCTTGTTGCCCACCGACGACCATTTTCTGATGCCACTTTTATTTTGATAGATGGACAACGACGGTGAGTTGATGATAAACTTTCTCCTTGAGAAAGAAACCGATATTGACGACGAGAAAGATGAGAACTTGCTTGTTCTTCCTTGTCTTGCGCAACTCCTCGACGAGAATGATGATGCCAATATTGAACCAAAGCGAGGAGGCTCCAAGTTTGGGGGGAGAAATACCAAGCCGAGAATGAGAATGGAGGGCCACTGCATACTCTTTGCCGACTTTTTTGCCGATGAGCCAAAATTTGATGCAAAGGACTTTCGTCGGAGATTTCGGATGGGCCAAAGATTGTTCCTCGCGTTGGTGCAACATCTGAGGGAGCACGACACCTGGTTCAAGATGAAGAAAGACGCCATGGGGATGATTGGTTTATCGTCAGTTCAGAAGTGCACTGCTGCTATGAGAATACTTGCATATGGAGCCCCTGCAGATAGTCAGGACGACTGTCGGATATATGCAAATAGGGGTGTATCCGGCATTGGCCGAAGGCCGGATTACCGGGTGGCCCATAGGCAATGGAGCAAAGTCCATTGGGCGACCCATTAAACTGACGCACACAAAGTCGGATTCTAGAAGAAGCCGGATTACGGCGTAATATGTAATCCCATTTGGAGAAGAAGTCGGGCGTCTTGCACAACAAGAATTGGAATATTTTCCTTAGACTCGACGTTTTCCTTCCGGTAAGCCCTAGTCCGGCTGCGTATATAAAGCCGGACGAGAGCCGCCTAAAGGCACAAGATCGAAGAGATCGAAAACCTAGACTCATATTATATTTTGTATACTTTAGTCTTTAGACCCAATTAATTAGATTGCAGGAGTAGGGTGTCGCCTTTGTTGCGGAGTACGGAACCTAGGTAAACTTGTGTCCTCGGCTAAGACAACTTCCCTATGTTTTCACCCACGATCTACTCAAAGGCTTACGGCACCCCTACCATGAATCACACTAAGAACACTCGACTGTTAGTGCCCATCGTGGGGTGAACGGCGTCCAGGGTAACGTTCCGAGCGGGAATACTCGGCGGAACCAACAATACGATCACGGTCGGAAGCATGGAATTCGACGGAAACATCAGCCGCTTCATCGACAACGGTTCCTATCTGCCGGCACAGAATCACCTGGTAAGTGCTTGCGTCCTTCCTATTGGATATGCTAACATTTTCATAGGTAACGGCGGAAGCAATTAGTTTCCGTGATGGAAGCAAATTTTTTCCACCCGCCCTATGCCCAGTAGAAGACGGTTTTGACGCCGGATTTTGACGGATTTGACTTATTCATACATTGGGCAGACCAAGATCTATTATCTGCATATCGCCAAAACATGACTGGGGTTACTGCCTCTCACGAGATGCCTATTCCCAAATCGCACTTTGTCGGCATGGTGCAAGCAGAGCCTGCTGAAAAGACGTAGGAAGAACAGCCCGTTGAAAAGGCAGAAGACGATAGAACCACAGAAAAGGTGGATAACCCAAAACCCGCCGATCATGCGAATAACTCAGAAGCCTAATCTATATTGGTTGTGATTGAAGCAAAGCAGGATTCGGAAACCGGATCTGCGTCTAGCGACACAGACTCCGATGATGATGGTGATTCTTTCAAAATAAAGATCAAATCAATGCAAGGAGGTTTCCACGAGGTCCTCATGGTTAAACCTGCCGACAAGCCAGATATCAAGGAAAAAGCAGAAACATATCCAAAAACCATCCACCAAAAGATAATGCAAACGGGGAGGACGAGGACGATCAAATCCCGAAATTTCCTAACATTCAGGAATTAACGGAAGACGGAACCCTAATGAAACCACAATCCTCCAAGAAAAAGAAAAATGTCAGTTAAGAAGTTAAGAAGTTGTACGCCAAAGTACAGAAGGAAAAGTTAGATAGATTGGCGGACATAGCCAACCAGAACCTGGGAGTTGGTGGATGGAGTGGTGTAAACACAGTGGAGAAGAAAAAGCAGAAACAGGCTGATATAATTCCAGTACCACAAATGTCGGAACAAGACGAAGCTGGTCTGCTACAAACCCCGGTTGGAATGTATGAACCCCCAGAAGTGCTGGAAACCAGGAGACAAGAATTAATGCGGCAACAACAACAATTTTACCGGACTCGCAAAAACCTCGTAAAGGCCCAGACTGTCGTCAAAGTGCAATAGGAGGAAATCAAGGAATACGAATGACGGAATCGCTCAGGAATTAAACCTACAAGGTTACCCGGAGTAGGAATCCCGAAAGATCTCCCGGCCAAAAAGCGGATGGAAAACCCCTCTTGGCAGGGGAAAGTAAACAACATAAAAGCTAAGGGTGAACTCATCTATAAAACTCCTACCGACAACGCAGAAGCCGCATTTGCGATTCTCAACGACGACCTTTATTCCTCAGATAAAAAGATTCAGGGAGTGTACTCTTTCTTAGGAAAAGCATTACAGTAGAAATAGCGAGGACAAGCGCGTTCTGGTAAGTTATATGAAAAACTGTCTTTATGCAAAACTGCCACAGGCGCAGCCGCAGCTACATCACCATATCCAAGCGAACCTGGAGATTCAGCCAGTTCAAAGGGAAAGAAAGATAATCCCAAAAAGGATAGGCACGGGAAAGATCCACGTGATAGGGATGCAGCGTCCAGGAGTGGGTCTCATCCGCCAAATCGCGAGAATAACCAGAAACCCCGAATCAACGCCAATCGGGAAGAAAGAAACCAGAAAGAAGGCAATATCCCTCTCCGCTAGTCTCGTGCGGATAAAGACGCAAAAGCAATGCCACCTCCGAGGAACCCGGCTGATAAAGTCGGAAGATATGAACACCCTCACAGGCGTGAGAGGTCCCGGACCCCACCAAGAAATAAGGAGCAGGCCAAAAGCAGAATTCCGCCTCGCCACTAGGATCGGGATGGCGGACGAAATAGAGACGAACCACGATGGGCGAATTCATGCAATAGTGGAGTACGGAGAAGTAGAACCCCCTCATTCTAATCCGTCGGAAGGTATTCTCCGCATGCACCTGGTGCGAAAACGGATGATTTTTATTTCGGGCCAAAGTGTTTTACTAACAGGATTCGTAATATCAACCTACATGCCGGCTTTGCCAAAGTCGGGCCAACTTATCGAAAGTATACTAGAAGTACAAACTGAGATACATGACTCTCTGATTACTGTATCGTCGTTCAGATCAACAAAGGAACATACTTGGAAGCAGTAAAATTCTTGCCTTTGATGCTACTGGACAAGCGTGTTACTGGATTAATGGACTACCGTCAAGAACGGTGGATAACTGGGAGGATATGGCCAGAGTTTTTGATCGGCACTTCCGAGGCACATACAAGCGCTCCAAGAGTATTAACAAGTTAAACCGTTGCATCCAATATGAAAATGCGTCGTATGTCGACTTTATCTTAAGATGGACATCAATGAAGAATAGCTGCTCTAGAGTGAGTGACGTCCAAGCAATGCATGCTTTTGTCAACGGTCTTAAACCCGGCCTTGTACCGTTCATGGAGGATCAAAAACGCATATCTTGGTTCTATGCTAACGACTGCCAGTGAGCATGGAGCGGCTGAAGATGAAATCGGGGCAAGAGCGGAAATATATACACTTATACAAGCAAAAAAGTCGTCCCGCCCTGAGAAGAAGGCTGCTCCAGATGCACAAGAAAAGCCCAAAGAGGTAAATATCGCCTTTGGAAAAGAAAACTCCAATCGATGGAAAGGTAAAAGTGCAGAAGCCAAGGAACCCATAGCCTACTCCAAGGAAGAGTGAGACAAAATCAGAGGGGAACCTTGCATACATCATGCACAGTTTGGAAAGCCAAACCATACAAACCAGCAATGTCGGTTTAACGAGAATATGAGAAGCAGTGTTGGAGCTGGGAACAAATGGAAGAATTCCAAGAGGAAGTTAGACAAACAAAAGCCGGAAGCTGAAAAAGATAAAGAGAGTCCGATACCGATGATCGGATTCAGGAGCAACATCGGAAAGGCGAACCCAAGTTGCCAAGGGTAGATGAAGAATGCAATCTTACCTTCTTGGCAACATCATCAGCCAAAAAGGTGAAGCTGACATGGATAGAAATCAATGTCGTAGTACCTGCAACCCCAAAGTACCTCGAGTATGCAAACCCCCCCCCCAATAACTTGGGATCAGTATGATCATCGTGGTAATATTCCGGAACCCGGCACACATGCCCTGACAGTACACCCCGTAGTGCAAAATCACAGGCTAAGGGCATCTCCAGCCGTCCCCCCCAGAGCCCCCCCAGGGGGTTTTTTTTCGCGGCGGAAGTGGCGAATAGCGCCGCTTCTTCACCACTCGGCCCCCCCAGAGGCCCAAATAGCGCCGTTTCGGCGCTAAATAGCGCCGCGGCACCCAGGCCAAACCCAGCCCGCTGGGTTCGGCCTGGGGGGGCGAAACTGCGCGGCCGCGCGCGTGGGCCAGCTCGGTCAGCGACGCGACGGGAAAGCGCGGGAACAGAAGCCACCGCCCGTGACCTCCTTCTCGGCGCCCGCGCCGTCAAAGGCTGCCGGAGTTATGGCGTGGCGGCCGGCCAATGCATGCGTCCCGGTCAAAGGCTGCCGGATTAATGACGGGGCGGCAGCGGTGACACGCGCGGCGCGGCGACTGGCCCGCCAAGCTATAAAAATGGTGCCCGCCCCCTCCCCATACGCACATTCTCGCCTCCTCCCTCGCCGTTCTTTCTCCATCTTCTCCGTCCTCACCCTCGCCGCAATGGATCATCTCTGGGACTCGTGGCCCGAGAGCGACTACGACGACGAGCTGCAGCCAGCGGCGCCGGAGCAGCTTCAGCCGCAGCAGGTGGCGCCGGAGCCGCTTCAGCCGCAGCAGGACGAGGCACGAGAAGCACGGCGGGCTGCCCGTCAGTGCAGGCGGGAGGTGAGGAGGCAGCCGGTATGGCCCGAGCAGCACGCCGGGCTGCACTCGTTCGAGACGTCGCAGAACGAGGACGCGTACCGCGAGGTTCGCGGCGTCCTCGAGCAGGCGGCGCAGGCGGCGGAGGCGGCCGCCATCCGGGCCTCTCTGGAGACTCACCAGAGGGAGGAAGCGGCGCGAGAGGTGCGCCGGCAGATGGCCGCGCGCGCTGCCTCGGCCGAGCAGGCGGGCATCATCGCCCTCTACGAGGCCGACCGGCGGCAGGTGGCGCTGCAGAGCGAGCGCCGCAGCCGCCCGCCCTCCGAGCAGGCGCAGCTGCACCGGCTGCGCCTGCAAGCCCGAGCGGAGCGGGCGGAGCAACGCTGGCTCGCCGCGGCGAGCCAGAGCGAAGCTGGCCCCTCCAACCAGCTGGTGGTGAAGGACCGCCGCGACGAGGACACCGCTGAAGATGACGACGCGTAGGGGTAGTCGCCGCGTAGATCGAAAATAAAGTTTAGTTTAAATTTCCGTCGATGTTTTTAGTTTGAATTTCCGTCGAATATGTACGCAATTTGCTTAAATCAATAAATTTCGCCTAGCTTTTCAAATTGCGTTGTTTTGGGCCGATTCTTGGGCTCGGGACGCGACTGGGAGCGCTGCCCCCCCAGGTTCCAGAATAGCGCCGTTTGGCGCCGCGGCGGCCCCAAAACGGCGGCGTTTTGGGCCCTGGGGGGGCGCAACGGCTGGAGATGCCCTAAGGAGAGTGCTGATGGATGGAGGAGTCAGTATCAACATAATGTACTTGAGAACTTTGAAGAAACTGCACCTATCTCAGACCCAGCTCAGGCATAGCAATGTACATTTTCACAGTATTGTTCCTGGCAGACAAGCATCTTCCCTAAAATTTCCCTGGAAGTTACCTTCGGAAAGTCAGATCACATCCAGACCGAAATGATCTCGTTTGAGGTAGTACTGTTCGAAAGCGTGTATCACAAAATACTCGGACGGCCGGCTTTCGCCAAATTCATGGCCATGTCATGCTATATCTACAACAAGCTTAAGATGTCAGGGCCAAAAAGCGACGTAATCACCGTTGAAGGATATTTTGCGTTGGCAAAAGAGTTAGAGCTGGAAAACTCCCTTTGCATCGAAAGGATTATCGCAAAGGAGTAGCTGAAGGAATTGGCAAAGAAGTATCACCGACAGAAATGTCGTCCGGAAAAGAGACTACAAAGCCAGCCGACAAGTTCAAGGCATCAGAGAATACAAAGCAGGTTATCCTGGACCCCAAAGATCCGACTAAATACGTTGTTGTGGATACCGAAATGTCCGACAAATAGGAAAGCGAGTTCATCAAGTTCCTCTGTGACAACAGCGATATTTTCGCCTGGTGTTCTACGGATATGCCAGGTGTGCCCCGGGAGTTTTCTGAGCACCAACTAAAGGTACTTCCAGGATCCGAACCCGTGAAGCAAGGACTTCGCCTACTTGATGGAGAAACACGGAAGGCTATTGGTAAAGAAATAATACGTTTTTTAGCAGCTGATTTTATCCGGGAAGTTATTCATACTGATTGGTCCGCCAATCCGGTATTAGTCCCGAAGAAAGATACAATTATCATTAGGATGTGTATAGATTATACCGGCCTAAACAAATTATGTCCAAAAGATAGGTTCACATTACCGAGAATCGATCAAATAATAGATGCCACTGCTGGCTCTGAGCTATTCTACTTTTTGAATGCTTATTCTGGATATCATCAAATATGCTTAAAGAAGCATGACCAAATTAAAACCTCTTTCATAACGCCCTGTGGGAGTATTATTACATAACCATTCATTTTGGCTTGAAGTACGCCATAGCCACATACCAGCATTGCATGCAAAGATGCTTGTATGAACAAATAGAAAAAAATATACATGTTAACATGGACGATATTGACGTCGTTTCCAAGGAAAAGGATACACTCCTGGATGATCTATGATAAATCTTTGATAATTTGCACACATATAAAATAAAGTTAAATCCATTAAAATGCGTATTCGGGGTTCCCTCAGGAAAACTTCTAGGTTTCATTGTTTCCCATAGAGGAATCAAGGTAAATCCGGAAAAGATCAAACCTATTATGGATATTAAAAGGCATACGTGCTTAAAAGACGTCCAAAGGTTAACGGGTTCTGCAGCCTCCATAAGCAGGTTCATAAGCCGGCTGAGCGACAAAGCTCTGCCATTATACAAATATAACATCCCAAGTTTTCAAAATTCAAAATTCATCATGCATACATGTTCATCATTGCATTACTGCATTTTGGTTGCATTTTCATTTGAATGTAATACGGGAAAAGAAATTAAATTGGGTTTTATCTCCACTTGATCACTATTTTGTTTTAAAAAATCTTTCAAAAATAAGTATTTTATTTTTGGGAAATATAAGTACCAAAATGTTCCTTAGTTGTTTAGCTTTCCAAAATATATTTTATCAAATTTTTATGAGAGATTTTGGACTTGTTTTGGTATCAAATAGATTTAAAAACAAAAATGTTGTATTAAAAGAAAAGCAGCGTGCCAGCCACTTAGGGCCCAACCCAACTCGCCCCTCCCCTCTCTTATGTTGTGCGCGCACAACACTCAGCGAAGCGGGCCGGCCCAGTAAAGTAGCCCAGCGCGAAGCCCGCCTCCCCTCTCTCTGCTACTGGGCCCCACTACGTCATTTCCTATGCGCAGACAGACTCCGCACCCACGGCATGTTCGACAGAACGACCGGGAGTCTCTCGTACGAATCCGACGCGAATCACGCCAAACCCTAGCCCCTTCTCCATGTTTCCCCTCCTATATATACTCCCCGACCCCTGATACCTCTTTTCCACGTTTTTCCAAAGCCCTAGCCACCCACGATCAGTACATCGATCTCGGGAGCGCGCCACCGCCATTGTCGAGCTTCGGTAGGTGATGTCGCCATAGCTACGGACCAGCCCTGCCTCTACTACCCCTTTGTTTTTCTCCGCCGTGTTCACCGCTTCCGCCTAACTTCTTTTCCTCCTTGTTTCGCACAGTAGAACGCACGGAAGAGCAGGCCGGAGCACCCCCGGGGCCGCGGACGTCTTCTACACATCGGCGCCGTTAGGAGCCTCGGGAGTCGCAGCAGTTGTCGCCATCATCTTCGTCGAGCACCGCCGCACCTCCACGTAGCTTCCCAAGGCCCAAGGAACCCCCGGAGAGCCAACACCGACGAGGTTCTGGGTCTCCGACCACTACCCCGCCATCTCCGGTGAGTCTACCGCCGCCGCCCCCTGATACGTCTCAAACGTATCTATAATTTCCGATGTTCCATGTTGTTTTCATGCCATATGATATGGTTTCAGAAAAGTTGTTCTGAAATATTCTTCCGGGGGTCTTAGAAATCTGTCACGTACACGGAGTCTGGAGGGGGGCCCTGGGCCGCGCCACTAGGTAGTGTGGCCCTCCTGGCCACCCACCGACGTTTCCCATTCACCTATTTAAGCTCCTCCACAGGTTAACCCTAAATACCCGAGACTTTTTCCAAAAAAAAGTTCCATAGCCGCCGTCATCATCAACCCTAGTTCGGGAGGGTTCTGAAGCTCTCCCTGGCACCCTGACATCATCAGCGGAGGGCTCTTCATCACCATGCTTGCCTCCGGAGTGATGCTTTAGTGGTTCATCCTTGGACTATGGGTCCATAGTAGTAGCTAGATGGTTGTCTTCTCCTCTTTATGCCTCATGTTTAGATCTTTTGAGCCGCCTAACATGATCAAGATAATCTTATTGTAATGCTACATGTTGTGTTTTCTGGGATCCAATGAATATTGAATGCTATATCCAATGATTATCAATCTATCATGTTTATGTTATTTATGATCTTGCATTCTCTCCGTTACTAGTAGATGCTTTGGCCAAGTTGATACTTTAAACTCCAAGAGGGAGTATTTATGCTTGATAATGGGTTCATGCCTCCCTTTTACTCACGCTTGAGTGACAGAAACGTAACGGGTGGGGGGTGTGTTGTTGCCATTAGGGAGAAAACAACAATGTTTATATTACACACTTTTCTTAATGCAATTATCTGTTGCTTGTAACTTAATACCCGTGGTTTGATTGGATGCCGCTCCGAGGGTGGATTATTAGACATAGATGCATTTGGATAACGGTCTATGAATCATGTTGTAATGCCCGCATGTATCACATAGTAATCATCAGGTCATGCATATGCACTACGGTGCAACCTTTATATCTTACAATTGCCCAACTATAATTTGTTTACCCAGCATGCTATCTATCTATTTTGGAGAGACACCACTAGTGAACTGTGGACCCCTATCCATTTCTTTACACTGATAATACAACCACTCCAACCACTTTCTTCCTACTGCAATTACTGTTTTCCTCTCATTCACTGCCATCACTGTTCTCTTTTCATATATTGCAAACAAGTACTATTTTCCACACTATACATCTAATCATTTGTGTTAGCAAAACCGGTGAGATTGACAACCTCATTGTTTATTTGGGGAAAAGTATTTTGATTGTGTTGTGCAGATTCCATGTTGTTGCTAAGCCTGGTAGTGCACCCTCCCAACATCAGCTGTCTTCAACCTTCAGAAGTGATTTCTTTCTCCTACTGGTCGATTAAACCTCGGTTTCTTTCTAAGGAAAAACTTGCCGCTACACTCTTCATACCTTACACTTGGGGCCTCCCAAGGAGCGTGTGTTTACCTATCAACCCTTGCAACATCAAGTTTTCTGGCGCCGTCGCCGTGGAGGAAGAGGATTTCTGCAAGGGGAGTCTCTCACCTCCAATCTCTTTACTTTCTTTTTGTTTTGATTAGTTTGTTTTATTGTCTTCTTTGCTTCTCTATATCAAAAACAAAAAAATAGTTCTTATCTAGCTGTTATTTTTGTTACCCTGTTGTTATTTTTCATCATGTTTCTCCCTAAGTTCACCCTGAAGGACTTATGAATAGGTAGTGATTCTATAATTAAAAAGGATAATATTGAAGAATTCTTTAATCATGTTAGCAAGAATAAAGATTTTGAGGATAGATCCATAGTACAACTTGCTCCCAATTATGAAACTGCAACAGCTTCTTTAGTTAACATGTTAGAGGCTAGGTTTGTTAACCTCAACCCCATAATGCATCAAATGTTTCTTAACCTAAATGATGTTGAGGACACTGAGAAGAGAGATTTTATTCTGGAAACTTTGCTTAAAGAATTTGGTGATGTTTCTATAGAAGCTAGGGAAGTCTTTGATCGTTTTAAGATGCTAGGCTCATGTGTAGATGTTATTGGTGCTCTTGAAAAACTAGACAAAACTGAACCTAAAAATAAGGAGGAAATCAAAATACCAATACCTTTTAAACTAGTAGCAATGGATGAAGCTTTAGAGAAGAATTTTGATTGGATTGTTCCTAAAAACCCATTTGATGAAGGTAGTAAACCTAAAAGTATTGAGAAAGGGACATCTGAAACTTATATAGATAAAACACAATGCATTGTTGCGGAGGTTTCTGGTCTCAAATTGGATGCTTCTTCACTTGAAAATAGTTGATTCTTGTTTTCTGGGCCTAGCTAAAAGGCGTTAAAGAAAAAACACTTCTTGGGAGATAACCCATGTTTTTATTTTTGCAATATTTTCTTCTGTTTTCTTTGAGTCAAGGTGTTGTTTACTTCTGTAGCAACTCCTTTGTATCTTTATTTTCTCGTATTGTTTTGTGCCAAGTAAAGTCTCGAGTGAAAGTTGAAGTTAGATTTGGATTTCTACGCAGGAAACAGATTTCTGCTGTCCACTGTAAAATTCCTATAAAATCACAGAAATATCAAAATGACCCGAAAATTTTTATGTTTAATCCTCAGCTATTTTTGAAACTTTTTCTGTTTCTGGCTTTTTCGATTTGAGAAACGTAAGTGTCCCGAAAAAATTCGTCTTTACACACTATTCTGGTTTTGACATATTCTGCCTTCTTACTTGCATTCTCTCTTTTACTATGTTGAGTGGATTTATTTACTCCACAAAACATCAGTGGTTGTAGATAATGTTTAAAAAGTATTAATAATGCTTGTGTCCAAGGAGAACATGTGAGTTTTTTATTGTGCACTAACCCTCTTATGGGAATTACTTTGAGTTTGGTGTGAAGGAAGTTTTCAAGGGTCAAGAGAAGAGGGTGATATCATGTAATCAAGAAGAGTGAAAAGCCAAAGGTTGGGGATGCCCCCGTGGTTCATCCTAGAAAATTCCAAGAAGACTCAAGCGTCTAAGCTTGGGGATGCCCACGTCATCCACTTCTTCATCAGCAACTTATCAGGTCACTTCTAGTGATACTATATTTTTATTCAGTCACATCATATGCACTTTGCTTGGAGTGTCTGTTTGTTTTTGTTTTGTTTTCTTTTGTTTTCCTTGCTGCAATAAACTTAGTTGGAACCCAAAATTCTTGTGCGGGAGAGAGATACGCTCCGCCTTTTCTTGCTGCAATACTCGTTTTCTTCCATGCTCGTATTCTTAGTTTTTCTTCTAGCTACTGCAAATCCTTTTTAGCTCTTATTTTTCATGCATCTCTTATTCAGAGATGTTAGTTCAAGTAGAGTAGTAGTAGTACACTCTTGTTTCATTGCTATATCTCTTGGAGAGTTTTCGTTTATATAAAATGATTGGTGTTGGAAAGTAGTACAATTTTCGTGCTTATAACGATGGAAAAAGGAACTCGTATAGAATGTGGCTAGACTTTTTCATGTCATGTTGGATGTTATTTTAATTCTATGCTTAGTATTTATTATTGTAGCACGACTTGTCTCAAATAGCTGAGAGTGTTTAATGTGCCATTGAACGAATCATGAGTTGTTTTTATCACATTGAAGCATAATTTTGTGGTATGCCCCTTCGAATGCTTTATTTGGTTGACTTGGCGCATGCTTACACCATGTTTATGACTACAAACTGGTTACTTATAGACTCTATGATCATTTAGTTTTTGACTTGTAATACCATTTATGATTTGATTAATAATGTTTTTGTCGCTATGCATGATTATGGCCATTATTGCTCTCTTAATTTGTCGCTCCTAGTCTTTTGCTAGCCTCCCCCTGTACTGAGTATGAGCTTTACTCGTGCATCCAACTCCCAAAAACCAAAGCTTGCCAAATGTGTCCATCATACCTACCTACATGTGGTATTTAACCGCCACCCCAAGTAAATTTCTCATGTGCTACCTTTAAGCTTTCAAAATTATTCCTATTTTCTGCCCCTGTTTTAGCTCATGAGGACGTAAATAGAGAATCTGTATATCACTTGTTGATTGGACTTTACACACCTGGACTAGTGGCACATCCGCTTGTCCAAATTGATAGAAGAGCTGGCAGCAGGGTGCCCAGCCCCAAAATTGGTTGCTATAAATTTTCTTCACTATTTTTTCCCCTGATTTACCAGTCAAAGCATAATTGTGTAAACAAAAGTGAAGATGGATGACCTTCTGACCCCAGTTGTGTCCTTCAATGGGAGTCGCTCTTGTGAAGTCTAGTTTTGTTGTGACGTACTTTATTTTCTGTTTACCATTTGTTGACATAAGCATACACCTCTCTAAAAAAATGTTTTCAACACTATTTTAATAAAATAAAAAGTTCTAACACATGAGTTAATCCCTGCTTCCCTCTGCGAAGGGCTTTTCTTTTACTTTTATGTTGAATCTCCATCTTATTACTTTATGCACAGTTAAGAGAGCGTAGTTGCCATTTTGAGTTTCATGTGCATCAGTCCGAAAGATTACTATTGATTGATTCATGATGTGTTATTACTTACTCTCAAATTATTTATTCTAGTCATCCACTTGAACTTTGAAGGTGTCCTGACATTTATGTTTTGCCCCACTTTTAAGGACAAGTGAAATATCACTTTGCTATGTTTTCTTTATGCTCAAAACAAACGTATAACTTCTAAGTGCATTATTATTCATGATCTTTTATTTGTGTTACTTTTCATGATGCAGAGTGATTGCTAAGTTTCATTGTTAGAATTATATCTATCATGCATGTGTTTAAAGTACTATGATCTGAGCTTACATATGCTTTTACAATTTAGATGATCAATTTTATATTGGTAGCATGTCACCTCAGAAATTATTTGTTTTTATGAGTAGGAACTAAGCTTGAGGTTGCTTGATACGTCTCAAACGTATCTATAATTTCTGATGTTCCATGTTGTTTTGATGTCATATGCTACATGTTTTCTATACACTTTATATCATTTTTATGGATTTTTTGGGACTAACCTATTGACAAGATGCCAAAGAGCTAGTTCCTATTTTCTTCTATTTTTGGTTTTAGAAAAGTTGTTCTGGAAATTTTCTCAGAATTGGACGAAACAAAATGCCAGGGTCTTAGAAATCTGTCACGTACACGGAGTCCAGAGGAGAATCGGAGGGAGGACCTGGAGGGCCCACACCATAGGGAGGCGCCCCTGGTCACGCCACCAGGTGGTGTGGCCCCCTGGCCACCCAACGGCGTTGCCCTTTTGCCTATTTAAGCTCCTCCACGGGTTAACCCTAAGTACCTAAGCCTTTTCCACCAAAAGTTTTGTAGCCGCCGTCATCGGCAACCCTAGTTCGGGAGGGTTCTGAAGCTCTCCCCGGCACCATGCCGGGAGGGGGAATCATCACCGTAGGGCTCTTCATCACCATGCCTGCCTCCGGGGTGATGCGTGAGTAGTTCATCCTTGGACTACGAACCCATAGCAGTAGCTAGATGGTTGTCTTCTCCTCTTTATGCCTCGTGTTTAGATCTTGTGAGCTGCCTAACATGATCAAGATCATCTTATTGTAATGCTACATGTTGTGTTTGCTGGGATCCGATGAATATTTAATGCTATGTCCAACGATTATCAATCTATCATGTTTATGTTATTTATGATCTTGCATGCTCTTCGTTACTAGTAGATGCTTTGGCTAAGTTGGTACTTTTAACTCCAAGAGGGAGTATTTATGCTCGATAATGGGTTCATGCCTCCCTGTTACTCACGCTCGAGTGAGAGAAACGTAACGGGTGGGGGATGTGTTGTTGTCATTAGGGAGAAAACAACGATATTTACATTGTTTATATTACACACTTTTCTTAATGCAATTATCTGTTGCTTGCAACTTAATACCCGAGATTTGATTGGATGACGCTCCAAGGGTGGATTATTAGTCATAGATGCAGTTGGATAACGTTCTATGAATTATGTTGTAGTGCTCGCATAAATCACATAGTAATAATCATATCATGCATATGCCCTACTGTGCAGCCTTTATATCTGTCAATTTCCCAGCTATAATTTGTTTACACAACATGTTATCTATCTGTTTTGGAGAGACACCACTAGTGAACTGTGGACCCTGGTCTTCCTACTTCAATTATTGTTTTCCTCTCATTCACAGCCATCACTGTTCTCTTTTCATATACTGCAAACAAGTACTATTTTCCATACCATACATCTAATCCTTTGTGTTAGCCAAACCGGTAAGATTGACAATCTCACTGTTTTGTTGGGGCAAAGTATTTTGATTGTGTTGTGCATATTCCACGTTGCTGCTGAGCCTGGTAGTTCGCCCTACCAACATCAGCTGTCTTCAACCTTCAAAAGCGATTTCTTTCTCCTACTAGTCGATTAAACCTCGGTTTCTTTCTGAAGGAAAACTTGCCGCTGAACTCTTCATACCTTACACTTGGGGTCTCCCAATGAGCGTGTGTTTCCCATCAACCCTTGCAACATCACCCCCTCGCTTTTAGTTTTTAGCAGTTAGATCTGATATCTAGGGGTAAGATTAGAGAGTGTAATCGAAACGGCACGGGAGATCTGGCGCGTGCATCTTCACTTCGATCTAACAGCCAACCACGACGATCCGCGCGGGATACCACCAGCCAATCAGAAGCCACCATCGGGAGCACCTCCGATCGACCTACTTCTTTTAAAAACAGAAGAAAACCAAAATTGTTTTAAAACTTAAAAATTATAACTTCTGTTCTGTTAGGCCAAATTTGACGATCTTGGGCCTTTTGAAATCAGCACATTATGTTGATTAATAGAGTCTAATAAAATATTAATTTTGTAACGTGCACTCAATATAAATTTTTGTAATATGATAGGCCAAATTTTGTAACATGTTATTTTGTAGATCTAATTAAATCACTATTTTGGACATATCTTTTAATATAAAATTCCTTTTATGGTGAATTCAATTTCTATAATTTTGTTTTGATGTCCCCTATCCAGTAAAAACAAAAGAAAATCATTAAGAGAAAATTTCGCAGAAATAACAATAATT
This sequence comes from Alopecurus myosuroides, assembly GCA_028641055.1. Taxonomy (NCBI): domain Eukaryota; kingdom Viridiplantae; phylum Streptophyta; class Magnoliopsida; order Poales; family Poaceae; genus Alopecurus; species Alopecurus myosuroides. Next base: position 194,879,202 of record CM054062.1, read on the forward strand.
TTCCACTTATAGCCCATATTTGATCACTGATAATGTATTATTTTGTTTTATGGTTTATAACTTGTTTTCCATGCATCATAACTAAGTTATCAACACCAGAAAACATCATTGCTAGCAATCCTACTGGTTGTAAAATTGTGTGCATCACTTGTTCATTGCATGGCATGCATACATGTTTTTATATTATTTTTGTTTTGTTTTATCTATGGTGTGTTTATGTATTGTATGTTTTGTTTATTATAGATTGAGAAGAGGATCAAGACTATTCTTGTTGTTGTTTCTCTTGCTGTTCTTGGTCATCCTTTTGCCAAGACAAGTGACACATTCATCCACCCATTATTTTCCTATGCATTGCTAGACTTTTGAAGTAGTATGCGTGATAGGTGATTTTCTCTAAGTACCATGCTATGCAAAAACCCCAGTATTGTGTAGCCACCCTTACCCTTGTTATCATTATAGCCTTAGAAGATGCTATACCATGATTCAAATTGTTTTACTCTATGTGTGGAAAAATTCTAAGTATAAACCCCAACGAAACACCTGGGTGGAAGTGGAAAGAACGGTTTATGTTGAGTGACTCCCTAGGTCCATGTCTATGGTGATTTTTACCGAACGGAGGATACTTGCGGATAGTACCCAGGAACCGAGAGATTCCAAGTCCCTCTAAATCTTGACAAGCAGATGTAGCAAAAATTAAAGGTGAAACGGGTCTTTCCAGTGGGCTGAACTTCTTCTTCTGAAAGATCTCATCTTGATTATCTCCTTTCCTTGATGCACTCCGTGTGTATAGGATGTTTGGGTTAATTGAAGACAAAAGGTAAAAGTGCACAACCTCTGCAGAGTTAGAAACTATGATCATAGTCGTGTCCCCGATAAAGGACGACTTCGAGCAGCTGGACAAGGATGGACAAAATGATTTCAACACCGTTTTCAAGAAGTAAAATTTGGCTAAGGAAACAATAGGTTGTGGTGCACATGGGCTTTACCCCATGGTGCCAATATTTGAAAACAAAATTTATTTTCACAAGTGTTAGGAGAAAACTAGCCTTACGCAAATAGCCTAAACTCCACCAAGCCAAATAAGCATGTAGTTTTATATCCACCATGGTGTCATTTGGCAGTACAATAAATTGTACTAACCTCCTTTGGGGGCTGCATATTCCAACATGCAGGTTCCTCCGATGATGAATAAGAAGTGCTTGGACTCGAGTCTACACCGAACATGCCTGCCGGTGGCACATGCTGAAGATGAAGGATCATTGCTTTTATGTTTCCGTTGTTTTGGACTCTGAAGTTTTTAGCTAGCCTTCAGGGCTATGCAAGTTGTCATATAGTTATACTTGGCTATTCTGGATCTTTTCTAATAATTTTGATACTTCTGCCATGATACTTTACATTTTGTTCTATGGTGCTAGCATTGATCCAGGGACTAGCACTTAACACAATAGTTCTTGCATTAATAAATGTGAGGATGCTACAACAAATTATTGAAAAAATCCGAAAATTTTATTTGGACACAAGAGGCACACAAAGCGTTAGCTCAAATAAAGGAAACTTTAGTGAAAGCTCCGACTTTGGCATCCCCAAAGGAGGAAGAACCCATGTTGTTGTATTTAACAACAACAAGCAGAGTCATTAGCGCATTGACAATTGTGGAAATAAAGAAAGACGAACAAAACATTCCAGACCAGCATCCGGTATATTATATCAATGAAGTATTCTCGGAATTAAAAAAAAAGGTATACACATTATCAGAAATTGGCATACGACATATTTTTTGCATCATGAAAATTACGTCATTATTTACAAGGACACTCCCTAACAGTGGTAAGCAAAACACCATTAGGTGATATCATAAACAATGTAGATGCAACAGGCAGAGTCGCCAAATGGGGCATTGAGCTTGTGGCATTCGACATTAAGTACCAACCCAGGACTGCTATCAAGTGGGCATTGAGCTTGTGGCATTCGACATTAAGTACCAACCCAGGACTGCTATCAAGTCTTAGGCGTTGACAGATTTTATCGCTGATTGGACAGAAGCTATGGAAAAACACCCTGATGCCGGAGTCTGAGTATTATATCGTGCATTTTTACGGATCCAAATGAAGAAAGGCGCTGGTGCAAGAGTAGTATTGAAATCACCAAGATGCGACACAATGAAGTATGTGTTAAAAATCCATTTCAATTCCAGTAATAATGTGGCAGAATATGAAACACTACTTCACGGCTTTCATATCGCAAAGGAGATAGGTGTCAAGCGCATCTTATGCTATGGAAACTCGAGTTTGGTGCAGCACCATCTTAACCAGACATGGAATGCTAAAAGCCCCATTATGACGGAATATCAAAGGACAGTAGATAAATTCGTCATATGCTTCCTAGGATTTGAAGTAAACCATGTAAAGCGGGAAGAAAACTGGAACTCGGAAGCATTAGCGCGAATGGGCTCGGGAAGGGTAAAGACATTACGACCAGATGTATTCGTTCAACATTTGTTGTAAGCAACTATTAAAGGCGGAGATGTAGACTACCCCTAATTTCCGAGTCAATCGAAATACTGTTTGTGATCCCGGATTGGACAGTAACATACCTGAATTTCTTAGTCAATCAGAAATTCCCAGATGGAGCCGATGAAGTTTTGCAAAGGCAAATAAAGCACTGATGCAAAGGATATACATTAATCAATGGTTACTTGTATAAACGTAGTACATCCGGAATCTTTCAGTGTTGTATTTCACCAGAAGAAGGACGGAAAATCGTGTAAGAAATCCATGTCGGAGATTGTGGGCATGATGCTCAATAAAAAAGCATTGTGCATAAAGCATTCCAAGCAGGGTTTTTTGGCTCGCAGCCAAGCAGGATGCGGATCACACAGTTAATACATGTGCATGATGTCAGTATTACGCCAAGCAGACGGATTTTCCTACCCAAGCACTCAAGACTATGCCAATAACATGGCCATTTGCGGTTTGAGGGCTGGATATGATGAGACCATTCAAAACTGCAAGAGGCGGACTAACACATTTACTCATTGCAGTAGATAAGTATACCAAGTAGGTGGATGCTAAACCCATCAAAAAGCTTGACGGTGTGACTGCCAGAAATTTTTTCATAGACATAGTCATGAGATATGGCGTACCACCCAGCATAATCACAAACAACGGAACAAACTTCTCTATTGGAGAGTTGGCAAACTATTGCAAGCAAACTAGAATCTTCCTTGATCTAGCATCAGTAGCACATCCACAATCCAATAGACAAGTCGAACGCATAAATAGTTCTATTCTGCAAGGGATATGTCCAAGATTCGAATCGCATCTTCACAGAGCAGTAGGAGCAAGGGTAGAAGAGTTACCTTCAGTGCTTTGGAGCATACACACAAAGCCGAATAGATCAACGGGGCAGACGTATTTTTTCCTGGTTTATGGTGCAGAAATAGTGCTTCCTACGGACATGATCCATGATAGCCCTAGCATGCAAGCATACGATGAAGTGGATGCCAAAATCGCACGACAGGATGCCGTCGATCTTCTCGAAGAAGAACGAGAGCTTGTGTTACAAAGATCCGCCATTTATCAGCAAGGTTTAAGGCGATAACATAGCCGGGAAATCAAGCACCGTTCTTTCAAATAAGGTGATTTAGTGCTAAGACGGATGCAGGAGCGAAAACACAAGTTTGCTCCAGTATGGGAGTGACCTTTCGTCATTATCAAAACTATGAAAATGGGCCATACTACCTTATAGATATCCGGGATGATGAAGAAGACCATGAAAATAAGAATCGCAAGAGAAAAATACACATATATGTAGAGTTAGGGGAGACAACACGGCCATGGAGCATCCAACATTTACGTCCTTTCTATACCGAGTCTAATTCTATGTAATCATTATTGAGGTCATGAAATAAAATCTGTCAAAAATTCACGCATATTTTCCTTTCTGTCTTTTACCATTAAGCATGTTCCGTCCTTTCTATTTCCCAATGATCTTTCAATTTGCTTCAATGTTAACCTGAATTTTGCCTGCTTGCTCGGAGATAAGAAAAATGAATGCTTTTAGTCCTAGAAAAGCCCACAGAACACCTGATATTGCCTGCGTGCCTGGAGTTCATGCTTTTTAGCTCCTCATTTACATAAGTATTATTTTATTGTTTGTAAGCTGGGTCACTAGATTAGTAAGTTGAAGCGCAAAAATGTATGACTCATGATTCTGAGTTTAGACTGATTGGTTTTTTTTAGCCCGGTTGCTCGGCTTGAAGATTTCATACTTTCAGATTCGCTCAAACACAAAGAAAAGTTAAAGCATGCAAACCAGAGGACTTAAGACCATGGGAGACAAATTTCCTTACAAAGATAAATACATCGCAAAAGCAAAGATTGTTTATACAAAACAGGCATTTAGAATGCATTACATAAATTATTTTAACATTGGAAAATCAGTAATGCATTCTTCCGCCTTTTGGCTTCCGCGGGGCATGGATCTACTCGGTGTCCGGATCCTTATCATCCTCATCACTGTCACTTGAATTTTCCGAAGTATAGGGAATCTCCTCTTCCGGGTAGAAAGTGGCGGTGGAGACCCCCCGAGAAATCTTGGACGAAAAGCCTTTGGCGAACTCAAAAATATCCTCCCTCTGAGCATCAGTATATCCTTGGGGAATACCGGTCGCGATGCGCCAGGTCTTGGCGGTTGGATAATGCATTTGCATAAGCCCAAGGGCCATGCGCACTCCACCGCGAGCGGCAGATTTCATCCATGATTCGCGTTGAGCGATAACTTTGTTGAACGGAGCCGGTAATTGCCCGATGTTGGAACATTCATCTTTTTTATCCGGAAGAAGCTTGCTTACGATTTTTCTTCCGTATTTCTTCATGTTCTCTACGAAACCGCCAAAAAACTTAGATGTGTTCTATCCGAGAAGCGGAGTCGCCTTAGGCTATAGATGAAATAACAGAAAGGTAATATAACTCGGAAAAGAACTGTTAGTTCGAAACTGAAAGAGCACTCGGAAAAGCTCAAAGGCATACCAAGGATATGCTTGTCGATTTCTGCGACTTCCTCCAATCGGTCGTGAAGAGCAGACTCCAAGTCGCGAATTATGGAGCTATCTTTCTTGCTCTGGGCTTTAAGTCGAGCTTCGGAGTTCTCCACGGCTTTTCGGCTTTCAGTCATCTCTTTCTGGATCTTCATATTTTCCCTATGAAGTTCCAGGTTTTCAGTGTAGAGTTGTTGAGCATTGTTGGCATCCGCAGCAATTTGCTTTGCTTCAGCAAGTAAGGCTGAAAAGACGAAAAAATAATTAGCGCAAAAAGAGCAAAAACCCGCAAGGCAAAGGTAAACAAGGAAAAAGAAAAAACATACTTACATGCACTTTCCATAACTTGCTTCTGAAACTCACAAAGCTCTGATTATTTTTCTTCCGCGGTCGTGAGGAGAGTTCACACCTCTTTATTCTTCACGGTAACCTTCTTGGGCACTTCCTTGTTGATATTCTCAGAAGTATGCTGAAGAAAACATGGAAAATAATTAAAGTTAAAACCCAAAAGGAGGAAACCAGTATTTTAAAAAGCGTTAACACGAAAAGTTTTTCCGGGTTAATGCTTGGGGGCTAGGACTATACCTGGATCATTCTTTGAAGGCCTGAAAGCATTTCAGAGAATTCCTTTGAATATTAGGTGAAGGTAATTCCCAAATGACTAATGTCGTCTTGGATGACCTGTCGAGGGGAGAAGGTGTAGTTATTCCGGATAATCAAACTGCTTTTCGGCCAAGGATGGATTAGAGGTGCTTTGAAGTCGTGTATGTAACCATCTTCTTCAAAGCATTCTTCTAGTTTTACCTTTAAGTTCTTGTCGAAAGACGGTCCTCTTTCTTCTGGCTACGCCGCCCTTTCCCGCACATCCGGAATGGACATATTAGGCTGATTGGGCTGGCTAGGAGGGGTAAGATCTTCGTCCTATTGAGGGGCAGGATGCTCTCCCAAGACATCCGTCGTTGGAGTATCAGGGGCGGTGGCGGGAGAAGGTTTTGTGTCACAATGAATGACCACCTATCGCCTTTTCAGTTTTTCCCCTTTAGAGGGACATGAGAGAGACCGAAAAGATTAAAAAACAAGGCTAATAATTAATACAAAGAAACTAGTGCGACGAAAGAGAAAGGTATGAAAAATACATAGAAGTTGCGATGGCTATGTTGTACAGGTTTATGGCTTCTAAGGTAGAAGCATCCTTCTTGCGCTTCCTAGCTCCAGCTGTGACAAACCGGGCTTTCAGGGTTGCCTCTTCCTCTGCAGACAGGTCCACTGGGAGAGTCGCAAGCTGCAAAACATGAAAACAAGTTAGTATGCATTCATGTGCGCAAAGTATAACTTTCCCAAAAGACAAAAGCATTAATTACCTTGGGAGGAGGGTTTTCTGCGGTGTACATGGCCAGGCTTTCTAGATATTGGGTGCGGGTGGAAACCAAGTGATTCACCCTCTTCCGTAAAGTCTTGTCGGACATTCCATTCCGGGTTACCCGCATAGATTCGTCTGGGCCCTCATAGGTGCAAAGAAGATGGCCGGAGCGGTGAGAAAGAGGCTGAAGCCGCCGCCCCAGTCATACAAGATTGTGTCCATCCCCGTAAGAGGTGGGAAGAATACAGTCCGCTTGGCGATCGGCCTTTTGATCCTTAGAAGATCTAGCGGCAATTCCTGGATGGCGTCTAGAGCCTAGTTATCTCTGAGAGAGGCGGCCGAATTGTCAAAGGGCTGAATCCTTGTATCCTTTCCGGGATAAGGGATATCCTGATAGTAGGAGAAGGAACACGTCTAGTGTTTGACGGATTCACTGGTTTTGATTTTTGGGAACCATTCTTCTCTCCCACGGCCCTTATTGAATGTAATAGTTCCACAGACGGGAGGGAGACCATCGGAAGTATTTCGCTTCACGTAGAAGTAGTATTGGAAGAAATCTAACCTAGGTGCTATTCCTAGGTATCCCTCTAATAAGGCTTGAAAGCCGGAAAAATAAAGAATTAAATTTGGGTAGAGATTATGAGGCTGGACGTCGTAGTACTGGAGGACTTGCAGAAAAAAGGCGTAAGGGGAGAAACCCATACCTCGAAGAATGTGAGATGCAAGCACCACCCTTTCTCCATCTTCTAGCTTTGGTTCTTCATCCTCCTCCTTGATCCTCCATTTAGCCTTAAGGATAAATAGGTCTTTCTCCAGACTTTGGAGGAGAGTCAAAGTACAGAGGATCCAGTTTCCGGCTTCGGCCCTTACTCCTCCTTCTTCTTTCTCACCCTTGTTGGCAGCATCGCCCTTTGCGTCCTCGCCGGTGCAGGGAGAATTTTCCTCGCCCCTAGATTCCGGAATAGTGGGCGGCGGCGTGGTAGAAGGAGAACGCAGTGTAGATCCGACGAGGACGCTAGGGTTTACTCCGCCGATGTGCCCGCAAAAACCTCCGGGCGGCCGTGGAAGCCCCTGGGGTAGTTGAAGGAGCTGCGAAAGAGCTTGACGCAGTCGGTGGAGCACTCGCAGGGGCGGCTACGGGCGTGGCCGCAGGATCTGTGGCGGACGTAGTCTATTGCGTGTTGCCGGTGGTCGCGGGAGCATGAGTTCTTCCTCCGGTATCCATCACGGAGCATAATTTCGCCGAACGTGAGCCGGAGCCGCCGATGATGGAAGTGGTACAGCGAGGAATCTCACTCTCTCGCTCTCTCTCTATCTCGTTCTTTCGCTCTCACATAGGGAACTCTCAGGCGTTCTGTCTCGGGGAAGTCGCAGTGAAGTGGAGCGGAAGAAGATGAAACGAGAGCAGTTGAAAGATCATCTTCTGTTTTGATAATTGATGACAACATAACTAAAGGACTAATATTTATTTTGAGCATATGCGGGGTTTGTTTTATAGTTCACAATATTCCCAATACTCCCAATAATATCCTCAATGGCATTGCAATAATTCTCCAAAGGAAAAGAGCTCGAAAAGTCAAGCATGGGAAACAGTTTTTACAGGCAGCGGAGGTACCGGTGAAACCACCATAGCTCCGCCCCTGCCGTTTTCCAGCACATCCCCAGGTGGGGGAATCTGGTGGTGGTACGTCCGCCAAAACCCCCTTCGGGTGGCTCACGACAGAGCCTATAGCAGAGCCGACCTGTGGTACCGGTGGGCGGAACCTCCGGTGTTCCCACCGGTACCTCCGCCCATCCAACTAGTCTACAGCGTGCGAGTTACCACCGGTGGAGCTACCGGTGGTGGTTCCGCCAAAACCTCGTTCGGGTGCTACATCGCGGAGGCCAGGGCGGAACCCACCAGTAGTACCGGTGGGCGGTACCTCCGGCGAAACCACCGGTACCTCCGGGACTGAGAAACTAGCTAAAAAGAAAAGGAGCCACGCGGGCTCCAGATAAGAAGACCACCGGTAGTACCGGTGGAAACACCGGTACCTCCGGTGCTGCGTGGGACTGCCCAACGGCCATATTTGGGGAAGGGGTATTTAAATCCCTTCTCTTACCTTTTAAATGCTAAGCTTCTCACGCTCTCTCTCTTAGCCATTAATGCAGGCTTCAACCTCCTAGATCTCCCTCTCCAACCAATCAATCACTCCATAACTTTGTGGAGAGCTAGAGGAGACCTAGATCCGTTATTCCACCAAAGAAATTGCAAATCCAAACACCACATCCTAGTAGATCTAGAATCCTACTTGAGGCCTAGAAACCTTAATAGATCTCATGCTTGTAGTTTCCACCTTGTTGAAAAGAAGCTTCAGATTATTTGAGAGCCTCCATCCATCTTATGGAGTGTCCTCAACCTCGTGTAAAGGTTTGGTCAACGCCTTTGATGACCCACAAGTATAGGGGGTGTATCATAGTACGTTCGATAAATAAGAGTGTCAAACCCAACGAGGAGAAGAAGGTGTTGACAAGCAGTTTCGATGAAGGAATAACTGTAAATGCTGAAAGATAGATTTGTAGGGGTTTTTGATATTGCAGATAAATAAAGTGCGAGTAAATAAAATGCAGTAATAATAATTGCAGCAAGTGCCCCAATCCTTTCTTCAGCAAAGGACAAGCCGGTGGGTTTACTTATGATTAACAAACATTCTCGAGGACACACGGGAGGATTCTATCAAGTGCTTTTGTTCCATGCCGCTGAATAATCTCTATGTTTTGATAAGTGTTGTGTGGGTAAACCTATGCTAATGTACCGTCCCATCCAAGACTAATACATACTTGTGATTATACCCCTTGCAAGCATCCGCAACTACAAGAAAGTAATTAAGAAATAATCTAACCACGGCTTTAAACTCCGGGATCCTACGCTCCCTCGTGTAATGGTTTCCTAACGGGGATTTAGGTTTCTGTCACTCCGGCAACCCCACAATTAGTATCCAAATACATGATGCATTCCCCTAGGCCCATAAATGGTGAAGTATCATGTAGTCGATGCTCACATGACACCACTAGAAGAATAACACCACAACTTAATTATCAAACCATCAAATATTACTCAACATTACTTCACTACTAACAAATTGACTTCTCCCATGTCCTCAAGAACAACACGAACTACTCACAAGACATCATATGGATCATAATCAGAGGTGATATAATGGATGATAATAATCTGGTCATAAAGTGCAAACACTGATAAATCTCACAAGCATCAACTACTAACAAGTAATCCACACCGGTAGAGAGATCTAATGTAACACAACGATAGAGGCCCCTAATTGTTACAGTGGGATGACGGTAGATGATGAGGGTGATGGTGCTGGGGGTGATGATGATGATGATGACGATCTTGATGATGCCCAGAGTGATGACGGTGACTGATGGGGAGATGGTAACCCGGTATGTTCATGCTTAGGTGAAACCCGGCCCGAAGGGATCGTTCAAGACCCGGCCCAAGGTGAAAGAGTTTCTAGAAGGTCCAAGGAGGAGCGTAGGTCGTGTAATCCGTACCTTGAGGATCACGATTAGAAAACTTAGGGCTGTATGCGGTTCCGATTAGGATTCCGGGTATGCCTTGTATAGGAAGCCAGAGAGCCGGGTAATATATAAACCGGCTCCTGGGACAAAGAAAGACACAAGAGTTTTACCAGATATTCGAGTATCCTGGTAATACGAGAGCTGATAATTGTAACCCTAGATCGGAGACTCGGCGACATTGCAGCCCGAGCTACCAGATCGCCAGATAACATGATTTCCCCTGACCTAAACCCTCTCCCAAACACCAGAGTCGATTTGCCCCAAAGTAAGTTACCCCAGGTAACGTCTGCCGTGATTATCCCACGACAGTTGGCGCCCACCATGGGGCCTACGTCCAAGGGTGTTTACATCATGGGAGAAGCTCAGGAAAGCATGAAGAACCTCGTCATCAGCGAGATCATCACCAACCCTGAAGGAGAGAAGATGGTGGACGACTTTGGTTGGGGACCAGAGTCGGATCTGCTGGAAACCGGATCTATCGTTACGATCGGCCGGGTCAACGTCTTCGTCGGTATGGTACGTGCATCTGGTTCTGTTCCTGATAACATTGAATATGATTCTGTGTCAGGAGAAGCAACCTGCGTTCAATCGGACGGAGAATAATCGGTTGGGACAGCTGTCGTGGGATAATCACGGCAGACGTTACCGGGGGTAACTGATCTTGGGGCAAGACGACACAGGCGTTTGGGAGAGGGTTTAGCTCAGAGGAAAACATGATGGGACTCGATCTGGTAGCTGGCAATCAAGTCGCTGAGTCTCCGATCTCGATATATTAACTCAACTCTCGTGTTACACTGGATGCTCGATATCAAGCGATATTGCTAGAACTCTTGGATTTCTATCAACTAGTCCTAAGGGCCGGTTTATAAAGCACCCGGACCCCCTGGCTTGCCCTCCAAGGCGCGCCCTGAATCCTACCCGGACACTGCATACAAACCCTAGCTTTCCTTATCGTAACCCACAATCCGGGTTACCAGGCCTATGAACTTGGGCCTTCTAGAAGTTCTCTTATCCTTAGCCGGATCCTGCGCAGCGTCCTTTGGGCCGGGTTGCGCCTTGGCGTTGGCCTACCGGGTTACTATCCCTCCATCAGTAGTCCCCAGAATAGCTTGGGCTTCACGAGATTCTCTTTGAAGCGCACGATATTCCCTGCAAAATTATCAAACTTACAAATTCAATGGAGGCCGGGTTAAATTGCTTTAATAAACAGCTAGGCCTATCTCCAAGGTGGCCATATAATAACCTGGCTTCCTCCAAGTCCTTTGCTCACCTTTTTCCGGGTCAACACCCTGATAAGAATGTTTAAAGATCTGATTCACTTTACTCGATAATTGCCCCTAGTGTTGCGGAGAAGATCTCCTTCTTATCTCTGTCCGGATATCTCGGTCAGCACTTAAAGCATATCTCGCAAAATCCGTTCAGGTAACCTTTATCCCGAGATTACCGGCTTCCGACCGTTGGAATAGGTTTATCCACCCACACCTTATAAATAAGGACCCAGGCGACAACCTAGCCCCCAACGGTTCACTTCAACCCCTTCTCCTTCCTCGTATCTCGCGCTCGCGCAACACTACCAAGGGAATCCCAAGCTCGCCGCCGGAGCAAGACCACCGCCGGCTGTATCCGTCTTCAAACAACCCTGCGCCGCCGCTGAGCTCCGCCGCTACGCCCTCACTTTGCCCGCCGGGAGCTTTGAAGAGACATTCAAACCACGCTGTCTTCCGCCACCGCGCGCTGCCCCCATCTTATCCAGTAAGTTCTTCGTATCCATTATTTTACTCCCGGAATTTTCCGATTTCCTCTAGATTGGATCTAGGTCAACCCGCGGGAAATTTTTCTTGTCGCGCCAGTTAGAATTGCTCAGATGCTTGCTAACTCCTCCAGTAGCCTGATTAATGATCATACACCATTCCCCTATCATTATTAGTCAGCAATTTCTTCGTAGAATCATCCACAAGTTTTCCAATCTAGATCCCTTTCATCCCAATTTTCCGCGCACGTCATTGATACCCGGAAAATCCTTCTCTTCCGGTTCTTTTGCTTGCAGTAGATACATGGGCAATCATCCGTCTTTCTCAAACACCTTTCAATACGTAAGTAACCAATGGCTTCCATAATTACACTTGATACCCGGATAATTCTTGTAATCTTCGCTCCGCGGCATGATACCCGGATAATGCTTAGTTTTCATATCTTCTTGATACTCCGTGCATATACCCGAGTAACCCGGTATTTCCGAGTCTCATTTCCTGTATCTTTTTTCCTTGTGTTTTGCAGGTTGATCCCATGGCTCCCAAAAGGCAAGGGAAACAGCCGGCCCAGGCGAAGACAACCCAATCCATATCCGCCAATTGGGGGCGATCCACAGTCACAAAGGCCAAGCTGGAAGAGATGGCCGAGTTGGGGGTTCTCCCCTCTCAGAAGGACATTCATTGGAGGGCGCCGGGTGACGAGACCCGGCCCAGACCCGCCGACGGCGAGGTAATCTGTTTCATAGAGCACGTGACCCGGGGATTCCGTCCTCCGGGTCACCCTTTCTTTCGTGAGGTCCTGAGCCATTATGACCTCAGGACATTTGACATAGGGCCTAACTCTATGTTGAATATTACTCACTTCATTGTTTTGTCCGAGTCATACTTGTGCACTCCGCCAAGTTTGGCCCTCTTCATTGAACTTTTCCAGTGCAAGCCGTGCCGCGAAAGCGGTGACGGGGAACTTCTCACTTGCGGGGGGGTATCCATCCAACGCCGCAAGAACTCGCTAATGCCAACCCTTAATCTGAATTCCCATGTTAAACACTGGCAATTATCCTTCTTTTACTGCCATGACACTTCCCCACCTGGTGAAAAGAAACTGCCGGGTTACTCCGAGGGTCTCCTCGATATTTCTGAAAAATTCAGTGCTTTCGCCCCTGACTCGGACAGGGAAGCAATCCTGCCTTTATTAGCTAGAATAGCCGTCCTCTCCGCCCAAGGTCTTCTTGGGCTCAATTTAGTGAAAACTTGGGTTGATTTCCGGATCCAACCCAATTCTATCCGCACCAAGTTGATGTGCGAGTACTCGGGGCACGCCACGGATGCACTCCGATATTCTACCAAGAGCTTTGCAGCCGGCGACACCAACAAAACCATCAAAGGTTTCCTGACGGAAAAAATTGGAAGTCATAAAGAACATCACCGGGTTACCTCCATTTACTCGGGAAAATCCGGCTCCAGCGGTAAGACCCGATACTCATAAGCTTATTTCCACACTTTGACTAGATACTGCTTTTAATTCTTACTTTCATCTTTTTGTCTCAGGCTGATGACCCTTTCTGGAAAGTTGAAACCTCCCCCCCTCCAGAGACCCGGAAGAGGAAGACGAGCCGGCTAATGATGATGAAGGTTCTTATCCGAATCTTGTATCATGTTCACTTGTATCATTTTCCTCCCATTTTAACTTTTTCCATCAATACATACTCGGCTCGCAGGGCTGGAGGACGAAGAAGCAAAGGATGAGGACGACCCGGAGGCCACCGAATCTGATCAGGAAGTAACAGTCGGGGCCAAGAGGAAAGCCAGAGGAGTGGTTTCCAAGGTTCCTTTCTCTTCTATATCCTCTGAACCTTACTCCTTCGATATCATGCGTAGACTTAACCAACAGTTGTCACACTCTTCACACTTGAAGGATCCTCTCTCGGTCAAACGTAGGGTGACCCGGAGTTCTCCGGGTGACGATCCCCTTAACCCCGGTATCACCACCTCACCAGTCCACCGGGTCGGTACTCCTCCACCTCAATCCTCCAAATCCCCTCAGCGTCACCAATCTCCCAACCATCCACGTGCCGGGCAATTCCGGGTTCCGCTATCGGTCCCTTTGACGACTTCATCTGCTTCCAGCAGCGAGCTCCCACCGGATTACGCTGTAAATACCAGGTAAGTCCTTTCTATTTGACATCCTTTCATACCTGACAACTTTCAATCACTGTTGCTAACTGCCTCTCTCCCTTTTCTTTAGCGCTCAAGTCACAGTTAGTGACCCGGAGAACATGGAAACAAATAACCAGAAGACGGAGGAACCAACTGATAACGCGGACGCCGCGGCTGGTGATGAGGCTGAAGACGCCCAAGAACAAGATCCTTTTAATGACCCGGCCCGACAAGAAGCCGGGTCTCCAAAATCGTCTGAAGACGTGGATGAAGAGATTGAGATCCAAGAGACGAGGACGGGTTCCCCAAACCCGGAGAACCAGACGGTCCGGGTCTCGACCCCAAAGTCAGGAAAAACTCTTCATCCAGGGGATCAAGCTGCCGGTTCTTCTGGCACCAAGCCTGAAGACATGACATTCCCCCAGATGCTTAGTGCCCTTCACACCTTAAGGGCCAATGAAGAGAATATCCTGGAAGCTTTGATAGCAAAACATGAGGTAAATCCGAATAACATTGCTTGTATCCTTATCTAGTCCCCAAGTTTCGGGTGAATTTCTTGATAATTTGCCTGGAACTTCACAGTATTTCCGACTAATTTATCCCTGTATCTCCACTCAGGACTTCGTGACCCAGTCTGAGAAAAAATTGGCTAAGGCCACCAAGCGTATTGAAAAGGAGGTGGCTCTGCGTGAGGAGGCCGAGGCTGAGGCCAGGAGGAGTGAGAAGATCACGAGAAAGTATAGGAGGAGGGCTCATGCAGCCGAAGATAATCTAGTGAACCTTTCTGTCCAGATTGCTGATACGTATCGCGCTTTGATTGGTATGACTCTTAGCATAATATTCATAATCCGGGTCATCCGTCTGACACCTAGCCGGGTTTCCTTACTCGTGTTTTCATTTCTCTCTGCAGGTCCGGATGAAGTAATGCCGGAAGAAGATAATATTGCCAAGCCGAAGACCATCAAGAGCGTTATCCGGCAAATATGTGCCGGAACCAAATGGATCCTTGAAGAACTACGGTGGCCGGGTGTTGGGCACGTCAACCTGAAGAGGATGCTGGATGCCTGCTCCACTATTCCCGAGTGGATTTGGCATTGGAAACGCTCGTCCTGCCGGGTTGGGGTAACCCGGGGGCTAGCCCTGGCGAGAGCTTACTTTCCTAAGCTAGAGCTGGCCAAGCTGATGGCCGGGTTTCTGGAATTCAACCGAGATGGGTCCAAATTTTCCCCGAAGGATTTCAAGGCCATTCAGAAAGAAGTCCGTTACTCGGCAAGCGTGATTGCTGACAGCTTGGAGCTCAATTCCATTGTCCCTTCCTATGGTGCTGATGGTGAAGCGATTAAGTCGGATCTTCCCAAGCCGTATGGTATGCTAGCCCGATGGAAGGAGGAAGCCGCCAAGTTGAGGGAGGAAGCTGCAATAAAGAAGGCTGAAGCCGACTCTGCGCCTGCTACTTCCACACCAGTCGTCCCTCCTCCTGCGCGAGCCGGCAATGCTGCTGATCCGGGTGTTGCTGCCACCAATATTAATAGCAAGGGCAAGGAGAAGATGGACGCCGCAGCCCAGAATATCGAGTGATACCTGCTACCTGATGATGTGCCATATGCGTCAGTCGGTCAATAGACCGTTTAAACAATTATTTCTTGATGATGCGCATGTGAACCATTGCTGCTGGTACCAAATGTTGTAATGCACTTTAAGTTCTTGATACGCCTGGTGCCTCTTCTGAATGTTGGGATGATTTTATATTTATCCACTTTTGAGCCCACTCGTTCTTGATATCCGACTTTCTTTATGGTTCCTTTTGTGAGACTCGGTTTCCGAGTTTCATGGATTTTGACAAGCGGACTTTTTCTCTAAGTCCCCAAGTCCCCAAGACTCGGATGTTTGGGTTTTTTGAGCTTTAGCAACTGAACAACTTTTCCTTTTTCGAAATCCCCAGCCCCCAAGACCAAAAATGCCGAGTCTGGGATGTGTAGTCTTTCCAATAGAACAAGTTGTTTGCTGCTAAGCCCAAACCCAGAGCCGTTTCACATAGGTATTGAAGTTATGCTTGATAAACATTGAGTTTCCGGCTGTTAGCCCTGTACTCTGCATAACTTGTGGTTTGGATGACCCTTTTGACTATCTTGTACTATAAGCCGGCTTTCGCGTGGATATCATGTTGTTACATCTATACAAAAACAGGGTCAGGCAAGTCCCATTGGGCTTCATGGATGATTGTAATCGCAAGCGAGCAAATCATGCCACTTTAGTGCGAGTCACATCGAGCTTAAGTAAGAAAAGTCAAGAAAAGTTGGCTACTTTGTCCGGTTATAAGATTGCAGCTGTGCTCGTTTGCGAGCAATCGGCCCTTATAACCCATAGGCATCAAGGCCGGGTCATTGAGTTTGTAACTGTGCTATTCAAGCAATCAGCCCCCAAGACCTAGATATACGCAACATACGGAGAGTGAAGAACGTAAGAATAACCACCTCTTTACTTGATATGCGAAAGTTAGGTCAGCAAGCCGCCTCATTAAAAACCCATCCAGTCCCCAAGGGTGCCCTGGATAGGAAAAGAGTGCGTCTGAAAATCTGCTGCCTGTTACATCGTGCAACTCCACTTGCCAATATAGTCTATACTAAGTATAGTAGGGACGTAGCTGCGCCACGTTCCATGGTCTGTCTCTTTCCTGCATAGACGAAGTGGTATGAGCGGTGTCATTAACTGTAGCCGACTCTTCCCTTGCATCTATCAAGTAATACGATTCGTTGTGCAGATTCCGGCTTATGATAAACGACCCTTCCCATGGTGGTGATAACTTGTGTTTCCCTTCGTTTGACTGTACCAGACGCAGGACCAAGTCTCCTTCCTGGAAGACCCGGGTTTTCACGCGCCGGCTATGATACCTCCGTAAATCTTGCTGATATATGGCTGACCTTTCCAGGGCTTGTTCCCTTTGTTCTTCTAACATATCTACGGCATCCTGCCGGGTCTTCTCGTTCTCTACCTCGACGTAAGCTGATACTCGAGGCGAATCATGAATAATATCACTCGGCAACACCGCTTCCGCACCATAAACCATGAAGAATGGTGTCATCTGAGTAGATCTGTTAGGTGTAGTGTTGATACCCCAAACCACGGAAGGTAGTTCTTCAACCCATGCACCCGTAGCCCTGATACAAGGGACTCGCAGTCGCGGTTTTAGTCCACGAAGTTGAAGGGTTCGTTGCATAGAAAACAAAAAATTTCCTACGCGAGAGACACCCGAAAGGCCAAGATCTAATCTAGGAGACGAAGTGCAACGGGCAACAAGAGGGTTAAGGAGAACACATACCCTCGAAGACTCAAAGTGGTACGAGATCAAATCTCGTTGTTGGCGTAGTCGTACTCACACCGATCCCGATAGCGAGAAGATGGCACCGCAATCCGGCGGTGCATCCGTGATCGGTCACACGTACGGTTGATGACGACCTCCGTTCCCTCGTTCCAGCGGGGCGCGGAAGTAGAGGATCCCTCGGAACTCCAGCAGCACGACGACGTGGTGGTGGTGAAGAATCCCACGGTCAGGGCTTCGCCAAGCCGGAGACCATGAAATGGAGCAGCAGGTGGAGGGAAAGGGAAGTGGCCAAGTGTGTGAAGGAGGGAGAGCTCTCACCCTCCTTTTATAGGAGAGGGGGAGGCAGCCCAAGGGGGGTGCGGCCAGCCCATGGGTGTGCCCCCACCTCTTCCCTCATCATGTGAGTGGACACTCCACTCACCTCCACTCACTTTCCCATAATTTCCCACTTGGAAAATCCAAAGGTTTTCTTTTAATAAATAAATAAAACCTTTTTATTTCTTTATTTCAGCATTTGTTAATTCTATTAACAAACTTTTGCATATAGCACCTCGAATCATTTGTTAATTCTATTAACAACCATTCGACGAAAAACCCCTTGAACTATTTCAATTTTCCCCGAAACAATTTCGGTGCTGTCTAAAATATTCTTCGATATTCCGTATCCTCTCAAATGCGTCATCGAACCTTAAGTGTGTCACCCTACGGTTCGCGAATAAGATAGACATGATCGAGACTCCTCTCCGATCAATAATCAACAGCGGGATCTGGAGATCCGTGATGACTCCTATATATTCAACGATGACTCTCGTGATCGTGTGAACCAACAACGCCGTGAACTATTCCCTTTGTCTCGCGATATTTTACTTGTCCGAGATTCGATCATTGGTATCAACCATACCTTGTTCAATCTCGTTACCGACAAGTACTCTTTTCTCGTTCCCGTGATATAACATCCTTTGTGATCATATCACGTGCTTGCAAGCGGTTTCGATGTGATATCACCGAGAGGGCCCAGAGTATATCTCTCCGTCATTTGGATGGACAAATCCCACTCTTGATCCATGATCCTCAACTAATACTTTCCGAATACTCAATGACACCTTTATAGTCACCCTGTTACGGTGTGACGTTTGATGCCATCAAAGCACTCTTCCGGTATCAGTGATTGACATGATCTCATGGTATAAGGAATAAGTTACTTCGTGTGTTTGATATAACAATGTAAACTAAATGACTTGATCGCATTGCTATATTCTCTTTGGGTATATGTTCATCACATCATTCTTCTAATGACATGACCCCGTTATTAATAACATCCAATGTTCATGATCAGGAAACCTTGATCATCTATTAATCAACGAGCTAGTTAAAAGAGAGGCTTTACTAGGAACCATTGTTTGTTTATTAAGCACACATGTATCAACGTTTCCGGTTAATACAATTCTAGCATGAGAAATAAACATTCATCATAAACAAGGAATAAGATAATAACCATTTTATTATTGCCTCTCGGGCATATTCCCTTCAGTCTCCCACTTGCACTAGAGTCAATAATCTAGTCTGTAAGCACTTTAACACATATGGCGTACCAGTGTTATTACCATGCTTCGCATGCGGTAAACATCATCAAAAAGATCTGAACTGTTCAGGTCCTATTGTATTTGCATGTTCTTTGCGTCTACACGCATCACTCATTCTCTAATGAGATGGCTTTGTATATATATAGTCAATTCGTGAAAACTTAATTCCTCAGCTTAAACTGATGTCACTAACATTGTGAAAATGTAGCTTCATAGTGTTAGCATTCTTGGAAACTCACCAAGTTCCGGTGATACCTTAATTCCTCAGCTTAAACTGATGTTACTAACATTGTGAAAATGTAGCTTCATAGTTTCAGCATTCTTGGAAATTCACCAAGTTCAATAAAGAACTCCTTGACACAAAATACGCTTATAATTAGTTGTCAACACAACGATATACTTTAGCCTTTGTTGTAGTATCTGTCACAATATTTTAATTTTGAAACTCTTTCAAATCCAGCATGGAACTTTCTTCCATCCTATTGTGCTACCCTTCATCACATATTTTAATTGAGATAAAATTACTTGAATAAATGACAAGACTATTAGTGTAACATATTACAACTATTATTTTGTCATTACTATATAGGAAAACATATCCTTAGCATTTCTAAAATGACACAAGGATCTCTCCCACTGTTGTCTAATCATCATATGAATTATCCTACTATAACATTTTATAGCATAGGACTCATCTGGTTGTGTACATAGCATGGAAACATGACTTAGAAATCTCAATTTCAATGATGCTCATCATGTGCCAAAACACATGAATCTTGCTCAATTATTTTCCATGTGACAAGAACTCCTTCTTATCAATTTTATATTGACTTACTTCAATATTTCATCTATGTAATTTGGCTTCAATCATATCAGGCGCTTCAATCCATCTTTTATAGATATCGATGCCCAATATCTTCTAAGCCTTTCATCAATATGAAATCTTAACCGTGTTAATTTAAAATACATATTTTCCAATCAACCATATGTCATCTACATAAAGTATTGGAAATATGTCATAACGCTCCCACTTAATTTCTTGTAACTCTACAAGCATCTTTATCATTCATGATGGAATCAAACTCTTTTGATAACTTCATTAAGGTAAAGATTTCAACTTCGTTATGCTCACTTCAACCATTGAAGTGCGCATGCCTTTCTAGCAACCTTTTGAATTTTACAAAACTCTCAGACTGTGTCAAGTACACATCCTTGAACAAACTTCCTCGAGAGGAGAGTTGGTTTTGTTATTCAACATCCATACCATAATATGTAACTTTGCTAGAACTATCTGCAAAGACTAAGCATCACTACGGAAGATCAAAATCTTGTAGTAGTGAACTCTTTGAACTTCGTCGAAAACAACTTTTCGATAAGTATCCATGTCTTTGTCGCTATATAGACCCTTTTGCTATCGTTAGGCATCATTCCTATTGAAAGGACTACCAAGTCACATACTTGATATTCATACAAGGATACTATGGCGGATATAATGACTCATAGTCAATTTTACGAAGTCAGTGCCCATCATTTGCTTCCTTTATAAGGTCCAGGTCCTTTGTTGTCAAAACAACACTTTATACTTAAACCACAAGTTGTTCAAAGTACAAAGTTTTTGGACTTTTCTGGTACAGTTCGCAAACTCATTTGAAGTATCTACAACATTTGTAGTGTCTTCTACTTAGTCAAAATAGTAAACCCCGGAACAACTTCCAGTGCTGCGCTACTCTTGACATGATAACGGAGATTCTGTAATCTTGTTGAGTTTGTACCGTGCTCCCACTCACTTGTTTCGCAAGAACTACTTTCTCGAGAAATCAACCCTTTCTGACAAACAACATTTGTCTTTTGGTTCGGTGATAGGATAAATACCCAATGTTTTACTTGGGATAACCTTATAAACATATATTTATCCTATTTTGGTTGTAAACATTTTACACATGCTATGCATACCAAAACTTAAGAAAAATGACAATTCGGGTCACTACCCAAACCATATCTTAAATGTTGTCAATTTCAACGGATCATGATGGTGCTCTTTTCAGCGGAAAAACGGTTGTCACTAATGTATAAACTACAAAATTATAATGGCAATTTTATTAATCTTACCATGCCAAACAGGGTTTGGTTTTGTCTTTTGAATACTCCAATCTAATGTGGGGTATTCGAGAAGTATAAGTTGTAGAACAATTCTGCAACTTCTCAGATGTTTTGCTAAACTTGTAACTCAAACTTTATCCTTTATGATCCAATCATAAATACTTGATTATCTTGTTACAATAATTTTAACTTCATATTAACAACCTTTTGAACCAATTCAAAATGTCAAACTCCGTTTTCTTTAAATAGATATACTCACATATCTACTCAAGTCGTCGACAGAATTTTATGAAGGAAAAATTAATCCACCATACATGACTACACATAATGGACTATATACATCAACATGTATAATCTCCACTACATTAGTCGTCCATTCTACTTTGGCCTATGAACGGAATTTTAGTCATCTTTTGGAAGAGGTCTCACAAGCGTCAATTTATTCAAAACAAAATGACTCCGGAAGTCCATCAATATGGAGTTACTTCATGTTTTCCTTTCCGATATGAACTAAAATGGTGGTGTCACAATTTAAGTGAAAATCTTTTACGTCTTGCAACGTTTAGCATTCAGTCTTATAGATGTTTACTTTACCAACATGATTTATATTAACATATCCATCAATTATGGAATATGGTCATCGTTTGAACAATCTCATTTGTTCCCACAAAAGACTAGAACAAAATAACAATTTATTAAGTTCTTAAAATAAATCTTGAATGTTTGGTTCGATACGACAATGAACACAATAACACTTTATTTATGTTCTTGTCATAATCGATTCCACATCTATTACTAGTTCCTTTTAGGCCCTTGTATTTCTTGCATTGCGTTGCTTTGTATGACAACTCATACCAACCAATGTGGTATCAAAATACCAAAAATACTTTGTTAACTAGTAATACATCTATATCTTGTATATCAAGTATATACTCCCGAGCTGGACTTTTCCAGTTATCTTCTTTTCTGCCATATATCTATTTGTAATTCTATTTTCAATATTCCCTTTCCTTTATAGAAGAATCATTCAACATCAAACAATGCTAGTCTTACTAGCTCATTTTCTTTGGCGTGTTAGTCATATACTATCACCCATTGAGTCATACTTTGAGTTTGATTGTTCTACTAATATCACCATATTAATAGCATTCTTCTAGATTCCACTCTTAACAATTTCTAAGTAAGGTAAACTATTTTACCCATACTTCTAATCCATCCTATCATAACAATTTTATGATTAAGCTACTATAGCTCGAAGGAAGGAATTTAGAGGATAATTTTTAGCGCCCAACTTCTTGGAATATTCAAACTCCTAGCGTCTTCAATCATTGCATATATTCAGATAATATAAGCAAACATTGTCACGCTAAATTTGCATATATTCAGATAATATAAGCAAATATTGTCACGCTAAATTATACTCAGTCATGTTGCCAAAAAATAAGTTTCTAGATATCAATATATCTTTCACTTGATTGTTTCTGAAAACAACTCTTTTCAGTTCCTAAATCACCTTGATCAACAAAACATTCTTTTGAAGATAAAGTAATAAGGAAGCAACCATGACTCTGGATTCTAAGTAGGAATTATTTGCTCTCTAGATTAATCAATCATTAACCATATGGAGCTAGGTAGGAAATACCAAAAATCTACAATAGGACTCAATTTTAAATTTCACTAATACGGTACCAATCTTAAATGGTATTTACCAGATCATAACAGTTATATCTCAATTAACAATCTAAGTGTAAGGTAGTTATGTGGATGCCAATGAATACTACAATTTGTGCAAATTCACTTTGATTTGTTGTTCATGATAAATAAGTTCAAGTTAATTCAAAAATTAAACCATGAACTCCCACTCAAAAACAACATCCCTCTTAGTCGTCTTTAGTGATTACACGAACCAAATTCACTACACCAAAACCGATCATCACGTGAGATGATGTAGCTTCAAAGGCGAACATCGACATGTTCATCATATCATCCATATGACTCATGCTTTACCTTTCGGTTACGTGTTCCGAGGCCATGTCTGTACATGCTAGGCTCGCCAAGTAGAACCGTAGTATTGCGTGTGTTTCAAGGCCATGTCTGTACATGCTAGGCTTGAAAACACCCGTTGTATGCGAACGTTGAGTCTATCACACCCGATCATCACGTGGTGTCTCGAAACGACGAACTTTCTTAACGGTGCATACTTAAGGAAGAACACATTATTATCTTGATATTAAGTGAGAGGGATCATCTTATAATGCTACCAATGTTATCTAAGCAAAACAAGATGCATAAAAGGATCAACATCACAGACATCACATGAAAGCATAACGTGATATGATATGGTCCTTCTTGCACTTGATCTCCATCATGTGCATTATGGTATGATCTCAATCATTCCACCGGCGTGGTACCAAGTACTACGGTATCCCAAACTTGTTTGTCCATCAATAAGAAGACAACCATATGGATACCTTACGGTATATCAATAATTTACAAAATAGATCATCTCATAATCAAATTTTTAATATTGACCATATCACATCACATGCCCAGCAAAAACTAGTTAGACGCTTCTAATTTATTTTTGCATATTTTACATGGCTTAGGGCTTTCGAGGATAGAACCGTTCATACCTACGAACATCAACCACAACGTTGATAAACACATTTTTAACAACCCTTCATAGATTAGATCTTAACTATAGTAGGAGAAACAGACACCCGCAAGCCACTTATGCAATACAAGTTGCATGTCAGTTGTGGAACAAGTCTCATGTACGTGGACATGTAAGGTTAGTCCGGGCCGCTTCATCCCACTATGCCACTAAGATCATAAAATAATCAAGGAGGTAATAACATGATCATCAACGCCCACATACACCTATGTGTTCTACCCGTACAAAACATCTACGCATAGATCCGGCTCTGATACCACTGAAGGGTTCGTTGCATAGAAAACAAAAAATTTCCTACGCGAGAGACACCCGAAAGGCCAAGATCTAATCTAGGAGACGAAGTGCAACGGGCAACAAGAGGGTTAAGGAGAACACATACCCTCGAAGACTCAAAGTGGTACGAGATCAAATCTCGTTGTTGGCGTAGTCGTACTCACACCGATCCCGATAGCGAGAAGATGGCACCGCAATCCGGCGGTGCATCCGTGATCGGTCACACGTACGGTTGATGACGACCTCCGTTCCCTCGTTCCAGCGGGGCGCGGAAGTAGAGGATCCCTCGGAACTCCAGCAGCACGACGACGTGGTGGTGGTGAAGAATCCCACGGTCAGGGCTTCGCCAAGCCGGAGACCATGAAATGGAGCAGCAGGTGGAGGGAAAGGGAAGTGGCCAAGTGTGTGAAGGAGGGAGAGCTCTCACCCTCCTTTTATAGGAGAGGGGGGAGGCAGCCCAATGGGGGTGCGGCCAGCCCATGGGTGTGCCCCCACCTCTTCCCTCATCATGTGAGTGGACACTCCACTCACCTCCACTCACTTTCCCATAATTTCCCACTTGGAAAATCCAAAGGTTTTCTTTTAATAAATAAATAAAACCTTTTTATTTCTTTATTTCAGCATTTGTTAATTCTATTAACAAACTTTTGCATATAGCACCTCGAATCATTTGTTAATTCTATTAACAACCATTCGACGAAAAACCCCTTGAACTATTTCAATTTTCCCCGAAACAATTTCGGTGCTGTCTAAAATATTCTTCGATATTCCGTATCCTCTCAAATGCGTCATCGAACCTTAAGTGTGTCACCCTACGGTTCGCGAATAAGATAGACATGATCGAGACTCCTCTCCGATCAATAATCAACAGCGGGATCTGGAGATCCGTGATGACTCCTATATATTCAACGATGACTCTCGTGATCGTGTGAACCAACAACGCCGTGAACTATTCCCTTTGTCTCGCGATATTTTACTTGTCCGAGATTCGATCATTGGTATCAACCATACCTTGTTCAATCTCGTTACCGACAAGTACTCTTTTCTCGTTCCCGTGATATAACATCCTTTGTGATCATATCACGTGCTTGCAAGCGGTTTCGATGTGATATCACCGAGAGGGCCCAGAGTATATCTCTCCGTCATTTGGATGGACAAATCCCACTCTTGATCCATGATCCTCAACTAATACTTTCCGAATACTCAATGACACCTTTATAGTCACCCTGTTACGGTGTGACGTTTGATGCCATCAAAGCACTCTTCCGGTATCAGTGATTGACATGATCTCATGGTATAAGGAATAAGTTACTTCGTGTGTTTGATATAACAATGTAAACTAAATGACTTGATCGCATTGCTATATTCTCTTTGGGTATATGTTCATCACATCATTCTTCTAATGACATGACCCCGTTATTAATAACATCCAATGTTCATGATCAGGAAACCTTGATCATCTATTAATCAACGAGCTAGTTAAAAGAGAGGCTTTACTAGGAACCATTGTTTGTTTATTAAGCACACATGTATCAACGTTTCCGGTTAATACAATTCTAGCATGAGAAATAAACATTCATCATAAACAAGGAATAAGATAATAACCATTTTATTATTGCCTCTCGGGCATATTCCCTTCAGAAGTAACTCTTGGTTTGCCCTCTCCACTTGTCCATTGGCCTGCGGATGAGCCACTGATGCTACGTCAAGCCGGATTCCATTGTTGCCACAAAACTTCTCCATCGCGCCAAGGGACATGTTGGTTCCATTGTCGGTAATTATGCTGTGGGGATACCCGAACCGATAGATAATTCTTTTCAGGAACTTGACTGCTGTAACTGCTTCACAATTGGTGACTGGCATAACCTCGACCCATTTGGTAAACTTATCAATGGCCACCAAAAGATGTGTCTTCTTGCAAGGTGACATGTGAAAGGGACCAACCATGTCCATACCCCAAACAGCGAACGGCCAAGTTAACGGAATAGTCCGCAATTCCATAGCCGGCACGTGGGTTTGGCGAGCGTACCTTTGACATCCGTCACACCTTGCCACTAAGCGCTCCGCATCTGCTAGAGCCGTGAGCCAGAAAAATCCGTGTCGATAAGCTTTGGCCACAAGGGATCTTGTGGATGCATGATGCCCACAATCACCTTCATGGATTTCCTTAAGAATCTGTCGGCCTTCTTCTGGTGCTACACAGCGCAAAAAGACTCCTGCTGCACTTCTCTTGTATAACTCCCCATTGATGATAGAATATCCCTTTGCTCGCCTCGAAATTTGCCTTGCTAACACCTCCTGCTGTGGTAACTCGCCTCGTGATAGGTAGGCCAAAAACGGTTCTGTCCACTCGGGAACAGCGCGTACAGTGGCCACGAGCTCCAAATTCGGGTCTTGATTTGCCAGTTCTTCCTCAGACTCGGTTTTAACTGATGGTCGCCATAATTCATCCAGGAAGACGTTAGGTGGAACCGGCTCTCTGCGCGAGCCGAGTCTAGCGAGGGCGTTTGCTGCCTCATTCTTTCTTCTGTCTATGTGTTCTACCTCATACCCGGAGAAACATCCTGCAACCCTATCAACCTCTCTGCGGTATGCTGCCATAGTTGCGTCCTTTCTATCCCAAGTTCCTGATACCTGCTGTACCACAAGGTCCGAATCTCAAAAGCATCGTATCCTCTTAATGTTCATCTCCTTGGCTACCTTTAAGCCGTGCAATAGGGCCTCATACTCGGCCACGTTGTTGGAACAATCAAAGTGAATCTGTAGCACGTAACTCAATTTGTCTCCTTTGGGTGATGTTAGCACCACTCCAGCTCCTGATCCCTCATATTGCTTGGATCCATCGAAGTGCATGATCCAAGATTCGGAGTTTGGAGCAAAGGTGGTCATGCCTGTGTGTGTCCAGTCATTAACGAAATCGACCAAAGCCTGAGATTTAATTGCTGACCTGGGCTCGTAGTTGATGTGATAATCCCCCATCTCTATCGCCCATTTGGCTATTCTTCCTGTCGTATCCGAGTTTCTCATGATATCTGACATTGGTATCGAACTTACCACTGTTATGGGGTGTTCCTGGAAATACGGCTTCAGCTTCCGGCTGGCCATAAAGACCCCGAAAACCAGATTTTGCCAATGCGGATAGCGCTGCTTTGCCTCTGATAATACTTCGCTGACGTAATAAACCGGTCTCTGGACCGGGTAACCTTTCCCATCCTCTTTACGCTCCACAACCACTACTGCACTAACGGCTCGGGGGCCCGCTGCTACGTATAGCAGCATGGGCTCTTTAGGACCCGGGGCCACTAGGACTGATGCTTCAGATAACTGCTTCTTTAGTGCCTCGAACGCCTCATCCGCCTCTTGATCCCACACGAATTTATCGGATTTCCTCAAGAGCCGGTACAAGGGTATTGCTTTTTCTCCGAGTCTGGATATAAATCGGCTCAAGGCTGCTACGTAGCCCGTGAGCTTTTGAACATGCTTCAAATTTTCCGGCTTTTTCAGATTCTGGATAGCTTTTATTTTATCTGGGTTTGCCTCAATTCCTCTCTCGGAAACGATAAATCCGAGTAATTTCCCAGCTGGAACTCCAAATACACACTTCGTCGGGTTAAGCTTCATCTGATACCTCCTCAGGTTCTTGAACGTCTCCTTTAGATCGTCGATAAACGTCTATGCCTTCCTGGTCTTGATAACCACATCATCCACATAAGCATGGACGTTGCGTCCAATTTGGTCCTCAAAGCACTTATGTATACACCGTTGATAAGTTGCGCCAGAGTTTTTCAATCCAAACGTCATGGTTTTGTAACAAAAAGCCCGAAAAGGGGTTATAAATGATGTTTTCTCCCAATCCTCCCTCTTGAGCTTAATCTGATGATACCCGGAATATGCGTCCAGAAAGCATAATAGGTCACTTCCAGCTACCGCGTCTATGATCTGATCTATCCTTGGTAGCGCAAATGGATCCTTTGGGCAATGCTTGTTGAGACTCGTAAAATCAATGCACATCCTCCACTCATTGGTCTTCTTCATCACGAGAACCGGATTTGCTAACCAATCCGGGTGAAATACTTCCATGATGAAGCCGGCTGTCAGCAGCCGTGCGATTTCTTCTCCTATAGCTTTCCTTCTTTCCTCATTCATCTTCCGCAGGCCCTGCTTCACAGGCCTGGACTTAGGGTCTACGTGCAAACTATGTTCTGCCAATTCTGTAGGGATACCCGGCATATCGCTAGGCGTCCAGGCGAATACGTCCGCATTAGAACGAATAAACTCCACAAGTACTTTCTCCTGCTCGCTTTCCAAGTTAGACCCTATAGTAAATTGCTTAGTGGGATCACCTTCAAGAAAAGCTATCATCTTAGTGTCCTGTGCTGCCTTGAATTTTGCTCTCTCGTCCTCAGTATTCGGTCTTTTCAATGCTGTTCTGTTATCCGGGTCTACTTGAGACCGGTAATACTTGAGTTCCTCTTTTCTGCAAGCCTGCTCGGCCATTACCGAATCTCCTTCATCGCACTCAGCTGCTATATCCCAGCTTCCATGTATGGTGATGGTTTGTTTAGGACCTGGGATTTTTAGCTGTAAATATACATAACACGGCCTAGCCATGAATTTAGCATAAGCCGGTCTTCCGAACAGCGCGTGATAAGGACTGCACAATTTGACCACCTCGAAAGTGAGCCACTCAACTCGATAATTATCTTCTGATTCTCCAAAGGCTACCTCCAATGCGATTTTTCCCTCGGGGCATGCTGAGTGACCCGGCACTATCCCATGAAAAATTGTTGAGCTTTTCTGTAGCTGAGACTCCTTGAGACCCATGCGTGAAAAAGTTTCCCAGTATAAGATATTGATACTACTTCCACCGTCCATCAGGACCTTCTTCAACTCATAACCATTAACATGCGGTGCGACTACCAACGCTAAGACTCCCGGGTGTTCTACCCTTTCCGGGTGATCTCTTCTGCTCCATGTTACATCTTGTTCTGACCATCTCAGGTATCTTGGAACAGCCGAGGAGACCGAGTTTACCGCTTGCTTCAGTATGTTTTTGTCCCTATTAGAAGTTCCTGTAGTATGCACATGATATTGTCCTTTTAAACCAGATGTACGTACCATAGCGATGAAGATGCTGATCTGGCCGATTGCCACAATAGATCCGGATTCGAGGTGATCCGACTCTGGCCCCCAGCCGGAATCGTCCACCATCTTCTCTCCTTCGTGGTCGATGTAGATCTCGCCGATGACTAGATTCTCCATGTTCTTCTGAGCTTCTCCCGTGATGTAAACAACTTTGGACGCATGCCCCACGGTGGGCGCCAACTGTCGTGGGATAATCACGGCAGACGTTACCGGGGGTAACTGATCTTGGGGCAAGACGACACAGGCGTTTGGGAGAGGGTTTAGCTCAGAGGAAAACATGATGGTACTCGATCTGGTAGCCGGCAATCAAGTCGCTGAGTCTCCGATCTCGATATATTAACTCAACTCTCGTGTTACACTGGATGCTCGATATCAAGCGATATTGCTAGAACTCTTGGATTTCTCTCAACTAGTCCTAAGGGCCGGTTTATAAAGCACCCGGACCCCCTGGCTTGCCCTCCAAGGCGCGCCCTGAATCCTACCCGGACACTGCATACAAACCCTAGCTTTCCTTATCGTAACCCACAATCCGGGTTACCAGGCCTATGAACTTGGGCCTTCTAGAAGTTCTCTTATCCTTAGCCGGATCCTGCGCAGCGTCCTTTGGGCCGGGTTGCGCCTTGGCGTTGGCCTACCGGGTTACTATCCCTCCATCAACAGCCGATCCAGAAGAAGAGCCCACCACGAAGAGGGAACAGCCGGAGGAGCCGGCATGGACCCCGCGTGGCCGGGTCGTAAGAGAAGATGATACCGAGTCTATCCTGCACCTGCTCAAAGACCGGTACGAGGAAGATAGCTGTGACGAAGAGGAATACGAATCATCACCAGGCATCGCGCGCCGGGTCTCGGTCTACACAGCCCCTGCAATCAATCTTAATCAGGGGGATGTGACGACGGCCGCGGACGGAGCGGCGCGAGCGCTGGCCCAACAGCAGGCGCCGGTTGACGGAAACCCGGTTGTAGCCCGGGTCGACGGAGAGTCGGCTTCTGTTACCAGTCATACCGGAGAAAGTGAACGACAAAGGAACATGTTTGGATTCACAGCAAACAGAACGTCGGGTGCGGGAACCTCGGCTCCGCGAAATCCGGCTCTGTTCAACAATAACCTAATCTTGGATCCCACAGTGTTAGCGACGGTGATAACCCCAGAAAACGCGGTGGCACGTGCCCGAGATCTGGATGTGGCTCGCCGCGCATTGGATCAACAAAGGAGAGATATCGAAGCCGAGAAACAAGGGATGGCCGCGCGCAAGCGCGAGTTGGAAGAACTGGAGAATCGCCTTCAAACTCAGTCGACCAGGATTTACAATCAGAGGCACCAGACGAGATTACTGGCAACCGGAGGGAATTTACATCCAGCTACATTGTTTGTTACCCCTCAGGATCAACCAATCCCGGTGGTGAATCAAGAAACCGGATATCGAGCTGCAACCCTGGGAGGACAGCCGGCGAACGTGCAAGCCGGGTTACCCACGTTGCAAACTGGGATCGCTGTTGGCAATACCGCACCACCACCACCACCACCGCGATTTCATACTCCACCGGGTCACTTTAACAATCCCATGGATAACGTGTACGCCGCGACTCTAACGCTCGACCCTATCCCACAGGGAGAGACGCCTCGAGAAATCGAAACTCGGCAGGCCATAGAGATGCTACGCACCGCAGTGGCTCAGCGGGCAAATTACCCGGATCATAGAAGTGGTTTGCACGGGACACCGTATGTCAGCCGGCAACCCGAGAATACCGGGTATATTCAGTCAAGCTCGGCAAGGCGGAGGGCAGAGCAGTAGCAAATGCCGCCTCCTCCCCATAGACCGGCAACACCTGCAGCATCAGCAGCGCAAGCCATTGTGGACAGTTCTCGAGCCAGGCGCGCAGCAGCCGGGTCTGCAGTAAGAGGACCGGTAGCGGTTGCACCCCCCGCCGCACCAGCTGCAGGATCGCACGTTTCCCGAGTAAGGCTGGTACTGGCAAACCTCGCCGGGCCTAAATGTTTATCGGATTCCATCAGGGCTGAGCCTTACCTGGATAAATTCAAGGAGCCGGGTAAAGTGGTTAATTATGAGCCGACCATGGATCCAAAAACCTGGTTGAGTAGTTACGAGATGGCTATGTCAATTCGCAACGCGTCCGAGAATCTCCAAGCTAAGTTTATGTACCTTATGATGTCCGAAGGAGCAGCAAAGTTGTGGTTCAACAACCTGCCTGAAAGATCCATCAGTTCATGGAGTGAGCTGAAAGATGCCTTTATCAAACATTTTCACGGGACGTGCCGAAAGCTATTCACGATTGACGATTTAGAGCGATGCGTCCAGAAGAAGGGAGAGTTGGCGCGCAGCTCGGTGCGCCGGGTTATGGAAATTCTCCACTCTTCCACTGATATCCAGCCAAAAGATGCATCGCAAGCTATGCCAAAAACGTGCAAATACTTACCCCTGGTGCAAAAGTTGACACGCATGAAATCTAGTCGGCACTCCTCGGAGGTTACAATGGGAGAATTGATGGACGCTTGCAATAAGCACGCCGCTACAGACACAACAGAGGAGGATGTTGATGACAAAAAAGCGAAACCCAACAATGGAAGACCCGGCAATGGGACTGCACCGGGTAATAATAGAGGAAACAATGGAAATAACCAGCACAAGCGGCCATACGAAGGAAATTCCGAGTTTGTTGCTAATACAGAAGTCGGGTTTGCAAGACCCAGGGCGGAGGGAAATTTCAACGGAGGAAACTTTAATGGAGGAAATTACCAAGGACCACTGAGACCGGCTAACCATATAGAGGCATTCAGGATGCCTTGTCCGCGTCATAGCAGAAATGACAGGCCGGCTAATCATTCATTGGAGCAGTGCATGGACTTACAGAGATGGAAGAGCGGGGAAATACATAAAGCCCTGCGAGGTGCAGGCCGGGGAGGAGGACCGGGTCCGGGTGGAAACCCGGGCAACGGGCCACCCCCCACTGGCAACGCAGGAGGTGGCAATCCGGGTAATAATCAAGGAAGTGATGGGGGGTTTCCAGGCCAACCCAAAGCAGTTAGGACAGTACCACATTCACACTACCGGGACTTCCAACATAGATAGAAAGATACTTAAAAGGGCCGTAAACTCGGTTTCTTCAGGTGTTCCGAGATATTTGAGATGGTCAGATCAAGAAGTAACATGGAACAGAAGGGATCACCCGGAAACAATAGAACATCCGGGTGTGTTAGCTTTGGTGGTTGCACCACATGTCAATGGTTATGAGCTGAATAAGGTTTTGATGGATGGTGGAAGCAGCATTAATATCTTGTATTGGGAAACCTTCCTACGCATGGGGCTCAAGGAGTCTCAGCTACAGAAAAGTTCCACAGTTTTCCATGGAATCGTGCCGGGTCACTCGACGTGCCCTGAGGGAAAGATAACACTAGAAGTCGCTTTTGGAGAATCCAAGGACAATTTCCGAGTGGAATGGCTCACATTTGAGGTGGTAAAATTGCGCAGTCCTTATCACGCACTGTGCGGAAGGC
The DNA here is from genome assembly GCA_028641055.1 of Alopecurus myosuroides. Lineage (NCBI taxonomy): Eukaryota > Viridiplantae > Streptophyta > Magnoliopsida > Poales > Poaceae > Alopecurus > Alopecurus myosuroides. The sequence goes on from CM054062.1 coordinate 194,911,698, forward strand.
CGGCTTACGCTAAGTTCATGGCCAGGCCATGTTATGTGTATTTACAGCTAAAGATCCCGGGTCCCAAGCAGACCATTACCATACATGGGAACCGGGCTGTGGCAGCGGAGTGTGATGAAGGAGATGCGGCATTGGCAGAACAGGCTTGCAGGAAGGAAGAGCTCAAGTATTACCGGTCTCAAGTAGACCCGGAAGATAGAACTGCTTTGAAAAGGCCGAATACGGAGGACGAGAGAGCAAAGTTTAAAGCGGCCCAGGATACCAAGATGGTGGTTTTTGTCAAGGGTGATCCCTCCAAACAATTTGCCATAGGTTCTAACCTAGACAACAAGCAGGAAGAAGCACTTATCGAGTTTATTCGTGAGAATCAGGACGTTTTCGCTTGGACGCCCAGCGACATGCCGGGTATCCCGACCGAGTTAGCTGAGCACAGTCTGCATGTTGATCCCAGGTCCCGGCCTGTGAAGCAGGGGCTGAGAAAAATGAATGAGGAAAGGAGAAAGGCTATAGGAGCGGAGATAGCTCGGCTCCTCGCAACCGGCTTTATTATGGAGTTTTTTCACCCGGAATGGTTGGCAAATCCGGTTCTAGTGCTCAAAAAGAAAAATGAGTGGAGGATGTGCATAGACTATACAAGCCTCAACAAGCATTGCCCAAAGGATCCATTTGCCCTTCCAAGAATAGACCAGATCATTGATGCAGTGGTAGGTTGTGACTTATTATGTTTCCTGGATGCTTATTCCGGGTATCATCAAATAAAGCTCAAAAAAGAGGATTGGGAGAAAACTTCGTTCATAACCCCCTTTGGTGCTTTTTTTATAATACCATGACCTTTGGGCTGAAAACGCAGGCGCAACGTATCAGCGGTGCATACAGAAGTGTTTTGAGGATCAAATCGGACGCAACGTTCATGTCTATGTGGATGATGTGGTGATTAAAACAAGGAAAGCTGAAACTTTTATAGATGACATAAAGGAGACCTTCAAGGACTTGAGGAGATACCAGATGAAGCTTAACCCGACTAAGTGCGTGTTCGGGGTGCCGGTAGGGAAGTTACTCGGCTTTATCGTTTCTGAGAGAGGAATTGAGGCAAACCCGGAAAAAATCAAGGCCATCCAGAGCCTAAAAAAGCCGGAAGGCCTGAAGCACGTTCAGAAACTCACGGGATGTGTGGCAGCATTGAGCCGGTTTATATCTAGGCTTGGAGAAAAAGCAATACCTCTATACCGACTCTTGAGGAAAACCGACAAATTCGTGTGGGACCAAGAGGCGGACGAGGCATTTGAAGCTCTGAAAAACAGTTATCTGAGGCACCGATCCTGGCAGCACCGGGTCCCAAAGAGCCCATGTTATTATACATCGCGGCCGGGCCTCAGGCGGTTAGCGCAGTGGTTGTGGTTGAGCGCAAGGAGGACGGAAAAGATCACCCGGTACAAAGGCCGGTTTATTACGTGAGTGAGGTCTTATCGGAAGCAAAGCAGCGTTACCCGCATTGGTAAAAGCTAGTTTTTGGAGTCTTCATGGCCAGCCGGAAATTGAAGCCGTATTTTCAGGAACACCCCATAACGGTGGTTAGCTCTATACCCATGGCAGATATTATCAGAAATTCAGATGCGACAGGTAGAATAGCCAAGTGGGCCATTGAGATGGGAGATTATCACATCAACTACGAGCCTTGGTCTGCAATCAAGTCCTAGGCTTTAGCTGATTTTATCAATGATTGGACTCACACAAGCATGCCCACAATGATGCCAAGTTCCGAGTCTTGGGTGATGCACTTTGACGGTTCCAAGCAATACGAGGGATCAGGAGCTGGGGTGGTGCTTACATCGCCTAAAGGATATAAGTTGAGTTATGTGTTGCAAATTCACTTTGATTGCTCCAATAATGTGGCCGAGTATGAGGCCCTATTACACGGACTGCGAGTAGCAAAGGAGATGAATATCAGGCGAATAAGGTGCTATGGAGACTCGGATCTTGTGGTACAGCAGGTCTCTGGAACTTGGGATAGGAAGGATGCAACAATGGCAGCATATCGCAGAGAGGTAGACAAGGTGGCCGGGTCTTTTTACGGGTATGAGGTGGAACACATTGACAGGCGAAAGAACGAGGCAGCAGATGCACTCCCAAGACTCGGTTCGCGCCGAGAGCCGGTCCCGCCTAACGTTTTTCTGGACGAGTTATGGCGGCCTTCCGTCAAAACCGAGTCTGAGGAAGAGGTGGCCAACCAAGACCCGGATTTGGAGCTCGTAGCCGCCGTACGCGCTATTCCCGAGTGGACAGAACCGTTTCTGGCCTACCTATCACGGGGCGAGTTACCACCACAGGAAGTTTTAGCCAGGCAAATTCTGAGACGACCGAAGGGTTATTCTATCATCAATGGCGAGTTGTATAAGAGAAGTGTTGTGGGAGTCTTTTTGCGCTGTGTAACACCAGAGGAGGGCCGACAGATTTTAAGGGAGATCCATGAAGGTGATTGTGGGCATCATGCATCCACAAGGTCCCTTGTGGCTAAAGCATATCGACACGGTTTCTTCTGTCTCACGGCTTTGGCACACGCGGAGCGCTTGGTAGCAAGGTGTGATGGATGTCAAAGGTATGCTCGCCAAACCCATGTGTCGGCTATGGAGTTGCGAACAATCCCGCTAACCTGGCCGTTTGCAGTTTGGGGTATGGATATGGTAGGCCCCTTTCACATGTCGCCTTGCAAAAAGACTCATCTTTTGGTGGCTATTGATAAGTTTACCAAGTGGGTTGAAGTTATGCCAGTCACCAATTGTGAAGCAGTCAAGTTCCTGAAAAGGATCATCTATCAGTTTGGATACCCTCATAGCATAATAACAGACAATGGAACCAACATGTCTCTAGGTGAGATGGATAAATTTTGTGGAAATAATGGCATCCACCTTGACGTAGCCTCTGTAGCCCATCCACAAGCTAATGGACAGGTGGAGAGGGCAAATCAGGAGTTGCTTTGTGGGTTGAAACCACGACTACGAGTCCCGTGCCTCAGAGCTGCGGGAGCATGGGTTGAGGAATTACCATCAGTGGTTTGGGGAATTAACACTACACCTAACAGATCTACCCAGATGACTCTGTTTTTCATGGTTTATGGTGCAGAGGCAGTCCTGCCGAGTGATATTATTCATGACTCGCCCCGAGTGGCGGCTTATGTTGAGGTGGAGAATGAGAAGACCCGGCAGGATGTTGTGGACATGTTAGAAGAGCACAGAGAGCAAGCCTTGGAGAGATCAGCCATATATCAACAGGATTTGAGGCGATACCACAGTCGACGAGTCAAAACCCGGGTCTTCCAGGAAGGAGACCTGGTATTACGCCTCGTACAGTCAAGGGAAGGAAAGCATAAATTATCTCCACCATGGGAAGGCCCTTTCGTCATCAGCCGGAATTTGCACAATGGATCATACTACTTGATAGATGCAAGGGAAGAGTCGGATACTGTTAATGATACCGCACATACCACTTCATCTATGCAAGAGCGGGAAAGACCATGGAATGTGGCTCAGCTACGTCCCTACTACACTTAGCATAGGCTAGGTTTACAAGTTGAATTACACGATGTAACAGGCAGCAGGTTTCAGACGCACTCTTTTCCTATCCAGGGTACCTAAGGGGACTGGAGGGTTTTTAATGAGGCGGCTTGCTGACCTAACTTTTCTCATATCAATAAAGAGATGGTTAAACTATGATATTGTTTCTTATTTATTTTTTGTTAGTTTGTTCTTAATGTTTATGTTTTACTTTGTTTCATATCAGGTAAGTATTTATTGTTTAGTCATGATGCACTAGGTTTAAAATTTTCATAGATTGCACACATAGGCCTTGGGGGCTGATTGCTTGAATAGCACAGCTATAATCTCAAGACCCGGCCACGATGCCATTAAGTTATGAGAACCGATTACTTGCAATAAGTACGGTTACAATCTTATAACTGGACAATAGAGCCAAACTTTCTTGATTTCTCTTGTTTAAACTTGACGTGACTCGCAATAATGTGGCGTTACTTGCTAACGTGTAATCACAATCAGTCATGATGCCCATTGGGACTTGCCCGACCCTGTTTTTATACAGTTATAGGAGCACTGAATATCCACGCGAAAGCCGGCTTACAACAAAGAGGATCAAAAGGGTCATCCAAACCACAAGTTATGCGGAGTAAAAGGCTACAGCTGGAAACTCACAATGTATTAAGCATAGCTTCAAAATTTATATGGGTAGATATATACTTTGGGCCCTGGCAAGAACATGTAGCTTTTTCTTAAAAACTACAAATCCCTAGACTTGGAAATTTGGGTCTTGGGGACTTGGGAATTTGAGAAAAGCAACAGACTGTTTAGCTATTGAGCTTGAAACCCAAAAAACCGAGTCTTGGGGACTTGGGGACTTGTGAATTTGAGAAAAGCAACAAACTGTTTAGCCATCAAGCTTGAAACCCAAAAATCCGAGTCTTGGGAACTTGGGGACTTGGGTGCTTGAAAAGCAAAAAGTTCACAGTCAAAAACCCTGAGACCCGGATACCGAGTCTCATGGATGGGGAAAAAGAGAAAATATCAGAAAAGCGGCAAAAAGCTTAAGACTGGAGAAAGCATATCAAGGTGGATGGCCAAAAGGGCCATCAAAGCCATTAAAGTTTAAACGTATTACAAACTGAGGAAATTTTATCAAAAGTGCACAGGCGCACTATTAAACAAATAATTGTATCAGGCATATTACAACCATGCCTATTGGCCGAATAAGTTTTTGAGGGCGATAATTGATAAAAACTTCACTCGGCATCCATAGCCGAGTCTTCAGCAGCAGCCTTGGTAGCCGGGTCTTCGACGTTCTCCTCTGTGTTCTTCCCAGCCTCCATGTCCGGGTCAGTTGCGGCATCAGCATGAGCTGGAGGAGGAACAGCCGGAGTAGATGTGGATGGCGAAGTGTCGGCCTCGGCCTTCCTCCTGGCAGCCTCCTCCTTCCACCGGGCTAGCATGTCAAAGGGCTTCGGGAGAGCAGACGGGACCGTCTTGTCTTCGGCATTGTACGGCGGGGTGAGCCTGTTCACATCCAGCTTATCGGCTATCAGGCTTTCCGAGTGACGTACCTGAGCGTGGATAGACTTGTAGTCCTTAGCCGAGAATCTTGAGCCGTCATTGTTAAACTCGGGGAACCCATTCACGAGGGTTGCCGGCTCAAGCCTAGGAAAATAGGCTTTGGCCAAGGCAAGGCCGCGGGTTACCCCAACCCGGCATGCTGAGCGCTTCAAGTGATCGATCCAAGCAGGGACCGTGGAGTACGCGTCAAGCATGTGGGAGACACCGCCATAACCGCCAGGCCACCTTATGGCCTCAAGGGTCCACTTGGTGCCCGCAGAAAATTGCCGGATTACGGCCTTCAGGGTCTTCAACTTCTCTATGTCATCTTCATCATCAGCTTTGTCACCCGGACCTGCGGAGTAAAAGGAAAAGTAAAGTGGTAAGATCCGGTTCTTAGATCATATCAAGCGAGAAATTCGAGTCTTAGTCAGGAAGTTAAGTTCTTTTACCAAGCAAGGAGCGGTAAGTGTCGGCAACAGAGGCTGACAGTTTCTTCAGTAAGTCCTCAGCTTGGTGGAGCTTTTTCTTATATTTCTTGCAATCCTTGGCAAGATCCTTCAACTCGACCTCTAGCTCCTCCGGCAGTTTGGTCTCGACTCGGAGGAGTTCGTTGGTTTTTGCCAAGATCTCCTCCGACCAGGTCACATAAGCCTGAAAAATAATACAAGGATATATTAGTCGGTTATAGTGTAAAAGCCGAGTAGGGAGGGCTATATTGCTATGGAAGTACCGAGTAAACTATGTATTGTTCACCCGGAACTTGGGGACTAGATAAGTATGGAAATAATATCAGTAGATTTACCTGATGCTCAGCAGCTAGGGACTCGAGGATGTCTCTCTCATTGGTTTTCAGGGAGAAAAGCTCATCTAGCATCCCTTCGAAGTCAAGGCCACTCAAATTTGGCCTGGAGGAGCTTGGGTTCTGGCTACCTGGTGGCGGGGTCCTTTCCTGCTTCAGCGGGTTGATTCTGGTTGCCTGAGTGTTGGGAGCAGGGACACCCCTCTATGATCCCAGAAACTCGACATCATCATCGGTCGGCTAATGTGTTGGCAGGGGAAACTCGGCCTCCTGGTCAACAGGGTTGTCCAGTTGTTCTTCTCCTTCACCACCAGCTGTGGGCTCCACAACGTTCTCCGGGTTTTCCATAGCCGGGTTATCGATGTTCATATCTTCAGGATCACTAAGTGTAACCTTGGCCCTGAGAAAGAAAAAAAGCAGTTAGTAGATAATAAACGAAAGACGTGGAAAATAGTAGTGTATTGATTAGCAAGGAAAGCGAATTACCCGGTATTCACGAAGAAATCTGGTGGGAGATCGTTGCTGGACCCGGAAGATGCTGACAAAGAATTGGAAAGTGAGACCCTAAGTTGTCCGGCTAATGGGTGATTCAGAGAAGGGTATCTTCGAGGAATATGGGACGTATGAGTTTGGGAAGTACCAGCTCGGCGAGCGGGTGATGAAGGGATGCCCGGGTGAAGAGATCGTCACCCGGGGAATTCCGGGTTACCCTTCGTTTGGTCGGGGCAGGTTCCTTCAAGTATGATGAATTGGTTAGACGTTGGTTAAGTTTGCACATATTGGCATACGAGTACGGCTTGGAGGTCATGGAGGAATATGGCACCTTGAAAACAACACTCCGGGTCTTCCTCTTCGCCCCAATCTCTGCTTCCGGCTCAGCCTCACTCTCTTCCGACTGGGTGTCCTCCTTGTCCTCTAGCTCTGGTAAATAAGGAGCATTGTCGGAAAAGGGGAAGATTTGGTCTAACAAGTTAACGAGGTAAGTGTAAATATAAGACCCGGTTTTACCTTCATCACTATCAGCCGGTTCCTCGTCCTCCTCCGAGTTTTCTGAAGGTGGAGGGGTGACTATCTTCCAGAACTCATCGTCTTCCTGTGTAAGAAATACAGAGACAAAGGTTAGTATATATGCATAAGAGATATCAATCGGATAAATAAATTAAGCCGGTTCTTACTGGAGGAGCCGGGTTAGAGCGAGTGAAGGGGTTAAGCCCGGCTACGTTCTTGATAACATCAAGTTTCTCAACTAAGAAAGTCTTCATGATCTTTTTCATATCAGCAGCCGGGTAAGTTTTCTCCGAGTATCGGAGAGAATCGGTGACATGCGCAGAATAGTCGCACATGAGTTTGGGCCGGGTGCTGTTAGGCTGGATCCGGCAGCTTACCCAGATCTTCACCAGATTAAGCCCAAGGAGACCTTGGGCAGAAAGTACAGCGAGCTTGTGAAGAAAAGGCTGGATAGATTGCCTATCGGCCTCGGATGCGAAAGAATTCATATTATCGGACAAGGAAAGCGTGTCAGTAGAGAAACCCGGCAATGGCTTCTCGCCGGGTAATGAGGTGTCTTGGCAATAGAAGTAGGTTTTCTGCCAGTGTTTTACATGCGTGTGGAGGCTAAGAGTCGGCATCAGAGAGTTTTTACGTCTCTGAATTGAGACTCCTCCACAGACTAGGAGGGCCCCGTCACCGCTCTCCCGGCAGGGTTTGCATTGGAAGAGTTCAAGAAATAAGGCTAAGTTGGGAGGAATGCATAAATAAGCTTCACAGAGGACTATGAAGTGGCAAATGTTAAGCATAGAGTTCGGGCCGATATCGAATACCCAAAGTTTGTAGTGATCCAGGAGTTCCCGAAAGAAAGGGTGACCCGGGGGACGGAAACCCCGGATCACGTGCTCGACGAAGACCACCACTTCATCCAGGCCTGGTGAAGGCCGGGACTCTTCGCCGGGTATCCTCCAGTGGATCTCTGACCGGGTGGGCAAGACACCCGACTCGGCCAGCTCGTCAAGCTTGGCCTTCGTGACAGTCGATTTCGCCCAATTGGCGGAAATCGACTGACCCGGCTTTTGCTTTCCGGCCGGGTTTTTTCCCTTTGACTTGGCGCTAGTCTTAGGAGCCATGGAGTATAGATCTAAAGGGAGGTAAAATGCAAGTGGGTGAGTATTGAGAAACTTGAAGAGCGCAGCTATCCGATATAACAAGAAGAGGAAAAAGCAAAACAACTAGGTACTTGCAAGATCTAGAAATTGGATCTAGCCAAGAACACACGGTGAAAAAAATATGAGATTGCAAATCGCAAAGGTGTGCTAAACGTTTGCAAGAGGTACAGAAATGGATTTTGCTAAATGCAAGCCGTGGAAGAACGTGAGATTGGGGATTACAAAGGTATGCCTAGTTGATGGAGAAGTAGTGGATAACTAATGGGTGAGATTTGATCCAAAGAATTCGCGCGAAATCGAAGAAAAGGGATCTGGATCTAAGGGACTTACCGGACGGATTATTGGAGGAGATGCGCGGTGGCAGCGATTTGCTGGCGGCGGCAGCGTCTTGAGATCTCCGGCGGCGTGAATGGTACTTGCTCGCGGTAGTTGGCGGCGGCATCTGACGGCGACCTTGAGGGCGCTGCTGGCGGCGACCGGTGGCGACCTTGCAGGCGGCGGCGCAGCTCTAACGGCGGCGCAGCTCCGGTGGCGCGAGCTCGGTTTGGGGCTAGCGGGCGCAGAGGCGGAGTGAAGAGAAAAAAAAGAAGGAGAAATAACCGGTAGATCTAGGGTTGACCCCTGGAGGCTTATTTATAGGCGCGGGGGAGAAAAGCCCTAGGTTTGGGCGGTAAGTGCAAAATTTTCGGGAGAAAAATGATTCGGCCCAGATATTTGGGGATAATATCAAGATACCCGTTGCGAGATATCCGGATCGAGATTGAGGTGGATTACAGGCGTGTTATTCGGATTGATTGACAACGGTACGGAGGCCGGGTCTTGTCATGTTTCCTCGGAGTGTTGACCTGGGAAATGGTGCTTTGGCTCGGGTAAAACCAGGTTATTATATGGACCGCCTAAAGAGCAAGCCTAGCTACAACCAAAAGCACTCTAACCCGGTATGTTATGTATTTGAATGTTTATTGTTTTGCAGGAAATAGCGTGCGCTTGATGGTTGATCCTGAGAAGCACAAGCTATTCTGGGGACTACTGATGGGGAGATGGTAACCCGGTATGTTCATGCTTAGCTGAAACCCGGCCCGAAGGGATCGTTCAAGACCCGGCCCAAGGTGAAAGAGTTTCTAGAAGGTCCAAGGAGGAGCGTAGGTCTTGTAACCCGTACCTTGAGGATCACGATTAGGAAACTTAGGGCTGTATGCGGTTCTGGGTAGGATTCCGGGTATGCCTTGTATAGGAAGCCAGAGAGCCGGGTAATATATAAACCGGCTCTTGGGACAAAGAAAGACACAAGAGTTTTACCAGATATTCGAGTATCCTGGTAATACGAGAGCTGATAATTGTAACCCTAGATCGGAGACTCGGCGACATTGCAGCCCGAGCTACCAGATCGCCAGATAACATGATTTCCCCTGAGCTAAAGCCTCTCCCAAACACCAGAGTCGATTTGCCCCAAAGTAAGTTACCCCAGGTAACGTCTGCCGTGATTATCCCACGACAGTGACGATGGCGATGATTTCCCCTCTCCGGAGAGGAATTTCCCTGGCAGATTTCTCCCTGCAAGAGAGCTTTTCTTTCTCGGGTGTTTTTCGCCCCGAGGCGGATGCGGAATAATTCTTCGATGATGGTCTGAGGCTTAGGGTTCTCTGGGGTCATGTACGCGAAAGACCTCCACCAGAGGTGGGCCAGGGTGGCCACACCACCTGGTGGCGTGGCCAGGGGGCGCCACCTCATGGTGTGGGCCCCTGGTGGCCCCCCTCTGGCTCCCCTTCTGGCTGGACTCCTCCTCTGAACTTCTAAGACACCCCCGGTGTCCCTCTTCTTCTTCTTCTTCTGATCTTCTGAAATATGGTATCTCGACGGTGCTTTTTCCATCAGATTTCTGGTCCCGATGTTTATTCTCCAAAAATTATGAAACATGCAAAATAAGATAAAATAACATAAGGGATGCATCATAATATGAAATATATTGATGAATGACAACAAATAATGATATAAAATAGTGATGCAAAATGGACGTATCAACTCCCCCCCAAGCTTAGACCTCGCTTGTCCCCAAGGGAAACTGAAGTCACTAAACATGACCACAAGTTTATGGAGTGAAGAGTCGATAAATAAAATACGGACAAGAAGCATCACATTTATCTATGCACCAATCATTATAGATAGCAACTTCCTCTCATATAACTTAACTTGAAACGAGTAATGGGAGTCACAAACAAAGATGCAAAAGAGGAGAATCAAAATTGGTGATGGCAAACTTCGTTCTTGGTCAGAGAACATTTAATGATATCATACTTATCTTAGGTGAAGTCTTTATTACAAGGCTTATATTGTAGAGCTTAACATGTTTAATTATAACAATCCTTTTACAGTGATTCATAGCTTTCAAAGTAATATTCATTCAGATAATAAAGTATGTTCTAAACAAAGAAGGATAGAAAACATGATTGAATAAATCAACATATAGATGGTGAGATCACAACAACTCAAATGCTTGCTGGAGACATAAAGGAATGGGTTTACTGACTCAACATAAAAGTAAAAGATAGGCCCTTCGCAGAGGGAAGCATGGATCACTCATGTGCTAGAGCTTTTATTTTAATAAACACAGGTATAAAATGCATGACACTCCTCCCATCCATCTTACACAAACCATGGCTAACCGAATCCTCGGGTGCCTGCCAACAATCACAAACCATGGAGGAGTGTCTAAATTTTGAGAGGGATGTATGTTTATGTCAACGAATGGCAAACAGAAAATACAGTACGTCACAAGCCAACTAGACTTCACAAGAGCGGCTCCCATACAAGGACACAACTGGTATAGAAGGTCATCCCTCCTTCTCTTTTGTTTACACAATTATGCTTTGACTGATAAATCAGGGCAAAAAGAGTGAAGAGAATTTGTATTATTATTTGGGGCTGGGAACCCCACTGCCAGCTCTTCTAGCATTTAGATAAGCAGATGAAGCCACTAGAACAGGTGTGTGAGTCCAATCAACAATTGAGATAAAGATTCTCTATTTACGTCCTGATGAGCTAACACAGGAACACAAAACAGGGATAATTTTGAATGTTTTAAAGGTAACACATGAGCAATTTACTTGGAGTGGAGGTGAAATACCACAAGTAGGAAGGTATGGTGGACACAAATGGCAAGGTTTTGGGGCTCAAGGTTTGGATGCACGAGAAGCATTCCCTCTCAGTACAGGGTTTTTTGCTAGCAAGGCTGAGTAGTAAGCATAAGAGTTGAGGGAAAACAAACAAATATACATATGATGAAACCAATCATGCAATCTTCATTGAAAGCCCAAGCGATCTTAACTTGTGAATACTAAGTTTATGAGATAATAGGAAAATTCCTCTTTCTTATACTAGCATCTCAAAATATTATTTCTACCGACCCAAGCTAAGTTTGCCAAAACCAACTAGATTGACTTAATGATCTCTAGAGTGACACCAAATACTAACAACAAGCTCAACCATATGATAGAAATTGAAAAATAAAATAAGATGTGTAGAAAGTAAATGATGAAACTTCTCATTAATATTTCAAACCGGCAACTCACACCAACGGATACAACGATAACCAACTAAGGAGAGACACTTCCATACTGCAAACCATCCTATATGATAAATTCTCTACTCATGATATGACTCTACTTAAAAGGTAAAAAATATGAAAGATAGTGATGTGATACCGCGGCACTCCTCCCAAGCTTGGAACAAGCCAAGGGGATGCCAATACAAATGACGAATCAATTCTTCGGTGGTGGTGGCGAATCCTTCTCGATGAGCTTATAAATTGATTTCTTCAGATCTTCAATTGCGAACATAAGCATGCGCATCACCTCCGTATTGCGATCAATACGGTTTGCATGACTGTCAGACTGTGAATCCCAGCCACCAAGATTTTTCCCCACTCTTCCTTAGGTTGAGGGCTTCCTTCATCTGCACGGTTAGAACGATCCATATCCCAGCAAGAAGGCAAATCTGCCTCGGGTACCTTCCTACATTGATACTCATGAATTAAAGTATGGAAATGTTTCTTTATGCCTAAAAGGGGTGTCCTTGAAGCTAAGCAGTGACGTGGGGCCTTCCCTCCAGTGCTCATCCTTGTCGTTTGCTTGCGAGGTTTTACAACCACTCCAATGCTTGCGATGGTGGCGCGTGGATGCACTCGTGGGTTTCCTTCTACATCTCCTTCAGCTCCACTCTCGATCTCCTCCAGCTCCGAGTTTTGGAGATCATATTCCTTTGGTCCCTTCCCCTTGTTGTTGTTGGCGGCGACCATGATGCTTCTAAAACTGAAAACAGATCCTGGCAGAAACAGCTCGAAACAAAAACATGACAAGAAAACGATATACAGACCTCGGGGGGTCCGGGGGATTATATAGCAAAAAGTTTCATAACGAAAGGAAAGCCCAGGTCGAAAACGAGTCGGAGAGGGGCCAGGGGTGGGCCCGCGCCACCCCATGGTGTGGAGCCTTCGGGCTCCGTCTCCGCCTCGTTTCCGGCTCATAATTTTACATATTTTCCAAAAACAGTAAAAATAAAAGTTGGAAGATGTTTCGCGGAAGTTTTCTTACCAAAACTGATACCTATTCGAAAACTGACTCTGCAGTTTCTGAAATATGCTTCTTAATAAATTCCTCCAGGACCATGGCTAAAATACAATCAACATTTTCATTATAAGGATCTCCAGAAATATAATGCTTGAGTCTTTGGCCATTCACCACTTGTGAAGTGTTGTCTTCAAGGCAAACAATTTTAATTGCCCCCGAACGATATACCTCTTCGATAACAAAAGGTCCTTCCCATCTCGAGAGTAATTTTCCTGCAAACAAAATCTGAGACGAGACCTATACAATAGCACTTTCTCACCAACATGAAATTCTCTTTTAATAATTCTCTTATCGTGCCACCTTTTAACTTTCTCTTTAAAAATCTTAGCATTTTCATATGCTTCACTCCTCCATTCATCTAAAGAACTTAAGTCAAGCAACCATTTCTCACCAGCAAGTTTAAAATCTCTATTTAGGTCTATTACTGCCCAATAAGCTTTGTGTTCTAATTCTAGGGGCAAGTGACAAGCTTTTCCATAAACCATTTTATAAGGAGACATGCCCATGAGATTTTTATAAGCAGTTCTATAAGCCCACAGAGCATCATTTAATTTCTTAGCCCAATTTTTTCTTGATTTGTTAACAGTCTTTTGCAAGATAGATTTGATTTCTCTATTTGATAATTCTACTTGCCCACTAGTCTGAGGATGATAGGGTGACGCAATTCCATGATTAAAATCATATTTAGCAAGAGTCTTTCTAAAACCACCATGAATAAAATGGGAACCCCCATCAGTCATAAGATATCTTGGCACACCAAACCTAGGGAAAATAATGTCTTTAAGCATTTTTAATGAGGTTTCACCATCAGCACTTTTAGTAGGTATAGCTTCTACCCATTTCGTAACATAATCAATAATAACAAGAATATGAGTGTAACCTCGTGAAGGAGGGAAAGGACCCATAAAGTCAAAACCCCAACAATCAAACGGTTCAATAACAAGAGAATAATTCATAGACCTTTCATTACGTCTAGAAATATTTCCAAACCTTTGAAATTGATCACAAGATAAAACAAACTTTCTAGCATCTTTAAAGAGAGTAGGCCAATAAAAACCTGATAGTAGAACCTTATGTGCAGTTCTATCTCCAGCGTGATGTCCTCCATAAGCACTACTATGACATTTTCTCAATATCTCTCATTGTTCATTTTCAGGAACACATCTTCACATAATACCATCAACACCTTCTTTATATAAGTGTGGGTCATCCCAAAAATAATGCCTCAAATCATAGAAGAATTTTCTTCTTTGCTGAGCTGTAAAGGTAGGAGGCAAATACTTGGAAACAATAAAGTTAGCATAATCAGCATACGATGGAATCTCTTGAGAGCTCACTTTTATTGCAGCCAACTGTTCATTAGGAAAGCCATCATTAACAGGAATAGGATCATCAGAGATATTTTCTAATCTAGACAAATTATTAGCAACAGGATTTTCAGCACCCTTCCTATCCACAATATGTAAATCAAACTCTTGTAAGAGAAGAACCCATCTAATAAGCCTAGGCTTAGCATCTTTCTTTTCCATAAGGCACTTAATAGCAGCATGATCAGTATGAATAGTAACTTTAGAATCAACAATATACTGCCTAAATTTATCACAAGCAAAAACTACAGCTAGGAACTCTTTCTCAGTGGTAGCATAATTCTTTTGAGCAGCATCAAGAGTTTTACTGGCATAATTTGTAACATTTAACTTCTTATCTACCTGTTGTCCAAGAACAACACCTACCGCATAATCACTAGCATCACACTTAATTTCAAACTGTAAATTCCCATCAGGGGGTTGAACAATAGGGGCAGATATTAGAGCCGTCTTTAAAATTTCAAAAGCTTCTTTACAATCTTCATCAAAAACAAAAGGTACATCCTTTTGAAGAAGATTAGTAAGAGGCTTTGATATTTTAGAGAAATCTTTAATAAAACTTCTATAAAAACCAGCATGACCAAGAATACTACGAATACCTTTGACATCCCTGGGACAGGTCATTTTCTCAATAGCTTCAACTTTAGCTCTATCAACTTCAATACCTCTTTCAGAAATTTTATGTCCAAGAACAATTCCTTCATTAACCATAAAATGACATTTCTCCCAATTAAGAAAAAGATTAGTCTCCTCATATCTCTGCAAAACTTTATCAAGATTCTACAAACAATTATCAAAAGAAGTTCCATAGACGGAGAAATCGTCCATGAATACTTCCACAATTTCTTCACAAAAACCATGAAACATAGCATACATGCATCTTTGAAAAGTAGCAGGAGCATTACATAAACTAAAAGGCATACGTCTATAATCATAGGTTCCAAAAGGACAAGTGAAAGTTTTTTATCTTGATCAGGCTTCCTAACAGCAATTTGAGAGAACCCAGAATAACCATCAAGAAAGCAAAAAATGAGTTTTCTTAGACAACCTCTATAACATTTGATCAATAAAAGGCAAAGGATAATGATCTTTCTTAGTAACCTTATTAACTTTCCTAAAATCAATACACATCCTATAACCAACCACTACTCTATGAGGAATAAGTTCATTATTTTCATTTGGCACAACAGTCATCCCTCCTTTCTTAGGGACACAATGCACAGGACTAACCCATCTACTATGAGCAATAGGATAAATAATACCAGCGTCAAGGAGTTTCAATACCTCATTTCTTACCACATCCTTCATCTTAGGATTTAAACGGCGTTGATGCTCAACAACTGGCTTTGCACCAGGTTCAATATTAATAGCATGCTGACATATAGCAGGAGAAATCCCCTTCAAATCATCAAGAGTATAACCAATAGCACCTCTGTGTTTCCTCAATATTCCCGATAATCTCTCCTCTTCTTTACCAGAAAGTTCAGAACTAATAATAACATGATATAATTTCTTATCATCAATATGAGCATATTTAAGATTGTCAGGCAAAGGCTTTAAATCAAAAACAGGATCCTCCTTGGGTGGTAATGTGGTACCCAAGTCTTCCACCGGTAAATTATGTTTCAGCATCGCTAGCTGATGTAGGAAAATCTCATCAATTTCATTTCTTTCTTCCATAAAGACATCACTTTCGTGGTCTTCCATGTATTGATGCAAGGGATTGTTAGGAGCAAGAGCAATAGCAGCCAATTTTTCAACTCTATAATTCTCATAGGCACGTCTCAGCCCTCTCTACACGCACAACTCGAGCGAATGGATCAACTGGATCCCGAGCGCGCGAATCGGATTTAGCAGCGGAGATTCCTCCTCTGGTGATGCAACTGTGACGTCATCATGACGTCAGGTTCTTTTTATTTTTATTTTTCTTTTATTTTTGTATTAAAAATAAGTATGACATGTGGGTCCCACCTGTCAATTTAAATAAACAGAAATTCAATTAAACTTGATAAATCAATATCTTTAATTCTATAACTCAGAAAAATATGAAAAATATATCAAATTGTTTAGAAAAATAAACTCTACGTGTTTATAAACTTTTTAAACGTGTTTGAAAAAGTTTAAAATTAAATATTTTCTTTAATTAAATTAAATCATTTAAAATTGAGAAAAATAATGAAAAATTCATAAAATCAGAAAAATATAAGTTATATACCAAAATGCTCAAAATGACAAATATAACTCATCTATGATGTTTTTTGAGTCATTTGACCAAGTTTTAGTGTGTACAATATTTTTCCTAATCACCTAATTCATTTAAATTTAATAAATTAATAGCTTATTCAAATATTTTCAGAAAACATAAAATGCTATATCAAATTAAAGAGAAAAGCATTTCCAACTCAAATATGTCAAGCATAAAACATTCTGTTTAACCTATAAACTTATTTCTAAATGTATAATAGAATCCTATAATATTCTATTATGACGAGAAATAACTGCCACAACATTATTTTCTTTATTAATAAAACTCTCATGTTTTCCCAACTACAAAACCTATTATCACAAGTCATTAGCAAGTATTGTGATGATAGAGTTAGATGTACTAGTTCATCATTTTTGATTAAACACTTTGTCATGAGCTCTACACCTTCGAACGTAAAATAAAATGTGTCTGATACCTTTTTAATAGTTATTTTACATGTGTTGTTGTTTTATTACCTAACCATGTGTTAGCACTCCTACTTAAACATGATAAACATTGTTTGTTAAATAAAAGTGAAACACATACAAGTCTAAAAGAAGTTAATAACCACATCACCACAAGTAATGAAACAATTCACCTAAAACCTATGTGATCTTAGTATCATATCGATCGTGGCTTACACTTGTAAGTCGGGGTGTTTTCCAGGGTAATTCACGATGAATCTCATTACTATGCATGTATCATCTTGCCAGTGTTTTCTGTAGTCCTTACCAGGACTACTTTGCTACCTTTCAGATGTCGGGATTCTCTACGCGACCCTCGAACCCGAAGGCATTGATTATTATGGTTATTTCAATCTCAGGCAAGTTCATCACTTGCTCATATCCTTTGCAGTAATTCATAACAAACTAATTGCAAAAACTCTATCGTATTACCACCTAGTCCCAAAAGAATGCATGATCCTATTTTTATAATAATATGACTAATTGAATGACTACCCAAGTGGTAGTGTTCTGTTTGGTGGGCAGATGGAACCATGGTAAGATGAATAGGTCAAAGGAAGGTTCCATCTGCATGGAAAAGTATTATCTAGGAATTAATCACAAATGCCGTCAGAACTCGGTGCACCGTAAATACCGCGTTGACCATGGGTATTCTATGGGGGGAGTAAGTCAGCTGTGATCTTCTCTCGTTCGCATGTCAACGGGCTGCCAGAGACGTACGCTGTAGGTCTTGCGAGACTACATGCACATGGGTGGGATCCCTTAATTCCCGCGGACTCTGGGGACTATGATGGTCTGCCAAGGGCGCCTAGATATCCATTATGAGGGGTGGAATCAGGGGTTCAACCTGCTGGTGGAAATGGGTGGGCATGCGTTGTGCGGAGAAGCATGGTTTGGCTTGGACTAACAATCGGGCCCCACACCTAAGTGGGCGTGGACACGAACTTAAGCTTGGTTGTGCAACATGGTCTTGGTCGCCCATGGGTAAAGTGACGCACCTCTGCAGAGTGTAAAAGGATGTGGCATGTTACCCCCTGTTCCGGGAAGGAACTACGAATGCTACAGGAAAGGCAACTCCATGAAGTTCTAGTCCTGTGATAGTCTAGCTGGCATAGTTTTCAGAATTAAAAGCAACCTCTTGAAGAAAGATTTACAAAAACCTTGCGTTAGCTTATGACTCCTTTGAGTCTAAAGCTGTAGTTAGTGCATCAAACTACCCACTATGTATCATGAACTTGCTGAGTAACGCTCGTTACTGATTCGTTCCTGTTTGACCCCCTGCTTAGAGTTGAAGCCTATGGAAGCCGTCATCGTGAATCCATTGCTACCTCGTGAAGCTAGGTGGGGTGAGCTATTACTTAGCCAGGAAAGCATCGTCATCAACAACGCTGGAGGAGGAGATCTTATTGGTTCACCAAGGAGATTCTCAAGATTTTGTAATGAAGTTTGTATCCTATAGCTTTTCTTGGACCCGTTGTGTTTCTGTTGTACCACTCTGAGAGATGTAATATTCACAGATAAGTCCTTCTGTGAGTATTATTTCACCGACTTGCACACTACACATGCAGTAGTGTGCTGGGTCACCACAGTGATAATGGCTCGGAGTTCAAGAACTGTACCGTTGAGGGTTTTCTTAGTGAAGAGGTCATTGCTCATCAATATTCCACTCCCTATACCCCTCAAAAAAATGGTGTTGCGGAAAGGAAGAACCAGACTTTTATGGATGCGGCTAGGAAAATGATTGCGGAGTTCTCTTCTCCTTATAACTTTTGGACCCAAGCCGTCTCCACCGCTTGTCATGCTACCAACCGGTTATATCTCCCAAAGATCTTGAACAAGACTCCCTATGAGATTATCACGGGCAAGAAACCGGACGTATCTTACTTCAAAGTCTTTGGTTGCAAGTGCTTCATTCGCAAGAAAGGTAAACGCTTGTCAAAGTTTGAGACCAAATTTTATGAGGGTATGCCACAGATGCTCAGGCCTATAGAGTATACAAAAGTCCACCGGACAAGTTGAATAAGCTATAGACGTGGTGTTTGATGAGGATAATGGTTCCCAAGGGGGCGTATAGATCATAATGTTGTAGGAGATGCAATTACTCCCATCATCGTAAGAAGAATGGCGATTGGTGAAATAATCCCCGTTGAGGGTTACCGGATGACAGAGGGACAAGGACTATGACCCACTCAAGTGGAGCCATTGACTACACCCATTAACACACAAGCTACCCAACAAGATGCACAAGCCCTCAAGCTAATTGTCAAGGTCAAGCAAGTGATCAAGGCCAAGATAATAGTCAAGGTCAAACAAGTGATCAAGGCCAAGCTACTCATCAAAGTCATGATCAAGGTCCTATCACCCTTGAGAGAGATCAACCTTGTGGTGATCCTTCACCCATTTATGATCGAGGCCAAGATGAAGATGGACATGACTCCGATGAATAAGGTGATTCTCAAGCAATATTCAAGGAATCTTTGGAGGAGATGCTAGCTCGTAGAGCAAAGAGAAGGCTAGAAAATCTTGAACGAGCGGGTCACACGGAGGACACGATTCTTGGGCAAGTTTGTGGAAGGGTTGTCACTAGGAAGCAATTAGCAGATTTTAGCAAGGCTCATGCCTTTGTCCCTTTCATTGAGCCCAAGAAAGTCTATGAAGCTCTAGAAGATCAAGATTGTCTTGAAGCCATGCATGATGAACTCAACAACTTCGAGCGCAACATGGTTTGGAAGTTAGTGCCAAGACCCAAGGATTACAAGAATGTTATTGGAACCAAATGAGTGCTCAAGAACAAGCAAGACGAAGATGGTATCGTCATTCGCAACAAGTCAAGATTGGTGGCTCAAGGGTTTTCTCAAGTCGAAGGTGTTGATTTTTGTGAAACCTTTGCTCCCATAGCTCGCCTTGAATCTATTTGCATCTTACTTTCTTATGCATCTCATCATAATTTCAAGCTACAAAAAATGGATGTTGAGAGTTCTTTCCTAAATGGTCCCATTAATGAGTTAGTATATGTCAAGCAACCTTCGGGTTTCGAGGATCCCAACCACCCCGATTATGTCTAGAAACTCGATAAGGCGCTCTATGGACTTAAACAAGCTCCACGTGCGTGGTATGAGCACCTTAAAGAGTTTCTAGTGGATCGTGGGTTTAATGTTGGTTTAATCGATCCCACCCTCTTTACCAAGAGGGTTGGAGATGACTTGTTCATATGCCAACTTTATGTGGATGACATCATTTTTGGGTCCACTAACACTTTGTTCAATGAAGAGCTTTTCAAGCTTATGACCGATAGGTTTGAGATGTCTATGATGGGAGAATTGGAGTATTTCCTTGGCTTTGAAGTGAATCAATATCATTAAGGAACCTTCATCAAACAAGCCAAGTACACTCAAGACATGCTCAAGATATTCAATATGCATGATGCCAAGCCTATGAAGACTCCCATGTCTACAAACCTTGACTTGAAACCTGATCCGAATGGTAAAGAGGTAGATAAAAAGGTATACCTCTCCATGATTGGCTCTTTGCTTTACCTTTGTGAATCTAGACCGGATATCATGTATAGCGTAGGTAAGTGTGCAAGGTTTCAAGACTCTCTGAGGCAAAGTCATTTGGAAGCGGTTAAATGAATCTTTAGATATTTAGTTCATACCCCAAATTTTGGTCTTTGGTACCCCAAGGGTTCAAGTTTTCAGCTCATTGTGTATTCAGATGCGGATTATGCAGGAGAGAAGACGGATAGGAAGCCTACATCTAGGGGTTGCCAATCCCTTTGTCACTCCTTGGTGTGTTGGTCTTCCAAGAAGCAAAATTGCATTGCTCTCTCCACCACCGAGGCCGAGTACATATCCGTGGCAAGTTGTTGTTCCCAATTGCTTTGTATGAGGCAAACCTTGAAGGATAATGGTATTCATTTTGACAAGGTGCCTCTTCTTTGTAACAATGAGAGTGAAATCAAGATCCCGTACAACCCCGTTCTTCATTCCAAGACGAAGCACATTGAGATACGTCATCATTTTATTCGGGACCATGTTGAGAAGGGCGATATTTATCTCTCATATGTATCAACCAAGGATTAACTTGCGGATATCTTCACGAAGGCCCTTGATGAACCAAGATTTCGAGCTTTGAGGAATGAACTAAATGTCATCGATTCGTCCAACTTCATTTCAGACCTTGCATAAGTACTTTCACTATACGTGTCATCAGGTTTGGATGTAGGCATGGACATATGGGGAGCGTCACTCAACTCATAAGTGTACACTCCTCTTATTATGCGGAAATCAGCTCTTTCTTGCATATCTAGTCATTTTGTGACTTATTGTGCTTAATTGTGAGTAGTGCTCTTGGACCCAAGATATATCTTCGCGGTGCCAAAGTACACACCCAAACATGGTGGCCACGACCACCAACCTCCTACTTAAGGACTTGGTTTTAATTGGCTTTTTCACACGAATACTATTATCCCCCTTGGCAACTTGTGCGAGTTATGATTTTTCCCCTTTGCATCTTGCGAACTCGCGTCAAGAATTGCATCTCATATGACAGTTACAACTATCCAACTGAAGCCTCCTTTCCCCAAAAGCTCATTTCCATCTCAATGCTCATAATTTTCTGATCTTGGCGCGCTGAAATTGGGTCGAGCGGAACCTCTGGTGAAACCACCGGTAGCTCCACTGCGTTTGTCCTACCGGTGCCCCACCGGTACTACCGCTGGTGCTAAATTTTTGCCCAGCGGATCTGTACCGCACCGCGTTGGCAGGGAGCGGAACCTCCGGTGAAACCACCAGTAGTTCTGCTCGCTGCGGTTCTGCGGGGATAACCCTAGGACGAGCGGGGGAAGAGATCTTTAGATCTCATTTCCCCCCACTCGCCCCACCTCATCCTCCTCACAACCGCCGCCGCCCCCAATTCCTCCACCGCCGGGACGAGCTCCTCCTCCACCGAGAGGCCCCCTCCTAGCCCTGGACTGCTCCGTGGATCTTCCTCCTCCTCCCATCTTCGCCAATGGATGCGGGTACGTTTCTCCCTCTCTCCCATCTCGTTGACGGATGGAGATGCACTAGGAGCACCATGTCCTTTGTATTTAGGCGTATGTAGTAGGGATTCGCGAGTACAAACCCCATAAATTTAGATTGTGACCACTAGGCATGAATTACTTCGATTACTAGGTTGGCTTGTTGTCTCTATGCCCCTATCCCATTGTTGTTCCTCTCTAGTGTTCACTCTCTCAATTTCTTTGATTTGTGCATATTTAAATCTTGAGTATTCTCTCTTCACCATGCTTTTCCTCCTATTTCTCTTTCATAGATGCATCTGGTTCAAGAGGAGTTTGTACCAAGAAGATGGGTGGTCGCAAGGCACCGCGAGTGGATGAGATTGAGGAAACCTTGGATCCTTGTCAACCCAAGCGCAAACCAAGGTTCCCGGTTCCGGAGAAGACTTCGCCCCGGAAGGAGAAATCTTCCTCTCAAGTGTCCGAGAGTGTATTTTTGGATACTCGCCGTGAGACCCCATAAATCATTGATCGGGACCGCTTGATGCCACAGTTTAGGGGACGAGACACTCAGTCTCATACCGTATTCCAAGCATAGATCTACAATGATAGTTTCATGAGGAAGCCCAAGGACAATGTTGCTCCTCAACATGCTATTAATCTTGGTCACATGGAGAGGAAGACGAACTATTTTGGTGAAGCTCTAGAGATCGTTGATGATTTTGGTCTCTGCCCCATCATGCAAGTGCAACAAGATTTTGACGAGGGACTTGTGTGTGAGTTCTTGGCTACCGTCCACCTTGACAATAAGACCGAGCGTCACCTCATTTGGATGACCAAAGGAGAAAATTTCTATCTCAAGAGGTCCGAAGTGGGTGTTCTTCTTGGTGCCTACCCGGATTTTGGACCTTTTGGTAGTGGTCCCGAGTATGATAGCGAGTGGTTTCGAGTTCACTTTGCCAACGGCTCTACCATCAACAAGGATCAACTCACCCCCCCCTCTATCATTGGAATAAGATTGCAGTTGGGTTCACCAAGGGCCTCTACTCCACCTATGACATCATGCTTCGTATCTATCGGGAAACAATCAACCCCAAGGCGGGCAACATTGATGAAATCCAAGGCTATATCAAGAATCTCATGCTCCTTACTCATGAGAAGAGGCTCTCCGGTATGAATCAAAAGCTTGATGTGCTTGACTATATATGGAATGAAATGTGGCATGTCCTTGTGCAAAGGAAGAATGCTTGCTTTGGGCCATTCATCATGAAAATCATCTTGCATGTGTGGAAGGACAAGCACCCAGAGGATCCCCTTGATGAAACTAATTGGATATCGCATACCGAGAAGAGGCTTCTTATCAAGGACCATACCGAGTCGGTTGTGCATCCTACTCCCGCTCCTCGCAAGGGCAAGGCCAAGCCACTGGTCATTATTGATGATGAAGAAGAAGAAGTCGGGCTCTCTCGCCCTCCTACTTCTTACAATGCTTTCAAGTGGATGGCTCAGGCTCTCAAGAAGATGTTCCGTGTGAACAACAAGATCGAGCAGCATCAGTGGGAAGCTCACTATGACAAGGAAGTCAAGCACCACAAGGCAGCACGGGCAAAAAGGCAGCTTCGCCGTGACGCAGGGAAGACCGTGGATTCTCCTGTTGAAGATAGCATTACTACTTGGGGCAAGTGGCAGACCAAGGACTCCTGGGGCAATATCATTGAATGGTCTGGTGAGGAACCTGGAGAAGAAGTGACTATCTCTCATCGTCGTGCCCGTCCTCCAAGCATGGACAACTCCTCCCAGTGAACCTTGGGGCGCTAGCATCGGTCTTTCTCCTTTTTGGTATCTTGATGCCAATGGGGGAGAGCTATCCATTTAGGAGAATTGGGCATTTGCATGGGGTTTCTCTCTCAAGCCTTGCTATCTTTATGTTCTCTCTTCTTGCTTGAGAGAGCCGGTTATTTGTGGACTTCGTGTGTTTATTGTTTGTATTGTGTGAACCTCATTATGCTTGGTGTAAGACATGTGAACCTCGTGCTTTAAATTTATCGTATTTATGGGTTCCTTAGTATTTGTGTTATAAAGTTTGCTCATTATCATCATATCTATCTTGCTTCGTCCATTCACCATGAAGGGAGCATATCTCTAGGGGGAGCTCCGTCCATGTTGTTGTGACCTAGTGGTGCAAATGGTTGTGTTGTCATTAATTACCAAAAAGGTGGAGAATGAGAGATCATCTTCCGTTTTGATAATTGATGACAACATAACTAAAGGACTAATCTTTATTTTGAGCATATGCAAGGTTTGTTTTATACTTCACAATATGCCCGATACTACCAATAATATCCTCAATGGCATTGCAATAATTCTCCAAAGGAAAAGAGCTCGAAAAGTCAAGCCTGGGAAACAATTTTTACAGGCAGCGGAGATACTAAGATTCTCACGCTCTCTCTCTTAGCCATTAATGCAAGCTTCAACCTCCTAGATCTCCCTCTCCAACCACTCAATCACTCCATAACTTTGTGGAGAGCTAGAGGAGAGCTAGGTCCGTGATTCCACCAAAGCAACTGAAAATCCATCCACCACATCCTAGTAGGTCTAGAATCTTACTTGAGGCCTAGAAACCTTAGTAGATCTCGTGCTTGTAGATTCCACCTTGTTACAAACAAGCTTCGGATTGTTTGAGAGCCTCCATCCATCTTGTGGAGTGTCCTCAACCTCGTGTAAAGGTTTGGTCAACGCATTCAAGTCGACAAATAGTGGAAACGAGAATCTGCCTCACCGGAGAAGCTCAAGGAGAATAAGGTGTGCACATCTGTGCTATTGAGAACCGCCTAGGTTGCTCCCCACCTCTCCAACATAGACGTACTTCTCTTTGAGAAGGAACTACGGGAAACATATCCTTGTCTCCTTATTTACACTTGTGGTTTATCTTGTTACCTTTCGTTTTACTTCTGTTGCGTATCATATCTTGTATCACATAGATTGCTCACCTAGATGCACATCTAGAGAACCTTGTATTACTTGTTTAGGCCAAACTAAAAAAGGAAAAGAAGAAAAATTGGTAGTCAATCTATTCACCCCCCCTCTAGTTGACCATAGTGCACTTTCAGCAGCCGAGTAGCTTTTATAGGACGATTTGCATTAAGATTGATCCAATGGCTAAATTAGCCGTTGGATGCATGTCGCGTGTCCCGTAGAAAATCCGGGATAGGGCGAGTTGGCGCACTGAAGCTTAATCTCCTTGTTTCTCGCGCCAAAATCTAGTACGGATTCACTTTTCAGGTTTTGACCGAATCCAAACGACAGTGACGTAAGCATGATTTTTGCGCTTACGTCATGGATAATATGTTTCTTCTAAGCAAAGTTTGCAAAGAAATGCCGGATTCCCCAAAAGACGGCTTTGTCATGAAAACGTTTGGGAAAGAAGAATCAAGACTAAAGACGTCTATTCTAATTCATTGCATTCTGGAAAAGACGAAAGAATGGAGCTCTTAACTCTCCTTGGAGGTTACTCTCGAATATATGCCAAATAGGGGTGTATCCGGCATTGGCCAAAGGCCGGATTACCCGACTGGCCTATAGGCAATGGAGCAAAGTCCATTGGGCGGCCCAGTAAGCCGACACACGGGAAGGTGGATTCTAGAAGAATCCAGATTACGACCCAATACGTAATTCGGCTTGGAGAAGAAGCCAAACGTCTTGCACAACAAGAATAACAATAATTTCCTTAGACACCATGTTTTCCTTCCTCTAAGCCCTAGTCCGGCTGCAAATATAAAGCCGGACGAGAACCGCCTAAGGGCACAAGATCGAAGAGATCGAAAACCTAGACTCACATTGTATTATGTATACTTCAGTCTTTAGACCCGATTAGTTAGATTGCAGGAGTAGGGTGTCTCCTTTGTTGCCGCGTACAGAACCTAGGTAAATTTGTGTCCTCGCCTACGACAACTTCCCTACGTTTCCATCCACGACCTACTCAAAGGTTTATGGCACCCCCTGCCATGAACCACACTAAGAACACTAGACAACGACTATCTGCACATGTCCAAGTCGACGGCTATCAAAGTCATGTACAGGTTCTGCAAGGCGATAGTGAAAGTGTTTGGCCCAAACTATTTGACAGGACCAAACGAGGAGGAAACTACTCGGATCCGGAAAAAAAATGATGCAAGAGGTTTTTCTGGTATGCTTGGAAGCATCGATTGCATGTAGTGGAGATGAAATAAATATCCATTTGGTTAACAAGAATTGTACAAAGGGGGCCATCATGGATTTTACAGCGTGGTCCTTGAGGCCGTGGCAGATCATGAGACTTGGATTTGACACGCGTTCTTTGGCACGACAGAATCCCACAATAACATCATTGTGTTGCAGCATTCCCCTATGTTCGCGAAACTTGTTGCAGGCTATGCTCCGCCAGTGAATTATGTTATCGATGGACATGAATACAAAAAGGGGTACTATCTAGCGGACCGTATCTATCCAAGATGGTCAACATTTATGAAAGCAATTTCCAATCCTCTAGGCAACAAGAAATTCTGGTTTGCGTATGTACAAGAGAGTACAAAAAAGGATGTCGAGCGTGCATTCAGAGTGCTTCAGCAGAGGTTTGCCATTATCCGGTATTCTGCTCTCACTTGGTCGACCGAACAGATGGGAGAGGTCATGAATGCATGTGTGATCATGCAAAACATGATCCTTGAGGATGAGCGTTCAAATCCAGTGCACGATCATCTTTCCTTTTGAGTTTGAGGATCCTCTCGTCAATATGGATCACAATGTGCCAGCGGATTAGACTGATTACATCGCTATGCATATGAAGATCCGAGATGGAGACACTCATAATCAACTCCAAGATGATTTGGTGGAGTATTTGTGAGTTCGCAAAGACTTGAAGGTGACATGGTTCACTTCCAATTTATTTTAAATTGTATAAATATTTTTATTTTTATTTTTAGCCATATATGTACTATTTAAAAACTAGAGTATGACTAGTTTTTAAGATTCTAAAATACGGAAATTGGGAAAATATTGTTTTAGATGTTTTATTTAGGGGCGGTGAGTAGGGAAGGGCGCCACGCCCCAGTGGCGCCGTGCCGCCTGGACAACCTGCAAAGGACTCGTCCAGTTGCCGATCCGGACATCTACGGAGTGGAGATGGCCTAACGTGCCAGAGCAAGAAGTGACAGGATGTCACCGTGGTTCCCCCCTCGAGCTGGTACACTTGAACTGTTGCTGCCATTGGCGTAGGCCTACCTGTCCTGAAAGTTCAAACACTGACTTGTGGAGACAGGGCGATTCGTAGTGTGACAGCTGTTGCTACAAGGTTGGACTTGACTGCGGACACGTCGACCAAGGTGCAGACAGGTCCCACGATCATGGATTCCTACGTGGAATCGATGCGGCAGGTTGGCACTCCACAGATTCTGAGGGCACCTGCTCCGTCTTGTGCACGTCGCCTCAACATCCTGGACCGGAGCCCGGCACTACCGAACGACAAAGAATTCAAGCCTTCAAGCCAGGGCAATCGTTCAGGACATCTCCAGCGGGGCTGCTCATTTGGCCCGGACCGGCCTGATTTGAGCAGCCTGGGCCAAAACCAGGCCCCAGCGGCGCTGATCATACGGACCGCGGTCCGTTTTTTTGTCCGCGGATGCTCAAATCTGACCCAAATTTGGTCCAGTTTTGAGCAGCCTCCGGACACGTTGGGACAACAATTTGTGTCCCGAACCCCCCGTCGTGGCCCACACAAAAGCTGAGAACATTTGCCCTTTCCCCTCCCACCCCTCATCCACTCCCGCTGCCCTAGCCATGGCCGACGAAGAAGGAGCCGCCGCCGCCACCGCCACCGCCACCGCCACCTACACCTCCGTGACCCTGGACCAGCTGGTCCCGGCCCGAACCAGGGCCGCGCTGCCGCCGCAGAAGCCGAAGGTGAAGAAGACGAAGGACGCGGCCGAGCTGGCGCGGACGGCGGAGCAATCGGCGAAGAGAGCGGACCGGAGGAGGAGGGCAAAGGAGGCGCCGCCGCACCCGATGGAGGACGAGCAGAAAAAGCTCGCCCAGATGGCGGCGCAGGCGGCCATAATCATGCTGGGCCTGCAGCCGGCACCCACCATGAACGCGACTCCGGCGCAAGCCTGCAGCTCGAATGCATCGGCGGCCCGGCCGCGGAGCAGCCTCCAGAGCGAGCGGCCGACGACGGGATCGCCCGCGCCGGCATACGGCTTCTTGCCAGGCCGTGACCCGACGCCGCCTCCCTTCTTCTCGGTGGACATGGAGGACTCCTCGCCGGCCAGGGTCTCCATCGACCTGAACACGGCGCCCATGTCCTGCTTGTCGACTGCCCCGTCGAGCAAAGCCGCTGGGCGCCCCCCGCCGTCCGTTCGCCCGGTGCCCCGCAACCTGTTCGAGGAAATGCAGGACATGGAGACGCAGCCCACGGAGATGACAACGGAGGAGGTCGAGGGGCTCATGTCGAACATGATAGGCGAGGACGGCCAGGCGAGGTACGTCCACCCCGGGGACGAGCTGTACGAGGAAGAGGAGGTCCCCGTCGACGACGTACCCCACATCGACGACATGCCCATGTTCATGGACGAGCTGACCCAGCAGGCCAAGGCCGCCAAGAGGACCGTGAAGCGGGGCATTGGGTTCACGGAGGCGGAGGACGAGTGCCTTTGCGACACATGGATGGAGGTGGGGCAGAACACCATTACCGGGGCCGAGATGAAGGGCAACGCCTATTGGAGGAGGATGCACCGGAACTACCAAGAGCGGGCCGTCCTGCCACCGTACTCCATGGTCACCACCCGGAGCGAGCTATCCATCCAAAAGAGGTTCGGGCTCATCTCGTCCGAGTGCAGCAAGTTCACCGGCTCCTTCGAGCACGCCATGGCCCGGCCTCAAAGCGGCGCCACCCTCGGCGACCTGGTGAGTGGCCACACGTCCCTGTCCTTCATATGCATTGCCCCCGTGTCCAACCGTCGAGTGTGTGCAGGTCTTCCAAGCCCTGACCTTGTACAAGGCCGAGCATGGTGGCAAGTCCTTCAACTTCGCCCATTGCTACAAGAAGATGAAGGACAACCAAAAGTGGAAGGAGCTCCACAACGCCATCAAGAAAGGCCAGGTCATGCCGGACGTGGTGCCGCCAATGGCCACGGGCCTGCCGGCCGAAGGCGCGACAACTGAACGACCAAGGGGGCGGAGCAACTCCAAGCTGGACAACAAGCGCGATGCCACGACCATCGCGTTGCAAGAGACCCTCCAAGGGTTCATCTCGCAGAAGGACAAGGTGAGCGACAAGAAGGACGAGAGGGAGGAGAAGAAGCGGCGGGAGCGCGAGGAGATCACGAAGAACTACTTCATCGTGCAAACGAAGAAGCTCGAGATCGAGGAGGAGAACGCCAAGACCAGGGCCATGGAGGCCTCGACCAGGGCCATGGAGGCCGAGAACAAGAGGAAGGAGGTCGAGATCGCTCTGGCCGCCCAGGAGGCGCAGATCATGGCCATGGACCTGAGCTGCCTGACCCCGAGGAAGAAGGCCTACTTCGAGAGGAAGCAGCAGCGGTACATGCAGGGCCAGGAGTGATCGCGCCACGCCCCGATCGTGCCCGGCGACGGCCTGAACACGCGGCCGGCGTCGCTTTTGTACATTCTGGCCCTGGGCTGGCATGGCCTCACCTGGCCGCCTGAACCTTGCCCGAACCGTGGCCGGCATGGCCTGAACGTGGCCGGCATGGCCTGACGTGGCCCTTTTTGCATGCGCCGTTATTATTTGTTATTATCTAGGGCATTTTGGTACTTTTTTTCGAACCGTGGCCAGCAAATGAGCAGCCCCGCTGGGTGCACGGCCCAAATCCGCGCGGACACGGCCCCGGACGGCTGCTCAAACAGACAAAATGCGGACCAAATTGGTCCGCATTTGAGCAGCCCCGCTGGAGATGACCTCACGTCCGACGCTCGACGGACATTGTGCGCAAAGTTTTTTCCGGCACACAGTTTGCTTCTTCTCTTGCAACACAAACGACTAAAGTATTCGGTGCATTTCAGCTGTGAAAACGGCCTCCGGAACTCGCTCCTCCGCTACCATCCTTAAAGCATCTCCACGCGCACCTTCAGACCCAGAAACTGTCCACGGCGTCATCCTCCAAAGCAGTCCGTCTATCAAATTTATGTTCACCACCTCTAGACCACCCGCCAAATTTCGGGGGCTGTCTGGGAGAGCCGGACATTGTCCGATCAGCCGACCCGATAAAAGGGGCCCGCTCGTCATAGAGAGAAGATGCGCCCAAGGTGGTTAAAGACGTCATGCATGAGGTCGTTCCGCCCGCGTTAATGACGACGACGAGACGCGACTGACCATCACGAGACGAGACGGTGGTTCGTCTATGCCGCACGCCAAGCATTTACACGGGCTGCAGCCTTCCCGGCTCCCAACCGTCAGGGCTAGCACGGTCGGGACATGTCGCCGCCATTTATTATTCCGACGTGACGCGTGCTCCGACCCGTGCGTCGACACATCCTCTCCTTCCCGCCGCTTCCCGCCTAGCTATAAAAGCCACTCTCTCGCCGTAGACAACATCACGCATCGCCGCAACCACTTATAAACTCGCAACAATGTCGGAAATGATAGAGGAATACCTTAAGCGTCGGGTCCACGCGGAGGCCGCAACAAACCTTAAGCGTCGTCTACGGCGTGGATCTGGGGTTCCGCTGGCAGAGGAGGGCGACGACTACGAGTTGCCGCCGCAGCAGCCGGTGGGGCCAGGGAATGTTAGAGTCACGCTGGGGAACCGCGAGGTCTCCGGCGCCTGGAGCTGAGACAACCTCTTCGAGCACGTCCTGCCGGCATTCAAGCGGACGAAAGAGGCCGAGGACGAGCTTTAATCGCCGGCGCTCCGAGTGTGGCGGACCGGCTCCAGTGGCAGCGAACGAGTATGAGCTCACCTGGACTCTACGGAAGATTGTGAAATTGTAACACCCGGGGATTTTTTTCCCCAGTTAGTTGTGTTTGCTCTTTCTTTTCTGCATCATCATGACATCCTCATGCATCATCATGCATTTAAACCTTTGCAAATAACTAAAGTGTCTAAACATTTTTTTTTACTGTCCTGAAATTCTTTTGTATCTCCAAACACTATTTCTGTTTTACCCAAACCCCACCTTCTTTTTTTTCTGAAAAGTAATAGAAATAAACCAAAGAAGAAGAAAAAAAATTGTTTTGGGTGGCAGGCTAGCCTAACCAGACCAGCCCACCACCGAACCCTAGCCCACCCCACACGCACGCAACGCACACAGAACACACGCACGCGACGCAGAAGGGGATCGAACCCCATCGTCTCCTTCCTCCCGTCGAGCGCCGCCAGGGGGGCGAGCCCAGCGATCCTGTCTGCCCCCACCTCCTCCTCAACTCGTCCCCTCTTCCTCCCAAGCCCCGCCACCACGATCCCCTGCCCGCTACCTCCTCGCGCAGCGCACCGCCGCCGTCCCCTCTCCCTCGTCTTTCCCCACGTCCGCGAGCTCCTCCATTCCCCTTGGCTTCCTCCTCTGTCCATGGCGTCTCAAGCTCGGCCCGGAGCACCTCGCGCACCCCACCGTGCTCCCCCACCTCGCCCCAAGCGCCGTCGCCTCACCAACCTTCGTCGCCGTCCCCGTCGACAAGGGCAGCGCACCCGCGCACAGCACCGCCACGACGCCCTCCGCCGGCCCGTCCTCCTCCCGACCACGCCCCGAGCAGGCCCTGGAGGCTCCACACGGCGGTGCCGCTAGCCACACCTCTGCTCGTCCCCGACGCTTCCTCCTGGCAGTCGTGCCTGCAGACGCCGGCAGCTGTTGCTGCTCCATGCGTTGAGCGCCTCCATGGCCGAGTGCCCTTACCGGTTACGCCGCCTCGGGTCTCCTTCTCCGGGCAGCGCGTAGCTGCTGCCGTGGCCGACGGCGTCTGCACCTCGCCTCCTCCTTAACCCCCGCGCCGGCGTTTCCTGTTGCAGCTGCAGCTTGTTCGACTCCGCTCCGGCCTCCGTCTGTGACGCCGCTAGGTGCTCGGTGGAATCTCCACAAGTGGCACTTTGTTCATGCCCGTGCGATGTTTGTCGTGGTCGAGGCTGTCGTGCCCTTGCGTCCCGTGGACCCTTTCCGCAGCGCCGTGCACTCATCGGTGATCCTACACCGCGCGTCACTTGCCATCGGTACCCGAACGGCAACGACAAGAACGACCCCGTCAGCTATGGTCCGTACACCGCCGAGTCGAGCACACCGAGATCTCCGCCGACAAGTACCGCAATGACATGTCGATATCTACACCGCCGAGTTCTATCCATGTCAATTTTTGTTTGTGTTGATCGCCTTCGTGCGCGCCATGAAGACGGGAACCGCCATGATCTCCTACATGGATGCGACGAGTACCTCGCCCACGACTACTACGACTACATCGACTTCGGACGTTGAACGACTACTTCGACGACGATGATCGTGTGGTTTGAGAACGGCTACTTCCCCCTACGTCGACTACTTCCACTACAACGTCTACTTCCTCCACGTTCCGAAGTTTCCGGCGTTAACCTCGAAGATCCTCTCTCCAACGTGCGAACCCAAAACCCTAACCCTATACCCTATATGCCTATTTTCTAAATGTCATCTATATCGTGCATATTAAATCATTCATCTTGTTGCATTGCATATTGTGGGTGCGGGCAATAATAATATCATCTAATAATTAAATATGGAATGAGTTGGGACAATTAAATATTGTTCCGGTTCCATTTAAAATTGCATAGCTCATCTTTATGTTATCTCGCCATGTTAACTCAACGCTTAATATTGATGGGTAGATAAATAACTCGAACCTCCTAAATTAGATGTTGGGCTTCCGGCTCAATTTAAATTGATTTAATTGCATAAATCATAACTAATTCATTTTAACTCCAAATTTGAAAAGTAAAATATGTTTTCCAATCAAAATTCTCTAAACTTTGCAAATATCAACTTTGTTTCCTGTTTTGCCTAATTAAAATTGGAGTAATAATTCAATACTTTAATTACACCTTTTAAATTGCAAAATTCATAACTTGGGCAATTCAAATCCAATTCCAACATGTAAAATATGTTTTCCATGAAAAATTGAATAAGCTTTTCAAATATCAACTTTGTTTTCTGTTTTGAACAATTTAAATTGCTGAAAACAACTATTTCTTAATTAATGCATTAAAATTGTCAATTTAATAACTTGCTCATCTAGAATCCAAATTCCACAAATGAAATATGTATTCCATCTAAAATTGTGTGTTCTTTCCAAATATAAATTTTGTTATCTGTTTTGAGCATTTAAAATTGGTGAAAACAACAAATGTTTGTTTAAATCATTTAAAATGCCAAAGTTCATAACTCAACAGATAAAATTACAAACTTGGTAAAACACATATCAAACTGAAGCTATTGTTGTTTTCTTATTGTTTTCATCATCCATGCATCATTCTAATCAACTTTCACATGGTGGTTATTTGTAGATCATTTAATTCAACATTAATTCATGGGCTTTTCCATATGCAATCCAAATTGCATATGGGCCCATTTAAATATGTTTACCATGTCAACTAGTTTATCTTTGATGCATCCTAAAAACTTGTCATGCATCCATATCTTGATCATGCTGGATCTTTTGCCGTAGTAGTAATTGTTGCATTCCGGTGTTTGTTCTAGTACGTTGCTTCTTCCCGGATAGGACGTTGAGATGACGTGAGCAACGCCAAGTTCTGCGGATGTACCTCTACTTGCTGGATTCCAGGCAAGTATACTCACTTGCTGCCTATGGCTGCCTTTCATCACTTGTTACCGATTCTTTCCGTTGTTCTTATTCTAGACTTTTGATTCGATGCTGGTGTCTCGATCCTATCATATGTTTACCTTGCAACCATGATATAGCCTTCCTTCCACTTCCTATTAACTGTTGTTTGTTTACCTTGTTGGCCCTCGTGTCGTAGTTGCATGGTTAGTGTTGTTTGCGCTCAAGTCTTGTTGTCCGTCTTATCACCTGTTTAGTTTGATAGCTGGGTTTCAATTTAATCAACAACATGTTAATGTTTGGGGTAATAATAATAATTTGACGATAAGGCACCGGCAGGAGGCCCGGCGTGGTTTTGAGGCCTGCTAGTGTCGACCCTAATTAGGAAAAGGGTCTTGTCCATTGATCCATGATGAGCGCACTAACCGCATGTGGGAAGCGAGTATGGGCGCCCCCCGCAATTCTGATTCGATTCGCATCTCGTCCAAATCGCCTCATTTAGTTCGGGTTTTCCATTTGCCGCATGCATATGCAGGTGCGAACCCTTGGCGCCAGGGTGGAACTTTTGTAGTCGGCATTTAGGGAGACACGTTCTTAGAGTGCTATGAGGGTCCCCTTTTCTTCGTGGGGCTTGATTAGCCGTGCGCTCAATTGCACGGGGTTCTTTGGGTTTGATGCGAAGAAGAGTTGGGTTGTGTTGAGTACCTCGCTTGGTGGGTTGATCCCCCGTCTGGCGGGTTACTCTTACGTGTACGGCTAAATTGGTGCATCCCTGCAGGGTTAAATCTTCTCGAGAAGCCGTGTTGTCCGCGGTTATGGATGACTTGGTGAAAGTGCTGGCTAACAAGTACTCAGACAACTTACACCTAACGATGATAACGTGACTAGTAATATAGAGTACCTCCACCATAAGAATGAATGTCACCTTAATCAACCGTGTGAGTTTCCTTGGGTTGCTTCCTTAGTAGGGGGTAACATTGGATGGGTATTGTTTGGTGAGCAGTTGTAGTTGGTTCTGATACGCTATCTTATCCCTTTCTTTTAGCCGGATGTTGTAGCGCGTCTCTGTAGTTAGTTAGTGCAGCCCGCTGCCGCTTCTTTGCAATAATCCCTTCCTTTCCGTTGTACCCAAAGTATTTGTATCTTGTGATGATTGGTTACGCTGGTATCTTGTGAGTATGGGTTATCCACTTGCCAGTACTTAACCGTACTGACCCACGAATCCATTTCGTGGCTGCATATTCCACATTGCAGTCAACAGGTTTGAAGTCTGACGACGTTAGCTTGGGAATCCCTCCGGCTTGGCCTGGGTAGGGATTGGACGCCATCGGTTATCTTCAGGACTCTTAGTCCAATTTGTATCTTGTCCGTAGTCGGACGCTATGTTGTTTCTTCCGCTGTTATTTGGATCTTTGTATTGTATCAGTTGTATCCTTGACTCGTTTGAGTCGTCTTGTATATATCTTTTCTGTTGTTGTTGCGGAATATTCGTGAACTGTTGTAATGTTATCACAAGTGGCAACCTGGAATCGGTTATTATGTGGATTTTGGTGGGAATGCTGAAATCTGCATAGTGCCCTAACTCGGGGCGTCACAAATGGTATCAGAGCATGGTTTCCGATTCCCGATATTGTTTCGATACGAATGGTTATCGAAGCAACGGGTCCGCAAAGCCTGTAGGATAACCTCGCTAACGGTCGTTGTTTCTAGAGTGTCAAAAACTATTTCTGCTAAACTATTTTGGAAACATCTCAATAGGATTCTTGTTTTCTCCTTATCTCTATTCTATTTATCCTCCTATCTTATTTGTTTTGAAGTCTCCTCTGTTATCTATCTTTCAAAGTGTTAGGATTCTACGTGGGTGGACGTTTCTGAGCCTTTAACCTAATAGGTTCGATCATCGGAAGATTACTGGTGGAAGGACATCGTCGTCAATTCGAGCAAGAATCTTTTGTTAGTGGTGTCGAGAAGCCCTTGTTAGTGGTGTCGAGGAGATCAACTGGAAGCATGAAGAATCGATAGTCGAACTTCTTTCCCCTCCCGGGCAAGTGGGTGGATTGCGAGGGCGCAATCCCTTGTTAGTGGTGTCGTCTGTAACACCCGGGGATTTTTTCCCCAGTTAGTTGTGTTTGCTCTTTCTTTTCTGCATCATCATGACATCCTCATGCATCATCATGCATTTAAACCTTTGCAAATAACTAAAGTGTCTAAACATTTTTTTTTACTGTCCTGAAATTCTTTTGTATCTCCAAACACTATTTCTGTTTTACCCAAACCCCACCTTCTTTTTTTTCTGAAAAGTAATAGAAATAAACCAAAGAAGAAGAAAAAAAAATTGTTTTGGGTGGCAGGCTAGCCTAACCAGACCAGCCCACCACCGAACCCTAGCCCACCCCACACGCACGCAACGCACACAGAACACACGCACGCGACGCAGAAGGGGATCGAACCCCATCGTCTCCTTCCTCCCGTCGAGCGCCGCCAGGGGGGGCGAGCCCAGCGATCCCGTCTGCCCCCACCTCCTCCTCAACTCGTCCCCTCTTCCTCCCAAGCCCCGCCACCACGATCCCCTGCCCGCTACCTCCTCGCGCAGCGCACCGCCGCCGTCCCCTCTCCCTCGTCTTTCCCCACGTCCACGAGCTCCTCCATTCCCCTTGGCTTCCTCCTCTGTCCATGGCGTCTCAAGCTCGGCCCGGAGCACCTCGCGCACCCCACCGTGCTCCTCCACCTCGCCCCAAGCGCCGTCGCCTCACCAACCTTCGTCGCCGTCCCCGTCGACAAGGGCAGCGCCTCGCACAGCACCGCCACGACGCCCTCCGTCGGCCCGTCCTCCTCCCGACCACGCCCCGAGCAGGCCCTGGAGACTCCACACGGCGGTGCCGCTAGCCACACCTCTGCTCGTCCCCGACGCTTCGTCCTGGCAGTCGCGCCTGCAGACGCCGGCAGCTGTTGCTGCTCCATGCGTTGAGCGCCTCCATGGCCGAGTGCCCTTACCGGTTACGCCGCCTCGGGTCTCCTTCTCCGGGCAGCGCGTAGCTCCTGCCGTTTCCGACGGCGTCTGCACCTCGCCTCCTCCTTAACCCCCGCGCCGGCGTTTCCCGTTGCAGCTGCAGCTTGTTCGACTCCGCTTCGACCTCCGTCCGCGACGCCGCTAGGTGCTCGGTGGAATCTCCACAAGAGGCACTTTGTTCATGCCCGTGCGATGTTTGTCGTGGTCGAGGCTGTCGTGCCCTTGCGTCCCGTGGACCCTTTCCGCAGCGCCGTGCACTCATCGGTGATCCTACACCGCGCGTCACTTGCCATCGGTACCCGAACGGCAACGACAAGAACGACCCCGTCAGCTATGGTCCGTACACCGCCGAGTCGAGCACACCGAGATCTCCGCCGACAAGTACCGCAATGACATGCCGATATCTACACCGCCGAGTTCTATCCATGTCCATTTTGTTTGTGTTGATCGCCTTCGTGCGCGCCATGAAGACGGGAACCGCCATGATCTCCTACATGGATGCGACGAGTACCTCGCCCACGACTACTACGACTACATCGACTTCGGACGTTGAACGACTACTTCGACGACGATGATCGTGTGGTTTGAGAACGGCTACTTCCCCCTACGTCGACTACTTCCACTACAACGTCTACTTCCTCCACGTTCCGAAGTTTCCGGCGTTAACCTCGAAGATCCTCTCTCCAACGTGCGAACCCAAAACCCTAACCCTATACCCTATATGCCTATTTTCTAAATGTCATCTATATCGTGCATATTAAATCATTCATCTTGTTGCATTGCATATTGTGGGTGCGGGCAATAATAATATCATCTAATAATTAAATATGGAATGAGTTGGGACAATTAAATATTGTTCCGGTTCCATTTAAAATTGCATAGCTCATCTTTATGTTATCTCGCCATGTTAACTCAACGCTTAATATTGATGGGTAGATAAATAACTCGAACCTCCTAAATTAGATGTTGGGCTTCCGGCTCAATTTAAATTGATTTAATTGCATAAATCATAACTAATTCATTTTAACTCCAAATTTGAAAAGTAAAATATGTTTTCCAATAAAAATTCTCTAAACTTTGCAAATATCAACTTTGTTTCCTGTTTTGCCTAATTAAAATTGGAGTAATAATTCAATACTTTAATTACACCATTTAAATTGCAAAATTCATAACTTGGGCAATTCAAATCCAATTCCAACATGTAAAATATGTTTTCCATGCAAAATTGAATAAGCTTTCCCAATATCAACTTTGTTTTCTGTTTTGAACAATTTAAATTGCTGAAAACAACTATTTCTTAATTAATGCATTAAAATTGTCAATTTAATAACTTGCTCATCTAGAATCCAAATTCCACAAATGAAATATGTATTCCATCTAAAATTTTGTGTTCTTTCCAAATATAAATTTTGTTATCTGTTTTGAACATTTAAAATTGGTGAAAACAACAAATGTTTGTTTAAATCATTTAAAATGCCAAAGTTCATAACTCAACAAATAAAATTCCAAACTTGGTAAAACACATATCAAACTGAAGCTATTGTTGTTTTCTTATTGTTTTCATCATCCATGCATCATTCTAATCAACTTTCACATGGTGGTTATTTGTAGATCATTTAATTCAACATTAATTCATGGGCTTTTCCATATGCAATCCAAATTGCATATGGGCCCATTTAAATATGTTTACCATGTCAACTAGTTTATCTTTGATGCATCCTAAAAACTTGTCATGCATCCATATCTTGATCATGCTGGATCTTTTGCCGTAGTAGTAATTGTTGCATTCCGGTGTTTGTTCTAGTACGTTGCTTCTTCCCGGATAGGACGTTGAGATGACGTGAGCAACGCCAAGTTCTGCGGATGTACCTCTACTTGCTGGATTCCAGGCAAGTATACTCACTTGCTGCCTATGGCTGCCTTTCATCACTTGTTACCGATTCTTTCCGTTGTTCTTATTCTAGCCTTTTGATTCGATGCTGGTGTCTCGATCCTATCATATGTTTACCTTGCAACCATGATATAGCCTTCGTTCCACTTCCTATTAACTGTTGTTTGTTTACCTTGTTGGACCTCGTGTCGTAGTTGCATGCTTAGTGTTGTTTCGCTCAAGTCTTGTTGTCCGTCTTATCACCTGTTTAGTTTGATAGCTGGGTTTCAATTTAATCAACAACATGTTAATGTTTGGGGTAATAATAATAATTTGACGATAAGGCACCGGCAGGAGGCCCGGCGTGGTTTTGAGGCCTGCTAGTATCGACCCTAATTAGGAAAAGGGTCTTATCCATTGATCCATGATGAGCGCACTAACCGCATGTGGGAAGCGAGTATGGGCGCCCCCCGCAATTCTGATTCGATTCGCATCTCGTCCAAATCGCCTCATTTAGTTCGGGTTTTCCATTTGCCGCATGCATATGCAGGTGCGAACCCTTGGCGCCAGGGTGGAACTTTTGTAATCGGCATTTAGGGAGACACGTTCTTAGAGTGCTATGAGGGTCCCCTTTTCTTCGTGGGGCTTGATTAGCCGTGCGCTCAATTGCACGGGGTTCTTTGGGCTTGATGCGAATAAGAGTTGGGTTGTGTTGAGTACCTCGCTTGGTGGGTTGATCCCCCGTCTGGCGGGTTACTCTTACGTGTACGGCTAAATTGGTGCATCCCTGCAGGGTTAAATCTTCTCGAGAAGCCGTGTTGTCCGCGGTTATGGATGACTTGGTGAAAGTGCTGGCTAACAAGTACTCAGACAACTTACACCTAACGATGATAACGTGACTAGTAATATAGAGTACCTCCACCATAAGAATGAATGTCACCTTAATCAACCGTGTGAGTTTCCTTGGGTTGCTTCCTTAGTAGGGGGTAACATTGGATGGGTATTGTTTGGTGAGCAGTTGTAGTTGGTTCTGATACGCTATCTTATCCCTTTCTTTTAGCCGGATGTTGTAGCGCGTCTCTGTAGTTAGTTAGTGCAGCCCGCTGCCGCTTCTTTGCAATAATCCCTTCCTTTCCATTGTACCCAAAGTATTTGTATCTTGTGATGATTGGTTACGCTGGTATCTTGTGAGCATGGGTTATCCACTTGCCAGTACTTAACCGTACTGACCCACGAATCCATTTCGTGGTTGCATATTCCACATTGCAGTCAACAGGTTTGAAGTCTGATGACGTTAGCTTGGGAATCCCTCCAGCTTGGCCTGGGCAGGGATTGGACGCCATCGGTTATCTTCAGGACTCTTAGTCCAATTTGTATCTTGTCCGTAGTCGGACGCTATGTTGTTTCTTCCGCTGTTATTTGGATCTTTG
Organism: Alopecurus myosuroides; assembly: GCA_028641055.1. Classification (NCBI taxonomy): domain Eukaryota; kingdom Viridiplantae; phylum Streptophyta; class Magnoliopsida; order Poales; family Poaceae; genus Alopecurus; species Alopecurus myosuroides. Next base: position 194,951,547 of record CM054062.1, read on the forward strand.
TATTGTATCAGTTGTATCCTTGACTCATTTGAGTCGTCTTGTATATATCTTTTCTGTTGTTGTTGCGGAATATTCGTGAACTGTTGTAATGTTATCACAAGTGGCAACCTGGAATCGGTTATTATGTGGATTTTGGTGGGAATGCTGAAATCTGCATAGTGCCCGATCTCGGGGCGTCACAGAAATCAGATATCCTCGGCATCGGGTACAACTAGATAGCTCTAGCTTAAATTTAGGGCGCTGTTGTTCGATTTCTCTAGTTGAAATTGTTTAAATTTCAACATATGCTAGAAGTTGTTTCTCCCCTCGTTTTGTGATAGTGCATTGAAGGTGTTCGTTGTTTTGATCAAGAGTTTTGTCGGATTTGTCCCGAGAATGCCGTTGTATAACACACCCATCAAATAATCGGACACACGTCTGGCGCATCCCAAAGAGGGCACCATTGGAGGGGGGGGGTGCCGGATACAAATAAAATAGGTGCCGGTGGAGATAATCCATGTACCCAAAAACGCCCCCCAAACTGTCGACCGGACACGACTGGGTGTGTCCGCAGACAGTGCCCTGGCAACCCAAAAAAATATGCCAACCAAACATACACAATAAATAGCATCGGCAAACACATGCAAGCCATGCACGTAGATCATATAACACAAATAAAATAGTTTAAAGCATGATAATAGTGCGTATAATCACATACATATTGTTCAGATTCGCAAACACAAATTGGGGAGATTAACAAATCGCTTTGGACATGATAATTTAAATTGGAAATTCACTGATTCCCATTGAATTGATACATGTGTTCCACAAGATCATTAATAAGTTGGGTGTGCACTTGTTGACATCAAAATTGTTGATGCATCCTAAGGAATTTCATGACATGTTGCGCATCTTGATCGGGGCATGTGGACATGCACTCTAGCCTTCTCAAAATCATTTGTGTGGGCTACTTCTTCTCCCTCGTCCTCCACAATCATTGTCAAAATGACACACCAAGTCATCACGTGCCACAAAATCTCCGGAACCCATAACCTTGCTGCTCCACGGACAATACCCCAACAAGCTTGGAGCACTTCAAATTCCCTTTTAACATCTTTCCTAGCGGCCTCATATGCAGTTGCAAATTGAACCCTTTTATTACCAACAGGTTTGCTTATGGTCTTCACAAATTCTGCCCACTGAGGATAGATACCGTCGGCAATATAGAATCCCATGGTGTAGTCATTCCCATTGAAGGTGTAGTTGCATGGTGGAGAAACCCCATCACACAGTATCTTGATGTTCAAACGCTGCAGCACTTTGATATTGTTGTGGGAACCTGACAAGCCAAAAAAAAAAACGGATCCCAAATCCACAAGTCTTGAAATGCAACTACTTCAAGTACGATTGTGGCTTATTTGCTCCGACCTTGGTACTATCCATGCAAACATGTTGGGAAATTTTTCCATTGTCAATGCATGCAGTCAACTGTTCTCCAGTGGACATTAGCTTTTCGATGTCCTTCTCATTAGGTTCTCTCAGATATTTTGGTCCAAAAAATTTAACAACGACTTACGCAAAAGCCACTGTAGTATCTATGCAAGTGCTCTCTCCCATACGAACATACTCATCAATAACATCCGTGGCTTTACCATATGCAAGTATTCTCAAAGGTGCGGTGCATTTGTGCACAGGATAGAAGGATAGTTGTCCACAACAATCATACCTCACTTTGAAGTACTCATTGTACTTCATCACTTCTTCTTCTATGCGGCGGAAAAGTCGTGAGCTCATCCGGAAACGATGCCGGAAAAACCCTCATGGAAGAGCGGATCAGGGTGAAAGTAATCATTATAGATACCATGCTGACATTTGATCCTATCACGGGACACAACAATCCTGCCCTTCACCGACCCCCGTACCTCCAATTCCTCTTGAATGCACATCATTGACAGTGTGGATTCTATTGGTGTATGTAGCAGAATTTAAATTTTTCCGTCCTACGTAGCACACATGATTTGCTATCGAGGTACATGCGAGGTTTGATCTGATCGATACCAACAGGAAGCGTGGAATGTGTGTCCATGACGATGTCGGTGATGCCTGATGAAGAGTCCCTCGGTTAAGCCTAGGGTTGCGGCTGTCGTTGTCTCCCCGTATCGTGCCTTCTCGATCTAGCAGAGTGGGAGTATCACGTGTTACCCCTTTGAGAACTCGCACACGTACGTACGACAAAGTCCTGTAGCGATTCGCCGTCCAGGGCTAATCGCTACAGGTTCACAATTGAGTTGGAGATATCCCAACTCAAGGGAAAGAGAGAGAGGGAGAGACTAGAACTAGATCTAAATGGGAAAAGACACCTCAAAAAGCCAATTCGAAGAAACTCTAATTCAATTAGAGGGGCTCTAATTAGATCACTAATTAGACCCTCTAATCAACTAGAAAGAGGCTTGAGAACAAATTGTGTGTTTTGCTTCAAGGGTTTGGGGTCATTTTATAGTTGGAGGAGAGAGGGGAGTTTCCTTTGGGAGAGGGAGTCCTACTCCCACTCCAGGAGGGTGGCGACATTATGGAGGAGGTGGCCACACCACCCCTCCTAGGGAAACTCGGAATGGACTTCCTGGTGGAGTCCAATCCCCCCTCATTTCCTTTTCCATTTTTCCTATTTTTCCTCCTCAATTATTTATCAAAAAAAATCAGGGAGAATTCCCAGGCGATGATGGTGCGCATTGTGAGGCCATGGGCCCCACCTGACAGCCCCCAAAAATTGGGTTCGACCATAGGAGCAAATCTGCCCCCTCCGGCACTCCCCCCTTCTCGGTTTTTTCCCGAAACTCTTCCGAACCCCTCTGGCCCCTATAGCTAAAATCATCAACCTTATATAAAGATGTCAGAAACGTATTCTTGACATCCCGGGACATCACATGTCCCCCGTAATCTCTCTGAATAATAGTTGTATCACGCCCAAAACATCCATATGATACCCGCTCTTTATCCAGACCAGCCAATGTGAACAAATGACTACAACGTCTTAAGTGTGTGACCCCTAAATGTTAGATAACAAGTAGACATGATTGCTAAATTAATTTCCCAAACAGTAATAAACATCGGGACCATGGACGTTCATATTGATTCCTACGAGACGAAGAAAACTGTTGAACCTATTGGTTGTTGAGTAACTTCCTATTACTTCACGATACCAATCAGTAACTCAAGACGAGATGAATGATAAGACCGTGATTAAACACTTTAATCATCTTATCACATTATTCTCAATACCTAGTATGATTCCTTTTACTCGTTACCGTGTTATAGCATCACCATGACTAGTGTCATGTATTTGTGTGCGCAAATTTATTTACCGATACTATTTCACCGAGTGGATCCTGGATGTACCTCTCTCTTAACTAGAGGAGTAATTCCCAATCTTGGACTATCGTGATTAAATGAATACTTTCGAGATCACCCAGTGATAGCATTTTTTATCACCAAGTTTACGGTGTGATACTTGTCTATACCAAAAGGATCTCTCTGTTAAACATTATCATATATTCTTATGGTCTAAGGAAGCAAACAAAATAATAATCTTATGATGATATAATTTATCAAAACAAATCTCGTAGTATCTCAATTACTTGGGTCTACCCAGCCACATTATTGAAACAACAAAGTGTTCATGTTAATATTGAGAAAACATATGTCCATGGCGAGGAAAATGTGGTCATGTAATATTAACAAGTTTGTCTGTGAGATATGACAAAGGGTATTATGGTGTGTTTATCTTTCTTCACATGTGAATGGGTTTTCCTATGAATCTCGGTACCGTGTTATAACGAGTATGTGTCAATATTGATAAAAACGTTATAGCATAAAAACATAATACTTTAATCATGAAGCATATATGTATTATTGTCTGTTGTGCATACATCCTAATGTCTCCCACTTGCACTAGATACAATAATATAGCTATTACATTAAGTCTTCTTTTAACCCGGTTACACTCAATCTTGAGATGTGGTAGAGCCTTTGTTATACGATATGAGACATTCACATCCGTGTGAATTTTGCAAATGTAACATCCCAATTTTGTGATTAAAGTGGTTTTGTGTGTTGTTGGCATCTCATACATCCATGAAACAATTTTGAATCATGTTTGAAACTGAAGTGGTGAAAATTTCCACAAAATTCATTTAAGGTGGCTTTCAAAATTTTGAGTTGAAAAAATTTCAATTTCACCAAAGAAGGATGTGGTGAGGTTGGAAATTAGATAAGTTTTCCAAATATAATTTTTGTTGAATTTTATCCTTTCAAAAAGGCCCAAAAAATATCGTTTCCTTTTAGTTTTAAAAGCAGAAGGACTACTTTGTAGTTCTGGAAAAAGGCCAGGGGATTTTTGGAAAAAACATTGTTTGTCTTCTTCCTCCCGCGCGCCAGGCAGGCAAGCTGGTCGCCGGTTGTCGCGCCACCTCCTACTTCATCTTGGCGTCACGGATAAGATGCAGCGGGAGAGAGACGTGACCTCTTCCTAACCCTGCTCACTCGCCCTCCCTCTCTGTACCCCTCTACTTCGAAGAGAACACAAACCCTATCCTAACCTCGGCGTCATCGAGCTCCATCGAGACTCCAGGAAGCTCTGCCGTGCTCCCTTCTTCCTCCACGAGGACTCACGGGAGCAGGGACACCGGGAACCGTCGGGATCAAACCCATCTTGCCTGCCTCCGTCCGCCGTACTTCCTCGTCGACGACACTCCTCCGGCCACATCGACCCCTCCAGCAGCTCCAGGGTGAGCTCGTGGTCCTCAGGAACCCTTCTCCCCTCTCTCTCTTGTCCTCTGTATCCCCGTGGCGTCGTCGCCCGTGCTCCGCCACCACGGAGCCTCGCCGTCGGCAGCCCTCCGGCGACCAATTCAGGGAGGCGCCGCCACCTACAGGTTGGCCTCGACCCCCTCCTTATCTTGGTGGCCTCTGTTTTAGCCAGGACGGGCTGTCTCAGTGCCGGCGAGCGTGCCCAAGCTGATACCGGTTTGGCATAAGCATGACGTGATTCCCACGTCATTGCGGGCCTCGGCTGTCGGGCATTTTATTTCTTTATGTGGGCATGTCTGTTTTAATAATTCTAGAAAATCATTTAAAATTAGAAATTCAATAACTTAAACCCTATTTATCAGAAAAAAATAAAAGTAAGGTACCAAAATGTTCAGAAAATTATTTCCAACCCAATTTTGTAACTTTCATACATGTTTGAGAAACTTCAAACTTATGTATTATTTTGAATTGTTTAATTCATTTAAAAAGGAGAAAATGACAATTTATTCAATAAAATCAGAATATTACAAGTTTTACATCAAAATGCTCAGAAAGATAAATGTAATGCATTTATGATGTTTTAAACCCATTTGAGCACTTTAACTTTGTCACACTTTCAGAATTGCCCGAAGTGCCCTCCGAGGTCCATTTCGGGGTTAATTTTAATATAATTGCATAGTTGCCATATGAACCCTAATAACTTACTACACATGTTTTAGGGCTCTACTTCAATGCATTAACCTGATCATGCATACATATTGCACATTTCATTATTCCATGGTTGATTGTTGTTCTCCCTTTCCGGTATTTGCTTCTTATCGGTAGAACGCAACTCCGAAGTAAAGACCAGCAATTCCGATGGCGAATACTTCTTCTTAACGGACAAGTCAAGCACTTATTCCTGAAGCCCTTATCTGGTTTTTTGAAGCAAGGAAAGCATAACCTCTTATCTGCCCATATACGATTTCGAACTCCTTTTTTATTCTCATACATTACATTCGGTTCAAATGTATCTTGTGTTAGTAGTTAGAGTTCTCCTATATATTGCATAGACTAAATATCCTGATCCACTACTCCTAGCAACCATAGATTTGCTTGTGTGCCTCGCCAAATCCTTAAATATGCCATGCTTAGCTATACTTGAATCAGAGATGAGGATGAATCTAGTATGGCGGGAAGTTGTGGAAAGTTAGGAGATACAACTTTAACATGATTTAAAGTTGTGGATCATGAGACCACAGAGGGTCTGTGGTTGTTGTTGCGTTCATGCCCCTAGGAGTGAGTTCTCGTATTCGAGCCAAGACTGATCGTGCATCCACACGGGGCTTAGATTCCCCTCGGTCTCAACTTGCCTAGTTTGTTCCATGAGTCGCCTAGTTCGGGCGTTCCATTTGGATTTGCGGGGATATTAAAAACCTTTTCAAAACTAGGACGTGGTGGTGTATCGACGCTCTGTGGGTAGATAACCGCCGAGCATTGCTCACAACGATAGAGACCCGGTAGGAGATGGACACTCCCTATTGGCGGACTGTCGAATATGCATCTCAACAAGTCTCTCAGGTGAACCGATAGGGTTTCGAGTAGGAGAACGAGTAGGCGCTGGTGAGAATCGTCGGCTAACAGGGGCACGATTTACCCAGGTTCGGGGCCCTCGTAGAGGTAAAACCCTTACTCCTGCTTCTGTCGATCTGTATTAGCACGATAGATCGGTTACAGTGGGGGTGCTCAAGTCGAGAGTAGATCTTAATCTCAAGGCTTAGGTGGTGTGTTATTGCTTGGTCCCCCTCCCGGTGGTTCTCCTGGCCTTATATAGGTGGCCAGGTCTCAAACCGTCCCCGGGGGGGTTACAAACCCTAACCTAAAGTCGGTTACAAGTTTCCTTTCTTAACCCGCAAGGCTTTCCGGGTAGGCCTTGATAGGGCCTTCTAGAATTGTCCACGGTATCTCCCTTGGAGCTTGGGTCTTGGGCCTTGGACCGGGTAGGCTCACCCGATAGGTCCAGGATCCATCCCTTCGTCAGTAGCCCCCGAGCGTTTACTCGGCTGAGAATCCGTCGGGTAGACGCTCAAAGTTCGTCTTGATTTCTTTTCGATTGATGGCTTCAATCGCTTGAAGAGGGCATGTACCCTGTGCGTGATGCGTTTCTTGTACTCGAGTATCGAGAAATAAAGGTGCTTGTGGGTTGGCTGTTTTCGCAAGGCTCAATTGCTTGGCTCTCCTGAAAGCTCAGGGCCAATTAATTGCATCTAGGGCAAAAACAGTTCTGGCCTACGCAGACTCGAGACCTCCGACTCGAATCCGGCGAGGTGATCATTGCGATAGGGCCGTGGAGGTCTTACCGAGTCGAATTTAACCTATAGGGGTACCCGGCGCGTCCGCTAGTATTTTTCTTCGTGTTGTTGACACGGAAATTTACCGGAGGACGCAGCTTGAGTGCGATTCCAGGCCCTCAAGAGAGATCTTTTGGGTCTTACCTTCGTATCCAGGATAATACGGCATCCGGATGTGCCTAGTCGGCTGAACGATCTAGGGTAAAGATGTGTATACATCATGTGTTAGAGTGGCAGGGACTACTCACTCGCGAATATTGCCTCGAGATTTTTTCGAGTAAAGAAATTTTCCTTGTTGTTTTTACACATGAGGATTTTTGCATTTGTGTTTTCCTGTTCATACGAGAGAGTTTTCGTGTCTGGAAGTCTTGTTGTGCCTATACGAAAGAAATTTCGTGTCAAGGGGTTTCATGCGAAAGAGTTTTCGCGTCTTGATATGTCCATACGAAAGAAATTTTGTGTTATGGAGCTTATGCGAAAGAGTTTTCGCGTCTTGATATGTCCATACGAAAGAAATTTCATGTTATGGAGTTTATGCGAAAGAGTTTTCGCGTCTTGATATGTCCATACGAAATAAATTTCATGCCAGGGATCCTACCCGAGGGGATTTTCGAATTTGATGAGGTATGCAATGATGTCATTGCGCACTTGTTTGTTCTGGCTTCTCCCGATGGGATGTGACAGAGCGGAGCAGAGCGTGATGGCCCACCTTGTCAGCCTTTGACCGGAAACGAGAGGTCGTTTCCGGTTTTCCCGTGAGCCACGCGCCGTAAATGCGCACGATCTGCTGTAAAGATCGTGGCAGAGGTAACTGTGTGGCGTCGCCTCGTTTCCACTCCACGCGTGGCAGCCGCGATGGGTGTCACTAAAAGTGCAATATGGTCAACTAGAGGGGGGGGGGGTGAATAGGTGACCTACAAAGTTTACTTCTTTTTCACTTTTAATGGGGGCTTTAAGAAAGTAAATGCTTGATTACCTAAATGTGAAACTAAGTGAACACCCTAGGTGGTACGAAGCAAGTAGCAGCGGAAATAAAGGAACGGTACAAGATAACAACAAGTGAAAAACACGGAGACAAGGATATGTTTCCCGTAGTTCCTTCTTGAAAGAAGTACGTCTACGTTGGAGAGGTGGGGAGCCACCTAGGCGCTCCTCAATAGCACGGATGTGAACACCTTGTTCTCCTTGAGCTTCTCCGGTGAGGGAGATTCTCGTTTCCACTATGAGGTCGACTTGAAGGCGTTGACCAAACCTTTACAAGGGGTTGAGGCTACTCCACAAGTGAGATGGAGGCTCTCAACAATCGAAGCTTCTTCCTACAAGGTGGAAGCTACAAGCACTAGGGTTTCCCTTGGATGACAAAGCAACCAAGAGATTACAAGATCCCAAGAGTTGTGGTGTGGGTACACACGTTTTGGCTTGGTGGAAAGGTAGATCTAGTCCTCCTCCATGAGATCCTTGAAGGGCATCGAGTTTGGTTGGAGGAGGAGGGAGATCGGGGAGTTTTGAGCTCTACAACAATGGGGGAGAGAGAGAGGAATGGACGAGCTGCTTATCTAGAGGAAGAAGACAGCTATTTATAGGCTCCTCCAAAATCTGACCGTTGCAGTCCTGCGGGACCGGAATATTCCGGAGTAAAGGCCGGAAATTTCCGGTGTGTCTTGGCCGGAAATTTGAATTCTCCGGGGGGCGGATATTTGAAATATCCGGGGGCGGAAATTTCCGCCCCAATACTCCGCCCCCATCTATGTGCGCAGGCATCAACTTGTTGATGAAAAACTGCTAAGGACCAGGGGCCGGATATTTGCTCCGGAAATTTCCGGGGCAAATTTCCGCCCCACCTTCTGTGCGCGGGCATCAACCAATGATGGAAAAATTGATAAGGACTTGATGACTGGAATATTGAAATATCCGGGGGGCGGATAATTGAAATGTCCGGGCCCGGAAATTTCCGGACAGAATTTCCGCCCCCATCTTTGTGCGCGGGCAACTTGTAATGATCCAATTTCTGCTAAGTCCCAGAGGGCCGGATTTTTGCACCGGAAATTTCCGGGGCAAATTTCCGCCCTGGCTTCTGTGCGCGGGCAGGAAAGTACTTAGTCGTTTTCGTGAGTGCCAGGAAGGGGGCCGGAAAATTCCGGTGTGGGGGCCTTATAATCCGCCCTTTAAGTTCCGGAATTTCCGGCCTGCATACTGAAAAATCCGCTGGCAGTAATTCCAGAATATAGTTCTTCTCTTTGATCTTTTGATGAGAATATAACAATGATCATCTGAGATATTAGCTGCACAGTCTAAACAACATTGTTAGATAGGATATATCCGTGTTATCATTATCACCAAAATCATTAGAGGGATCATGAGCTTTCAATCTCCCCCTTTTTGGTGAATGATGACAACACGGGTATTTGCGGGGAAGTAAACTAACAATGCAAGATACGAAAACATCACAGATAGCATATATAGGAGACATGCCTCCTAATAATAATAGTTCACCAACAAATAACGAGTACGATAGAATAACGAGTACGATAGAACGAAGTTCGAAAAGACGCACGAAATGATAGAAAAAAGGCAAATGAAGAGCGAAACCCTCCCAAGCAAATGCCCGCGATCATCTAGATCTTCTCCCCCTTTGGCATCAGGATACCAAAAAGAGAAAAGAGAGAGCTACGTCCCATGGAGCAAACTCTAGGCCTGTGTGTCCTCTTCTTCCTCTTCTGCTTCATCCTCGGTGACATCCTCCACGTCCTCATCATCATCCACACCGATGTCCCAGTCAACGTCGCGGTTGTTCCAGTTCTTGTAGGCAATCCTGGGAGGAGGAAGTGGTGGCACATTGGGGGCAGCAAGAGCAGTCATGATGTGATGCTGGTTCTCGAGGATGCTGTGGCGCTCCACATAGGCGCTGTAGTTCTCCTTGTGGAGGCACACATTCATGCACAGCACCTTCTCAATTGCGCGAACAAGCCAAGAGCGCTTCTTCTTGCCAGGAGGAGGAGGACGCATGCGAGGATCACGGTGGCCTTGACCTGTGGCACCCACATCATGTGCAGCCTGCTGAATGTGGGCAGCCTTCTTGTACAGGGTGACGTCCTTGTGCTCCTCACAGTCAAGCTCAAGGTCCTCACGAAGTGCTGCGGGATAGCGGGCCTTGATGAGCTTCATAATATAGGGAGCATATGGAGGCACTTTGCGGTGGAAGAGAGCAAAGTGGATCTCATGGAAGATGAAATCCATCACATCAATCTTGTGGGCCTCCATGTCAGTCATGTCGCTCTCAGTGAAGGTCAAGAAGGCGTGGTGCATGAGGTTGACCAAGCCACCACGAATAGCATCATTATTGCCACCACTTGGGGCAATAGACTCCCGGAACATGCGCAGCAGGATGTCATATATGGGATACAGCCCTTTGGCCGAGCCAATCACACCTGTGGAGACATACAACTCAGCCAACTTGTTCTTCTCATACTCAACCCCGTGAATATGCATGCGGTGACCCTGGGGAGTGTTGAGGCCAGAAAAAGGATACCCAAGCTCAGAAGCAAAGTCATGGAAGTTGGCTGTGAGCAAGTGAGGGCCAGACATCCAGGACATCCCAATTTCTTCAGAATCATCAATGACAAGTGTGGCATAGAACTGCTGAATGAATGTGGTATTGTAGGAGCACCTAGTCTCCATGAGCGGACGCAGACCAAGAACCTCAGCTAGCTGAACAGAGTTGTTGAAGTAGGCGGGGTTGGCAGCCAGATGAGCAAAGTTGATCACCTTCATGGGGCACACGGGCTTGCTCATCACAGTGTACACCTGCTTGAATAGGGTCTCCTGCTCAACATGCCAAAAGCATGAATCAATGGTGGGGTCCTGAGGACCCTCTGTGTACCATGCCTTGGCCCTCCATGCCTTGAACTCCAGAATGGACATGGTGCCCACGTTGAGAGTGGCCTTGCCTTGCTGTCTGCCGGCCTTGCGGGCAGCCCTGTCAGCATCACGTTGACGCTCATAATCTCTCTCAGCATCCCTCGCATGCCGGCGAGTCTCATTATCCTCAACATAAGTCCCCTCTTCATTTTCTGTCAGGTGGCGGAGGCGCTTGCGGGTACTGAGCAGCTTGCCGGACCTAGAGCTTGAACCATCTGCGAGGAAGGCAGAAAAAGATGCAAAGAAAACCAAACAAGAATAAAAAACGGGGGCTCACGACTTGAGAAAATGAAGCAAGGAGATGACTGTTCGAGATTCAGTACAGGCCGGAAATTCCGGTCAAGGATGCGGAAATTCCGCAGGGCGGAAATTCCGGCCTCAGGGAAATTTCCGGGGGGCGGAAATTCCGGTCCTGTGGCGGAATTTTCCGGCCTGCGAAATTTTCGAATCCAGATCTGAATCTGGGCCTGGAACGAATCTAGAATGAGAAATCTAGTACAAAGATGAATCCTAGAGGATAGGTGATACGTGTGTGAACAAGGAACCGTGCTAAACCATGAGGAACACTAGATAGGAGAACAACGCATCTAATCAATCCAAAATTGCGGAGAAAACGTACACATACCGGGATCCATGAACAGGAACGGACGTGCGGTCTCTTGATCCGCAAAAGATGAGTAGATGACGAGGAGGGGAGGCGAAGGTGCCTCCCGGAAGTCTCGGAGGCGGCGGCGGCGGCTGGAGGCGAGTGGGGGCGAGGGGAGGGAAGCAACCTGGAACTGCTCCCTCCCGTCGCCCTTATATAGTCCCAGACCAACCACACCGGAAATTTCCGGTATTAAGTCCGGATATTCCGGGGGCCGGAAATTTGGGCCGGAATATTCCGCCCAAATATCCGGTGTGCCCTCTGCGAGCGGGCACGCGGGATATTTGGGGGACTATTCGAGTCCATTTTCGAACCCCGGAAATTTCCGGGGCTTAAGGCACGGAATATTCCGGGCCCCGGAAATTTACCCCGGAAATTTCCGCTCCAATTTTCCGGTGTGCCTTCTGCGAGCGGGCACATTGGAAATGGGCGAAATTTCTGGGACAAATGTCTGGGGGCCGGAATATTCCGGGCCCTAGGCCGGAATTTCCGGTGTTCCCACGCCATCCGAGTTTTTGTGGAAGATGGAACAAGTCGTGAGCCTCCAAAAACGAAAACCACAAACAAACGCACGAACACGAAGAAAACATCAAAATCACATCAAATACAAATTCAAAGGAAAAAGTTGGTGGCCGAAGCCACCGTGTTTGAGTGATACCAAGGAGCCGCGAAGATGTATCTTGGACTCAAAAGTATAACTCACGTTTTAAGCACAATAAGTCACAAATTGACTAGATATGCATGACGTTTTGATTGTTTTACGCATGATAGGTGGAGTGTTTGTTCATGAGTTGAACTACGCTCCCCCTATGTCCATGCCTACATCTAGACTAGATAGCACATATAGTGAAGGTACTCATGCAAGGGTTCAAGAGAAGTTAGACGCATCGATCACATTTAGTTCATTCCTCAAACCCCGAAATCTTGGTTCATCAAGGGCCTTCGTGAAGATATCCGCGAGTTGATCCTTGGTCGCAACATAGGAGAGGTCAATATCACCCTTCTCAACATGATCCCGAATAAAGTGATGCCGTATCTCAATGTGCTTCGTCTTGGAGTGAAGAACGGGATTGTAGGCGATCTTGATGGCACTCTCATTGTCGCACAAGAGAGGAACGTTGTCGAAGATGATGCCATAATCTCTCAATGTTTGCCGCATCCAAAGTAATTGAGGACAACAACTCGCCGCGGAGATGTATTCGGCCTCAGTGGTGGAGAGAGCAATGCAGTTTTGCTTCTTGGAAGACCAACATACCAATGAGCGGCCAAGAAATTGACAACTTCCGGATGTAGATTTCCTATCCGTCTTCTCTCCCGCATAGTCCGCATCCGAATACCCAATGAGCTGAAAGCTTGAACCCTTGGGATACCAAAGACCAAAGTTTGGGGTATGAACTAAATATCGAAAGATACGCTTAACCGCTTCAAAATGACTTTGTCTCGGGGAGGCTTGAAACCTTGCACATTTACCAACGCTATACATAATATCGGGTCTAGATGCACAAAGGTAGAGCAAAGAGCCAATCATGGAGCGGTATACCTTTTGATCTACCTCTTTACCATTCGGGTCGGGTTTCAAGTCAATAGTCGTGGACATGGGAGTCTTCATAGGTTTGGCATCGTGCATGTTGAAGCGCTTGAGCATGTCTTGAGTATACTTGGCTTGCTTGATGAATGTGCCTTCGGGATGTTGCTTGATCTCAAAGCCAAGAAAATACTCCAATTCTCCCATCATTGACATCTCGAATTTATCCGTCATAAGCTTGCAAAACTCATCATTGAATGCGACGTTAGTAGAACCAAAGATGATATCATCCACATAGAGTTGGCATATGAACAAGTCACCTCCAACCTTTTTGGTGAAAAGGGTGGGATCGATTAAACCAACATTGAACCCACGATCTACCAAAAACTCTTTAAGGTGCTCGTACCACGCACGTGGAGCTTGTTTAAGCCCATATAGCGCCTTATCGAGTTTGTAGACATGATCGGGGTGGTTGGGATCTTCGAAACCCGGAGGTTGCTTGACATAAACCAACTCGTGGATGGGACCATTCAAAAATGCACTTTTAACATCCATTTGTTGCAATTTAAAGTTGTGATGAGAGGCATAAGCAAGTAAGATGCGAATAGATTCAAGACGAGCAACGGGAGCGAATGTTTCACCGAAATCGACACCTTCGACTTGAGAGAAACCTTGAGCAACCAATCTAGCCTTGTTGCGGATGACGATGCCGTCCTTGTCTTGTTTGTTCTTGAAGATCCACTTAGTGCCGATGACGTTCTTGCAATCTTTGGGTCTTGGCACCAATTTCCACACCTTGTTGCGCTCGAAATTGTTGAGTTCTTCGTGCATAGCTTCAAGCCAATCTTGATCTTCAAGAGCTTCATAGACCTTCTTTGGCTCAATGTGAGAGACGAATGCATGCGCTTTGCTAAAATCCGCTAGTTGCCTCCTTGTGACGACCCTTCCACGAACTTGTCCAAGAATCATGTCCTCCGTGTGACCGGCACGAGCAAGATTATCTAGTCTTCTCTTTGCCCTACGAGCTAGCATCTCCTCCAAAGTTTCCTTGGATAGTACTTGATCATCACCTTCATCATCGGAGACATGACCACCTTGATCTTGATCATCAACGGGAGGTGGATCCCTTATGTTCCTAGTTGTATCATCACCATGTGTATCTTGTTCCTCATTGTGAGCTTGGCCTTCATCATGAGCTTGACCTTGATTGTTAGCTTGGCCTTGTGGTGAAGCGTGAGGGCTTGGTGCATCTTGTTGGGTAGCTTGGTTATCAATGGATGTAGTCAATGGCTCCACTTGAGTGGGGCATAGTCCTTCTCCCTCCGTCATCCGGTAACCCTCAATGGGGATTATTTCACCAATCCCCATTCTTCTTATGACGATGGGAGGAATTGCATCTCCTACAATACCATGATTTATACGGCCCCCTTGGGACCCATTATCCTCATCAAATACCACGTCTATAGCTTCTTCAACTTGTCCGGTGGACTTGTTATAGACTCTATAAGCATGAGCGTTTGAGGCATAGCCAACAAAGATACCCTCATAGGATTTAGTCTCGAACTTTGACAAGCGTTTCCCTCTCTTGCGAATGAAGCATTTGCATCCAAAGACCTTGAAGTATGAAACGTCCGGCTTCTTGCCCGTGAGAATCTCATACGGGGTCTTGTTCAAGATCTTGCGGAGATATAATCGGTTGCTAGCGTGACAAGCGGTGGAGACGGCCTCGGCCCAAAAATTATAAGGAGAAGAGAACTCCGCAATCATGGTTCGAGCCGCATCCATAAGAGTCCGATTCTTTCTCTCCGCCACACCATTTTGTTGAGGAGTGTAGGGAGTGGAATATTGATGAGCAATGCCTTCCTCACTAAGAAATCCCTCTACGGTGTAGTTCTTGAACTCGGAGCCATTATCACTTCGGATAGCCATGATGCTTGTATTATGTTGTCTTTCCACCAAAGTGATGAACTCGATGACCCGCTTTTGAGTCTCACTCTTTCTCTTGAAGAAGTACACCCAACAATATCGTGAGTAATCATCCACAATCACCAAGCAATACTTCTTGCCTCCAAGACTATCATATGATAGAGGACCAAAGAGGTCCAAGTGAATGAGCTCAAGGATTCTTGATGTGGTGATGTTCGTCTTGGTGGGATGTGCTTCTCCATGTTGCTTTCCTAGAACGCAAGAGCTACACACACGATCTTTGGCAAACTTAGCATTTGTTAGTCCTAGAACGTGATTGCCACTTTGAAGGTCATGCAACGTCCTCATATTGGTGTGGGCTAACCGGCGATGCCATAGCCAACCCACATCAACTTTAGCCATTAGGCATGTCGCGGCACACGTGTCTCCTTTGGAGAAGTCCACTACATACATGCCGTTCTCGACATGCCCAACAAAGGCTACTTTAAGAGTCGTTTCCCAAGTGACAATCACATTCTCCTTATTAAAGAAAGAGGTAAAACCACTTTTAGCAAGTTGAAGAACCGAGATGAGATTGTAGCCAAGGGACTCAACAAGAAGAACATTCTCAATTGACAAGTCATTTGAGATTGCTACCTTGCCTCGTCCCAATACCTTTAGTTCGGAGTTGTCACCAATAGTAACGCAATTGAGATGAGGTAATGGAGGATGAATATCACTCATTGCGTCATTGCTTCCGGTCATATGTTGGGATGCACCACTATCCACCGTCCATTTGCTCGAACCGGAAGCACTTCCCTACAATAGATTAGTTTCTTGATTTAGGGACCCATCTTTGAATGGGTCCTCTCATGTTAGCGACAAGGGTCTTAGGAACCCAAATACTCCAATGATAATCGTCACCATAAGAAGTACCAACATATTTAGCATATACATGACCATCTCTAGACTTCATAAGAACATAAGATGGATTATATTTCCCGGCAAAGTTATTGTGAGTGGTGCTCCCCCTAGAGGTCTCACCACCCACAATGGTGTTGGTCTCCTTCCTTTTGGTCACCTCTCCCTCTTTCACAAATCTTACTTCTTGTGAGGGGGAGGTGACTCTCTTCTTGTTCTTCTTCTTGTACTTCTTCTTTGACTTGGCTATATAGCCAAGTCCCTCCTTTCCATTGTTGGCACGTTGAGAAGCAATCTCATGGGGACTCTTCTCATTTCCTACAAGATTAGTTGTACTACAAGCATTGCTAGGCAAGACATTCAAGCTAGAAAGTGAAGTGGATACAACTTGCTTGTTTGATTGTTGAGCTAGAAGATTGTCACGAGATTTGGTTAACTTGTCATGAATTTCCTTAAGAGACATGAACTCCTTTTCAAGTTTTTCATAACGAGTGCCAAGTTCCTCGTGAGCAATTCCTAGCTTCAATTCTTCATGTTCAAGAGTTTTAATTAAGGCAAGAGATTGAGCATTTTCCTTCCTAAGCTTAGAGACACTTATGGCAAAGTTTTCTTCAAGACAAGACAATTTCTCCTCAAGTGAGGCACGAATGGAACGCTCATTATCAAGTGCTTTTTCAAGCTCTTGCTCATTGCAAGTGTGACCTCCATGGCTTTCTAAGGTCATGATGATCTCCTCCTTTTCATCAACAAGAGAGTTAGCCTCATCAAGTTGCCTCAAAAGGGAGTTCACCTTTTCCTTAGTCTCACCTTTAAGGCTAGATAGCCATATGCTTAACTCATTAGACTCACTATCCTCCTCACAAGCATTTTCAACACAATCCAATAACGAAGGAGGGTTAGTGACAATGGTCTTGGAGTTGGGAGAGCATACCGAAGTGGCTTTTGCCATAAGACATGTAGGTCGGGTAGCCACATTCTCATTGGGGGATTCGAATAGAGAGATCGAAGGTGATGATGCGGTGGCCTTGGCGATGTGAGCAACTCCAACTACCTCATCTTCTCCTTCATCTCCGGAGATGTAAGTCTCAAGAACCGCCCCTTCTTGAACGTAGAGAGCCCTTGGCACCTTCCCTGCAAAGTTCTTGTTTTGAGGAGGCTTGGTCTTGTTCTTGCGAACGAGCTTGCCTTCGTTTTCTTCTCTTGGCTCAAAGGGGCACTCCTTCACGAAGTGGTTAGCGCTACCACAATTGTAGCATGTCCTTGGTCGCTCCCCCTTCTTCTTGTAGTTCTTGTTTCGTGGAGGCCTTGGAGATCCGGCCTTGTGAGCTTCCCATCTCTTCCAATATCCATGCATAGCAAGGGCAATGCACTTGTGAGATCCCGTGTAAGTATCTTCATAGTCTTCCTCATCATCATCATCTTCTTCACTTTCATCAACCCGAGCCATTGCCTTCGACTTCAATGCAAGGTTGGTAGACTTTCCTATCCCTCTAGAGCGAGCTAGAGCATCATCCACACTCTTGTGTGAGAGAGAGATTGCGATGAACTCACTAAGAACACCAATGGAGTTGAGAGTGTTGTAGTCCGCTCTTGTCCGGATACTAGTGGCGAGATTCTTCTCGAAGGGTGTGATAGCCTTGACAAATTTCCTCTTTATCCACTCATCGGTGATCTCTTCCTTGCCAAAGTCCCTCAGTTGATTGGCGAGAGTGACAACTCGTCTATAGAGCTCTTCAGGAGTCTCATCCTCTTGCATAACGAAGTTCTCAGAGTTGTCAATGGCCACATCATACTTGGAAGACTGAATACTAGCATTTCCTTGAAACAAAGTATCAAGTTTGTCCCAAGCTTCCTTGGCGGTCTTGCAACCGCGGATGTGAGTGAGATGCTCCCTTGGGAGAGCCTTCTGGATAATAACGAGAGCAGTTTTGTTGAGTTGAGATTCAACATCCTCCCTTGGAGTCAAGTTGCTTGGGTCATGAGGATGAAATCCATGGATCACGCTTCTCCACAATGCCGTACACGATCCTGAAATGTGAGATTCCATTTCAAACTTCCAAGAGGAAAATTCGTTAGTGTTAAGGATGGGTGGAACTTCAACATTAAGGATGTGTGGCATGGAAACGATTGGGTGGATAGAATCATAGTTTTGTGGTGGTGGAAATTTTGAATTGGACCCCGAACCATTAGCCGTTTGAGACTTGGATCCACCGTCACTCTCCTTAGCTTTGGCTTTAGCCTTTTGTGCGGCTTTAGCCTTAGCTTTGGCAATGTTCTCTTCGATTTCGGAAATATCCGGATTTGTTTCCTCATCCGAACTATCCTCATCGGTGACATGGGGAGAGTGAGACGGCCCCTTGGTTCTACCCATCATGTTCTCCAACATCTTCTTGATGGAGGAAACCTCCGTGACCACACTAGAGCTAACCTTGGACAATTGGGTTTGAATGGTACAAACCGTTGTCTCTAGGTTGGCTATAGTGTCGGCCATTTTGGAGAGCTCCTCCTTAGAAGATTCGGGATCATCTCCGTTGACCATGATTACTCTTAGGCGGTTAAGCCCGATAAAAGAGCCGTGGCTCTGATACCAATTGAAAGTGCAATATGGTCAACTAGAGGGGGGTGAATAGGTGACCTAAAAATTTTACTTCTTTTTCACTTTTAATGGAGGCTTTAAGAAAGTAAATGCTTGATTACCTAAATGTGAAACTAAGTGAACACCCTAGGTGGTACGAAGCAAGTAGCAGCGGAAATAAAGGAACGGTACAAGATAACAACAAGTGAAAAACACGGAGACAAGGATATGTTTCCCGTAGTTCCTTCTTGAAAGAAGTACGTCTACGTTGGAGAGGTGGGGAGCCACCTAGGCGCTCCTCAATAGCACGGATGTGCACACCTTGTTCTCCTTGAGCTTCTCTGGTGAGGGAGATTCTCGTTTCCACTATGGGGTCGACTTGAAGGCGTTGACCAAACCTTTACAAGGGGTTGAGGCTACTCCACAAGTGAGATGGAGGCTCTCAACAATCGAAGCTTCTTGCTACAAGGTGGAAGCTACAAGCACTAGGGTTTCCCTTGGATGACAAAGCAACCAAGAGATTACAAGATCCCAAGAGTTGTGGTGTGGGTACACACGTTTTGGCTTGGTGGAAAGGTAGATCTAGTCCTCCTCCATGAGATCCTTGAAGGGCATCGAGTTTGGTTGGAGGAGGAGGGAGATCGGGGCGTTTTGAGCTCTACAACAATGGAGGAGAGAGAGGAATGGACGAGCTGCTTATCTAGAGGAAGAAGACAGCTATTTATAGGCTCCTCCAAAATCTGACCGTTGCAGTCCTGCGGGACCGGAATATTCCGGAGTAAAGGCCGGAAATTTACGGTGTGTCTTGGCCGGAAATTTGAATTCTCCGGGGGGCGGATATTTGAAATATCCGGGGGCGGAAATTTCCGCCCCAATACTCCGTCCCCATCTCTGTGCGCAGGCATCAACTTGTTGATGAAAAACTGCTAAGGACCAGGGGCCGGATATTTTCTCCAGAAATTTCCGCCCCACCTTCTGTGCGCGGGCATCAACCAATGATAGAAAAATTGCTAAGGACTTGATGACCGGAATATTGAAATATCCGGGGGGCGGATAATTGAAATGTCCGGGCCCGGAAATTTCCGGACAGAATTTCCGCCCCCATCTCTGTGCGCGGGCAACTTGTAATGATCCAATTTCTGCTAAGTCCGAGAGGGCCGGATTTTTGCACCGGAAATTTCCGGGGCAAATTTCCGCCCTGGCTTCTGTGCGCGGGCAGAAAAGTACTTAGTCGTTTTCGTGAGTGCCAGGAAGGGGGGCCGGAAAATTCCGGTGTGGGGCCGGATAATCCGCCCTTTAAGTTCCAGAATTTCCGGCCTGCATACTGAAAAATCCGGTGGCAGTAATTCCAGAATATAGTTCTTCTCTTTGATCTTTTGATGAGAATATAACAATGATCATCTGAGATATTAGCTGCACAGTCTAAACAACATTGTTAGATAGGATATATCCGTGTTATCATCATCACCAAAATCATTAGAGGGATCATGAGCTTTCAGTCACGTCACCAGATCTACGGCTCAGAACGATTTGGCTCGCGTATAAGTAATTGCCCTTAGGTGGAAAGTAAATCATCCTGGCCATTTTCTCTCCTTCTTCCACCTCGCGCACACTTCCTTTCCCTGCAAGCACCTACGAGCTCCCACGGCTGGAGGGAAGAAGCGCGGCGCTACCGCGTCGTCATCGAAAGCTGCTGAAGATGTCCCCGCGCCACCCGCCGTGAGGACGAGCGACTGGCGCTCCCCCAGCACCACCAACAAGAGCATCAAGGAGATGTAGAGGGAGGGGCTGCTGCCCCCCGAAGGCGACAAGCACGTTCGCCCGAGCAAGAAAAAGGAGGTACCAAATCCCCGCGCGAACGAGCGCGTGATTTTCGCGGATCACGTCTCGCGCGGCCTCTCTCTCCCTCTCCATCCTTTCCTCCTTGGATTGTTGTATGTCTACGGCATACAGCTTCATGATATGTCTCCAAATGCGATTCAGCACATCTCGTGCTTTGTCGTACTTTGCGAGTGCTTCTTAGGCATTCGCCCGCACTGGGGCCTCTGGAAGTCCCTGTTCAAAGTGCGGGTCTTCCATGAAAAGTCGCGGCTAGGCGACCAGCTGGGAGAGCCACTCCGCACCGGCGGCTTCGGGATCCAGACAAAGACGGACAACTCCTATCTGGAGATGCACTTCGTCGACTCCGCACAAGGGTGGCGGAGGAAGTGGTTCTATGTCGCCGACAACAGCGCGGGTGGAGCTCACGAATTCCACCCGTTCGCCGTTTTGAAGCGAAGGAAGTCCTGGGCGCACAGACTCACTGTCGAGGAGAGCCGGATCGTCTCCCCGCTACTCGCGGAAGTGGCGAACCTTCGCGATCAGACGATGGGAGTCGCGTTGTTTGGCCTGCACCTGGCGAGCGTCTTTCTTCGGTGTAGGATTCAGCCTCTACAAGAGAGGCCGTCGACTATGTGGGAGTACCAGGGCATTGAAGACCCTAGCCGCGCCTGCCAAGATATCCTCTCGAATGCCGAATTCGAGAAGAAGATTGCGGTTATCACCAAGCTGAAGGTGGGCGAGCCCTTCGCCACCTGCTCTCTTGAGCCATTCGAGGCTTCAAAGCCCCCTCCATCTGAAGTAAGTTTTCTTCTTGTCTCTTCTTTATTATTTTTGTCACTCGAGAATCTATCGACTGAGTTTTCTCTTCTTTTCTTCTTCTTTTGTAGAGTTTGAAAACAACAACGTGCTACCCGCCAGTCTCGGCTGAGGATGCCTCGGACCTATTAGCGAGCAATGTTGAGGCCGCTCTCGACACCAGTGTTGCTGAGGGCGACTCGGAGCTCCGAGCACGGCTCTTCAGACAACGTGGAAGAGTCGGGTAGCAATCAACTCTATCACCGCAAGCGCCGCAGGCAGGGGGATGATGAGGCTACCTCCAAAGATAGTTCTTTGGGTGGCCGATCCGACAAGGCGAAAGAGCCTCTCCTGGTGACGCCTCTGAATGTGCTTCCTCCTTCGGCCCCCAAGTCGAAGGTCACTACCGCCAGGAATGTGGACATTCTGGATGACGATGACGAGGACAAGTGAGTTTGTTGTTCTTTAGTCGAGAATCTTTCCCCTTTTCTTTGTATCTTTGTTTGATAATTCCATTTCTTCCGTAACAGCCTCCAAGCCATCCCTCTATGAAGAGGAAAAAGGCAGTCGCGAGCGAAACTCCAGCTGCGGAGGCCATCCAAAAGTCTCCAAGTCCCGCACAAGCAGCCGCAGCTCCAGATTACGGGTTGCCTGGCTTCGCAGGTGGAGCCTCGGCGATCAAAGAGATTTCGGGTAGCTCGGCGGACCCTCTGTCCATCGCCCAAGGCCAGGTAATTTTCATGGCGTCCTCCATATTTTCTGCTTTGCTTGATTATGATTTCTATCGGGTGCACGACAGTGCTCCCGATGGGAGTAGCCCCCGAGGCCGTGGTTAATCGCTTGCGATTGACCACAGACTCAAGTCTAAGCTTCTTCCTTTCTTGCTTTTCTTGATTTTATCGGGTGCAGGGCAGTGCTCCCGATGGGAGTAGCCCCCGAGGCTATACTCGAATGTGTACAGTCGTGAATAGGCTCAAGAGATTTCCCACCCTAACTCGAACTTTGTCTTGCGCTTTTGTAGTCTCTTCTCGACTCCCTTGCTACCATCGGTCGTCGAGTGCTCTCAGCTGAGGTGGATTGCGCTTCCCTTTGGGTGGATCGTGATCGACTCATCCAGGATGGCCAATCTCTTAAAGGTAGGTTAACCCACTCCTTTTGTTTTTTCCGTTAATCACGAAAATTGCTTAAGCTGTATCTGTTGCTTTGTAGCCCAAGTTACTCGCTTGAAGATCGAGAAAGCTGAAGCTGTCGCTCGGGTGAAAACCCTTGAGGCTGAGTTGGACTCCTCCCGAAAGGAGCTGGATCGCAAGCATTCAGCTGACTCCGAGGGTAAGCTTGTCGAAGCTCAAGAGGTGCTGAAGCAACTGGAGGAGGCAGGTGCCAAACATGACAGCGACCTTGTTGGCATCATCCGCCCCTTGGCTCAGAAGTTCACGGGTAAGTCATTCTTGATTATCTCTCTGCTGCCATGTACCTTAACTTTGTCTTTCGGGAATTGACGATATCCCCTTCTTTTTTGTAGATGTCCTTGGGGTAGCGCTGGAACTGCCTGGGAGCCAGCGAGTGGATGCCCTGATGGACTCCTTTACCCAGCTCCAGGGGCATGCGAATGGAGTCTGCTCCCTCGTTGGTGAAGCCACCCGAGTGCTGACGCAGTTCCACGAGCGCCTACTGGCGGATGCAGTGGTTCCGCCTACGCTGGGCGTCCTTCTGAAAGTTTTCTTGGAGGATGAAAATCTCCTCCAGAATTATTCAGTCGCCCAGTCTGAATGCGGAGCTAGGACAGCTATCCAATTTGCACTGGCGCACGGAGTCTCGGACCTGGAGAAGGTGTACTCGAGCCTTCCTACGACGATGTTACAGGCAGAAAGGTAGCGCTCCGTCCCTTTGGCGCTCCTGCTGAGGTCCTTGCCAAGAAGCTCTCCGAAGTGCTTGCACGTGCTAGTCGCAAAGGGCAGCCTGCTGCGAGTGGCAGTACTTCTGCAGCGCCGTAGGCTAGTTTTTATTTCCTTTTGCTCGTCGATGTAATGAATCTTGGGATGTATTCCCGTATTTGCTTAATCAAAGTGTTTCTTGATACCTTGAATCCTTGATTGTTGCGATTAACTATTATGAGCTCCCGATGGGAGTAACCCCCGAGCACCTGATAAATAGGTGGTATGTTTCTCGAGTGGCGTCTTGTAGTGTTTATGAACTTGCTGCATTTCTTTCCAGGTAGTGGGTCCTAGCGCAGAATCTTTGAGTGGGTCTGTTGCGCGAGTGGATCCCCTTGTTGCTGTTGCTAGTACTTTTTCCTCGCTCCGTGATCGCGTTGCGGATGGCGAGCGCAAGCTGAAAGCGCTGCGGGGCGTGGCTAATGTTGCCAAGTCAAAGGAGAGACTCGCGGCTGATCGTGAAAAATTTGTGATGGAGGAGCTGGCGGCCGTTGCGAAGGATATGCTTTGTAAGCCCGCAAGCCCCCGAGTGTTTGGCTGCTTGCTTCCCTTTCTTGTTTTGTTGAGTTTGCTGAATTTTGCAGTTATTGAACCCGACGGTCCTTGCGAGACTCACTGGGTGGATACCCACATTTCTTATGAGGCTGGTAGCTCCAAACCACATGCAGCCAATTTTTGGTCAGACCGCAGTCGAGAATTCGTCTTGGCCACTTTGAAGTATTGGGCGAGCCAGGCAAAGGTTCTTCTGGAGTCATGTCGCGAGGCTCTTTCTGTTGTGCATCAGACGTTTTATCCATTGGGTACCATTCCAGAAGGATGGAGCGGTTTGATAAGGGTCTTTAGTCGAGTAGGAGAGGTTCGGGAGTGTGTTCGCCAGCAACTTTTTTGTGGAGCGCAGCTAGCACTCGCCTTTGTTCGGGTGTGGCATCCTGAGATCAACTTTAACTCGGTGGCGCAGCTTCCCGATTCTCCGGTTGACTTTTCTCCTCACTATGCGGTCGTCCAACCCGCAGCGGAGCGGATTATTCGACTGACTTCGGAGGAGATAGACCAAGTGCTAGCGCAGAGGACTGCTCACCGTCAGGTGTAATCGTAGGATGTAGAGATCCTGTAACCTTGTATAGCTCACTCGAGATTTTGTAAGGTGTTTTATAAGGTGTGAACCTTGTTGTACGTTGTATTTGAAAATTTTCATCTAATGCTTAGTTAGGCGTAGCCCCCGTGCGCTTGGGTTGTATACCTGTTGTTTTAGCATGTAAAATAAAAAACGTGAATAGCTATGGTTGAAGAACCATGTGTTTTATTGATATGGCTGAGAAGCCATGTATTTCCTCGAGCTACAAGATGGCTAGTATAGCCTTATTTTTTGCGAATAGAATAATCCTAAGGATAGAACTTGCGGAGATGCGCAACGTTCCATGGATTGGAGTAAATGTCACCGGTCTCTGGGTTCTTTAGTCGATACGTGCCGCCTGGGATAACTTCGTGTATTATGAAGGGTCCTTCCCACGGTGGCTCGAGCTTGTGTCCTTCCGTTTACTTGAGCCGCAGCACCAGGTCGCCTACCACTAAAGGTCTGTGCCGTATGCGCCGACTGTGGTAATTGTGCAGTGATTGCTGGTATACCGCCGATCTGGCGAGTGCGATGTCGCGAATTTCATCGAGTGCGTCCACGTCTTCTGCGAGTGTCCTGTTCGAGGTTTCTTCGCTGTACGCGATGACTCGGGGAGCGCTGAATTTGACGTCTTCGGGTAGGAAGGCCTCGGCTCCGTAGACCATGAAGAATGGCGTATAGTTTGTTGACCGATTTGGCGTTGTGCGAAGGCTCTAACTCCTCGGCCCAGTGCACTGCTGCTGGGTTCAGACGATCGAGTAGCCGCTTTTTTAGGACAGATGAGACTAATCCGTTGGATCGCTCGACTTGACCGTTAGTTTGCGGGTGAGCCACCGAGGCGAAGCTGAGAGTGATTCCCTTTTTCTCGCAGAATTCCTGTGTTTCCTTTGCTGTGAAGTTGCTGCCATTGTCGGTGATGATGTTGTGTGGTATGCCAAATCTACACACAATAGAGTCGAGGAATTTCACGGCACACTGGGCGCTGGCGGAGGTGACTGGCATAGCCTCGATCCACTTTGTGAATTTGTCAACTGCTACGAGCAGGTGCGTAGATCCTCCGGGTGTCGAATTGCGTTGCGGCCCTACCATGTCTAGGCCCCATTGTGCAAAGGGCCAGGCTATGGGGATCATGTGTATATCCTCCGGGTGTCGAATCTTTGGCAAGCATTGCATTTGTCGAGTAGGTCATTTGCGTCTCTGGCCGCCGTGAGCCAGTAGAATCCTGCTGTAACACCCGGGGGTTTCCCCAATTAGAACTTGTGTGTTTGTTTTTCATTTTCGCATCATCATGCATCATGCCATCATGTCATTAACTCACCCAATATTTAATTGATTGGAAATCTTAAATCTTCATAAAAATCAAAGTTGAGTTTGTGGCCTCAAAAATTATTTTCAATAGTGCAAAAACAATCTCTGGAAATTAATAAAAGAAAACAAAAAAAAAAGGTTGAGTGAGAGAGAGAGAGAGCAGCCCACCCACACCAGCCCATCTCCTCTCTCCCTTCTAGCCCACCACCGAGCCCACCCATCCCCCCATCGAGCCCACCTCCCTCTCTTCCTCCTCCGTACGTGGCTGACGCCAGCCATGGGGGGAAAAGCACCCCGAGTTACCTGCTCCCCCCCCCACCTTAAAGCCCCCTCTCCTCCCAAACCCTAACCCTAGCCTCCCTCTCTCCCATCCGCCGCCGCCAGCCAGCCCTCTCCTTCTTCCTCCTCTGTCCTTCTTCTTCTTCCAACCTCCACTTCCATGGCCGGAGATGGAGCTCTACGCACGGACGGCGTGGTTGCTGTGAAGGTTCCCCGTGTCCGGGAACGGAACCGTGATGTTCCCCTCTACCTCGACGTTGGGGGCGCACAGAAGGAGGAGCACCGGAGCCGACGTGATTCTCTCCGGCGACCATGGCCGGGAGGACTTGCGTCTGTATCTTTTCGACCTCGACACGCACCATGGCACGGCCCCTGCGACCTCGCCTTCGAGCCTCCCATGGTGAGCGCCCCTCTGGGAACTAGTTCCCCACCCCTCCATTGTGCTCTGGGAGCGACACCGTCGCGCGCCGCATGCTGCAAGTCGCCGGCGGACGCGTATTCTGTATCTGTCGGGCTACAGTTCCGTAATGTTCAGTTTCGTCAGGAAACCATCCGCGATCGTGACCCCATCTAGCGCAGTGCCTTCTATCCATCAACAATCAGCGCCGTGGCCCAGTGGCCAGGGCCTCTTGGCGCAGCACTCGCGGCGCGGGTTCGAATCCCACCCCTGGTAAAGCCACATCTTTTTTTCAGCCATTTTTCTTTAATCCCCGAAAGCCAAAAAAACAGAGCTGAATCTTTATTTGTAAAATCCCTAACAAATTGAAAAAATCTCCAATTTCAACGATTCAAATTTCTATGGATTCAGAATCTTGTGCTCTTTCTATTAGTCACAAAGTTGCAACATGTTTATGTAATAAATTTTGCACTAAATAATTAAATACAGAAAAGGCTATTAAAATTTGAAACTTTGGGAATTCATAACTTGAGTTCTGTTCACCCAAATTGAGCAAACTTGGGCTCTTAAAATTTGTCTTAACAAACTCTACACATTGGTATTTTATTTGGTCACAATTGAATTAAATTTGAACATGTTTATCTCTGTTTACTAAAAGGGGCAGAATAAAAATGCTTATGGGAAAATGCATAATAAATTCAATAATGATCCAAAAATTATGTTTAATAGCTCAAAATGTTCAGTGAAACATTTGCTACATGTTTTCAACAGTTTTCAATACAATTTGTTTACTGTTTTTCCTAATTAAAAGTGGTGCAATAATTCAATGCTTTAATTGAACCTTTTAAATTGCAAAATTCATAACTTGGGCAATTCATATCCAATTCCAACATGTAAAATATGTTTTCCATCCATTTTTCATGAACTTTGCAAATATAAACTTTGTTTTCTATTTTGAATAAATTAAATTGCTGAAAACAACTATTTCTTAATTAATGCATTTAAAATAGTCAATTTAATAACTTGCTCATCTAAAATCCAAATTCAACAAATGAAATATGTTTTCCATCTAAAATTTTGTGTTCTTTCCAAATATAAATTTTGTTATCTGTTTTGAACATTTAAAATTGGTGAAAACAAGAAACGTTTGTTTAAATCATTTAAAATGCCAAAGTTCATAACTTAATAAATAAAATTCCAAACTTGGTAAACAACATATCAAACTGAAGCTATTGTTGTTTTCTTATTGTTTTCATCATCCATGCATCATTCTAATCAACTTTCACATGATGGTTATTTGTAGATCATTTAATTCAACATTAATTCATGGGTTTTTCCATATGCAACCCAAATTGCATATGGGCCCATTTAAATATGTTTATCATGTCAACTAGTTTATCTTTGATGCATCCTTAAACTTGTCATGCATCCATATCTTGATCATGCTGGATCTTTTGCCGTAGAAGTAATTATTGCATCCGGTGTTTGTTCTAGTTCGTTGCTACTTCCCGGATAGGACGTTGAGATGATGTGAGCAACGACAAGTTCTTCGGATGTACCTCTACTTGCTGGATCTCAGGCAAGTATACTCACTTGCTACCTATGGCTGCCTTTCATCACTTGTTACCGATTCTTCCCGTTGCCTTTATTCTAGCCTTATGATTCGATGCTTGTGTCTCAATCCTATCATATGTTTACCTTGCAGCCATGATATAGCCTTCCTTCCACTTCCTATCAACTGTTGCTTGTTTACCTTGTTGGCCCTCGTGTCATAGTTGCATGCTTAGTATTGTTTGCGCTCAAGTCTTGTTGTCCGTCTTATCACCTGTTTAGTTTGATAGTTGGGTTTCAACTTAATCAACAACATGTTAATGTTTTGGGTAATAATAATTTGATGATAAGGCACCGGCAGGAGGCCCGGCGTGGTTTTGAGGCCTGCTAGTGTCGAACTTAATTAGGAAAAGGGTATTGTCCTCCGATCCATGATGAGTGCACTAACCGCATGTGGGAAGCGAGTATGAGCGCCCCCCGCAACTTTGATTCGATTCGCATCTCGTCCAAATCGCCTCATTTAGTTCGGGTTTTCCATTTGCCGCATGCATATGCAGGTGCGAACCCTTGGCGCCAGGGTGGTAACTTTTGTAGTCCGCATTTAGGGAGACACGTTCTTAGAGTGCTATGAGGGTCCCCTTTTCTTCGTGGGGCTTGATTAGCCGTGCGCTCAATTGCACGGGGTTCTTTGGGCTTGATGCGAAGAAGAGTTGGGTTGTGTTGAGTACCTCGCTTGGTGGGTTTGCTCCCCACCTGGCGTGTCATTCTTACGTGTACGGCCAAATTGGTGCATCCCTGCAGGGTTAAATCTTCTCGAGAAGCCGTGTTGTCCGCGGTTATGGATGACTTGGTGAAAGTGCTGGCTAACAAGTACTCAGACAACTTACACTTAACGATGATAACTTGACTAGTAATATAGATTACCTTCACCATAAAAATGAATGTAACCTTAATCAACCGTGTGAGTTTCCTTGGGTTGCTTCCTTAGTAGGGGGTAACATTGGATGGGTAATGTTTGGTGAGTAGTTGTAGTTGGTTCTGATACGCTTCTTATCCCTTTCTTTTAGCCGGATGTTGTAGCGCGTCTCTGTAGTTAGTTAGTGCAGCCCGCTGCCGCTTCTTTGCAATAATCCCTTCCTTCCGTTGTACCCAAAGTATTTGTATCTTGTGATGATTGGTTACGCTGGTATCTTGTGAGTATGGTTTATCCACTTGCCAGTACTTAACCGTACTGACCCACGAATCCTTTTCCGTGGCTGCATATTCCACATTGCAGTCAACAGGTTTGAAGTCTCACGACGTTAGCTTGGGAATCCCTCCGGCTTGGCCTGAGCAGGGATTGGACGCCATCGGTTATCTTCAGGACTCTTAGTCCAATTTGTATCTTGTCCGTAGTCGGACACTATGTTGTTTCTTCCGCTGTTATTTGGATCTTTGTATTGTGTTAGTTGTATCCTTGACTCGTTTGAGTCGTCTTGTATATATCTTTTCTGTTGTTGTTGCGGAATATTCGTGGACTGTTGTAATGTTATCACAAGTGGCAACCTAAAATCGGTTATTATGTGGATTTTGGCGGAAATGCTGAAATCTGCATAGTGCCCGATCTCGGGGCGTCACAAATGGTATCAGAGCATGGTTTCCGATTCCCGATATTGTTTCGATACGAATGGTTATCGAAGCAACGGGTCCGCAAAGCTTGTAGGATAACCTCGCTAACGGTCGTGTTTCTAGAGTGTCAAAAACTATTTGTGCAAAACCTGTTTTGGAAACATCTCAATAGGATTCTTGTTTTCTCCTTATCTCTATCTATTTCTCCTCCTACCCTATTTGTTTTGGAGTCTACTCTCGTACCTATCTTTCAAAGTTTTAGGATCCTACGTGGGTGGACGTTTTCTGAGCCTTTAACCTAATAGGTTCGATCATCAGAAGATTCCTGATGGAAGAACATCGTCGTCACTCCGAGCAAGAATCTCTTGTGAGTGGTGTCGAGAAGCCCTTGTTAGTGGTGTCGAGGAGATCAGTTGGGAGCATGAAGAATCGATAGTCGAACTTCTTTCCCCTCCCGGGTTAGTGGGTGGATTGCGAGGGCGCATTCCCTTGTTAGTGGTGTCGTCTGTAACACCCGGGGGTTTCCCCAATTAGAACTTGTGTGTTTGTTTTTCATTTTCGCATCATCATGCATCATGCCATCATGTCATTAACTCACCCAATATTTAATTTATTGGAAATCTTAAATCTTTATAAAAATCATAGTTGAGTTTGTGGCCTCAAAAATTATTTTCAATAGTGCAAAAACAATCTCTGGAAATTAATAAAAGAAAACAAAACAAAAAAAAAGGTTGAGTGAGAGAGAGAGAGCAGCCCACCCAAACTAGCCCAGCTCCTCTCTCCCTTCTAGCCCACCACCGAGCCCACCCATCCCCCCATTGAGCCCACCTCCCTCTCTTCCTCCTCCGTACGTGGCTGACGCCAGCCATGGGGGGAAAAGCACCCCGAGCTACCTGCTCCCCCCCACCTTAAAGCCCCCTCTCCTCCTCCCAAACCCTAACCCTAGCCTCCCTCTCTCCCATCCGCCGCCGCCAGCCAGCCCTCTCCTTCTTCCTCCTCTGTCCTTCTTCTTCTTCCAACCTCCACTTCCATGGCCGGAGATGGAGCTCTACGCACGGACGGCGTGGTTGCTGCGAAGGTTTCCCGTGTGCGGGAATGGAACCGTGATGTTCCCCTCTACCTCGACATTGGGGGCGCACAGAAGGAGGAGCACCGGAGCCGACGTGATTCTCTCCGGCGACCATGGCCGGGAGGACTTGCGTCTGTATCTTTTCGACCTCGACACGCACCATGGCAACGGCCCCTGCGACCCCGCCTTCGAGCCTCCCATGGTGAGCGCCCCTCTGGGAACTAGTTCCCCACCCCTCCCTTGTGCTCTGGGAGCGACGCCATCGCGCGCCGCATGCTGCAAGTCGCCGGCGGCCGCGTATTCTGTATCTGTCGGGCTACAGCTCCGTAATGTTCAGTTTCGTTAGGAAACCATCCGCGATCGTGACCCCATCTAGCGCAGCGCCTTCTATCCATCAACAATCAGCGCCGTGGACCAGTGGCCAGGGCCTCTTGGCGCAGCACTCGCGGCGCGGGTTCGAATCCCACCCGTGGCAAAGCCACATCTTTTTTTCGGCCATTTTTCTTTTATCCCCAAAAGCCAGAAAAACAGAGCTGAATCTTTATTTGTAAAATCCATAACAAATTGAAAAATGCTCCAATTTCAACGATTCAAATTTCTATGGATTCAGAATCTTGTGCTCTTTCTATTAGTCACAAAGTTGCAACATGTTTATGTAATAAATTTTGCACTAAATAATTAAATACAGAAAAGGCTATTAAAATTTGAAACTTTGGGAATTCATAACTTGAGTTCTGTTCACCCAAATTGAGCAAACTTGGGCTCTAAAAATTTGTCTTAACAAACTCTACACATTGGTATTTTATTTGGTCACAATTGAATTAAATTTGAACATGTTTCTCTCTGTTTACTAAAAGGGGCAGAATAAAAATGCTTATGGGAAAATGCATAATAAATTCAATAATGATCCAAAAATTATGTTTCATAGCTCAAAATGTTCAGTGAAACATTTGCTACACGTTTTCAACCTTTTTCAATACAATTTGTTTACTGTTTTTCCTAATTAAAAGTGGTGCAATAATTCAATGCTTTAATTAAACCTTTTAAATTGCAAAATTCATAACTTGGGCAATTCAAATCCAATTCCAACATGTAAAATATGTTTTCCATCCCATCTTTTATGAACTTTGCAAATATAAACTTTGTTTTCTATTTTGAATAAATTAAATTGCTGAAAACAACTATTTCTTAATTAATGCATTTAAAATAGTCAATTTAATAACTTGCTCATCTAAAATCCAAATTCAACAAATGAAATATGTATTCCATCTAAAATTTTGTGTTCTTTCCAAATATAAATTTTGTTATCTGTTTTGAACATTTAAAATTGGTGAAAACAACAAATGTTTGTTTAAATCATTTAAAATGCCAAAGTTCTTAACTTAATAAATAAAATTCCAAACTTGGTAAACAACATATCAAACTGGAGCTATTGTTGTTTCCTTATTGTTTTCATCATTCATGCATCATTCTAATCAACTTTCACATGATGGTTATTTGTAGATCATTTAATTCAACATTAATTCATGGGTTTTTCCATATGCAACCCAAATTGCATATGGGCCCATTTAAATATGTTTATCATGTCAACTAGTTTATCTTTGATGCATCCTTAAACTTGTCATGCATCCATATCTTGATCATGCTGGATCTTTTGCCGTAGAAGTAATTATTGCATCCGGTGTTTGTTCTAGTTCGTTGCTTCTTCCCGGATAGGACGTTGAGATGATGTGAGCAACGACAAGTTCTTCGGATGTACCTCTACTTGCTGGATCTCAGGCAAGTATACTCACTTGCTACCTATGGCTGCCTTTCATCACTTGTTACCGATTCTTCCCATTGCCTTTATTCTAGCCTTATGATTCGATGCTTGTGTCTCGATCCTATCATATGTTTACCTTGCAGCCATGATATAGCCTTCCTTCCACTTCCTATCAACTGTTGCTTGTTTACCTTATTGGCCCTCGTGTCGTAGTTGCATGCTTAGTATTGTTTGCGCTCAAGTCTTGTTGTCCGTCTTATCACCTGTTTAGTTTGATAGTTGGGTTTCAACTTAATCAACAACATGTTAATGTTTTGGGTAATAATAATTTGATGATAAGGCACCGGCAGGAGGCCCGGCGTGGTTTTGAGGCATGCTAGTGTCGAACTTAATTAGGAAAAGGGTCTTGTCCTCCGATCCATGATGAGCGCACTAACCGCATGTGGGAAGCGAGTATGGGCGCCCCCCGCAACTTTGATTCGATTCGCATCTCGTCCAAATCGCCTCATTTAGTTCGGGTTTTCCATTTGCCGCATGCATATGCAGGTGTGAACCCTTGGCGCCAGGGTGGTAACTTTTGTAGTCGGCATTTAGGGAGACACGTTCTTAGAGTGTTATGAGGGTCCCCTTTTCTTCGTGGGGCTTGATTAGCCGTGCGCTCAATTGCACGGGGTTCTTTGGGCTTGATGCGAAGAAGAGTTGGGTTGTGTTGAGTGCCTCGCTTGGTGGGTTTGCTCCCCACCTGGCGGGTCATTCTTACGTGTACGGCCAAATTGGTGCATCCCTGCAGGGTTAAATCTTCTCGAGAAGCCGTGTTGTCCGCGGTTATGGATGACTTGGTGAAAGTGCTGGCTAACAAGTACTCAGACAACTTACACTTAACGATGATAACTTGACTAATAATATAGATTACCTCCACCATAAAAATGAATGTCCCCTTAATCAACCGTGTGAGTTTCCTTGGGTTGCTTCCTTAGTAGGGGGTAACATTGGATGGGTAATGTTTGGTGAGTAGTTGTAGTTGGTTCTGATACGCTTCTTATCCCTTTCTTTTAGCCGGATGTTGTAGCGCGTCTCTGTAGTTAGTTAGTGCAGCCCGCTGCCGCTTCTTTGCAATAATACCTTCCTTCCGTTGTACCCAAAGTATTTGTATCTTGTGATGATTGGTTACGCTGGTATCTTGTGAGTATGGTTTATCCACTTGCCAGTACTTAACCGTACTGACCCGCGAATCCTTTTCCGTGGCTGCATATTGCACATTGCAGTCAACAGGTTTGAAGTCTGACGATGTTAGCTTGGGAATCCCTCCGGCTTGGCCTGGGCAGGGATTGGACGCCATCGGTTATCTTTAGGACTCTTAGTCCAATTTGTATCTTGTCCGTAGTAGGACACTATGTTGTTTCTTTCGCTGTTATTTGGATCTTTGTATTGTATCAGTTGTATCCTTGACTCGTTTGAGTCGTCTTGTATATATCTTTTCTGTTGTTGTTGCGGAATATTCGTGGACTGTTGTAATGTTATCACAAGTGGCAACCTGAAATCGGTTATTATGTGGATTTTGGCGGAAATGCTGAAATCTGCATAGTGCCCGATCTCGGGGCGTCACACCTGCCCGTAAAGCTTTACCCACGATTGCCTTCCAGCTGGCGTGGTGTCCGCAATCTCCTTGGTGTATGTCTCGCAGAAGCTCCTTGCCATCCTCGGGTGCTATACATCTCTGCAATATTCCTGATATGCTCTGTTTATATAGATCTCCGTTGAGCACCCGAAAGGTTTTGCTGCGTCATACTATTTGTCGGGCCTCGCAAGCGTCTGCTGGGAGCTGTTTGTTGGACAAGTAGTCGAGGTATTTCTACGTCCAGACTGGCTCGACCAGAAAAACTTGTCTTGAAATATTGTGGCTGAGCTCGATAACAGCGATTTGCGGGTTGACGTCCGTCTCCAATGTTGTGGGTGCTCCCGCTGGCTTTTTGACCTTGACTGAACGCTTGATCATCCGCTCGAAGTATATTCCCGGGGGTATGGGCGTGTTTGTAGACCCCATGTTTGCCAGTTTATCTGCTTCCTCGTTGTTGGGTCGTGCAATGTGCTTTAGTTTGCACCATTTGGAACTTCCTTCGAGAAGATTATACATATCCCGATAGGCAACCATGTTATCTGCAATAGCACCACACTCTTTCATCGTCTGTTGTACGATGAGATTTGAATCTCCATAGATCATCAGTCGGGTGGCTCCACAAGCGATTGCCATTTTCATGCCGTGAAGGAGGGCCCCGTATTCTACGTCATTGTTGGATGCCGGGTCGTCGGGTGGAAAATCCAACCGCAGGACGTACTGCAGTTTGTCTCCTCTAGGGGATATGAGGACGACCCCGGCTCCAGCTCCTTCGTTCCTCTTCGACCCGTCGAAGTACATTATCCAGTTGCTCGTGTATTCTGGTGGTCCTGGTGTTTGTAGTTTTGTCCACTCGCTCAGGAATTCCACGAGTACTTGTGATTACACAGATTTGCGTCCTGCATATATGATGTCCCAGGCGCCGAGCTCGATACTCCACTTTGCAATTCTTCCGGATGCCATGGGATTGTTCATGATAGTACCGAGTGACGCGTCGTTTAGCACCGTGACAGTATGTTCTTGGAAGTAGTGCTTGAGTTTTCGAGCTGTGAGTACCACGCCATACGCGAGTTTCTGGTAATGAGGGTATCATTGTTTGCATGGTGAAAGCACCTCGCTGATGTAATATATGGGTCTTTGTACGCCATACGCCTTGCCATCCTTCGGCCGCTCGACCACGATCGCGGTGCTGATGACTTGATTTGTTGCGGCTAGGTATAAGTACAGTGGCTCCCGTTCTTGTGGCGTTGCCAGAATACGCCTACTCTGCAGTGCTCGCTTTAGATCTACGAATGCTTTTTGTGCTTCGGGTGTCCACTCGAACTTATCCGTTTTCTTCAGTAGCTTGTAGAAGGGCAATGCTTGCTCGCCTAGCCTCGCAATGAATCTGCGCAGGGCGCCTAGTCGTCCTCCGAGCTGCTGCACACCGCGGAGATTGGTTGGCTCCTTCATTGTCAGGATCGCTTGAATTTTATCCGACTTGGCTTCGATTCCTCGAGCAGACACCAGATACCCGAGAAGTTGTCATGCAGGGACGCCAAAGACGCACTTGGTCGGGTTGAGCTTGATCCTGTATGCGTTCAGAGCGTCGAATGTTTCTCTGATGTCGTCGAGGAGCATGTCCTACACTCGAGTCTTGATGACGATGTCGTCAACGTACACTTGTACATTCTTGCCAATGAGCTTGGCGAGGCATTTTTGCATGCAGCGCTGATATGTTGCGCCTGCGTTCTTTAGCCCGAAGGGAATTGTCGTGTAGCAGTAGACACCGTGAGGTGTGATAAACGTTGTCTTCTCCTCGTCCTCCTTTTACATCCTGGTATGATTATAGCCCAAGTAGGCTTCCAAGAAGGAGAGGCGCTGGCAGCCTGCTGTGGAGTCCATGATCTGGTCAATCTGTGGTAAGGGGAAGTTATCCTTGGGGCAGTGCTTGTTCAACGACGTGTAGTCGATGCACATGCGAAGGATGTCAGTATTTTTCTTCGGGACCAGCACCGGGTTTGCTAGCCAGGTGGATATCTTTATCACGCGGATGAACTTCACGGCGAGTAATCTGTTCACTTCTTCTCCAAGCGCTTTTTTGCTTTGGCTCTGAAAACCGTCGGGTTGTCTGCTTGATAGGCTTGGCGTCTTTGTAAACTTCGAGTGAGTGCTCGGCGAACTCCCTGGGTATCCCCGGCATATCTGAGGGCTGTCAGGCAAAAATTTCCCAGTACTCACGGAGGAGTTCGACGAGCGCGCCTTCCTATGATGGCGAGAGGGTGGTGGACACCATCACCGTCTTCGTAGGCTCCGTCGGGTGCACTTGATGTTTTCGGGTGTCGATGTTCGCGCTGAACTCGAGCTCTGGGGCGTTCTTTTTGGTGAGAGGCATCACGGAGTGATCCATGGTTTTTGCTATCTCTTCCAGCTCCTCCTACATTCCGAAGGATTTGGCGATCTCGTTGAACTCGATGTCGCACTTATTGGATTTTTGGAAATCACCGTCGATGGTGATGGTGCCATGTTCCCCAGGTAGCTTGAGCTTCAGGTAGGCGTAGTGTGGTACTGCCATGAATCTGGCGAATGTTGTTCGACCAAGAATAGCATGGTACTATGAGGGCCAGTCGACTACTTCGAAGTCGAGGAATTGCCGTCTGTAATTGCTTCGGTTGTCGAGTACCACCTCCAAGTTGATTGTTCCGAGTGGGCAGACTACCTTCCCTGGTACTATCCCGTGAAAAGATGTCTCTGATTCCGCGAGTCCGTCCAGGTTCCTATTCATCCTGCGGAGTGTGTCCGCATAAATAATGTTGATCCCGCTGCCTCCGTCCATGAACACTCGGGCAAGTTCATAGTTGCCTATCTGCGCCTGGATGACAAGCGCGGTGTGTCCTGGTCGATAGACTCAGGGGGAATGGTCCTCCTTGGAGAAAGTTATCGGCTGGTCGACCATCTTCAGATAGCCGGGTTTGGATGGTGGGGCTTGGACAGCCATGAATACTTGTCGAGTGTTTGTTTTCTGGGCCCTGCGGGACGGGCAGACTTTCTGTATCATTCCTAGGAGTCCTGCTGGGTTCGGGTACCCATTGCCTCCCTGGTTTGCGGCGGGCGGTGCTGGTAGCGCGCATAACACCGTGTTTTGGTTTCCTTGTGGAGGTAGGGCTTGCGGCAGGTGGAATCCTTGGGTTCCTCCTCCCGGGAGCTACGGGTAGCCCTGATTGACTGCCGCTCTGTTTTTCTTCGAGAAGGCCTCGTGTATATCAAGGAACTTCTGGCAATCCTTGAGAAGGTGTGTTTCCTTGGTTTTGCCAGTGCGCTTATCTGTAAATAGATGTAGTGTGCAGTAACCATCGAGGTCCTCCTCGGTGGTTTTATCCTCTGGTTTCGGCTTCCATTCGCGATTTCCACGATGTCCGTTGTCGCGGTTTCTTGTGAATTCTGCTGCCACCAGTTTCTCCCGATCGTCGTGATCGTAATGCTTTCTCCTCTTCTTTCGACCATGGCGGTCGTCTTCAGGTGCTGGTGAAGATGATTTCTCATTGCGCACCGAGTCTTCGCCGTTGGCCCATCTGTCGGCTATAACCATCAGTTCTCCAATGGTTTTGGGTGCGGCCTGTCCCAGTTCTTCTCTGAAGGCGGTTCGCCGAGCTCCTTTGGCAAAAGCTTCGACTGCAACTTCTTCCGATATATTTCCCGCCGTATTCCTAAGTGTGGTCCATCGCTGGATGTATTCGCGAGTAGACTTGCCACTTTTCTGCTTGCAGGCTCGCAGCTCCTCGATGGCCGCGGGCCTCTTGTATGTCGTCTGGAAGTTCCTGCAGAAATCGAAGGTTAGATCGTCCCATGATCCGTAGCACGCCTTTGGTCTTCCTTCGAGCCAGCTGCAAGCGGCGCCTACAAGATGCAGGTTAAGGTACTGCATAGCTGTAGTCTTGCTCCCACGTTGGCATTTTACTGCCGTGAGGTAATTTGACAGCCAGGATTTGGGCTCCAGTGAACCGTCATATTTTGGCACCTCCATAGTGAGCTTGAACCTCTTGGGCATTGGTGCCTCACGGATGTCGCGAGTGAATCATAGCGCGCCGCAGGCCTCTTCATCAGAAGATGTGGACGGGGAGTGACGAAGGGATGAACCTTGGATCCTGCGAATAAGGATACCCCGTCTTAGGCCCAATGCTAAAGCCCAAGAAAAGAGGCCCTTGGAGTGTTCGGGAAGGCCCACTTGAAGCCCACCCGCAATGCCTTGCGGGCTAAGATAGGAAACTTGTAACCGACATAGGGTTAAAGTTCGAGTCCTCCCCGGGTAGGGTTTGAGACCTGGCCATCTATATAAGGCCAGGAGAGTCACAGGGAAAGGATCAAGCAATACCGCACCAACAAAGCCTTGATCTCGAGATCGTACTCTCGACTTGAGCAATCATCATTGTAACCGATCTATTCGATAATACAGATCGACAGAGGCAGGAGTAAGGGTTTTACCTCTACGAGGGCCCCGAACCTGGGTAAATCGTGCCCCCTGTCTAGCCGACGATCGTCGCCAGCGCTCATGGGTTCTCCTATTCGAAACCCTATGGGTTCACCTGAGGGATTTGCCGAGTTACAGATTCGACAATTGGCGCCGTCTGTGGGAACGGCGGGCGCTGGATCTCCGGCATCTTCGGCTTCATCGTCCAACTCGCGTTGGAAACCCTCGACTTCGACTCCGACCAACCCTATTCGGATCGGATCTGTCGTGGTCACCCCTCGCTCGCCGGAATCACGCCCGGTATTCAACGATCTGGAAAAAAGCGTCACCTTGACGTTCGGAATCTTGAAGTTCCACACCAACAAGGACGGAATCCTCCACTTCCCTGAAGAATCAGGATCAGAGTCAGGAGCAGTCGACTCGCGACCCTACCTAGAGAAAAGCGGCGAGTCCATCCGCTTCAACTCCAGCAACTTCCATACCCTCTCAACAGAGGAACCCTCTCAGGTCAAGAAAGCTCTTCAAAACACGCCTAGGACTCACGGGCCACGACTGGCTCAAGTCTGCATGGCAGGATCAGAACAACCAATCCCAAAAACAGAACACAGCGCAGCAGAACGCGCTGAGATCAGCGTCTCGCGGGACGCCTGGAACCGAGCCAAAGAAGCCTTGCGAACAAGCAAGCCGCCTGTGGCTGGAGCGCCAGACGAAGATATGGTCGCCTACCACTATCATCTAGTGAGAGCGGCCACAGCTATCAAAGAAGCTCGGAAAGACCTGGCCCATCGGAAGAGATTGGCGGATGAATCGAGTCAACGTCGGGCCTTGCTATCCCTAACACCTTCGGTCGGAACTCGACCCACAAGGAAGGGATACGCGTCGAGAACGACATCCATGGACGCCGAGTCCCTGGGCAGGATCAGCAGGTCACTCGGATCTTCCCTTATGCGGGTTGACGAGGACGGAAACGTCTACCCGCAAACTCCTGCTGCCGCAGTCCTGGCCGCAGCAACCTACATGCAGATGAACCAGCCAGGGGAGAACGACCCTCGAGCGGAGCAGTACAAAAAGGTTCGGAAAGGATTGGGTGTGGAGGCCTCAAGGCTCGCCTCCTACGACCGCAGGAAAGCTGTCGAACAGCAAGAGAAGGAAAAAGAAAAGGAGGCATCACGCAAGCATAGGAGCACTTCGCCTAGGAGAGACGAATCACCTCGCCGCGGTCGAGGAAAAGAAGCTCGGCGACGCGGTGATAGTCGAAGCAGCAGCGAAGGTAGCCCGAGAAATAAAAGCTCGTGACGTCATAGCAGCCGCTCGCGGAAGCGCAGCAAAGAGCCAAGGAAGGAAACTGGTCGCGACCAGCCAGGATATAACGCGCGGTCAGATATCGCGCAAAACAAGGTGGACAAGGAAAGAGCTGCAAGGAACCGCGCGCGCTCCTCATCCAGTTCTTCGGATGACGAGACCTGCGGCGCGCTGTGTTTCTCCCGCAGCATCCGCGAGGTACCTGTGACGCCCCGAGATCGGGCACTATGCAGATTTCAGCATTCC
The DNA here is from genome assembly GCA_028641055.1 of Alopecurus myosuroides. NCBI lineage: Eukaryota > Viridiplantae > Streptophyta > Magnoliopsida > Poales > Poaceae > Alopecurus > Alopecurus myosuroides. Next base: position 194,991,400 of record CM054062.1, read on the forward strand.
CGCCAAAATCCACATAATAACCGATTCCAGGTTGCCACTTGTGATAACATTACAACAGTTCACGAATAATCCACAACAACAACAGAAAAGATATATATAAGATGACTCAAACGAGTCAGGGATACAACTGATACAATACAAAGATCCAAAATAATAGCGGAAGAAACAACAATGCGTCCGGCTACGGACAAGATACAAATTGGACTAAGAGTCCTGAAGATAACCGAGAGCGTCCAATCCCTGCCCAGGCCAAGCCGGAGGGATTCCCAAGCTAACGTCGTCAGACTTCAAACCTGTTGACTGCAATGTTGAATATGCAGCCACGAAAAAGATTCGTGGGTCAGTACGGTTAAGTACTGGCAAGTGGATAAACCATACTCACAATATACCGGCGTAACCAATCATCAGAAGATACAAATACTTTGGGTTCAACGGAAAGGAAGGGATTATTGCAAATAAGCGGCAGCGGGCTGCACTAACCAACTACAGAGACTCACTACAACATCCGGCTAAAAGAGGGGGATAAGATAGCGTATCGTAACCAACTAGTATTAACCACCCAAACAAACCCATCCAATGTTACCCCCTACTAAGGAAGCAACCCAATGATAACTCACACTGTTGGATTAATGATGGTTCAAGTTATTGTGTCAATAAGACTATTACTAGTCAAGCTATCATTAGTTAGGTGTAAGTTGTTCTGAGTACTTGTTAGCTAGTACTTTCACCAAGTCAATCATAACCGCGGAAAACACGGCTTCTCGAGAAGATTTACCCTGCAGGGGTGCACCAATTTGGTCGTACACGTAAGAATAACCCGCCAGACGGGGATCAAACCCACCAAGCGAGGTACTCAACACAACCCAACTCTTCTTCGCATCAAGCCCAAAGAACCCCGAGCAGTTGAGCGCACGGCTAATCAAGCCCCACGAAGAAAAGGGGACCCTCATAGCAGTCTAAGAACGTGTCTCCCTAAATGCCGACTACAAAAGTTCCACCCTGGCCCGGGTTCGCAAGATCATGCATGCGGCAAATGGAAAACCCGAACTAAATGAGACGATTTGGACGAGATGCGAATCGAATCAAATTGAGGGGGGCGCCCATACTCGCTTCCCACATGCGGTTAGTGCGCTCATCATGGATCAGTAGATAAGACCCTTTTCCTAATTAGGGTCGACACTAGCAGGCCTCAAAACCACGCCGGGCCTCCTGCCGGTGCCTTATCGTCAAATTATTATTATTACCCCAAACATTAACATGTTATTGATTGAATTGAAACCCAACTATCAAACTAAACAGGTGATAAGACGGACAGCGAGACTTGAGCGCAAACAACACTAAGCATGCAACTACGACACGAGGGCCAACAGGGTAAACAAACAACAGTTAATGGGAAGTGGAAAGAAAGGCTATATCATGGCTGCAAGGTAAACATATAATAGGATCGAGACACAAGCATCGAATCATAAGGCCAGAATAAGAGCAACGGAAAGAATCGGTAACAAGTGATGAAAGGCAGCCATTTGGCAGCAAGTGAGTATACTTGCCTGAGATCCAGCAAGTAGAGGTACATCCACAGAACTTGTCGTTGCTCACATCATCTCAACGTCCTATCCGGGAAGAAGCAACGAACCTCGAACAAACACCGGATGCAACAATTACTACTACGGCAAAAGATCCAGCATGATCAAGATATGGATGCATGACAAGTTTAAGGATGCATCAAAGATAACTAGTTGACATGGTAAACATAGTTAAATGGGCCCATATGCAATTTGGATTGCATATGGAAAAGCCCATGAATTAATGTTGGATTAAATGATCTACAACTAACCATCATGTGAAAGTTGATTAGCATGATGCACTGGATGATGAAAACAATAAGAAAACAACAAGGGATTCAATTGGATATAAAGTTTACCAAGTTTGGAATTTTATTTATTAAGTTAAGGAATTTTGGTTCCTTAAAGGTGTTACACAAGCATTTGTTGTTTTCATCAATTTTAATTGTTCAAAACAAATAACAAAATTCATATTTGGAAAGTACACAAAAATTTATGTGGAATACATGTTTCAATTATTGAAAAAGGAATTAGAATGAATTATTTATGAATTAAACAAGTCAAACAAGATTTAGATGAATTAAATTCAAGTATGAACTTATTGGAATTTTTATTTGTTCAAAACAATAAACCAATTTCATATTTGAAAAGTTTATACTTTTCTAGTTTGAAAACATATTTTATAAGTTCAAGAATAATTTAATTTGAGCAAGTTATGAATTTAGCAAATTTAAATGATTTAAACAAGGTGTAGGTTATTTGACCACTTTTAATTATTCAAAACAGGAAACAAAGTTTATATTTGAAAAGGTGGTTCAATTTGGCATGGAAAACATATTTCATATGTGACATTTGAATTAATATTGAATTAGTTATGAATTTCACCATTTAAATGATTTAATTGAAGCATTAAGTAATTGCATTAATTTTATTTATCCAAAACATAAAACAAGTGTTATATTTGGAAAGAGCATGAAATTTTGGTTGGAAAACATATTTTATATGGGCCATTTGAAATATATTTGAAGTTGTTATGGATTTAATCAAATTCAAAAGGAGTTATTTGAATTTGAAATTTTGAAGATATTTGGAATGTTCAACACAGTAAACAAAATACATATTTGAAAAGTTCATGATTTTCTGATTTGGATACATATTTTGTTTGTGCAATTTGGAGTTAAAATGATGAAGATATTAATTGTTCAAATTTTAGGTTTAAATATCACTTAAAAGAAAATAGAGCAAAACATTTTATACAGAGGGCAGGGCTACCCACGCTGGCTGGCAGTAGGCCTAGGCCAGCGTGGCGCCACAGTGGCGTGTGTGCGCAGTGAGGTGGCGCAGGGGGTCAATGACTGGTGGGTCCAGGGCGGTGCGCGTGCAGTGAAAAAGATGGGGCTAAATGCCTCCCGGGGGATCGAACCCGTGATCAATGCGTGCGCGCGGGGGAGCACTACCAGTGCGCTGCTCCTGTGCTTGTGCTAGGATACAGGTACGTTGGTTTTTCAGATAAAGGCAAGGCCTTGTGCCCCTGACGAAACTGAAGCCAATCTTCAGTCCGACGGCGACAGTCAGCGATCGGCGGCGATCGACGGGGTGGTGGTGGTGCGCTTGCGTGTGGAGGCGTGCAAACAGAAGCTTTAGGGAGAGGAGAGGAAGGGGGTACGGGGTGGTGCTCACCCCCGCGTGTAGACGATGCAGAGGCTCGGGGCGGCGACAGCGAAGCAGACGGCGGCAGAGAGAAGGTGGTCGACGTCGCGGCCTCCCTGGGGGCTCCCAGCATACGGCGAGGAAACGAGGAGCGAGGTGGAACCACCACGGTTCCATCCCCGTGGTTGGTTTAGCTCGAGGACGGCCGTGGTGCCGGGGCGGCGGCAAGTTCTGACGGCGGCTAGGTGGTTGTGGTTCAGTTACAGAGACAGAGAGGAGGTGGAAGAGAGAGGAGTTCATGGCGGCGGAGGAAGATGGGAGAGGGGTCTAGGGTGGGCAGAGAGGAGGGTTTTTATGGGGGCTTGAGCTAGTACGGCAGCACATCGGAGGGGGTTGGGGGATCTCACGGTGATGGAGGGGGTGACAGCGACAGGAACATGTCCGTACGAGGAAGAAGATGCAGTGGGCCGAAAAAGGGGAGGGGAGATGGGCTAAAGAAGAGGGGAAAGGGGAAATGGGCTGTGGGTGGTGGCCCGCCTCCCCACAGCTCAATTTTTCTTTTTTATTTCTTCCTTCTTTTTTTTTGTAAGAGATGAAAGAGAGAGAGATATAAAAATAGAGTTTGGGGTTCTTTTATTGGATGAATAAATTTTTATTAATTTGCAACAACAGTAAATCAAAGCAATGTTAACATCATTTCCAAAAATTTGAAATGTTAATTTAATTTTAATTTGTTAGTTGAATTTCAAATAGGGTTTCACTTGGGATTTTGAAATAAACAATTTTTATTTAATAAGATCAAACACTATGAAACTTAGTGAGTTTTAAAATGTTTGGAAGATTTTTAATTCTTAAACCACAATTGGGATCATGCCCATTATGATTGATTTTGAAGTGAATTTGAATTTGCCATTTAGGGTGTTGATTAAAGGGAGTTTTTATTTAACAAGCAATTTGAATAAATCAACTTCAAACTATTTGAAAACAAGTTGAGTGGTTTGGGTTGCAACTTTCAATTGGTAATTTTAGACATGTTTTTTAAAGTTTAAATTGGTTTGGATTTTTGAGTGGTTTTGAGAACAGGATGCAATGCATATGAGGCATGTGATGCAAAAATAAAAAGGAAAGCACCCAATTCTACTTAGGGGGAACACCCCAGGTGTTACAGTACCCCTACCCAGGAGATTCAAGCTCAGCACAGAAGTAACGAAATACGATGGTTCACTCGAACCTTCGTCGTGGCTAAACGACTACCTCACGGCAGTAAAATGCCAACGTGCGAACAAGAACACGGCTATGCAGTACCTCAATCTACACTTGGTTGGCGTGGCACGTAGCTGGCTGGAAGCGAGGCCGAAATCCTGTTAAGCATCATGGGACGACCTGCACTACGACTTCTGCAAGAACTTCCAGGCCACCTACAAGAGACCAGCAACCATTGAAGAACTGCGGGCCTGCAAACAGAAGAGCGGCGAGTCCACCCGCGAGTACATTCAGCGATGGACCACGCTCAGGAACACCGCAGGAAATATCTCAGAGGAAGTAGCGGTTGAGGCCTTCGCGAAAGGCGCCCGACGAACTGCTTTCAGAGAAGAGCTAGGCCGAGCCGCACCCAAAACTATTGGGGAGCTGATGATCATAGCCGACAAGTGGGCTAATGGAGAAGATGCGGTGCGCAACGAAAGAACATCATCGCCCGCGCCCGAGGACGACCGCCATGGTCGAAAGAAAAGGAGGAAATACTACGATCACGACGATCGGGAAGAAATGGTAGCGGCGGAATTCACGCGAAACCGCGATAATGGACGCCGCAGAAGTCGCGAGTGGAAACCGAAAACTGAAGACAAAAGTCCCGAGGAGTACCTTAACGCGTACTGCTCGCTACATCTATTTACAAATAAGCGCACGGGTAAAACTAAGGCAACACACCTCCTCAAGGATTGCAGAAAGTTCATCGACATCCACGAGGACTTCTCGCAGAAAAGTAGATCAGCAGCTAGTCAAAATTACCCGCCACTTCCAGGAGGAGAACACCAAGGATTCCAGCCGCCACAACCCCTACCTCCACCAGGAAATGCAAACATGGCGCTAGCCGCACTACCCGCGCCACCCGCACCAAACGCCAGAGCTAACGCGTATCCGAACCCGGCTGGACAGTTAGGGATGATACAAAAAGTCTGCCCATCCCGCAGAGCTCAGAAGACAAACACGCGGCAACTATGCATGGCTGTACAAACCCCGCCAACAAGGCCCGAGTACCTGAAGATGGCGGACCAATCGATCACCTTCTCGATGGAAGACCAGCCACCACGAGTCTACCGACCAGGACACGCCGCCCTGGTAATCCAAGCGCAAATTGGTAATTACGAACTAGCTCGCGTATTTATGGACGGAGGCAGTGGCATCAACATTATCTACGCGGATACGCTCCGCCGGATGAACAGGAACCTAGATGGACTTGCGGAATCAGAAACATCCTTCCACGGGATAGTTCCAGGAAAGGCGATCCGTCCACTCGGAACAATCAACTTAGAGGTTGTGTTGGGAAATCGACGCAATTACAGAAGAGAATTCCTCGACTTTGAAGTAGTCGACTGGCCCTCACAGTACCACGCCATTCTTGGTCGAACAGCGTTCGCCAGATTCATGGCAGTACCACATCACGTGTACCTGAAGCTCAAGCTACCTGGGGAATATGGTGTAATCACCATCGACGGAGAGTTCCAGAAGTCCAACAAGTGCGACATCGAGTTCAACGAGATCACAAAATCTTTCGGGATGCAAGAAGAACTGGAGGAGATAGCAAAGACCACGGACCACTCCGTGATGCCCCTCACAAAGAAAAACGCACCAGAATTGGAATTCAGTGCCAACAGCGACACTCGAAAACATCAGGTGCACCCGACAGATTCTGCAAAGACAGCGATGGTTTCAACTACCCTCTCGCCAGCATAGGAAAGCGCGCTCGTCGAACTCCTCCGTGAGTACTGGGAAATTTTCGCCTGGCAGCCCTCCGATATGCCAGGAATACCCAGGGAGTTCGCCGAGCACTCACTCGAAGTATTCAAAGATGCAAAACCCATCAAGCAGACCACTCGACGGTTCTCAGAACCCAAACAGAAAGCGCTTGGAGAAGAAGTAAACAGATTGCTAGCAGCAAAATTCATCAGGGAGATCAAAATATCCACTTGGTTAGCAAACCCGGTGTTGGTCCCAAAGAAGAACCCCAACATCCTTCGCGTGTGCATTGCCTACACGTCATTAAATAAGCACTGCCCCAAGGATAACTTTCCCCTCCCGCGAATCGACCAGATCGTAGACTCCACCGCAGGCTGTCAACGCCTCTCCTTCCTGGACGCCTACTCGGGATATAATCAGATCCGGATGAAGCAGGAAGACGAAGAGAAGACATCATTCATCACACCCCACGGTGTGTACTGCTATACGACAATGCCCTTCGGGCTCAAAAACGCAGGCGCAACATATCAGCGTTGCATGCAAAAATGTCTCGCCAAGCTCATTGGCAAGAATGTACAAGTGTACGTTGACGACATTATCATCAAGACTCGAGTGGAGGATACACTCCTCGAGGACATTAGAGAAACATTCAACGCCCTAAACGCATACATGACTAAGCTCAACCCAACAAAATGCGTCTTCGGCGTCCCAGCAGGTCAACTTCTCGGGTACCTAGTATCCGCCAGAGGAATCGAAGCCAACCCGGAGAAGATACAAGCAATCTTAACAATGAAAGAGCCAACCAATCACGCGGAGTCCAACAGCTCGCAGGACGACTAGCTGCCTTGAGCAGATTTATCGCGCGATTGGGCGAGCAGGCGTTACCCTTCTATAAGCTGCTGAAAAAGACAGACAAGTTCGAATGGACACCAGAAGCTAAGCAGGCATTCGCAGACCTGAAGCAATCCTTGCAGAGCAGGCGCATTCTGGCAACACCACAAGAAAGGGAGCCACTATACCTATACCTAGCCGCAACAAACCAGGTCGTCAGCACGGCCATCGTGGTCGAACGACCTGAGCAGGGCAAGGCATATGGAGTTCAAAGACCGATCTACTACATCAGCGAGGTACTCTCGCAGTGCAAACAACGATATCCTCACTACCAGAAGCTCGCATATGGAGTTGTTCTCACAGCTCGAAAACTCAAGCACTACTTCCAGGAACATACCATAACAGTGGTTAATGATGCATCACTCGGTACAATCATGAACAACCCAATGGCATCTGGAAGAATAGCGAAGTGGAGCATCGAGCTGGGCGCTTGGGACATCATCTATGCAGGGCGCAATTCCGTGAAATCCCAGGTACTCGTGGAATTCCTGAGCGAGTGGACAGAACTACAAACACCCGGGCCGCCGGAATACACGAGTAACTGGATCATGTACTTTGACGGATCCAAGAGAAACGAAGGAGCAGGAGCTGGGATCGTCCTCATATCACCCAGAGGTGACAAGCTGCAATATGTCCTACGACTGGATTTCCCACCCGATGATCCAGCATCAAACAACGACGCAGAATATGAGGCCCTGTTGCATGGGATGAAAATGGCAATTGCGTGCGGAGCCACCCGACTGATGATCTACGGCGATTCCAATCTCATCATGCAACAGACAATGAAAGAGTGTGACGCTATAGCTGAGAACATGGTAGCCTATCGTGACATGTACAACTTACTCGAAGGAAGTTTCAAAGGATGCGAGATGAAGCACATTGCAAGATCTAGCAACGAAGAAGCAGACAGGTTGGCGAACATGGGTTCCACAAATACACCCATACCGCCAGGGATATATTTCGAGCGGATGACTAGGCGATCAGTGAAAGTCAAGAAAACTGCAGGAGCACCCGCGACATTGGAAACAGAGGTCAGCCCGCAAATTGCTATCATCGAGCTCTTCCATAATATTTCGCGACAAGTTTTTCTGGTCGAGCCAGTCTGGACGCAGAAATACCTCGACTACTTGTCCACCAAACAGCTCCTAGCAGACCCTCACGAGGCTCGACAGATAATCAGACGCAGCAAATCCTTTCGGGTGCTCAGCGGCGAGTTGTACAAACAGAGCATTTCAGGCATACTGCAACAATGCATAGCACCCGAAGATGGCAAGGAATTACTGCAAGACATCCACCAAGGAGACTGTGGACATCATGCTAGCTGGAAAGCAATCATGGGAAAAGCCTTCCGAGCAGGATTTTACTGGCTTACAACAGCCAGAGACGCAAAGGAACTGGTCGAGAGGTGCCACGCTTGCCAGCGATTCGCACCAAAACCACACGCACCCGCTACGGAACTACATATGATACCCATCGCCTGGCCCTTTGCACAATAGGGGCTAGACATGGTCGGACCATTACGCAAGTCCACACCAGGTGGATACACACACTTGCTGGTCGCAGTCGACAAATTTACCAAATGGATCGAAGCCATGCCAGTAACCTCAGCTAGCGCCCAATGCGCCGTCAAATTCCTCAACTCCATCGTATGCAGATTTGGAGTACCACACGACATCATTACTGAAAATGGTAGCAACTTCACGGCAAAGGAAACACAGCAATTCTGCGAAGAAAAGGGCATCGTCTTAAAATTCGCTTCAGTCGCCCATCCGCAAACCAACGGCCAAGTCGAGCGATCCAACGGACTAGTTTCGGCTGGCATCAAGAAACGTCTACTCGATCGTCTACACCCAACAGCGGGACATTGGGAAGAAGAGCTACCCTCCGTGTTATGGAGCCTCCGCACAACCCCAAATCGATCTACAAACTACACACCATTTTTCATGGTATACGGGGCTGAAGCAGTCCTTCCTGAAGATGTCAGGTTCAGCGCCCCACGGGTCGTTGCTTACAACGAAGAAACCTCCAACAGGACACTCTCAGACGATATGGACGCACTCGACGAAATGCGCGATATTGCACTCGCAAGGTCAGCAGTATACCAGCAGTCGCTGCGAACTATCACAGCCGCCGCATACACCACAGAGCCTTCGCAGTAGGAGATTTGGTGCTACGGCTCAAACAGAAGGAAGGACACAAGCTCGAGCCACCATGGGAAGGACCCTTCATAATACACGAAGTTATCCCAGGTGGCGCCTATCGACTGAAGAATCCGACGACGGGAGGCATTTATTCCAACCCTTGGAATGTTGCACAACTCCGCAAATTTTATCCTTAGATTTACCTTACTCATACTAATAAGGCTATATTAGCCATCTTGTAGCTCGTAAGGACAACACATAACTTCTCAGTCATTGCAATAAAATACATGGTTTCTCAACCATAGCTACTCGAGTCTCTCCATCCTTACATGCTGAAAGTAACAGGTATACACCCCACAAAACACACGGGGGCTACGCCTAACTTAGCATCACAGGAGGAATTTTATATATACAAGGTAGACACCTTACAACAATTTTACAATAACTGCACAGCACAACAGGATACATACATCCTACAATTATACAGGGTGATGAGCATTCTCAGCTGCCAAAATCCGATCCACCTCTGCAGAGGTCAATCGAATTATTTCTTCTGCTGCAGGTCGAACAACCCTATAATGAGGAGCGATGTCGATTGGACCATCAGGGAGTCTAGCTACAGAGTTGAAATTGACCTCAGGATGCCACAACCGGACAAAGGAAAGAGCCACTACCGAGCCGCAGATCATCTGATTGCGAACACACGCGCAAATCTCTCCTTCTCGCCCAAAAATCCTGAGAAGATGGCTCCAATCTTCGGGACCCCTCTCCAACGGATAGAAAGCAACATTCATAGCAATCAAAACCACGTGAAAGGAACTTACGAGCATCTTCGCCTGGATAACTCGAAACTTCAAGGTAGCAAGCACAAAACCCCGGCCTCGATCTGACCAAAAGTTATTCGCATGGGGCTTTGAACTGCTAGCTTCCTGATGGATGTGGTTCTCCACCCACTGTTTCTCACTCCAATCATCCGGTTGAACAACTGCAAACAAAGATACACGATCAAATGAAAGTAGAAGACACAGAAAGCTAGGGGGCTGGATTACTTACAGAGCAAATCCTTGGTGACAGCTGCTAATTCATCCATCACAAACTGCTCACGTTCAACCACAAGTTTCTGTTTGGATTTGGCTACATCTGCTATTCCACGGAGAGCTTTTAGCTTCCGCTCACCATCCGCAACACGGTCACGCAGGCCCGCAAAGGTACCAACAGCAGCAATAAGAGGATTCGATTGAGCAGCAAATCCACCCGGAGATTCTGCACCAACTCCGGTTACCTAGCAGAATACAAGGAAAGTGAAGGAATAAGATGTCCCATTCGAGTTATAACAACCACTTATTCGACAAGTGCTCGGGGGCTACTCCCATCGGGAGAAAACACACAGGAAATCAGTCACACGAAGCATCTCAGAAGGACATTTCGAATAAACGATGAAAATACGGGAATGCATCCCAAGGTTCATTACAATCGAAAGAGCAAAATACAAAGAAAACTAAGGAGCTGCAGTTGTGCTGCCACTCGCAGCAGTGCTTCCCCTACTACTAGCACGGGCGAACAACTCGGATAACTTCCGGGCGAGGACTCCGGCTGGCTCGCCAAAACGACGAAGCCCTACCTTTTTGCCCGTAGAAGGATCGACGGGAAGGTCCGAGTACGCCTCCTCCAAGCCCGTAACTCTGTGTGCCAGCGCAAACTGGATGGCAATCTTCGCCCCAGACTCTGACTGAGCAACCGCGTAGGTGTCAAGGAGGTTGCCCTCCGAGAAAATCTTCAAAAGATCACCCAGCGCAGGCGGAGACACAGCATCGACCAGAAGACGACGATGAAGCTGCGTCAGCACTCGAATGGCATCACTGATCAAGGTGCAAACCCCATCAGCGTGCCTCTTGAGTTGGGCACATGAGTCGGTCAAAGCATCCACCCGTTGGACCCCAGGCAGCTCCAGCGGGACGCCCACAAGACTTGTAGAGAGAAATATTGAAACCCAAGAACCTACCAGACAAATCAGAAGACAATAAGGGATCAAATGCAAACTCACCCGCGAAACGTTCGGCCAAAGGGCGAAGGAAGTCGACAAGGTCAGAGTCCGCCTTGGTGTTAGCCTCCTCCAGCTTCTTCAGTGCGTCCTGGGCACCCGCAAGTTTTCCTTCGAGGTCAGCCGACAGCATGAGGGAGGATTCAAGTTCCTGTCGAGCAGCTGCCAAATGAGCCTCCAGAGCGCTTGTTCGGGTGGAGGCATCCGCCTTATCGACCTTCATAAACTCGACTTGAGCTGTACAGCAATGGTTGTCAGAACCGAAGAAATTGGCAGGAATAAAAGAGATAAGATAAGTGACGGTGGTAAACTTACTTTGAAGGAGCTTGTTTTCCGTGATTAGTCGATCGCGATCCACTCGAAGAGTCCCGCATTCTGTTTCGGCCAGAATCACGCGGCGACCAACAGCCACAAGGGGATCAAGGAGCGACTGCAAAAACATAAGGATAAGAAGAATCAGAAAAGGAATATATAGAGCCTACACCCGATTGCAAACATTCGAGTATAGCCTCGGGGGCTACTCCCATCGGGAGCACTGTCATGCACCCGATAAAGCATGAAGAAGAGAAAAGTTCACATCTTTGAGCCTGTAGCCAATCGTATACGATCAACTACAGACTCGGGGGCTACTCCCATCGGGAGCACTGCCGTGCACCCGATAAAAAATCCAAATCAGCGGAAGTGCAGTTTGAAGAAGAAAGCAGCAAGATTTACCTGGCCTTGCGCTAAGGAAAGGGGATCCGCTGAGCTACCTGTCACTTCCCCGGCTGCAAAGCTAGGAATTCTGTATTCCGTAGTCGCCGCAGTGGGGGCCGCACTCGGCGAATTCTGGACGGTATCGGCGGTGGGAGTCCCACCCGCAGTCACAACCTTCTTCCTCCTTCCGAAAGGAAGGGAAGAGACGAATCTACGAGGGCTGATAGCTTGCAGACTACCATGAAAACAATACGTCAAAAGACGTGGAAAGAAAATGTTCGACTAAGAACAAGAAGAAGGACTTACTCGTCGTCATCCAACATATCCGCATTCCAGGCGGTCTGGATATTTGGAAATGAGGGAGAAGAAGCGCGCGTGCGTAGCGGGGTCACGATGAGGGGTCCCTTCCCGGGCGATTCCTTATCCAAAGAGTTATCCTTGGAAGTGGCCTCATCATTCTCCACTCGACGGCGTTTCCGATGAAGAAGATCACTGTCCGACTCCTCTGCGCCATCCGAGGAGTCATGCTCGGAACTTGACGAGGCGTTAGCAACGCTGGCGTCGGTAGGGCCGTCTAAGTTACTCGCCAACAAGTCCGAAGCCTCCTCCCCAGACATTGGCGGGTAGCAGGTGGCCACGGCTAGGCTCTACAAAAGAAGACAGAAGAAAAGGGAGATAAAATCTCAGTCGACCAAATTTGAAAACAAGAAAAGAAATGAAGTCAAAGGGCGACACAAATTTACTTCGGGTGGTGGAGGCCTTGACGCCTCGAAAGCTGCGACAGTGCAGTCGGGGAAGGTTTTGCCCACCTTCAAGCTAGTAATGGCCGCGATCTTCTTCTCACGCGACTGGGATCTTCAGCACCCCGATACTCCCATATCGCGGAAGGCCTGTCCTACAGGGGCTGAATCCTGCGCTTGAGGAAGATGCTCGCCAGGTGCAGCCCGTTCAGCACAACTCCAGCAGCTTGGTCCCGAAGGGAAACCACCTTGGCGAGTACCGGCGTAACAACCTGGTTCTCTTCAGCCGACAGTTTATGCGCCCAGGACTTCCGCCTCTTCAGGACAGTGAATGGGTGGAATTCCTGAATTCCACCCGAGCTATTATCGGTGACGTAGAACCATTTCTTTCTCCATCCTTGGGCGGAGTCGATGAAGTACATCCCGAAGTAGCTGCTGTCTGATTTCGCCTGGATTCCGAAGCCACCCGTGCGCAGCGGCTCGCTAGGCTCAGATTCTACCCGCGATTTCTCGCGGAAGACTCGAACCTTGAAGAGGGCCTTCCAGAGGCCCCAATGTGGGAGAATGCTCAAGAAGCACTCGCAGAACACAATGAAGCACGATATGTGATGCACTGCATTCGGAGGCAGATCGTGGAGCTGTATGCCGTAAACATATAGCAACGCCACGAGAAAGGGGTGAAGAGGAAAAGAAAGCCCGCGCGATACGTGGTCCGCGAAAACCACGCGTTCGTTCGCGCAGGGATTAGGTACCTCCTCCTTCTTGCCGAGGCGCACTCGCTTGTCAGCTTCCGGAGGCAGCAACCCCTCCCTCTGCATCTCCCTAACACTCTTCATCATGGTATTGGGCGAGCGCCAGTCGCCCGAGTGCGGTGCGGGTGGCGCAGGAACTTCCTCTGGCGCCTTCGATGAAGAAACGGCGGCGCCGCGCTTCTTGCCTCCTGCCATTGGCGCTGGTGCGAGCTCGAGGAGAGAAAGATTGGAGAACGAGGAAGACGAAGAACGAAGAAGACGAAGGCTGGGAAATTTTCACCGTTTCACCTAAGGTCTATATTTATGCACAAAGCCACTCGATCCCGACCGCTCGTTGAGCCACGTGGCATCCATCGCTTCTGCCTCGTGCGAAGGCGAAACGAAACGGCGGCGGATGCTGTTTCGTGCCACGATCCTAACAGTGAATCGTGCGCATTTACAGCGCGCAGTTCGCGTAAAAACCAGAGCGACGTCTCGTTTCCGGTCAAAAAGCTGAGAAGGTGGGCCAGCAGTTCTGCTCTCGCCCCGTCACGTCCCATTGGGAGGATAAAAGTGCGCCATGATGTCATAGCATGCATCATCAAGATGGTGAATCTTTCGAATAAAGCTCCAAACGCGAAAATAACTTCGTATGGACAAACTATGGCGTGAAATTTCTTTCACAGGAAAACAAGACCCTAAGCACGAAAGCTCTTTCGTATGGGCATAAAACTCCAAACACGAAAAATCTTTCGTATGGACAAAAATTTCTTGGTTTTCCTACTCGCGAAACCACAGACCTGAAACTCTGCGGGTGTGCAAATCCTGCCACCCCATCACATGATGTCTACACATCAGAAACCTGGATTGTTCAGCCGACTAGGTACATCCGGATGCCGTATTCTTTCGAATATGAAGGTAAGTCCCAAAAGATCTCTCTTGAGGGCCTGGAATCGCACTCAAGCTGCGTCCTCCGGTAAAGTTCCGTGTCAACAACACGAAGAAAAATCCTAGCGGACGCGCCGGGTACCCCCATAGGTTAAGTTCGACTCGGTAAGACCTCCACGGCCCAGTCGCAATGATCACCTCATTGGGTTCGAGTCGGAGGTCTCGAATCTGTGTAGGCCAGAACTATTTTTGCCCTAGTTGCAATTAATTGGCCCTGGTCTTTCGGGAGAGCCAAGCTGCTGCGCCACATCCTTCTGCGAAAAACAGCCCTAAAACACAGGCACTTTCACTTGCTCGATACTCGGGTATAAAAGCTCATCACACAGGGTGTACACCCTCCAAGCGGGAAACAACCATAGTGGTTATCCGAAGAAATACATGACGAAAAATCTGACCGTCTACTCGACTGGAAAATCCCAATCGAGCAAACGCTCGGGGGCTACTGACGAAGGGATGAACCTTGGATCCTGCGAATAAGGATACCCCGTCTTAGTCCCAAGGCTAAAGCCCAAGAAAAGAGGCCCTTGGAGTGTTCGGGAAGGCCCACTTGAAGCCCACCCACAATGCCTTGCGGGCTAAGATAGGAAACTTGTAACCGACATAGGGTTAGAGTTCGAGTCCTCCCCAGGCAGGGTTTGAGACCTGACCATCTATATAAGGCCAGGAGAGCCACCGGGAAAGGACCAAGCAATACCGCACCACCAAAGCCTTGAGCTCGAGATCGTACTCTCGACTTGAGCAATCATCATTGTAACTGATCTATTCGATAATACAGATCAACAGAGGCAGGAGTAAGGGTTTTACCTCTACGAGGGCCCCGAACCTGGGTAAATCGTGCTCCCTGTCTAGCCGACGATCGTCGCCAGCGCTCATGGGTTCTCCTATTCGAAACCCTATGAGTTCACCTGAGGGATTTGCCGAGTTACAGATTCGACAGGGAGCGCGCGCGGTTCCTGGCTGCTCGGGCCTTGTCGACTTTGTTTTGCGCGATGTTAGATCGCACGTTGTATCCAGGCTGGTCACGATCGACCTCCTTCCGCGGCTCCCTGCTGCGGTGTCGCGAGCGGTTGTTGTGGTGCCGCGGGATGTGATCTCGATCCCTCGCGCTGTCAACGCTGCTACTCGGGCTGTCACCGCGTTGTCGAGCTTCTTTTCCTCGGGCGCGCCGAGGTGACTTCTCTCTTCTAGGCGATGTACTCCTGCGTCCGCGGTGCGTTCCTTTGTCTTTCTGAGGGGTTTTCTCGGCCTCCTTTTCAGTCGCGTTCCTGCGGTTTTGAGCCGCGATTCTTGCGGCTGCCATGCCCAACCCCTTCTGGACTTGTCTGTATTGCTCCGCGCGGGGGTCGTTTTCCCCTGGCTGGTTCGCCTGCAGGTAAGTGGTTGCGGCTAGAACCGCGGCGGCGGGAGTTGTCGGGTGCACGTTGCCGTCATCGTCGACGCGCATGAGGGAGGTTTCAAGTGTCTTGCTTATCCCGCTCAGAGATTCACCATCCATTGTTGCGGTCTTCGAGACGTGTCTCTTCCTTCCGGGATGGTTCCCTACAGAATATGTCTTGGAGAGTGCTGCACGGTGCTGGCTTGACTCATCCGCTAGCTTTTTGCGCTCGGTCAGATCCTTGCGAGCTTCTTTGATCAATGTCGCCGCTTTCACTAGATGGTAGTGGTATGCGATTAGATCTTCCTGAGAGGATCCTTCTTTAATCGGTTTGGCTGGGTCTACGGCCGCTTTCGCCTTGAGCCAGGCTGCTCGCGATACTTTGATGTGCTCGCGTTCCTTCGCGCTTTCTTCCGTCTCTTCGGGTGGGTCAGTTGATCCTGCCATGCAGACCTGAGCCAGATATGGCCCGTGAGTCCTAGGCATGGATTGGAGGGCTTTCCCAACCCGAGAGGGTTCTTCTGCAGAGATGGTGTGGAAGTTGCGAGTGTTCAGGCGGATGGATTCTCCGCTTTTTGCTAGGTCGTGACTCGCGTAGTTGGGTAGCGAGTCGATAGCTTCAGGCTTCGAGACCGACTAAGACTCTGAGCCTTCGAGATCGGTTTTCTCGGGGAAGTGCAGGATCCCCGCTTTGTTGGCGTAGAATTGGAAGCTCCCGAACGTCAGGGAGACACTTTTCTCCATGTCGCTGAACTTCGGGCGTGATTCCGACGAGTGGGGCGCGACGATGACTGACCCAATTCGGATCGGATCGGTTGGAGTTGAAGTTCTGGGGCTCTAGCGGAATTTTGGCGACGATGAGGCCGAAAATGCCGTAGATCCAGCGCCCTCCGTTCCCACAGACGGCATCAATTGTCGAATATGCATCTCAAGAAGTCCCTCGGGTGAACCGATAGGGTTTCGAGTAGGAGAATGAGTAGGCGCTGGTGACAATCGTCGGTTAACACGGTCACGATTTACCCAGGTTCGGGGCCCTCGTAGAGATAAAACCCTTACTCATGCTTCTGTCGATCTGTATTAGCACGATAGATCGGTTACAGTGGGGGTGCTCAAGTCGAGAGTAGATCTCAATCTCAAAGCTTAGGTGGTGCGGTATTGCTTGGTCCCCCTCCCGGTGGTTCTCCTGGCCTTATATAGGTGGCCAGGTCTCAAACTGTCCCCGGGGGGGTTACAAACCCTAACCTAAAGTCGGTTACAAGTTTCCTTTCTTAACCCGCAAGGCTTTGCGGGTGGGCCTTGATTGGGCCTTCTATAACTGTCCACGGTATCTCCCTTGGAGCTTGGGTCTTGGGCCTTGGACCGGGTAGGCTCACCCGATAGGTCCAGGATCCATCCCTTCGTCACGGACCATCTCTACTCGGAGCGACTCATGGAATAGGCGAACTAAGGGAAAGGTCATGGTCAACCACCCTCTGCCGGCACTTCCCGAAATAGGTCAAACCCGGTGGCACTAAGAGTCGGCTGGTACGTGTGGGTAAGTTGTACACCCCTATAGGGTTAAATCTTTTCGAAAAGCCGTGTCCACGGTTAAGAACGACTTGGTGAAGGATTTTGTGATGACAGATAACTTGAACAGAATGCTAAAACTTGTTGATAACGTATGGAAGGATGCCTCCTCGGAGATGCTGAGAGGGGTTACCTTGTAGCATGAGGTACCGGAATAACTTGAGATGTGATCTTTGAGGCAAGAGGTGCTAAAATGATTCGGTGGAATGAAGAGATGATAAGTTCAGTAGTTGAGTAGCTTTCTCGAGACGTGCTATTCCTCCTCAATTTGGAAAACAAAGATGGTTTTACGCAAAATAACCTTCATGACTCTTTCTAAAAGAAGCACATATATAATAGGTTAATTAAGTCTTGTTGAGTACCTCTAGTCCTCATGTTTGCTTTAACTTGGTTCAGGTGGAGTTCCTCACTTCGGTGGTGTTTCAACGTGGACATCGATGAGTAGTTTGGGATTCCCAGGTAGCAGCATGGAACCTATGGGCTGGGACGTCACCTTATGTTGCGGCCTCTTAGGCCTTTTTGGTATCTTGTTGACTAGCAATATAATTTACCTTTCGTTGTCTGATGTAATGTTGGGTCATGTGACCTCTGTTTGTAAAGCTATACTCTAGTAATACTTGCTTTATACGACTTCATTTATGGAGTTACTGTTTTGATCGGTTGTTGGTTTTGAGCTCATTGTTATACAGTTTTGGCTATTCCTGCGTAGCTGTCGCAGTAGAGGGGTTGTGGGGCCCATGATCCATTTTCGAGCACGACTGCCGATGTTTACTCCGCCTGGGCTTGGTAACCCCAATAGCCCTCGATTATTGTTGCATTTCCTGGACAGATAGCATCTCTGTATATCTTTGGTCCTGTCCCTTCAGCTTCATACGTCTCGTGGACGCTTTGATATGCATAGTTGGTTATGACTAGCATGGACACAAGGAGTAGTAGTACCGATGTTATCCGACCTGCGTGCCCATGAATCCGGTCTACATGTCGTTGTTTGTTGCGGCAGGGGCTGGTGACCCCGAAGCCCTTGTGGGTCCATTACTAGGAGCGCATAACAGTATGTAGACCTCTGGGTCCGGGGTCGTGACAGAAAATCTTTGTGTATCCCTTTGTGTAACATCCCAAGTATGAAAACTACCCCATAGAATGTTTTGTTTCTTGTTTAATTCAAGTATTGCATCATGTCATCATTTTACTCCCTTGTCGCATTGTTTACTATTTGTTTTGCATCTGTTATTCTTTGTTTTTCACAATGAAAATCAAACAAATTCAACTGCTTTGTTTTCATACTTGTTCTGTTACAACTTTTGGAATAAAACTCACAAATAATAACAACCAAATTGTTCCATTTTATTCCATGTTGATCACTCCTTAATTTGTTGGGTTTAATCAAACAATTACTTCAATCAATTAATTCAAATCACTTTCAAATTCAAACCAAATGCATTTCAAACAGAACCCAAATTGAAAGTATGAAAAGGATAACCAAAACATTTTGTTTACCCTGTTATTTTCCAATTAAAGCAATTTGGGTCACCTTATGAAAGTGTTGGTTTTAATAATCCTTTTAATATTCAAAAATCACTCCCATTTTGATTTATTTTCCCAAACAACACCAAAATTTCCAATCCATGAAAACTAACAAACCATTCCACTAAGATAACCCAAGTTAATAATAGGGTTACCCTATTAAATTTGATGTTTTCCAATATTAAATCAATTAGTTGCAAAGTATTCAAATTTCAAATCAGTTGGCAAACAGCAACCCGAAATTTGGTTTCCCAAAAACTTAAGTGGTAAGGTGGTAGAGTTTGAACCTACCAGCCCACTGGAATTTTTCCAAGATTTTATCCACTCAAAAAGCTATCAAATGTTTCCTTTTCTAGTTGCTACACAAAAAAAAAACAGAAAAGCAATAATAAAAAGAAGAAGAAATCTGTTAGAGGGGGGAGAAAAGCCAGCCCAGCCCAATTCTTTTGGGCCCAGTACCCCTTCATTCTTGTCTTCTTCCTCCCCCAGACGTCACCATCTGTACGATGGAAGCTCCACCGTGTGATCTCTCCCCCCAACTCCGATTCACTGCCGTGCCTTTGCTCCTCCCCCTTAAAACCCTCCCCCGAGTCCTACCTAACCCTAGCCTCCTCCACAACGCCGCCACCCTGCCTCTCCCCTCGATCTCCTTCTTCTTCCTCCCTGTATCTGCTCCTCTGTACGCAACCAACAGCAGCAGCCCCAACCGCCCCGCCGGTGATCGCCGCCCCACGGTCACCTCGAGGACCTGCTAACCCCCGGAATGGAACCGGCCCCCTCCCAGCTCCAAGTTCGCTGAAGGGACCCCCGCCGGTTACTGCCCGCAGCGCCGCCGCCGTCGCCTCCAATCGCCGGCCACCTCCTGCCTCGCCCCTGCCACCTGCGCCTCCGATCGCCTCCAACCGCCCAAGGTGAGGCCCCCTTCGACCTCCTCCCTCTCCTCCCTCATCTCCCCTTGAACCGCACCCTCACATCGCCCCCACGGCCGCAGCACACAGCCCTCCGGCGAGCAGCAGCCAAGCGCTGCGTTCGCTGTTGCCTGCTCCATCGAGGTACAGAGATCGGTTCCAGGATTCAGTTCAGAAATCCCGCGCGGCCACACCTTAACCACCCCCGTTTCCTTTCTCCTTCACAAAGCAGCAGCAGCCGCACTGGCAGAGACCCTGCGCGCAGCGAACCCTCAGGTCGCGGGTTCGAGTCCCGCACCCCACTCTTTTCTGCTCCTTTTCGTTTAAATTCAGTTAATCCCGCAAACAGCAACACATACCCCCCGAGGCCCCCCTCCCTAACACAACAGCCGCACCAGCCCAGTGGTTCTGCCCCCTTTGCGCGTCCAGGAGGTGGGGGGATCGAATCCCACCCCCTGCAGAATAAAACCACATTTTATTTTGCAAGGTTTTGGTACAGGAACTTCCAGCAAATCACACATAGGCCCCTGGTATTAAATCTAGACCCCTGAAATAATTTTTCCTAAGTCCCTAATGGATTAAAACTGGCAGATTTACACTAGATTTTGTAAATTGCATAAGAAATTCATCCCAACTCCAATTTTAACTTTTTAAATATGTTTTCTGTCCCAAATTAAATGTTCTATCCAAATATAAAATTTGTTTACTGTTTTGAACATTTTAAATTGGTGCAAAATTTGAAAACTTGTCAAATTCACTTAAACTTGCAAAATTCATAACTTGTTCATAAAAATTCCAAATTGCACAAACTAAATATGTTTTCCAATCAAATTTTCATGTACTTTCCAAATATAAATTTTGTTTGCTGTTTTGAATAATTTAAATTGCTGAAAACAACTGTTTCTTGTTTAATGCATTTAAAATTGCCAAAATAATAACTTGCTCATTTTAAATCCAATTTCCACAAATAAAATATGTTTTCCATGCAAAATTAAACCACCTTTTCAAATATAAAATTTGTTTCATGTTTTGAATAATTAAAATTGCTTAAGTGATTTAAACCTTGTTTAAATCATTTAATATTGCTAAATTTATAACTTGATCAAATTAAATTCTTTTGGGACATATAAAATATGTTTTCAAACCATAAAAGCATAACCTTTTCAAATATGACCTTCACTCCATGTTTTGAACAAATAAAAATTCAAATAAGTTCATGTTTGAATTAAATTCATTTAACTCTTGCTTAAACTTGTTTAATTCATAAATAAATCATTTGAAATCCTTTTTCAACAAGTGAAACATGCAATCCACCTAAAATTGTGTGTTCTTATCAAATATGAACTTTGTTATCTATTTTGAACAATTTAACTTGATGAAAACAACAAATACTTGTGTGACATGTTTAATTAACCAAACTTTCCAAACTTAATAAATGATTTCCAAACCTTGTTAAATTCCTTTTCCACTTGCATCTATTATTGTTATTTGCTGTTATTTTGTTGTTATCATCATGCATGCATCATGCTAACAACTCTCACAAACTAATTAATTGTAAATCATTTGTTTCCACTTATTTCAATGGATCTTTTCCATATGCAATCCAATTGCATATGGGTCCATTTAAATTGTGTTATCATGTTAGCTAGATTATTTTGATGCAACCATTAATTTGTCATGCATCATCTTGATTGTGCACAATGCCATGAAAATGATTGTTTACATTCCTGTTTTGGTTGTTTGCTTCTTCTCGAATAGACGGCGACGTTGAGGCAGACGACCCTTACAGCACCCCTTCTGAGGATCTAGCTCAGTACCCGGCTGTTGAGTTCGCAGGCAAGTTATCACTCACATGAACCATTGTGTTCCTTTCAACCCTGGTTACCGATACTTTCCGTTTTCTATTCTTGCTAGCCTTAGTGGTAGTAATTTCTGTTACGAACCTATCACATGAATCCTTTAACCCTGATATTGCCTCACCACCACTCCTACAACCCTATTGCTTGAGCCAGTGTCTTACTAGCATGCTTAGGTTGTTTTGCTCGAGTCTGTTACCCGTTACTTTCAGTTACTATATTTCATTATGTTCTGGGGGCTCGATGTTTAATCAATCAATCAATCATGCTAATATTACTGTTAATAATAATTTGATGATAAGGCACCGGCAGGAGGCCCTGTGTGGTTTTGACGCCTGCTAGTGTCGACCCTAATAGGAAAAGGGTCTTGTCTACTGATCCATGATGAGCGCACTAACCGCATGTGGGAAGCGAGTATGGGCGCCCCCCTCAATTTGATTCGATTCGCATCTCGTCCAAATCGCCTCATTTAGTTCGTGATTTCCATTTGCCGCATGCATGTTTTTGCGAGCCCAGGCCAGGGTGGAACTTTTGTAGTCGGCATATAGGGGGACACGTTCTTAGAGTGCTATGAGGGTCCATTTTCTTCTGGGCTCGATTAGCCGTGCGCCCAAGGTTCTTTGGGCTTGATGCGAAGAAGAGTCGAGTTGTGTTGAGTGCCCCGCTTGGTGGAAGGGCCTTTCCATCTGGCAGGTTATTCATGCGTGTACGGCCAAATTGGTGCAACCCTGCAGGGATAATCTTCTCGAGAAGCCGTGTTTTCCGCGGTTATGGATTACTTGGTGAAAGTACTGGCTAACAAGTACTCAGGACAACTTAAACACAGTGAGCAAACATGTTACACCCAATGATTAATAACTTGACTAGTAATAGGTTGATGACACAATAACTTGATTCACCTTTAATACAACTGTGTGAGTTATCCTCGGATTGCTTCTTTGGATAAGGGGCGAGATCCAGGATGGGTTTGTTTGAGGTTATCTTTCAGTTGGTTACAATCCTCGATCTTATCTCCTTTCTGTTAGCCGGAAGTGGTAGAATCTCTGTAGTTGGTTAGTGCAGCCAGTTGCCGCATCTTTTATATCCCCTCTCTTCCGTTGAACCCAAAGCATCTGTGCTTGGTGTTGACGGGTTACACTTTGGTGAACTGTGAGTCTTGCTTGCCAGTACGTTTATGTACTGACCCCTTTGGGGCTGTGGTTTTCGCAGACCTACGTTTCCGAGGATCTACATGGTGGCGACTACGTGGAGTATGACGAGACTGCTGACGAGTAGATAGCGGACCCGGGCAGGATCCGAGACTTCGTGGATGGGCTCCGTCTTTTCGTTTCCGGCCTCTTAGGCCTATTTGGTTCTTGTCTGTACTCAGACATGTTGAATGCTTCCGCTGTGATGTACTGGTGTATTGTTGGGGCATGTGCCCTCTGAATGATTGTATTTGCTATCTCTGCTCTAATGAGAGCTATTTGCAACCTTATTTCAATCTTTGGTGTCGTAGAGATTTGTTGTGATATCAGTTGTTCAACGCCGTTGACGTACCATGTGTGTATGGTTTGAAGTACGTCAATGGAAGTGTCCTGATTTCTATGGGATAGTTTACGTCGACGCTGAACATATAGGGGTTGGTTGTCACACATACGTGTGTTGGCCTACTCGTAAGAGGACGCGGGTGCCGGTAAGCCCCGTAATCCAACCTACTACTGTTCAACGGAACGGCGAGTATCCTTTAGAAGTCCGGGTGCGACACTTTGACACATGATTTCTGATAAGATGATCCTTGTCATCTATGTGTTTGGCTTTCCTATGAGATCTAGAATCTTTTGCCAGTGCCACTTCACTGTTGTTGTCACAATAGGGCTCAATCGGGTCCATTATAGAGGGAACCACTCCTATTTCACTAATGGACTTTTTATCCAATAGCTATCATTTTTAGCTTCTAACGCCCCCACATAATCCGCCGCCATTGTAGAGTCTGCCACGGTGCCTTGCTTGGAGCTCCTCCAGCTGATTGCACCGCCATTTAGAATGAACACATAACCTCAGAGTGCTTTGAAATGGTTTGGATCAGACTGAAAACCTGAGTCAATGCAACCTCTTACCTTGAGCTCTTCATCTCCTCCATAGACTAAGAACATGTTCTTAGTTCTCCTGAGATATTTAAGAATATTCTTAGCTGTTGATGTGGGGGTACCCAAAATACCCCGCACCATAGGCCTAACCGGTACGACCCACGAGGGAGTATCTTCATAAGGCTTACGAGTGGAAGCACGAAGGCCCACGACAGGAGCTCGCACAGAAACAAAGGAAGGAAAGTATTTGGACATCAAGATTAGGAAATATAAGAACCTACTCAAGGACGAGTCCTACTCATGAACGACCCCTGGGACCCGGCTACCTATATAAAGCACGGGAGGGGATCACGAACAGACAGAAAACCCTAGATTCAGAGCTACGCCAGATTCAATCTGTAACAGTACCCTGTAATCGACGCCTTTTCACCCCCATAAAAATAAACACCGGTAGGCAGTAACTCGTAAAGTCGAGTAGTGCACCAGCGCCTTTTCCTTCTTATCAAACCCCAGGTCCCTCACCATGGGGATTGTTGAGGTCACCCCCTTGACATTTGCGTCGTTTGTGTGAATCTGGGGTGCTAGACTCGCGGCATCTTTGACCTCATCATCGACCAACCACGACTTGGCGATATGGGCGGATTCAATCCACTTCGGATCAATCGACTTCACCAAGAACTCGCCGGCATCACGCCCGGTATTCAACTGCCTCGAAGCGAGTATCGATCTGAAGATCAGTGACGAAGACATGGATCCTAGACCCTGCGGATAAGGACACCCCATCTCAGGCCCAAGGTTAAGGCCCAAGAAGAGGAGCCCTTGGAGTATTCCAGAAGGCCCACGTGAAGCCCACCCGCGCTAACTTGCGGGTTAAGTTTAGAGATATGTAACCGACTTAAGGTTAGAATTCGAGTCCTCTCCGGGTAGGGTTTGAGACCTGGCCACCTATATAAGGCCAGGAGAGCCACCGGAAGAGGACCAAGCAACACGGCAACACCAAAGCCTTGAACTCGAGATCATACTCTCGATTCGAGCAACCACCATTGTAACCGATCTACTCATTAATACATATCGACAGAGGCAGGAGTAAGGGTTTTACCTCTACGAGGGCCCCGAACCTGGGTAAATCTCGCCCCCTGTCTAGCCGACGATTCCACCAGCGCTCATGAGTTCTCCTAGTCGAAACCCGATAGGGTCACCTAAGGGATTAGTAGAGTCCGAGATTCGACAATTGGCGCCGTCTGTGGGAACGGCGGGCGCTGGATCACCGGCATCTTCGGCTTCATCGACAACCAACTCCCGTTAGAAACCATCGACTACGGCTCCGAACAATCCTATACGGATCGGATCTGTCATGGTCACACCTCACTCGCCGGAATCACGCCCGGTATTCGAGGATCTGGAGAAGAGTGTCACCTTGACGTTCGGGAGCCCGAAATAAATGACCAACAGAGACGGAATCCTCCACTTCTCGGACGAATCAGAAACTGAATCTGGAGCTGTCGACTCGCGCCGTCATCTGGAGAAAAGCGGCGAATCCATCCGCTTCAACGCCAACGACTACCATACCCTCTCGACAGAGGAACCATCAAGAGTTCAAAGGAACTTTCGATCTACGCCTAGGACGCACGAGCCTCGACTGGCTCAAGTCTGCATGGCAGGATCGGAACAAGCCCCGGAAACGGAACACAGCGCAGCAGAGCGCAACATAATCGGCGTCTCACGGGAATCTTGGAACCGAGCGAAGGAGGCTATGCAAACGAGCAAGCCGCCCGCAGCCGGAGCTTCACACGAAGACATGGTTGCCTACCACTATCACCTAGTGAGAGCAACCACGACTACCAAAGACGCTCGGATAGATCTGGCCCGTCGAAGAAGAGCGGCGGATGAGTCAAGTCAAAGACGAGCCGGGCTGTCCCTAACACCCTCAGTCGGAACCCAACCCACGAGGAAGGGGCACGCATCTACATCCAGGAACAATGAATCCCTAGCCGGGACCAGCAGATCGATCACTCCTTCTCTCATGCGAGTCGATGACGACGACAACGTCTACCCGCAAACTCCCGCTGCCGCGGTTCTAGCTGCAGCAACTTACATGCAGATGAATCAACCGACGGAAAGTGACCCTCGGGCGGAGCAGTATAAACATGTGCGCAAGGGACTAGGACTAGCAGCCGCAAGGCTCGCCTCCTATGACCGCAGGAAAGCCGCAGAGCAGCTGGAGAAGGAACAGGAGAAAGAGAAAGAGAAGGAGAGAGAAGCATCCCGCAAACATAGGATCTCTTCGCCAAGAAGGGACAGGTCGCCACGACGTGGCCGAGGAAAAGAAGCACGGCGCCGTGATGACACTCGAAGCAGCAGCGAAGGCAGTCCTAGAGACAAAAAGCTCGCGACATTACAGCAGCCGCTCGCGAAAGCGAAGCAAGGAGCCAAGGAAGGACGCCGACCGCGACCGGCCAGGACATGACGCGCGATCTGACATCGCACAAAATAAGTTAGATAAGGCAAGGGCTTCGCGATATCGCGGGAGCTCTTCGTCCAGCTCCTCGGATGACGAAACTTGCGGTGCGCTCTGCTTTGCCCGCAGCATCCGTGAAGCGCCTCTACCTAGAAGATTCAAGCTCGGCACGGAAGTGACAAAGTACGACGGCTCACTCGAGCCCTCTCAATGGCTAAGCGATTACCTCACGGCAGTAAAATGCCAACGTGGGAACAAGAATACAGCTATGCAATATCTCAATTTGCATCTCTCGGCGCGGCCCGCAGCTGGCTGGAAAGAAGACCAAGATCTTGTTACGCATCGTGGGATGACTTGCACCGCGACTTTTGCAAAAATTTCCAGTCGACTTACAAGAGGCCGGCCACCATTGAAGAACTGCGAGCATGCAAGCAGAAAAGCGGTGAGTCTACCCGCGAATATATCCAGCGGTGGACCACGCTCAGGAACACTGCGGGAACCATCTCGGAAGAAGTGGCGATTGAGGCCTTTGCGAAAGGCGCCCGAAGAACTGCTTTCAGAGAAGAGGTAGGCAGGGCCGCACCCAAAACTATTGGAGAGCTAATGATCATAGCCGAAAAGTGGGCTAACGGAGAAGACGCAGTGCGCAACGAGAGAGCATCATCACCTGCGCACGATGAAGACCGCCATGGCCGAAGGAAAAGGAGGAAATATTACGATCACGAGGATCGAGAAGAGCTGGTAGCGGCGGAATTCACGCGAAGCCGCGACTCCGGTCGCCGTGGGAATCGCGAGTGGAGACCGAAGGCTGAAGAAAAATCTCCCGAGGAAGACCTCGATGCATACTGCTCGCTACATCTATTTCCAGATAAGCGCACGGGCAAAACTAAGGCAACACACCTCCTTAAGGATTGCCGAAAGTTTATTGATATCTCGGACGCCCTTGCAAGAAAAAGATCGGCAGCCACTCAAAATTACCCACCGCTTCCAGGAGGAGGCCACCAAGGATTCCAGCCGCCACAACCCCTACCTCCACCAGCAAATCCAAACATGGCATTGGCTGCACTGCCAGCACCACCTGCACAAAACTCCGGGGCCAATGCATACCCACATCCAGCAGGGCAACTCGCGATGATCCAGAAGGTATGTCCATCCCGCAGAGCTCAAAAGACTAACACAAGGCAGTTGTGCATGGCTGTGCAGACTCCGCCAACAAAGCCCGAGTACTTGAAGATGGCGGATCAACCGATCACATTCTCGATGAAAGACCACCCACCACGAGTCCATCGACCAGGACACGCCGCCCTCGTCATCCAAGCACAGATTGGCAACTACGACTTGGCCCGCGTATTCATGGATGGTGGCAGTGGCATCAATATTATTTACGCGGATACACTCCATCGGATGAACAGGAACCTGGACGGCCTTGCGGAATCAGAAACATCCGTCCACGGGATAGTTCCGGGAAAGGCAATCCGTCCACTCGGAACAATCAACTTAGAAGTTGTGCTGCGCACTAAAAGCAACTACAGAAGAGAATTCCTCGACTTCGAAGTCGTCGACTGGCCTTCACAGTACCACGCCATTCTTGGTCGAACAACGTTCGCCAGATTCATGGCAGTACCACACTACGCATACCTGAAGCTCAAATTACCTGGAGAATATGGTGCGATCACCATCGACGGAGACTTTCAGAAATCCAACAAGTGCGACATTGAATTCAATGAGATCGCAAAATCTTTCGGGATGCAAGAAGAACTTCAAGAGTTGGCAAAAACCACGGATCACTCTGTGATGCCCCTCACGAAGAAAAACGCGTCTGAGCTAGAATTCAGCGCCAACAGTGACACCCGAAAGCATCAAGTACACCCGACAGATTCTGCGAAGACAGCGATGGTCTCAACCACCCTCTCGCCAGCATAGGAAAGCGCGCTCGTCGAACTCCTCCGTGAGTACTGGGAAATTTTCGCCTGGCAGCCTTCAGATATGCCAGGAATACCCAGGGAGTTTGCCGAGCACTCACTCGAAGTCTTTCCAGATGCGAAACCCATCAAACAAACTACTCGACGATTTTCAGAACCCAAGCAGAAAGCGCTTGGAGAAGAAGTAAACATATTGTTAGCAGCAAATTTCATCAGGGAGATCAAGATATCCACCTGGTTAGCAAACCCAGTGCTGGTCCCCAAGAAGAACACGGACATCCTTCGAGTATGCATTGACTACACGTCGTTAAACACGCACTGCCCCAAGGATAACTTCCCCCTCCCGCGAATCGACCATATCGTGGACTCCACGGTAGGCTGTCAACGCCTCTCCTTCCTGGACGCCTATTCGGGCTACAATCAGATCCGGATGAAACGGGAAGACGAAGAAAAGACAGCATTCATCACGCCACATGGTGTATATTGCTACACGACAATGCCCTTCGGGCTCAAGAACGCAGGCGCAACATACCAGCGCTGCATGCAAAAATGCCTCGCCAAGCTCATTGGCAAGAACGTACAAGTGTACGTTGACGACATCGTCATCAAGACTCGAGTTGAGGACACACTCCTCGAAGACGTTAGAGAAACATTCGACGCCCTCAACGCATACAGGATCAAGCTCAACCCGACGAAATGCGTCTTCGGCGTCCCAGCAGGAAAACTTCTCGGGTACCTGGTATCCGCCAGAGGCATCGAAGCCAACCCAGAAAAAATACAAGCAATCTTGACTATGAAGGAGCCAACCAATCTACGCGGAGTCCAGCAGCTCGCAGGGCGACTAGCCGCTCTGAGCAGGTTCATCGCTCGATTGGGAGAACAAGCGCTACCCTTCTACAAGTTGTTGAAGAAGACGGACAAATTCGAGTGGACACCAGAAGCTAAACAAGCATTCGCAGACTTGAAGCGATCGTTGCAAAGCAGGCGCGTCCTTGCAACACCGCAAGAAAGGGAGCCACTCTACTTATACCTAGCCGCCACAAACCAGGTCATCAGCACAGCAATCGTAGTCGAACGACCTGAGGAGGGCAAAGCATATGGAGTCCAACGACCGATCTATTACATCAGTGAAGTGCTCTCGCCATGCAAGCAACGATATCCTTATTACCAGAAACTCGCATATGGAGTTGTTCTTACATCCCGAAAGCTCAAGCACTATTTCCAGGAACACGCCATCACAGTGGTTAATGATGCGTCACTCGGGACAATCATGAACAACCCTATGGCATCCGGAAGAATAGCCAAATGGAGCATCGAGCTGGGCGCTTGGGACATCACTTATGCAGGACGCAACGCAATCAAATCACAGGTACTCGTGGAATTCTTAAGCGAGTGGACAGAGTTACAAACGTCCGGACCGCCTGAGTACACGAGCAACTGGATAATGTACTTTGACGGATCCAAAAGAAACGAAGGAGCAGGAGCTGGAATCGTCCTCATATCGCCTAGGGGAGACAAACTGCAATACTTCCTACGATTGGACTTTCCACCCGATGATCCAGCATCGAACAACGACGCAGAATATGAAGCCCTGTTGCACAGGATGAAGATGGCAGTCGCCTGTGGAGCTACCCGATTAATGATCTACGGAGACTCCAATCTCATCGTGCAGCAAACAATGAAAGAATGTGACGCAATGGCTAAAAACATGATCGCATATCGCGACATGTACAATGCGCCGTCAAGTTCTTCGATTCCATCGTATGCAGATTTGGGGTACCACACGATATCATTACAGACAATGGCACAAACTTCACGGCAAAGGAAACACGACAGTTCTGCGAGGAAAAGGGCATCAACTTCAAGTTTTCTTCAGTTGCCCACCCGCAAACGAACGGACAAGTCGAAAGATCCAACGGCTTAGTTTCAGCTGGCATCAAGAAACGTCTACTCGATCGTCTACAACCAGCAGCAGGACATTGGGCCGAAGAGCTACCCTCCGTACTATGGAGCCTCCGCACAACTCCAAATCGATCCACAAACTACACGCCATTTTTCATGGTATACGGGGCAGAAGCGGTCCTTCCTGAGGATGTTAGGTTCAGCGCCCCAAGAGTCGTGGCTTACAGCGAAGAAACCTCCAACAGGGCACTCGCGGAAGATATGGATGCACTCCATGAGATGCGCGATATAGCGCTCGCAAGATCCGCAGTATATCAACAATCACTGCGAAACTATCACAGTCGCCGCATACGCCACAGAGCATTAGCGGTAGGAGACCTAGTGTTGTGGCTCAAGCAGAAGGAGGGACACAAGCTCGAGCCACCATGAGAAGGACCCTTCGTCATACAGGAAGTTATCCCAGGTGGAGCCTACAGGCTGAAGAACCCATCGACTGGAGGAATCTATTCCAATCCTTGGAATATCGCACACCTCCGAAAATTTTATCCCTAGATTTACTTGTTCTCACAAAAAAATAAGGCTATACTAGCCAATCTTGTAGCTCGAATACATGACTTCTCAGTCATCGCAATAAAATACATTGTTTCTCAACCATATTTACTCGAAGATTATTCATTCTTATATGCTAAAATAGTTACAGGTACACACCTCATAAACACACGGGGGTTACGCCTACAACTAAGCATAACATGAAAATTTATACATACAAGGTCATACACCTTACAACAGTTTTTACAAACTATACAACATCACAGGATGTACACATCCAACAATCAATCATGGCGAAAAGCATTCTCAGTCGCCAACACTCTATCTACTTCCTCAAAGGTCAGCCGAATGATTTTCTCCGGTGCTGGACGAACAGCATCATAGTGCAGCGAAATATCATCGATTGGACCGTCTGGAAGCCTAGCTACGGAGTTAAAATTTATCTCAGGATGCCATATCCGGACAAAGGAGAGGGCCACCACCGCGCCGCAAGTCATCTGATTGCGCACGCACTCACGAATCTCTCCCTCTTGCCCGAACAGCCTGAGGAGATGGCTCCAGTCTTCAGGGCCCCTTTCCAGCGGATAGAACGCAGCGTTCATCGCGATCAAGACCTCGTGAAAAGAACTCACGAGAACTTTTACCTGGGTGATACGGAACTTCAAAGTAGCCAGCACAAAGCCTCGACTGCGATCAGACCAAAAGTTATTCGCATGAGGCCTCGAGCTGCCAGCTTCTTGAAGAATGTGGTTTTCTACCCACTGTTTTTCCTCCCTATCATCCGGCTTAACAACTGAAGAGCAAATATGCACGATTAGTCAAGGAAACAAGACAAAGAAGACTCGGGGGATGTATTACTTACACAGCAAGTCCCTAGCGACGGAAGCCAACTCGTCCATCAGAAATTGTTCGCGTTCAGTCGCCAGTCTTTGCTTGGACTTCACCACATCGGCTACCCCGCGCAACGCTTTCAGCCTGCGCTCACCGTCAGCTACACGATCATGAAGACCTGCCAAAGACCCCACAACGGCGACAAGCGGATCTGTTGGGGCAGCAGGTCCACCTGAAGGTTCTGCGGCCACCCCGGATACCTGAAAAGCACAAAGAAGATTAAAAGGAATAAGGTGCCCCACTCGAGATATATTTACCACCTATTCGGCAGGTGCTCGGGGGCTACTCCCATCGGGAGCGCACGATCAATCGCGGGAAACATTTCAGCAAAAGCATCTCGATTCAAATATTGAGGAAACGGGAGCTTATCCCAGGGTTCATTACAATCGAAGTTGCAAGATACAAACGAACTAAACTAAGAAGCTACAGTGGTACTCCCACTCGCGGCAGTCGTCCCTCCCTTAAGTCGAGCAAACAGCTCAGATAACTTCCGAGCGAGGACAGCGGCTGGCTCGCCAAAACGACGAAGCCCTACCTTTTTGCCCGTGGAAGGATCGACTGGGAGATCCGAGTAGGCCTCCTCCAGGCCGCTAACTCCATGCGCCAGCGCGAACTGGATGGCCGTCTTCGCCCCAGATTCCGACTGGTCAACCGCGTAGGCATCAAGGAGATTGCTCTCCGAGAAGATCTTCAGCAGGTCACCTAGCACGGATGGAGATGAAGCATTGACGAGAAGGCGACCATGCAGCTGCGTCAACACTTCAGTAGCATTGCCGACCAAGGAGCAAACCCCTGCAGCATGCCTCCTAAGCTGGGCGCAAGAATCTGTCAATGCGTCCACTCGAGGAACCCCAGCAAGCTCCAGGGGGACACCCAGAGGACCTAAGAACAAAAAAGGGTGTTAGTCCAAAAGATCTACCAAGACAAAAAGAAGATTGTAGAAAAGTACAAAATTACCCGCAAAGCGCTCAGCAAGGGGACGAATAAAATTGACGAGATTGGCATCCGCCTTGGCGCCAGCATCCTCCAAGTTCTTCAAGGCATCCTGGGCAGCCGCGAGTTTTCCCTCGTAATCGGCATTTAACATGCGGGAAGACTCGAGCTCCTGCCGGGCAGTCGCCAGTTCTGCCTCTAAAGTTGCTGCCTGGGCGGAGGCTTTGTCTTTCTCGTTCTTCGAAAACTCAAGTTGAGCTGCATGACAACATTTATCAGAATCGAAGAACGGATGGGAAAAATACAAACAGAAGAAGAGGGCTGAGCTTACCTCGAAGAAGTTCGTTCTCAGAGGTGAGTCGACTGCGGTCCGCTCGAAGGAACGCGCAGTCGGACTCAGCAAGAACAACACGGCGCCCAATCGCCGCAAGGGAGTCAATAAGTGTCTGCAAGCAACACGAAAGTGGAAATCAGAAGAGTAAAATTTGAGCCTATACTCGATTGTAAACATTCGAGTATAGCCTCGGGGGCTACTCCCATCGGGAGCACTGCCGTGCACCCGATAAAACCAAGAAGAAGGAAAAGGCAGACTTTGAGCCTGTAGCCGATCGCATGCGATCAACTACAGCCTCGGGGGCTACTCCCATCGGGAGCACTGTCGTGCACCCGATAACAAACTAAAGGCAAGTAACAGAATTTACCTGGCCCTTGGCACGGGAAAGAGGATCTGCTGAGCTACCCGTCGCCTCTTTTGAAGCCGAAGCTCCGACAGCAGAACTAGGAACTCCATGCTCCGTAGTCGCTACTTTGGGGGCTACGCTGGGCGAATTCTGGACAGTGCCAGCAGTAGGAATCTCATCCGCAGCTCCTGCCTTACTCTTCCTTTCGGGAGGAAGGGAAGAGGCGTACCTGCGAGGACTAATGGTTTGCAGGCTGCAACAAAAGACAAAGCGTTAGCATAGATGCAAAGGAAAACGTTCGACTAGGAACGAGGAGAAAGAAACTTACTCATCTTCGTCGTCCTCCTCATCCAGCATATCCGCATTCCAGGTGGTCTGGATAACTGGGAATGAGGAGGAAGGAGCGCGCGTTCGCAGAGGGGTAGCGTTGATGGGCTCCTTCCCGGGCGATTCTTCCAAGGAGTTGTCCTTGGAGGTGGCCTCATCACCTTCCACCCGACGGCGCTTATGATAATCGCCACCCGAGTCCCCGACGTCATCCGAAGAAACTTGGTCGGAGCTCGAAGAAGCGTCCGCGACACTGGTGTCGTCCGGGGCATCCAGATTACTCGCCAATAACTCTGAGGCCTCCGCCCCGGATACAGGAGGGTAGCAGGTGGCCATGGATAAACTCTATGGAAGACAGAAGAAAGCAAGGGAAATTTCAATCGACTGAAACTCAGAACAAACAAGAAAACAAAAGAAGAGAAGAAGAATAAACTCACCGCGGCTGGCGGAGGCTTCAACGCGTCGAAGGCTGCGACTGTGCAGTTGGGGAATTTCTCTCCCACCTTCAGGCTGGTGATAGCCGCGATCTTCTTCTCGAACTCGACGTTCGAGAGCTCCTCGCGACTCACTCGGCTAGGATCCTCAGAGCCTTGGTACTCCCACATCGTGGAAGGTCTGTGCTGCAGAGGTTGGATCCTGCGCTTCAGAAAGATACTCGCCAGATGGAGCCCGTTGAGTACAACTCCAGCAGTTTGATCACGGAGAGCTGTCACCCTTGCGAGTAGTGGTGCGACGACCTGGGTTTCTTCAGTCGACAACTTGTGCGCCCAGGATTTCCGCCTCTTCAAAACAGCGAACGGGTGGAATTCCATGATCCCACCCGAGCTGTTGTCGATGACGTAGAACCATTTTTTCCTCCAGCCCTGCGCGGAGTCGATGAAGTACATGCTGAAGTAGCTGGTCTCCGATTTCGCTTGGATCCCAAAGCCACCCGTGCGTAGCGGCTCGCCGGGCTCGGAGTCTACCCGCGATTTCTCGCGGAAGATCCGAACTTTGAAAAGGGCCTTCCAGAGTGCCCAATGTGGGCGAATGCCAAGGAAGCATTCGCAGAACACGATGAAGCACGATATGTGCTGCACCGCGTTCGGAGGAAGGTCGTGAAGCTGTATGCCATAGACATACAGCAACCCGACAAGAAACGGATGGAGGGCAAAGGAAAGACCGCGAGACACGTGGTCCGCAAAGACCACACGCTCATTCGCTTGCGGATTGGGTACCTCTTCCTTCTTTTCGAGGCGCACCCACTTCTCGGACTCCGCCGGCAGCAGCCCCTCCCGCTGCATCTCCTTGATGCTCTTCGCGGTGGTGTTGGGCGAATGCCAGTCGCCCGAGCGCGGCGCAGGTTGCACGGAAGCTTCCCCCGATGCGGAAATGGCAGCGCCGCGTCTTTTGCCTCCCGCCATCGCTGCTGAGCACGAGCTTGGAGGAAGAAAGAAGATGAGCGCGAGGAGGAAGACGGATTGGAAGACGAAGGCTGGGAAAGTTTTACCATACCGCAAAGACCCGTACTTATACACGGAACGAATCGATGCTGGCCACTCGATGCGCCACGTGGCGCCCATCGCCGCCACCACGTGTGAAGACGAAACGAGGAGGCGGTGAGCTTTGTTTCCTACCACGATCTTAACAGAATATCGTGCGCATTTACTGCACGGTTTGCGAAAAAACCGGGAACGACGTCTCGTTTCCCGGTAAAAAGGCTGACTATGTGGGCCAGGCTCTCTGCTCTCACTCCGTCACGTCCCATCGGGAGGAGAAAAGTGCGCCATGACGTCATAGCGTGCATCATCAAATTGAAGAAAGCTTCGAGTGGAAAGTTCAAACGTGAAAATAACTTCGTATGAATAAATTTCCTTCGAATGGAAGCAACTTTTTCATGAACAAATCATGAGGCAAGACTCCTTTAAAAACGAAGGAAAAAACCCTGCACACGAAAACTCTTTCGTACGGGCACGATCTCCCAGACATGAAAACTCTTTCATATGGGCATAAAACTCCTAAACACGAAAACTCTTTCGTATGGATAGAAGAACTACTCAGTCAAAAATTACACGAGTAGGCAGAACCTATCCTTTCTCACTCGCATGATATTTAACATCATAAAAGCCTGGATCGTTCGGCCGACTAGGCACATCCGGATGCCATATTCTTCGAATATGAAGGTAAGACCCGAAAGATCTCTCTTGAGGGCCTGGAATCGCACTCAAAGCTGCGTCCTCCGGTATGATTCCGTGTCAAAAACACGAAGAAAAATCCCAGCGGACGCGCCAGGTACCCCCATAGGTTAAGTTCGACTCAATAAGACCACAACGGCCCAGTCGCAACAATCACCTTATCGGGTTCGAGTCGGAGGTCTCGAATCTGTGTAGGCCAGAAATGTTTT
Organism: Alopecurus myosuroides; assembly: GCA_028641055.1. Classification (NCBI taxonomy): domain Eukaryota; kingdom Viridiplantae; phylum Streptophyta; class Magnoliopsida; order Poales; family Poaceae; genus Alopecurus; species Alopecurus myosuroides. The sequence goes on from CM054062.1 coordinate 195,027,101, forward strand.
TGCCCTAGTCGCAATTAATTGGCCCTGATCTCTCGGGAGAGCCAAGCTACTGTGCCACATCCTTCTGCGATAAAAAGCCATAAAAATAGGCACTTGCATTGCTCGATACTCGAGTACGAAAACTCATTATACAGGGTACACGCCCTCTTAACAGGAAACAGCCAAACTGGTTTCCCACAAGAAAGAATAACCAAGAAATATTTGACCGTCTACTAGACTGGAGAAATCCCACTCAAGCAAACGCTCGGGGGCTACTGAAGAAGACATGGATCCTAGACCCTGCGGGTAAGGACACCCCATCTCAGGCCCAATGTTAAGGCCCAAGAAGAGGAGCCCTTGGAGTATTCCAGAAGGCCCACGTGAAGCCCACCCGCGCCAACTTGCGGGTTAAGTTTAGAGATATGTAACCGACTTAAGGTTAGAATTCGAGTCCTCTCCGGGTAGGGTTTGAGACCTGGCCACCTATATAAGGCCAGGAGAGCCACCGGAAGAGGACCAAGCAACACGACAACACCAAAGCCTTGAACTCGAGATCATACTCTCGATTCGAGCAACCACCATTGTAACCTATCTACTCATTAATACAGATCGACAGAGGCAGGAGTAGGGGTTTTACCTCTATGAGGGCCCCGAATCTGGGTAAATCTCGCCCCCTGTCTAGCCGACGATTCCACCAGCACTCATGAGTTCTCCTAGTCGAAACCCGATAGGGTCACCTAAGGGATTTGTAGAGTCCGAGATTCGACAATCAGCGACTTAAACTTCCGTGCGGGATGCACGGGGGTAATACGCCTGGAAGATTTTGTCCGAGTTCACCGGGAAAAGGTAGTCGTACCGGAACCCTTGCTGCCCCTGGAGGAAGCAAGTTCCGAGTACTTTTACGCGGCGAATCCTCACATACACTTTGTCGCTATGGCAAGGCGTACCCACTCGTTATCCTCGGAAAGCGAAAGCGACGACAAAGTAATGGACCCGCCCAAAGCATCCCTCACGACTGATGCAGAAGCGACTGAGGGAGAATAAGACGGAGGATATGAGTCAGATGAGGACCCTACAGAATCCCCTCTTCCCCGAGCTGAAGACCTGGAGAACGGTGATGGTTGACACGGAAAACTGCCCCCACTCGCCGGTTCCGGGCCCCCGACCAAAAGAAAAAAGGGCAAAGCAGAACGCCCGAAGGTCTATGTGTCAAAGGAAAAAATGGAACTGGTCACCTCTCTGGTTGAGCAGGGTCGTCCTCTCCCACCAGACGCCACCGTAGAGGAACGGACAGCCTACAAGTGAAACTAGCCTAGCACAGGAAAAGGCTGAGCAAGATGTACAAAGATTTGTACGACACCAGCCTCCAGGGACGCGTTCGGTTGAAGCCTCGTGTAGTGGGTTGGAGAAACCACTCACCCCCAAACGGCGATCGATAACAGTTGATATGACAACAAACTACATGGAAAACAACCGAAAGGTGTTAGATCTTGACCAGGACCCAAAGGAATCTTACCCGATGGAGAAACTAAGACCCAAAACGCCTCAGGAAAGGCTTCTGGAGTCCAGACCTATCTGATGTCCATCAAGCCAACTCCGGGTGACCCACGAAGAGAAGTACATGATGAGATGGTACCGGGGCTTAGCATGGAAAGCGCGTAGATAGGGCAGAAACTTCCTCCGCGAGTACCAGCATCCGAAAAACCAACGAGGGAGAAAACTAAATCGACCCGTGTAGCACGCCAACAGGAGGACCCAGAGGATCTGCGCAACCGGCTCATGCAGAACAAGGTGGATAAGTGATACGTCATAAACGTATTCTTAATTTATGATGTTCCATGTTGTTTTTATGCCATATGCTACATGTTTTCCTTACACTTTATGTCATATTTATCGATTTTACGGGATTAACCTATTGACAAGATGCCACAAAGCCAGTTCCTGTTTTCTGCAGTTTTTAGTTTCAGAAAAGTTGTTCTGGAAATATTCTCGGAATTGGAAATTCGAAGCCCGAAAGTCTTAGAATTGCCGAAGGTTCCACGGAGTCCCGAAGAGGCCCGGAGGGGGCCACACCATAGGGCGACGCGCCCCCGGCTGCGCCATGGGGTGGTGTGGGCCCCTCGGGTGCCCACCGCCATCGCTCTTTCGCCTATTTATCCCCCCCGATGCGTGAACCCTAAAAATATACCATTTTTCCACGAAAAACACCTGAGGCTGCCGTCGCCGTCAACCCGAGATCGGGAGGGTTCTGGAGTTCTCCCCGGCACCCTGCCGAGGGGGGAAATCATCACCGGAGGGCTCTAGACCACCATGCCCGCCTCTGGAGTGATGTCTGAGTAGTTCATCCTTGGACTACGAGTCCATAGCAGTAGCTCGATGGTTGTTCTCTCCTCTTTATGCCTCATGTTAAGATCTCGTGAGCTGCCCTAGATGATCACGATCATCTTATTGTAATGCTACATGTTGTGTTTGATGGGATCCGATGATTATTGAATGTTATGTCTCTTGATTATCAATCTATCATGTTATCTTCATGTGTATGTTATTTATGATCTTGCATGATCTCCGCTGTTAGTAGATGCTCTGGCCAAGTAGATACTAGTGACTCCAAGAGGGAGTATTTATGCTCGATAGTGGGTTCATGCCTCCTTTGCATCTGTGCTCGAGTGACAGAAACATGACGGATCGAGGATGTGTTTTTGCCATTAGGGAGAAACGATGTTTACATTGTTTACATTACACACTTTTCTTACTGCGATTATCTGTTGTTTGCAACTTAATACCCAACGTTTGTTCGGATGATATTTGAAGGGTGGATTATTAGTCATAGATGCAGTTGGATGACGGTCTATGTATCTTGTTGTAATGCCCGCATGAATCACATGGTAATCATCATCTCATGCATGTTTTATTATCTATCAATTTCCCAGTTGTAATTTGTTCACCACACTTGTTAGCTATCTTTTATAGAGAGACACCTCTAGTGTACTGTGGAAAGATACGTCATAAATGTATCCATAATTTTTGATGTTCCATGTTGTTTTCATGCCATATGCTACATGTTTTCCTTACACTTTATGTCATTCTTATCGATTTCCCGGGACTACCTATTGACAAGATGCCATAGAGCCAGTTCCTGTTTTCTGCTGTTTTTAGTTTTAGAAAATTTGTTCTATAAATATTCTCAGAAATGGAAAATTTGACGCCGAGAATTCATAGAATTCCCGAAGGTTCCACAGAGTCCCGAAGAGGCCCGGAGGGGGCCACAGGGGGGCACACCATCGGGCGGCGCACCCCCTGGCCGTGCCTGGGGTGGTGTGGGACCCTCGGACGCCCACCGCCATCCCCCTTTTTCCCATATATACCACTTTTCCACGAAAAATACCCGAGGCCGCCGTCATCGTCAACCCGAGATCAGGAGGGTTCTGTAGTTCCCCCGGCACCCTGCCGGGAGGGAAAATCAGCACCGAAGGGCTCTACACCACCATGCCCGCCTCCTGAGTGATGCGTGAGTAGTTCATCCTTGGACTACGGGTCCATAGAAGTAGCTAGATGGTTGTCCTCTCCTCTTTATACCTCATGTTTAGATCTCGTGGGCTGCCTCACATGATCAAGATCATCTTATTATAATGCTACATGTTGTGTTTGCTGGGATCCGATGATTATTGAATTCTATGTATCTTGATTATCAATCTATCATGTTGTCTTCATGTGTATGTTATTCATGATCTTGCATGATCTTCGTTGTTAGTAGATGTTCTGGCCAAGTAGATGCTAGTGACTCCAAGAGGGAGTATTTATGCTCGATAGTGGGTTCATACCTCCTTTGCATCTGTAATCGAGTGACAAAAACGTGACGGATGGAGGATGTGTTGTTGCCATTAGGGAGAAAACAACGATGTTTACTTTGTTTACATTGTTTACATTACACACTTTGGTTACTGCGATTATCTGTTGCTTGCAACTTAATACCCAATGTTGGTTCGGATGATATTCGGAGGGTGGATTATTAAGCATAGATGCAGTTGGATGACGGTCGATGTATCTTGTTGTAATGCCCGCATGAATATCATAGTAATCATCATGGCATGCATGTTTCATTATCTATCAATTGCCCAGCTGTAATTTGTTCACCATTCATGTTAGCTATCTTTTATGGAGAGACACCTCTAGTGAACTGTGGACCCCGTTCCATTTTCTCATACTGATAGTACAACCACTGTTTTCACACTGCTATGTTGTTTTCATGTTGTTCTCATGCTAGTTTCCACACCATACGTTTAACCTCTTTGTGTTCAGCAAAACCGGTGAGATTGACAACATCACTGCTTTGTTGGGGCAAAGTGAATTGATTGTGTTGTGTAGGTTCCACGTTGCTGCTGAACCGGTAGTGCGCCTTGCCATCTCAGCTGCATCAAACTTCGGAAGTTACTTCTTTCTCCTACTGGTCGATTCAACCTTGGTTTATTTAATGAGGGAAACTTGCTATTGTACTCATCAAACCTTCCTTTTGGGGTCTCCCAACGAGTGCAAGACCTGCACCATCATGGACCCCGGTCCATTTTATCATACTGATAATACAACTGCTGCAATTACTGTTTTCACATTGCTTCACACTGCTACTGCTGTTTTCACATTGTTCTCATACTTTTTTCCACGCCTTACGTTTAACCTCTTTGTGTTCAACAAAACCGGTGAGATTGACAACCTCACTGCTTTGTTGGGACAAAGTGAATTGATTGTGTTGTGTAGGTTCCAAGTTGTTGCTGAACCGGTAGTGTGCCCTGCCACCTCAACTGCATCAACCTTCGGAAGTTGCTTCTTTCTCCTACTGGTCGACTCAACCTTGGTTTCATTTCCGAGGGAAACTTGCTGCTGTGCTCATCAAACCTTCCTCTTGGGGTCTCCCAACGAGTGCAAGACCTGCACCACCAAGAACTTTCTTGGCGCCGTTGCCACGGATTTCAAAGTCATCACAAGCAAGAAGCCTCCCGTCAACAACCCACTTTTCTCGCGCTGTTGCTGGGGAGGAAGAGAATTTCTGCAAGGGGAGTCTCTCACCTCCAATCATTTTTACTTTGATTTTGTTTTGCTTTTTACTTGCTTTATCATGCTTGCTAGAAATGTTTGATGTCTTTGAAACTAGATCTTATTGGAAAGGTGGGCTCACAGATGAACAACAAAAATAATATAAGGAACACCGCTTGTCACAAAAAGGGATACACTTATGGGAGCAAATTAATAAATTGCATGATTATGCTAAAAACTTGTGCTCTACTTATAATGTTACTTATTGCTTTGATAAATCTCGTTGTTGTAGGAGGTATAAACACCTCCCTTTTGACTGTGAGTATAATGATAATGTTACCGTATCTTCTTATGTTAAGGAAAATTATGACAGTTATGATGTGGAACAAAATGAGGAATTTATGTTCTGATGTTCCATGTTGCTTTCATGTTATTTCCTACAAGTTTTCTATGCACTTTATGTCATATTTATCGATTTTCGGGACTAACTTATTAACAAGATGCCACAGAGCTAGTTCCCTGTTTTCTGCTGTTTTTAGTTTCAGAAAAGTTGTTCTGGAATATTCTCGGCATTGAAAATTCGAAGCCGAAAGTTTTAGAATTCCCGAAAGGTTCCACGGAGTCCCGAAGAGGCCCGGAGAGGGGCCACAGGGGGGCCACACCATAGGGCGGCGCGCCCCTGGCCACGCCTGAGGGTGATGTGGGCCCCTCGGGCGTCCACCGCCATCGCCCTTTGGCCTACATAACCCCCCCCCTGATACGTGAACCCTAGAGATATACCACTTTTTCCCGAGAAACAGCCGAGGCCGCAGTCATCGTCACACTGAGATCGGGAGGGTTCTGGAGCTCTCCCCGGCAACCTGCCAGGAGGGAAATTCATCACCGGAGGGGTCTACACCACCATGCCCTCCCCCGAAGTGATGCGTGAGTACTTCATCTCTAGACTACGTGTCCATAGAAGTAGCTAGATGGTTGTCATCTCCACTTTATGCCTCATGTTTAGATCTCGTGAGCTGCCCTATATGATCGAGATCATCCTTATGTAATGCTACATGTTGTGTTTGCTGGGATCCGATGAATGTTGGATCTATGTCTTTTGATTATCAATCTATCATGTTATCTTCATGCATATGTTATTTATGATCTTGCATGCTCTCCGTTATTAGTAGATGCTCTGGCCAAGTAAATGCTAGTAACTCCAAGAGGGAGTATTTATGCTTGATAGTGGGTTCATGCCTCCTTTCCATCTGTGCTCGAGTGACAGAAACGTGATGGATGGAGGATGTGATGTTGCCATTAGGGAGAAAACAACGATGTTTACTTCGTTTACATTGTTTACATTACACACTTTGCTTACTGCAATTATCTGTTGCTTGCAACTTAATACCAACGTTTGTTTGGATGATATTCGAAGGGTGGATTATTAGTCATAGACGCAGTTGGATGATGGTCTATGTATTTTGTTGTAATGCCTGCATGAATCACATAGTAATCTTTATGTATTGCATATGCACTATGGTGCATCCTTCATTTCTGTCAATTGCCCAACTGTAATTTGTTCACCACACATGTTATTTATGTTTCACGGCGAGACACCACTAGTGAACTGTGGACCCCGGTCCATTTTCTCATACTGATAATACACACACTACTTCTACTATTTTCACACTGCTTTCATACTGTTCTCATAGTGTTTTCCACACCATACGTTTAACCTCTTTGTGTTCAGCAAAACCGGTGAGATTGACAACCTCACTGCTTCGTTGGGGGCAAAGTAATTTGATTGTGTTGGGTAGGTTCCACGTTGCTGCTGAACCGGTAGTGCGCCCTGCCACCTCAGCTGCATCAACCTTCAGAGATTGCTTCTCCTCCTACTGGTCGATTCAACCTTGGTTTCTTTTCAGAGGGAAAACATGCCGATGCACTCTTCACAACCTTTCTCTTGGGGTTTACCAACGTCAGCCATCAGGTGCATTCAAAGTTACCTATTTGCTTGAAAGTATTGATGATGCACCTTATAAATATGAGATTTATGATATACTTGAATATTGCTTTGATAATTACAAGTATTGTAACTACTACATAATTAAATATCTTAATAGATTCACTCCCCCAAAGGGAGAGACTAATGCCTTGCAGGAACCTATGGAAGAAGAAATTGCTGAAACTGGAAGCTCATTAAGAATGGAGTAACTACCCATGCCCACCTCTCAATGAGAGTAACTCTTTAATTATACCTTATTTCGTTGCCCTCCATGCTCACCAAAGGAGTATGAGTGTTGTATTGATGATCCTATTGATTCTTTTGAAATATCCCTTTTTGATGAAGTTGATACTTGCTATACTTGTGACCTTGATACTACTATGAATGAAACTCGTGAGAATGATATTGCTACTGTTATTTATGATAATCCACACTACTTTGATAAATCTTATGATAATCCTCTATTTATTCCAACTATTGATATTCATGATAATGAGGAAGTTTCTTTAGAAAATTTATATGATAATGCTCTAGATGATGGTCCTATGTTACTTGATGTTACAAATTATAACACTACTGAAAATAGGATTGCTATAATGTGTCCCATAACTTTGAAGAGTGACCAATCATCTTGTTTTGCTATTGCTAAAAGTGGGAAAGAAGAGGTCTTTATTTTTAATTTTGATCCCACTATTTTTGAGCTTGATATGAATTGTGTGCTTTAGACCATGACAAACATGCTTTATGCGATAAATATGTTGTTGAGTTTGTACATGGTTGTAGGTTCTACGTAGCAAACCGTTTACTATCTACAAACAAAATAAGGCATTATTCTTCATGATACTAGATTGACATTGTGGGGTGATTGAAACGGAGATATTACAAACACGTCTAGAGCCTCAATCTAAATTTATTCATAACCATGAACCCGTGTGGATCCAATCCACATACCCCGTCCATTATGCCGTCCATGAATATAACTGTAGCAAGACCCAAAACTACTGAAACGCTTCTTTGGACTAGACCCCGCTTCCCCGGTGTTGCGTCTACTTCATCTACGTTGCGGGAGCTCTCCCAGATTACTATCCCGGCTTGATCTAATTCTCGTTGGTGATCATGGAGAGTCTCGGAACTTCACGACAACGTATCCGCTTTGTCACTGGTGTGTCATCACGTTACAGCGGGGTGTTGTTGATCACGTACATGTGGATACTGTGCAGGTGTTTGATGACCCACAAGTATAGGGGATCGCAACAGTCTTTGAGGAAGTAAAACCCAAATTTATTGATTCGACACAAGGGGAGCCAAAGAATATTTGTGAGCCTTAACAAGTGAGTTGTCAATTCACCTACACCTAGAAGTACTTTTTTTCGCAGTGGTTTATCAGTAGTAACAGTTTTATAGTAGCAGCAATAGTGAAATAATAGCAGCAGTGAGATGAAAACAGCAGCAGTGGTGTTTGAAGTAAACAGCGGGAATAAATATTGTAGGCATAGGGATGGATGAATGGGCGTTGCATGGATAAAAAGTTCAAATAATGATCAAGTCATGGGCATTGCAGATAAATAAGATAAAGCATCCAAGCACCAAGTAACCATAGGCATATGTTCAATAAATAGTCGTACGTGCTCACAATGAGAACTTGCACAACATCTTTTGTCCTACCAGCCCGTTTTCAGCGGGGCCTCAAGGGAAATACTGGTAATTAAGGTGTTCCTTTTAATAGAACACCGGAGCAAAGCATTAACACTCTGTGAACACATGTGATCCTCACATCACAGCCATCCTCTCCGGTTGTCCCAATTTCTGTCACTTCGGGGCCTCGGGTTCCGGACAACAATGTGTGTAAACAACTTGCAGGTATGATCAAGAAACAATAATTATCGTCGCGATTCAATAACATGTTCAGATATGAGACCATGGCACTCGGGCCCAAAGTGGCAAGCATTAAGCATAACAAGTTGCAACAATGTCAATAACACTAATAGAGGATACTAGGCACTATGCCCTAACAATCACGGCATTATTACATGAACGATCTCATCCAATCCCTACCATCCCTTCAGCCTACAGTGGGGGAATTACTCACACATGGATGGGGAAACATGGATGGTCAATGGAGAGGCGTTGGTGATGACGATGGCGATGATCTCCTCCACTTCCCGTCCCGGCAGGGTGTCAGAACAGGAACTTCTGATCCCCGAATCGAGGTTCGGGACGGCGGCGGCGCTCTGTTGTGTTTGTGTGGAATATGACGACCCCCCTCGGGTTTTAGGGTTGGAGGATACTTGTATTTGAAAGGGGAGTCCGAGGGGGGCTCTGGGGGGCCCACACCCTATGCTGGAGCGACCTAGGGGGACCCGCGCCAGGGGGTGTGGCCACCCATGTGGCTCCTCTCCTGGCCCCCTTCTGGATCCCGGGGTCTTCCGGGGTGAAAACATCAATGGGGTCTTTTCTGGGCAATTTCCCGAAAGTTGATTTTTCTGCACAAAAACAAGACACCAAAGTAATTCTGCTGAAAACAACGTTAGTCCGTGTTAGTTGTATTCAAAACACACAAGTTTAGAGGAAAACAATAAGAAAAGTGTTCGGAAAAGGAGATACGTTTTCAACGTATCAACTCCCCGCAAGCTTAGCTTATTGCTTGTCCTCAAGCAATTGAGTGACAACTGAGTGCGATAAAAGACTTTTACGAACACATTTGTTTCATATGATGTGAACATACTCACTATATGATCAAATACTTAATTATGCTCATGAAAAGATACATGCAAGATACTATCACTTAATAGCTATGCAAACCATGAAAAGTTAACAACATGAAGCATAACTATTTGCAAGATTCAAGTATTCATAATAGGATCTAATAAAGTGGTATCTCGCTTGCCCTTAAGTGTGGGGCAAAACATAAATGCTAGGACACCTCTGAAGTTCAAGGGAAGACTAGAAGTAAAGATATCAAAGATACAAGTATCAAAATTATACCACAATCAATCGTACTTTGGGACAAACACATCACACTAAGAATGACCATTGTGCTCTCAAGAAAGTGCTCAAAGAATATGGCGGAGACTCAACATAAAAGTAAAAGAAGGGCCCTTCGCAGAGGGAAGCATGAATCACTCATGTGCTAGAGATTTTTATTTATTAAACAGAGGTATTGAAAACACTTTGAGGGAGGTGTATGCTTATGTCAACGAATGTTAAACAGACAATACAGTACGTTACAAGCCAACTGCATTCACAAGAGAGGCTCCCATGTGAAGGATGCATCTGGGTAGAAGATCATCCCCCTTTCTCTTTTGTTTACACAATTATGCTTTGACTGATAAATCAGGGGCAAAAAGAGTGAAGAGAATTTGTGTGTATTAATTTGGGGTTGGGCAACCCGCTGCCAGCTCTTCTATCATTTGGATAAGCGGATGAAGCCACTAATCCAGGGTGTAAAATCCAATAAACAAGTGAGATAAAGATTCTCTATTTACGTCCTCTTGAGCTAAAAAAAGGGGCACAAAACATCAGTAATTTTTAGCAGGTTTTAAAGGTAGCACATGAGCAATTTACTTGGAGTGGCGGTTAAATACCACATATAGGTAGGTATGGTGGACACATTTGGCAAACTTTGGTTTTTGGGAGTTGGATGCACGAGTAGAGCTCATACTCAGTACAGGTGAAGGCTAGCAAATAGACAGGGAGCGACAATCAAGAGAGCAACAACTATCATAATCATGTTTGCGACAAAGTAAAATTAACTGAGGCATAAAATTGATACTAGAACTCTGAGGCAAAATAAATCATCGAGGCTTATTGACTTTTTGTTTTCAGTCTTAGCATGCGTGATCATGTACCAAGTCGATTCAAATGAAACAGTTACAGAGGCTACCACAACATCATGTCCTTCTATGAATAGAACAATGCGAACAAATATTTATATGACAAGTCATTTACTATTAATAAATTGCGACAAAACATGAGAGACAACGAACTATTAAGCGTCCATTAAGTCACAAATATCTTATATGAACAAACTAAGCATGCTCACATAGATGGATATATATACAAAAATGAAAGCAAATAGAATTCATACCAGCCTCTCACCACAACTTGAATTGTCGTATATCGTCATTATTGTTCTTCACTTGTGGCTCGAATAATATATAATGAAAACCAAGCTCCAATAGAGTCACGGATGACTGTTGAACTCTGCAACAAACTTTACAAAACCAAAGAAGAACAGCAAATATTTTTGGGTTTTCCAATTAAAGCACTAACAGAAAGAGACAACAAGCAAACAAAGCAAAATATTTTTGGGTTTTTGAATATTAAACTGCAACTAAAAGATAAAGCAAACCAAATAGAGAAACTAAAGAATCATACAAAGAGAAATAACAGAAATATTTTTGGTCCTTTTGTGTTTTGGAAAACAACAACAAAACAATAAAAACAAAGAGAAATAAGAGAAACGAAAACAAACGAAAGAAACAAAGAGAAACTAAAACAAACGAAAGAAAACAAAACATGGATATACAAAGAACCGACCGAACATGATATATAAACGAGTGTGATGTCGGTATACCTCCCCCAAGCTTAGGCTTTTGGCCTAAGTGAAGATCAATCAAAGCGCGGGAAATATCCCCACTGTGGTGGGTTGTCCCTCGCGTGGTCGTACTCGGGCGCATAAGAAGAAGATGAAGCAGCCGACGCATAGTCATAACCGGGGTGCTGGTGTGGAATCCCCGTAGCTTTGTAGGGCTGGACGAAATCACCATCGTCCCCCTCGTCGGCATCCTACCCTTGCTGGGGGTGATCCTCAAGGTATGTGTCCAGCTCACTCTCAGAAATCTCCCATCCTTGCCTGTTATTAATATCAAACAAAAGAGGTGCAGGCAAAAGTACTTCTCTAACAGTTTTAACAACTCTCCACCCGGATCGTTAGGAGAAAGTTAATTCAAAAGATTAATTATGTAAGTGAGCATGGGTAGAAAGAAACTTATGTTGAACCATGGAAACAAGATTAAGCCTCTCTATAGGAAACTAAAAGTCTAGAGGGTGTGGCTCCAAACCATGCAAAGCTAGCAAGTGCGAGGCAATAAGACCTCCACAAACTCCGCCCTTCTCACGGTTATGTGAGAGACGGTAAGCAATCAAAGCGCCAAAGTTATAAGACCTATCGTGTCTCAAAGTAGCAGCAATAAACGCCAAATCATAAACAGATAATTTGCTAGCAGTTTTCCTAGGTAATACACATTTAGAAATAAAGTAGGCAAAATATCAAATGCCAGGGAGTTGAATTTCACGGATTTTACCACTATCCCCTGTGAATCTTCTGCCTTGGAAAATCTCTCCTTATAAATCCAGTAGTGGTTTCGGATGCCCACTTATTTTCTCACAAGACCCCCACTCGGATACCCCAATAGCTGCATAGAAAACACTAAAAGGCAGGCTCACAACTTTGTTATAAATTTTATAGTGGACTATTGGGTTAGTTGGAGACTATTTAAAACAAGAATCCTGCACCACAGACATAGTTATTTTCACATATTGGATAGGCTCATCCTCAATGAAACACTCCAAGCCCTCATTATGCACTAGAGTGTTAAAATCCTGCAGACTTCATGTAACTTGCATAAATTCCCGACACATATAGATCGATGGGAACACCCTCTCTTCGCGGTGCACGAGCATGACCTCATGCAACTCCAACTCATGCTGGTTTAGTTGATAAGCATTGTGCTCCATCTCTGAAATTTTTCAACAAACATCATAAAAAATGAATTTCAAGCAACTATAAGGTGGAGACTACCATAGGGACTTATATGAGAGCTAAACATACATCAAAACTATATTATTTCTACTCAAATCAAGCATGCAAACTCACATAAGCTGTCACCTACTGTGGCAAAATACTCAAGAAATACTTCACTAAAAAAAATTCTACTTGGATCATCGGAGGAGTCACATACCGGAGATCAAACACACCAAAAATCAGCACAAATGATGGGCTGAAGAAGGGGATCAAAAATCCAGAGGAAGAACACCAAGAACACGGGATCCAGAAAATGTTTTTAGTTTGGTAGGTGAGAGAAGAGACTTGGGCAGTGGAGAGAGTAAGTGGAGGGCCAGGGGCCCCACACCATGTCTGGCGCCACCAGGGGCTGGCCGCGCCACCCTGGGGTGTGCCCGACTAGTGGGTCCACCTGGGGTCTCCCAAGTGGCTTTTTGCCTCATTTTTGACGTAAAAATTATTATAATTTTTCTGGAATTTTTCGAGAAACTTTATATTGAGGTATTTCCAGAATTTTAATAATTAATAAAAACCGGGAAAACGAAAGTGAAAACGTGGAAAAAAAAACCAAAACCAGTACTACAAAGGTTCTATGACACTCTAATGAAAGAATATCCAAAGAAAACAAAGGTGGTAGTGGTGAAAAGAAAAGTATGGGTGGTGAAAACATGCATAACCTCACTAATAAAAGTGAAAACATCAGGAAATCATGCATAAGGATGATGGAAAACAAGATTGTACTCAAGTAATAATGTGATAACATAAGTAAACATGGTGAAAAGAATAATGGGGAAGGTGAAAACATAGTGAAAACATTGCCCATTTCATTTAAAATCATTTTGTTAACAAGGGTGATCAAGTCTTGCTATCAAAATAATTTTATATGAAACAGAACTTTGTTTCTCACTAAATAATCATGTTACCTCAACCTTGATAGACATATTCCCAATCATAATAATTTCATATTCTTTTGGTGGTGCTGGAATAGGACAATAAAATTCTCCAATCTTGATGGTCTCAATATTTTCAATGGAATTTAGACCATATTTTCTATCAATCTTCTTGGGAAAATAAACAGTGTGCTCTTTCTCATTAACACTAAAAGTAACTTTTCCTTGATTGCAATCAATAACAGCCCCTGCAGTATTAAGAAAAGGTCTTCCAAGAATAATAGACATATTATCATCTTCAGGCATTTCCAACACAACAAAGTCAGTTAATATCAGACAATTATTAGCAACTTGAAGAGGAACATCCTCACATATACCCACAGGAATAGCAGTAGACTTATCAACAATTTGCAAAGATATATCAGTTGGTATCAATTTTTCTAGGAGGATTCTTTTATAGAGAGTAAAAGGCATTACACTAACTCCAGCTCCCAAATCACACAAAGCAGTTCTAACATAATTATTTTTAATAGAACAGGGAATAGTTGGTATACCAGGATCTCCAAGCTTCTCAAGAACCTTGCCATTAAAAGAGTAATTAGCAAACATAGTGGAAATTTCCTCATTAGGAATCTTCCTTTTGTTAGAGACAATATCTTTCATATACTTTGCATAAGGAGGCAATTTAATAGCATCAGTTAAAGGAATTTGCAAGAACAAAGGTTTCATCCATTCACAGAACTTTATAATGTTCTTCTTCCTTAGATTTGTGTTTCTTATTAGGAAAAGTCATTGGTTTTTGTACCCAAGGTTCTCTCCCATTACCATGTTTATTAGCAATGAAATCTTCCTTAGTATACTTTGCAGTTTTAGTTTGCTTTTCAGATTCAACTACAGGTTCTTCTTTATCAGAAGCATCATTCTTTTCATTACCACTTTCAGTTTCAGCATCAGAGATAGATATACTATTAGGATCTTTAGCAAGTTCAGAGGATTCTACAGCAGTTTTATATTTCTTCTTCTTTTTCTTCTTAGTATGAATAACCTTATCATTAGTTTTCTGAGAATCTTGTTCAATTATTTTAGGACGTCCCTCAGGATATAAAGGATCTTGTGTAGAAATACCACTTCTAGTTCTTATTTCATAAGCATGTTTTTATTTAGAAGCATTAACTATCAAATCTTTTTGCACTTTAGCAAGTTGATCAATTTGAGTTTGAACCATTTGAAAATGTTTAACAAGCATTTCTAACATCATTAGAGGTTTTTTCTATGATACCATGCAAATTATCAATAGCTCTAGAGTTTTCCATTAGGTGGTTTTGGAATCTCTTATTAAAATTATCTTGCTTGATAACATAATTATCAAATTCATCTAAACATTGATCAGGAGGTTTGTTATAGGGAATATCTCTACTAACAAAATATTGGAGAGAGTGTACCTCAATAGTGGGTGAGTGAGGGATTGGCTTACATAATTCTTCTATAGGTGGAAGATTCTTCACATCTTCAGATTTAATACCCCTCTCTTTAAGAGATTTCTTGGCTTCTCTCATCACTACATCATTTAATTCAATCATTCCCCTCTTCTTGGGTGTAGGTGTTGGTGTTGATACTGGAGTAGGAGTCGGCTTTGGCTCAATCATACTCCAATCATCATGATTTTGGCTTATTTTAGCCATTAATTCCTCAGCTTCTTCTGGAGTTCTTTGCCTGAAAACACAACCAACACAACTATCCAGGTATGTCCTAGATTCAACAGTTAGTCCATTATAGAATATATCAAGAAGTTTATTATCTTCTAGCTTAAGCCCAGGTGTAGCTCTGACTAAACAACAGAACCTTGCCCAAGATACATGCATTTTCTCTTCTTCTAATTGCATGAAATTGAATATATTTTGTAAAGAAGCATGTTGAGCACTAGGAAAATATTTCTGAAAGAAAGCATTGACCAAACCAATAGGACTATCAATAGATCCAAGAGACAAATTGTTAAACCAAGTTTTAGCTTCATCTTTTAATGAGAAAGGGAATATTTTAGTAACAAAGTAGCTACGTTTCTTAATATCATCAGAGAACAAACTACTCAAAGAGGAGAGCTCATTCATATGTTTCATAGCACTTTCATCTTCTGTACCACAAAAAGGTTCTTTTTCAACAATAGATATATAAGATAAATCAAGAGAAAAATCATAATCATTGTCCCTAATATTAATGGGAGAAGTGGCAAACTTAGCATCAGGAGATAATTTATATTTAAGAACACGACTTTAAATAAGTCTCATAACATCATCAATATCCTTGATAGTGTATATTTCATCAATAAGATCATCATTAAGATCAACATAGGCATCATCTAAATCATCACTAGGATTCTCTATAGGCTCAGGTGAAACAGCAGGAGTAACAGGATTTTTATCAGGAGTTTCAGTGTTTGCAATATTTCTAGCTTTAGCAATAGTAACATCTAAGAAAGGACCGAGAGAACTACTCTCATCAAGCACAGTAGAAGCATCATCAAAAGTATCAGAAGTATTTTCAGATTCAACACAAGTAGCATGTGTAGCATGTGGTGGTGTAAGCAGCTTACTCATAATAGACGGTGAATCAAGAGCAACAGAGGTGTTCAGAGTTGTACTTCTTCTTGTAGTGGATGGTAATATAGGAAACTTTCCATCACGAGTCTTACCCATAATGAATGATGGCAGTAGATAATAATACTCTCCGGTGAGCTCGCAAATAAAGCTATGCTCCCCGGCAACGGCGCCCAAAAATAGTCTTGATGACCCACAAGTATAGGGGATCGCAACAGTCTTCGAGTGAAGTAAAACCCAAATTTATTGATTCGACACAAGGGGAGCCAAAGAATATTTGTGAGCCTTAACAAGTGATTTGTCAATTCACCTGCACCTGAAAGTACTTTTGTTCGCAGTGGTTTATCAGTAGTAACAGTTTTATAGTAGCAGCAGTAGTGAAATAATAGCAGTAATGAGATGAAAACAGCAGCCGTGGTGTTTGAAGTAAATAGCGGGATTAAATAATGTAGGCATAGGGATGGATGAACTGGCGTTGCATGGATAAGAAAGTTCAAATAATGATCAAGTCATGGGCATTGCAGATAAATAAGATAAAGCATCCAAGCACTAAGTAACCATAAGCATGTGTTCCATAAATAGTCGTACATGCTCACAATGAGAACTTGCACAACATCTTTTGTCCTACCAGCCCGTTTTCCGCGGGGCCTCAAGGGAACTACTGGTAATTAAGGTGCTCCTTTTAATAGAATACCGGTGCAAAGCATTAACACTCTCTGAACACATGTGAACCTCACATCACAGCCATCCCCTCCGGTTGTCCCAATTTCTGGCACTTCGGGGCCTCGGGTTTCGGACAACAATGTGTGTAAACAACTTGCAGGTATGATCAAGATACAATAATTATCATCGTGATTCAATAACATGTTCAGATATGAGATCATGGCACTCGGGCCCAAAGTGGCAAGCATTAAGCATAACAAGTTGCAACAATGTCAATAGCACTAATAGAGGATACTAGGCACTATGCCCTAACAATCACAGCATTATTACATGAACGATCTCATCCAATCCGTATCATCCCTTTCAGCCTACAGCGGGGGAATTACTCACACATGGATGGGGGAAACATGGATGGTCGATGGAGAGGCGTTGGTGATGACGATGGCGATGATCTCCTCCACTTCCCGTCCCGGCAGGGTGCCAGAAAAGGAACTTATGATCCCCGAATTGAGGTTCAGGACGGCGGCGGCGCTCTGTTGGGTTTCTGTGGAATATGACGAACCCCCTCGGGTTTTAGGGTTGCAGGCTACTTGTAGTCGAAAGGGGAGTCCGAGGGGGCTCTAGGGGGGCCCACACCCTATGCTGGCGCGGCCTAGGGGGACCCGCGCCAGTGGGTGTGGCCACCCTGTGGCTCCTCTCCTGGCCCCCTTCTGGCTCTCTGGGTCTTCCGGGGTGAAAACACCAATGGGGTCTTTTCTAGGCAATTTTCCGAAAGTTGATTTTTCTGCAAAAAAACAAGACACCAAAGTAATTCTGCTGAAAACAGCGTTAGTCTGTGTTACTTGTATTCAAAACACACAAGTTTAGAGAAAAATAATAAGAAAAGTGTTCGTAAAAGGAGATACTTTTTCGACGTATCAGTGTTTCACTTGTGGTACTTGATCATGGGATAACACATCTCCTCGCGATTAGACGCGTTTACATGCGGAAATCGACTACGCCTTCTTCCATGTTGACCTAGTCACCTACAATCTTTCGCTAGTTCGATGGATGAGAGTTTGTTCCTTTATCTGTCCCTTCCCATTGGATATTGGTTATGTGTTAGACTTTTTTCTGTAGCGCATTCCCAACATAACCTGTGCAACACCGGGCGGCAGCGCACCCTTGACTTGGGTCTGCCTCTGATAGCTAGTTTTTTTTACAGTTTCGAAGTTACAATGCATTGCTAAGAGCATCTTTAGTAGACTTCTTACTCCGCAGACCCTTAAGCATGGATAAGGGGCGCAAATAACATGTTTTTATGGGCGGAACAGAAACTGTAAAAACGAACGTAAGACATTATTTTCTTCTTTTCTTCGTCTTCTCCAACGAGTCTGTACGTGCGTACATAAACTGAGCGCCGATAAGAGAAAATGCTCTAGCTCCAATCGCCGACCCTGCCCGCCCGGACCCTCACCTAGCCCTCTTACCGCGGGCCTCCACCGCCTCGACCCGGCTCGTCCCGTGAAGGTGATTTGATTGGGGAGTTTGTCCATGTAGGTGCTCCCATGGAGGTGCTTTCAGGGAGCTGCGCGCACAGTGAGTCCCACTCGGCTCGAGCCCTTGCCTGGCCCCTCTGGCGCAGGTCTCCCCTGCCTCGGCCCGCCTCCTCTCGTGGAGGTTCTCCCATGGGAGGTTGGCCATGGAGGCGCTTTCATGGGGCTGCGTGTACAGGTCATGATTTCACACAAAATCCGCTAGAATCGAACCTCCTCGCCGAGAATCGAAGATTGGCACCAGAATCGAGTCTCCTCATCGTGGAATCGAGGCTCGGGAGACACCGGCGTCGATGTCGACGGGGGCATTGACCGGCTTTAGTGCCTTGTAAATTTTGCATCAAAACCTGTAGATGTGAAGGTCGAGGGCATGGATTATCTCGGCCCTATAAAACATTTACGGGGTTGACCACTTTTATAGGATCTATTCGGGACATTTTTGTACCACCAAAACTGTAAATATCGGATTTTTACAGGTTTGACCAATTATAAGGGTATGCTAGAGATGGTCTAACTGGTGGAGCAGACTTCACTTCAATAATACGCAACGATTGGATACATCACAACTTTGCAGTTATCCATAGCGTACGTATTGCAATGTTGAGATTTCTTGGATCATTCGCCAGTTGACTTTCTCACAGTTCCAAGTCATGCTTGTGCAATGAGCCAATGATGCATGGAATAGCTGGGGATACGGGTAGATAACAGTATAGTTGAAGAGATCTCTCTCCAGAACGAACAGGGATATATTGGATTCTATCCAGAGACAGGGAACGAGATAACTGGCGCAGCAGAGCATCCGATGGTCGCGGCTGCGCCGATGGCTGAGCGGACACGTCCGGAGCACCATACACCCCCACCCCAATATCACTGTTCCCCACCCCAACAGCAAACAAAGTCAATCCAGCGACCACCTACGATGGCGAGGAAACCGAACGGAATGGGGTCAGTGGTGCGTGCCAAAATGGCACACATTCATGCCAGCCAAGCCACACGCCGAGAAAATGCAGAACGAGATGGCAGTGGCATGCAGCAGGCTGGCAGCTGCAATTCAATGGAGTAGTTTTTCTTGTTGGTACCCAGCAGTTAAGTTGCCTTTTCTTTTCTTGGTTGGTTCTAACCGATGGAACCGTGAGTGTTGATTGGTCTATTGTAGTATAGAGTAAGGACCTTCCACAAAACAAAACAAAAAAACAGTATCAGAGATTAAAGGTGAATTTGTTGTTTTTCTGCAGCAGTAATGTCGGCCCATCAGTTTCTTATTTTCATTCATTTTCCTACACCCTTATGCTAAAAAAGGGTTATCGAGTGAGAAAAGCTTATGACTCAATTGATTTTCCTAGAGGTAGTCACTATGATATCTAATCTTGAATTCTTGTCAATCTCATTTAACCATGAGCCAAACAAATTTGAGATACTAGTTGGGGTAAATAGTGATTTTTTTTTTTTTGCATATGTGGGGTAAATAGTGAAAGTAAAATAAATAAGCTTCCACACATTTCTAGCAAAAGAACAAGATATAAACAAGCATTCAACAGTCTCATCCGTATGAGAAAACACACATTTTTTACTTCCTGTCCTTCTTGTTTTATGCTGAAAGATTTTTATCTTCAAAGAAATTTTAAGTTTCACAAGTATTTTCGTAAAATCTCGTGTGGCTATAAATTAAATCAGCATAGACACCATTAGGAGACACGTTCCATCTAGATGTATCAGGTACATTTGTCATGGAGACTCGCATTAGTCTCTCCATCAAAGGAAGCCGCACAGTATTTCTACATCCAATAATAGGTCTCTTAAACTGAATATTTAGATCCATATTATTCTAAACATCAGCCACCCTAACATTCTCATTTCAACCGATGGCGCATTATCCCCTAGCCAAGCATCCTATGAGAAACGAATTTGGTGTCCCGCACTAAGAACGAAGGAACCCCGAGTAAAAAAAAAATCTTGCTTAACTCCCATGATCACTTTTCAAAAAGGCCAATCCATGAGTTTACCATGTACATAAAAATCATGTGACTTAACTTTATCAAACTCCGAAAGTACTTTAACTTACACACATGATTATTAAGAATTTAATATGATGCTTTATGGTGTGTTTGACGGTGGCCAAAGCTCACCAAAAAAGCCCGAGCGGAAACCAAGGATTAGTGTTTCCCTTCCGTCGCCTGCTGATGCGAGTGAGAGGGCGAGTCGCAAGAGTTGGTCCCTCATGTGGGAGGCCAGCACGGGCCTCTTCCCTTTGCTGTGCGTGGTGCTCCGAGGCACCACGACCTCCTCGTTCCGCCGCCCCGCGGCGCTTGGTATCGCCGAGGGGCGACATAGGAACTTCAGGCTGACGTGTCTGCGTCTTCTCTCTGTTGGCGGCGGCGTCTTTGGTTGGGTCGTGCTGGATGGATCTTCCTAATTCATCTAGCCCGATGCGGTCCAACTTCCCACATTTATGGGTGTCTCCGACGGTCAGCTACACCTTTAGATCACCTGGGTTGCGAGACTTCCAGTAGGGAGAAATCCTATGCCTGGATCTACCGCCGTGGATGATGCAGCAACGTCTGTGGGCACCGTTAACCTCTTTGGAGGGTATCATCACAGTGGTGGTCATGTCGAGTTCTAAGGGAAACCATAGGTACTATTTTGGAGCCCGATGAGATCTTAGAGGTGTGGCGGTCACCGTGTAGAATTGAATGGAAGGGTCGTCTTCTTCGGGGGAAACCCTGGATCTAGGTTGCTCGGATTGGACGATGGTGGCGTATCCCCTCCTAGGGGCATCATCTTTGCAGAAGGTGCTGGCTGGAGGGGCTCTGAGGTGGTGCACACTTTACCTACTGCATCTAATGCGTGTTGATGGACGCACGCAGGACGGTGGTGTTGTCTAGCGTCGTGTCAACATTGACGACGGGCCTGAATTGCGTTGATCAATCCTAAAGATGGGTTGGCAGAAGGCGCCGGCGGCGGCTTCCAAGCGTGTACATATGGTGCGTGTTGACGGTTTGGTGGACCGGTTTGTGCTCTTGACTCGCTTTTGGACAACTTGGTGAGGCCACCGGATTTAGATGATATGCATTGGTTTGGGAAAATGGCACTGATCGGTCCATCCTTTCGTCAAGTTCGTATGTGTAGCAACTGTTGTTGCCAGATAGGTGGTTTTCTATTGTTCGATGTTTTTTTCTTTTCAAGGTTGGGTGGATCATTTATTAATAAAAATAAAGGTTCGTGTGCATCTCCATCCTGCATTTGGAAAACCATAGCGATACGTCAGTCATGATTTTGAACATGGTCATTCTTGGCATGGTTGCCCATTTTTCTCGCATGAAAAGGCTCTTTGTCCACTCTAGTCAATTTTCATTGCCAATATTTGCCAACACATGTGAAACTAGAAGGTGAACCAGATTTTATGCTAGGCAAATATTTGGTAGGGGAAGTCTGTGCAAGAATCAAGCATACCTTATGACCACTGCCACAACATTTTTTTCCTAAGGAGTATGTAGTTTTCATTGCCATCTGACAAGAAATATTGTTTTTGAATCTCTGGCTCGAATTGACATTTGACGAAAAGTCGTAGACCTTACACACTAATATATCATTTTCTTCCCTTTTATTTTGGCAAGCGAAATCTTTCCTCCTACTATCTCATATTTCATTGACAATAAGTATCGTTGACAATGTTCATAGTTCGTGAGCAACTACACACTAGAGAATTTCTAAGAAGTGATTACACCGACATGTGTATCGACGCAGGAGTATGTAAAGGAGTGCCAATTGCGAACGCCGGAAACTTGAGGGTGTGTTGTTCACTGATTTGTCAAATTTTTTTCTTTCCTTACCATAGATGAATCCAACTGTATATGCAAGAGAAAATATCATCGCACCTATTTTTGCAAGGAGGATAGTAACAACCAAGCCAGATTACTTTGCATAGCTATATAGATAACATCTACTCTCTTCATCCCAAAATGCTTGACTTTTTGTCGAGACATCGTAGTAGAATTTATAGACGGGGTGCCATGAGACTACCGATAGAGATTGTGGGGGACGTGATCGTATGACGAACAATGACACCAGGGTTTTACCCAGGTTCAGTAAGTCGCAACTAGGCGGGGTTCCTACTCCTGCAATCTCACTAAATCAGGGCTGAAGCTTGAAGTATACAGAGTACAATGTGAGTTGGGTTTAGCTACTCGACAAGGATCAACCTCTCGGCGAGTTAGCTTCTAGCTTATTGTCTATATGTTTCTTATCTCCCGTCCGGCTTTATATAATAATCGGGTTAGGGCTTACAGAATAGGAAACCTAGAAGACTAAGGTATGTCCTAACTTGGAAGGCAAGTAATCCGCCTTCTACTCCAAGCCGTACCACGTGGGCCGTGGTCCGGGTTCTTCTAGAATCCGGCTTCTGTGCGTCAGTTTACTGGGCCGCCCAATGGACCGTGATCCATTACCATTTGGGCCACCCTGGTAATCCGGCACTTTAGAGTATCATCTGATATACCCCTAATTGGTATATATCCGACAGTAGCCCCCAAGAAGGATTAAGACTCGGAATCGCCGTCTTTCGTCAAATTGCATTCTTTCCGAGAAATGTTGGCTCTTCGTCTTGATTCTTCTTTTCCTTAACCTTATGCTATAACGCAAAACTCGGATTTCGGGAAATCTGGCTTTTTCTTCCACGAGCCTTCGTGGAGAAGGAACTTCCTACGTCACGATGAAATCGTGTTGACGTCAGGGACATTTGGGTTTTTGCGTGTGAAACCCTGAAACGTATCTCTGACAGATTCTGGCGGAAAACGAGGAGATAGCAATAATCACCTGTCGATTCATTACCCGGAATTTTCGGCGAGTGAAATGCGTTGATCATCCAACGGTCAAAAGAGCCGTTAGCACGTATCGTGATGGATTTCCGGCTTTAAATAGCCCACTTCATCCCCTCCGGCAAACCTTCCACTCCTCTGTCATCTTCAAGCCCCAAGCGCAAAGCCCCCGAGCCTCAGTGAGAGCAGATCAGAGCAAACATCCGAGACCGTGTACGCTACCTCGCCGTTCCCGGACTTCTCGTCGGAGAGCACGGAATCCTCATCGCGCCGCCCGGATATGGAGTCTCCGCGCGCTTCCCCGGACCGCTCCATCGCCGCTGAGATCGACGACATAATCAACACCATGGATCCTATGGTGGATTCACCGAACCGCGCCACTGGCGACGAGCCAGAGAAATCTTCCGGCGGCCAGGCCCGTGAGGATCCACCTCTCACGGCTGCAACCCTGGCCACACCTTCTTCTACCCCGCTTCCGCCTCCCGAAACGGTGGAGGAGAAAATCACGCTCGTCGGAGAAGAGCTTGCCGCTGCGTCCTCCGCCGCCGGAGCAGAGGACGAGGGCGAGAGTGCCGGCAACTGGAGCCGATGCAATATTCCCCCCTCTCTTCTTCCAACAATGGAGAACGAAGGAACGATTGCAAAAGGTAAATTGCGGTGCGAGGAGGAAGAGTCTGAGATCCTTCCTAGGGCCGAAGAGCGGGTTCTTCTCACATCTCATATCTTACGAGGTATGGGACTTCCGCCATCCGCCTTCTTCCTCCAGGTACTTAACCACTATCACATCCAACCCCACAACTTGCCACCCAATTCCATCCTCTATATAGCCGGATTTCAGGCTCTTTTCGAAGGGTACCTAGGTTTAGCTCCTAGGTTAGATTTCTGGCAATATTGCTTCGGGGTTAAGCGTAATCCTTCCGAGGGCGCACTCCCGACTTGCGGAACCATTTCCTTTACCCTGCGTAGATTCAGGGAGGATTGGTTCCCCAAGATCAAAACCTCGGAATCCGTCAAATTCTGGACGGGTTCCTTCTTCTATCATCCAGACATTCCTTTTCCCAGAAAATCCACTGGGATTCCACCTTTCGCCAACACCGCTGCCACCCCTCAAGAAAACTGGGGAACAGAAGCAGTGCAGACCCTGCCACCAGATCTCCTCAAGATCAAACGGCGCATTGCCAAACTCGTCAATTCCGATCCGCCTCAAACCGGCATGGACACAGTTCTGTACTGGTTAGAGAGGCAAATTCAGCCTTTGGCTGACCACGGTCCCCGACCGACTACACGGGAACCGCGGACGCCATGCGGACGACGGATAAGTCCTTGACGGAGAAGGATTTACGAAAATGTGTGAATCAATTGGTCGCAGCACGCGACCAATACGTGGAAAGCCGGACGATGTAAACGGCAGCTAACCCGGCTCCAAAGGTACGTATTTTGTATTTTGGGTATCACACCATTCTTTTTCTCGGATAATTGTCTTAACCCGGACTTTGTCTTTTTGACAGATCTTCGATCTTCCTGAGTCGCCCCTCGCAACTGATGCTGAGTTGGACGCACTGCGTGCCAACTTCGCGGGTGGGCGGAAACGCAAGAAGATTTCCACCTCCCAGGAAGTGATCGATCTTGACGGTGTCCCCGTCGTTACCACCAGGTTTGACATCCAAGTTTTTTATTTTTGTCGGAACTTTTCCTACTTTGTCTCGGATTTTTAATCTTCTGATACTTCTCTTTTTAGCTTGCCTCCTTCATCCTTGAAGCCTAAAAAGCTTAAAAGGTTTAAGGCTGCGGCTAAAAGAGGTCCACATCCTTCTCCTGCAACTACCCTAGATACTCCGGTTGCAGATACAGAAGAGCATGCTGTTGGAATGAATAAAGAAACCCAGCAGACCAGCCATCCCATTGTGCCGGAAATGAACATGAGGGAAAGGGAGGCCCCGGAGGTGGAGGTCCTTCTCAGCCAGCTAAGGAGGATCCCATTCCCACCTTTGATAAGGATTTCAAGGATATCCATGAAGTCCTTAACAATGTCGGAACTCTTTTTGTCGAGTTTGCAAAAGAGTTCAACGAAACTTGGTCAGGTTTGCAGCGGATGAGCCAGGTAATATCTCTATCCCCCAAGCAATAAGTCAAATGCATGATTTTTCCTTAATGCTTTTTCGCTTTTATGCTTGTTTGTAACTTAAGCATTTTTTTTTGTCTTTTTTCCGTGTTTCATCAAACCGCTGAAAACATAAACATGGAAATCTTTAACAAACTTACAGTCAAGAATAAGGAGGTAAAATCCCTTCTTTCTATTCTTGAGGGTAAAGAGGCAGAACTGGCGTCTACTCAGCAGCAGCTGAAGAAAACAACAGGTAAGATTTTTCTCTGCTTCCAGTTGTACGAATTTTTTCTAAGTATTTTTCCGAATTTTCTTACTCATCTTTTTTACTTGCTTTTCAGGTTCTTTGGCGAAAGCCAAACAAGTTGCTGAAGATGCCGGCAATGCCGAGAACCTGCACCGGGAAAACCTGGATCTTCATAAGCTTAATATGAAGTTGCAGCAGGACCTGGAGGCCAGCCAATTGGCTGTCGGCATTGCCGAGTCCAAGGCCTCCGAGCAAGCTGCTAAAGACAAGGCGACGATCCGAGATCTGGAGAACGCCTTGACCCAGCGCTTCAAGGAGGGATCCGAGATGGACAAAATTCTCGGTAAGTTTTTATCTTTTACCGGCTTTTTTATGTTGACATCTTTCTCTGTTTTTTCTAACACTTTTTGTGTCTTTACTAAAACAGGAGATAGCCCCCAGCTAACTCGGATTGAGAAAATCCGAGCTTTTGGAAAGGTGTTCAGCGCAATCAAGGCTGCGGGGATGCTGCTGGTCAGCAAATGTCTTCCCACAAGGACTGGGGAGTTCTCGGAAGTTGAAAAACTTTCGGAAGCTCTGGTGGAAGTGGCGCGGTCCAGGGAATCCGTCCTGCGCTCCCCGGCGCGTGGTGGTGCGTGCATGGCCTTAGGGCTCATGCGCATGTACTACCCTGACGCCAAGTATTGGCGCGTGGCGTCTGGCATCCCGCAAGGATACACGGAGGCGCAGCGGGCCGGCATATTCGAAGCCATCAAAGGTCACGCCACCAAGATCGCCACCATGGTCAACATCTCCACCTTCTACCCAGAGGAAACCATTCGAGATATTCCTGAGGAATCCAGCAGTGAAGATCACTCGGATGCCTGAAGGAAATTCCTTGAACCTGGGTAGAGAAATAGGAAATAGGAGCATTACTGATCTTACAATGTAAACTTATTGTAATGCTTTCTATTCTTTTGTAAGAACAAGTACTCCGCTTTTGCAGTAATTTTTATTAAGTCTTTTGCAAGATTTCCAGGTTTATATTCCTTTATCTTCTAAGTTCTCTGGTCCATATGCTTTAACTGTCCTTAGTGTTTGAAATGGCTCGATAGTATTTTAATCTTCATGCCAAGTGACTAGGTATAACCAATCAGTCGAAACTCGGAAACACGGATCATACTAAAGGAATTTTTACTTACTACCTCCAGTGACCCAGCATAAAAACAATCAGAGAATACTTAGAGAACAGTAAGGAATTTTTTGAATGAAACTCAGGCACGCAGGCACAATCTGGGTTTCCTTAAGCCATTTTAGGCTGAAAATCTTTCAGTTTTTAACACCGAGCACGCAGGCACAATTCGGGTTAAAATTGAGTATTCTGAAAGATCATTGGAAAATAGATAAGACGAAATTATGTTTTATACTATAATGAACATGTAAAAAAACACAAATGTATGAATTCCGACAACTATATTTCTGAAGGGTTCGTTGCATAGAAAACAAAAAATTTCCTACGCGAGAGACACCCGAAAGGCCAAGATCTAATCTAGGAGACGAAGTGCAACGGGCAACAAGAGGGTTAAGGAGAACACATACCCTCGAAGACTCAAAGTGGTACGAGATCAAATCTCGTTGTTGGCGTAGTCGTACTCACACCGATCCCGATAGCGAGAAGATGGCACCGCAATCCGGCGGTGCATCCGTGATCGGTCACACGTACGGTTGATGACGACCTCCGTTCCCTCGTTCCAGCGGGGCGCGGAAGTAGAGGATCCCTCGGAACTCCAGCAGCACGACGACGTGGTGGTGGTGAAGAATCCCACGGTCAGGGCTTCGCCAAGCCGGAGACCATGAAATGGAGCAGCAGTTGGAGGGAAAGGGAAGTGGCCAAGTGTGTGGAGGAGGGAGAGCTCTCACCCTCCTTTTATAGGAGAGGGGGGAGGCAGCCCAAGGGGGGTGCGGCCAGCCCATGGGGGTGCCCCCACCTCTTCCCTCATCATGTGAGTGGAAGCTCCACTCACACCCACTCATGCTCCCATAATTTCCCACTTGGAAAATCCAAAGGTTTTCTTTTAATAAATAAATAAAACCTTTTTATTTCTTTATTTCAGCATTTGTTAATTCTATTAACAAACTTTTGCATATAGCACCTCGAATCATTTGTTAATTCTATTAACAACCATTCGACGAAAAACCCCTTGAACTATTTCAATTTTCCCCGAAACAATTTCGGTGCTGTCCAAACTTTTCTCCGATATTCCGTATCCTCTCAAATGCGTCATCGAACCTTAAGTGTGTCACCCTACGGTTCGCGAATAAGATAGACATGATCGAGACTCCTCTCCGATCAATAATCAACAGCGGGATCTGGAGATCCGTGATGACTCCTATATATTCAACGATGACTCTCGTGATCGTGTGAACCAACAACACCGTGAACTATTCCCTTTGTCTCGCGATATTTTACTTGTCCGAGATTCGATCATTGGTATCAACCATACCTTGTTCAATCTCGTTACCGACAAGTACTCTTTTCTCGTTCCCGTGATATAACATCCTTGTGATCATATCACGTGCTTGCAAGCGGTTTCGATGTGATATCACCGAGAGGGCCCAGAGTATATCTCTCCGTCATTTGGATGGACAAATCCCACTCTTGATCCATGATCCTCAACTAATACTTTCCGAATACTCAATGACACCTTTATAGTCACCCTGTTACGGTGTGACGTTTGATGCCATCAAAGCACTCTTCCGGTATCAGTGATTGACATGATCTCATGGTATAAGGAATAAGTTACTTCGTGTGTTTGATATAACAATGTAAACTAAATGACTTGATCGCATTGCTATATTCTCTTTGGGTATATGTTCATCACATCATTCTTCTAATGACATGACCCCGTTATTAATAACATCCAATGTTCATGATCAGGAAACCTTGATCATCTATTAATCAACGAGCTAGTTAAAAGAGAGGCTTTACTAGGAACCATTGTTTGTTTATTAAGCACACATGTATCAACGTTTCCGGTTAATACAATTCTAGCATGAGAAATAAACATTCATCATAAACAAGGAATAAGATAATAACCATTTTATTATTGCCTCTCGGGCATATTCCCTTCAGTCTCCCACTTGCACTAGAGTCAATAATCTAGTCTGTAAGCACTTTAACACATATGGCGTACCAGTGTTATTACCATGCTTCGCATGCGGTAAACATCATCAAAAAGATCTGAACTGTTCAGGTCCTATTGTATTTGCATGTTCTTTGCGTCTACACGCATCACTCATTCTCTAATGAGATGGCTTTGTATATATATAGTCAATTCGTGAAAACTTAATTCCTCAGCTTAAACTGATGTCACTAACATTGTGAAAATGTAGCTTCATAGTGTTAGCATTCTTGGAAACTCACCAAGTTCCGGTGATACCTTAATTCCTCAGCTTAAACTGATGTTACTAACATTGTGAAAATGTAGCTTCATAGTTTCAGCATTCTTGGAAATTCACCAAGTTCAATAAAGAACTCCTTGACACAAAATACGCTTATAATTAGTTGTCAACACAACGATATACTTTAGCCTTTGTTGTAGTATCTGTCACAATATTTTAATTTTGAAACTCTTTCAAATCCAGCATGGAACTTTCTTCCATCCTATTGTGCTACCCTTCATCACATATTTTAATTGAGATAAAATTACTTGAATAAATGACAAGACTATTAGTGTAACATATTACAACTATTATTTTGTCATTACTATATAGGAAAACATATCCTTAGCATTTCTAAAATGACACAAGGATCTCTCCCACTGTTGTCTAATCATCATATGAATTATCCTACTATAACATTTTATAGCATAGGACTCATCTGGTTGTGTACATAGCATGGAAACATGACTTAGAAATCTCAATTTCAATGATGCTCATCATGTGCCAAAACACATGAATCTTGCTCAATTATTTTCCATGTGACAAGAACTCCTTCTTATCAATTTTATATTGACTTACTTCAATATTTCATCTATGTAATTTGGCTTCAATCATATCAGGCGCTTCAATCCATCTTTTATAGATATCGATGCCCAATATCTTCTAAGCCTTTCATCAATATGAAATCTTAACCGTGTTAATTTAAAATACATATTTTCCAATCAACCATATGTCATCTACATAAAGTATTGGAAATATGTCATAACGCTCCCACTTAATTTCTTGTAACTCTACAAGCATCTTTATCATTCATGATGGAATCAAACTCTTTTGATAACTTCATTAAGGTAAAGATTTCAACTTCGTTATGCTCACTTCAACCATTGAAGTGCGCATGCCTTTCTAGCAACCTTTTTGAATTTTACAAAACTCTCAGACTGTGTCAAGTACACATCCTTGAACAAACTTCCTCGAGAGGAGAATGTGTTTTGTTATTCAACATCCATATCATAATATGTAACTTTGCTAGAACTATCTGCAAAGACTAAGCATCACTACGGAAGATCAAAATCTTGTAGTAGTGAACTCTTTGAACTTCGTCGAAAACAACTTTTCGATAAGTATCCATGTCTTTGTCGCTATATAGACCCTTTTGCTATTGTTAGGCATCATTCCTATTGAAAGGACTACCAAGTCACATACTTGATATTCATACAAGGATACTATGGCGGATATAATGACTCATAGTCAATTTTACGAAGTCAGTGCCCATCATTTGCTTCCTTTATAAGGTCTAGGTCCTTTGTTGTCAAAACAACACTTTATACTTAAACCACAAGTTGTTCAAAGTACAAAGTTTTTGGACTTTTCTGGTACAGTTCGCAAACTCATTTGAAGTATCTACAACATTTGTAGTGTCTTCTACTTAGTCAAAATAGTAAACCCCGGAACAACTTCCAGTGCTGCGCTACTCTTGACATGATAACGGAGATTCTGTAATCTTGTTGAGTTTGTACCGTGCTCCCACTCACTTGTTTCGCAAGAACTACTTTCTCGAGAAATCAACCCTTTCTGACAAACAACATTTGTCTTTTGGTTCGGTGATAGGATAAATACCCAATGTTTTATTTGGGATAACCTTATAAACATATATTTATCCTATTTTGGTTGTAAACATTTTACACATGCTATGCATACCAAAACTTAAGAAAAATGACAATTCAGGTCATACCCAAACCATATCTTATATGTTGTCAATTTCAACGGATCATGATGGTGCTCTTTTCAGTGTAAAAGCGGTTGTCCTTAATGTATAAACTACAAACATATAATGGCAATTTTATTAATCTTACCATGTCAAACAGGGTTTGATTTTGTCTTTTGAATACTCCAATCTAATGTGGGGTATTCGAGAAGTATAAGTTGTAGAACAATTTTGCAACTTCTCAGATGTTTTGCTAAACTTGTAACTCAAACTTTATCCTTTATGATCCAATCATAAAAACTTGATTATCTTGTTACATTGATTTTAACTTCATATTAACAACCTTTTGAACCAATTCAAAATGTCAAACTCTGTTCCCTTTAAATAGATATACTCACATATCTACTTAAATCATCGACAGAATTTTATGAAGGGAAAATTAATCCACCATACATGACTACACATAATGGACTATATACATCAATATGTATAATCTCCACTAAATTAGTCGTCCATTCTACTTTGGCCTAAGAACGGAATTCTAGTCATCTTTTGGAAGAGGTCTCACAAGCGTCAATAAAATGACTCCGGAAGTCCATCAATATGGAGTTCCTTCATGTTTTCCTTTCCGATATGAACTAAAATGGTGGTGTCACAATTTAAGTGAAACTCTTCAACGTCTTGCAACGTTTAGCATTTAGTCTTATAGATGTTTACTTTACCAACATGATTTATATTAACATATCCATCAATTATGGAATATGATCATAGTTTGAACAATCTCATTTGTTCTCACAAAAGACTAGAACAAAATAACAAATTATTAAGTTCTTCAAATAAATCTTGACTGGTTGGTTCGATACGACAATGAACACAATAACACTTTATTTATGTTCTTGTCATAATCGATTCCACATCTATTACTAGTTCCTTTTAGGCCCTTGTATTTCTTTCATTGCGTTGCTTTGTATGACAACTCATACCAACCAATGTGGTATCAAAATACCAAAAATACTTTGTTAACTAGTAATACATCTATATCTTGTATATCAAGTATATACTCCTGAGCTGGACTTTTCCAGTTATCTTCTTTTCTGCCATATATCTATTTGTAATTCTATTTTCAATATTCCCTTTCCTTTATAGAAGAATCATTCAACATCAAACAATGCTAGTCTTACTAGCTCATTTTCTTTGGCGTGTTAGTCATATACTATCACCCATTGAGTCATACTTTGAGTTTGATTGTTCTACTAATATCACCATATTAATAGCATTCTTCTAGATTCCACTCTTAGCATTTTCCAGGTAAGGTAAACTACTTTACCCATACTTCTAATCCATCCCATCATAACAATTTTATGATTAAGCTATTATAGCTCGAAGGAAGGAATTTAGAGGATAATTTTTAGCATCCAATTTCTTGGAATATTCAAACGCCTAGCGTCTTCAATCATTGCATATATTCAGATAATATAAGCAAACATTGTCACGCTAAATTATACTCAGTCATGTTGCCACAAATAAGTTTCTAGATATCAATATATCTTTCACTTGATTGTTTCTGAAAACAACTCTTTTCAGTCCCTAAATCACCTTGATCAACAAAACATTCTTTTGAAGATAAAGTAATACGGAAGCAACCATGACTCTGGATTCTAAGTAGGAATTATTTGCTCTCTAGATTAATCAATCATTAACCACATGGAGCTAGGTAGGAAATACCAAAAATTTACAATAGGACTCAATTTTAAATTTCACTAATACGGTACCAATCTTAAATGGTATTTACCAGATCATAACAGTTATATCTCAATTAACAATCTAAGTGTAAGATAGTTATGAGGATGCCAATGACTACTACAAGTTGTGCAAATTCACTTTGATTTGTTGTTCATGATAAATAAGTTCAAGTTAATTCAAAAATTAAACCATGAACTCCCACTCAAAAACAACATCCCTCTTAGTCGTCTTTAGTGATTACACGAACCAAATTCACTACACCAAAACCGATCATCACGTGAGATGATGTAGCTTCAAAGGCGAACATCGACATGTTCATCATATCATCCATATGACTCATGCTTTACCTTTCGGTTATGTGTTCCGAGGCCATGTCTGTACATGCTAGGCTCGCCAAGTAGAACCGTAGTATTGCGTGTGTTTCAAGGCCATGTCTGTACATGCTAGGCTTGAAAACACCCGTTGTAT
The DNA here is from genome assembly GCA_028641055.1 of Alopecurus myosuroides. Taxonomy (NCBI): domain Eukaryota; kingdom Viridiplantae; phylum Streptophyta; class Magnoliopsida; order Poales; family Poaceae; genus Alopecurus; species Alopecurus myosuroides. The sequence continues at coordinate 195,060,060 of CM054062.1, forward strand.
GCGAACGTTGAGTCTGTCACACCCGATCATCACGTGGTGTCTCGAAACGACGAACTTTCTTAACGGTGCATACTTAAGGAAGAACACATTGTTATCTTGATATTAAGTGAGAGGGATCATCTTATAATGCTACCGTCGCTATCTAAGCAAAACAAGATGCATAAAAGTATTAACATCACATACATCACATGTAAGGATAACGTGATATGATATGGTCCTCCTTGCACTTGATCTCAATCATGTGCATCATGGTATGATCTCCATCATTCCACCGGCATGGTACCAAGTACCACGGTACCCCAAACTTGATTGTCCATCAATAAGAAGACAACCATATGGATACCTTCCGGTATATCAATAATTTACAAAATAGATCATCTCATAATCAAATTTGTAATATTGACCATATCACATCACATGCCCAGCAAAAACTAGTTAGACGCTTCTAATTTATTTTTGCATATTTTACGTGGCTTAGGGCTTTCGAGGATAGAACCGTTCATACCTACGAACATCAACCACAACGTTGATAAACACATTTTTAGCAACCCTTCATAGATTAGATCTTAACTATAGTAGGAGAAACAGACACCCGCAAGCCACTTATGCAATACAAGTTGCATGTCAGTTGTGGAACAAGTCTCATGTACGTGGACATGTAAGGTTAGTCCGGGCCGCTTCATCCCACTATGCCACTAAGATCATAAAATAATCAAGGAGGTAATAACATGATCATCAACGCCCACATACACCTATGTGTTCTACCCGTACAAAACATCTACGCATAGATCCGGCTCTGATACCACTGAAGGGTTCGTTGCATAGAAAACAAAAAATTTCCTACGCGAGAGACACCCGAAAGGCCAAGATCTAATCTAGGAGACGAAGTGCAACGGGCAACAAGAGGGTTAAGGAGAACACATACCCTCGAAGACTCAAAGTGGTACGAGATCAAATCTCGTTGTTGGCGTAGTCGTACTCACACCGATCCCGATAGCGAGAAGATGGCACCGCAATCCGGCGGTGCATCCGTGATCGGTCACACGTACGGTTGATGACGACCTCCGTTCCCTCGTTCCAGCGGGGCGCGGAAGTAGAGGATCCCTCGGAACTCCAGCAGCACGACGACGTGGTGGTGGTGAAGAATCCCACGGTCAGGGCTTCGCCAAGCCGGAGACCATGAAATGGAGCAGCAGGTGGAGGGAAAGGGAAGTGGCCAAGTGTGTGGAGGAGGGAGAGCTCTCACCCTCCTTTTATAGGAGAGGGGGGAGGCAGCCCAAGGGGGGTGCGGCCAGCCCATGGGGGTGCCCCCACCTCTTCCCTCATCATGTGAGTGGAAGCTCCACTCACACCCACTCATGCTCCCATAATTTCCCACTTGGAAAATCCAAAGGTTTTCTTTTAATAAATAAATAAAACCTTTTTATTTCTTTATTTCAGCATTTGTTAATTCTATTAACAAACTTTTGCATATAGCACCTCGAATCATTTGTTAATTCTATTAACAACCATTCGACGAAAAACCCCTTGAACTATTTCAATTTTCCCCGAAACAATTTCGGTGCTGTCCAAACTTTTCTCCGATATTCCGTATCCTCTCAAATGCGTCATCGAACCTTAAGTGTGTCACCCTACGGTTCGCGAATAAGATAGACATGATCGAGACTCCTCTCCGATCAATAATCAACAGCGGGATCTGGAGATCCGTGATGACTCCTATATATTCAACGATGACTCTCGTGATCGTGTGAACCAACAACGCCGTGAACTATTCCCTTTGTCTCGCGATATTTTACTTGTCCGAGATTCGATCATTGGTATCAACCATACCTTGTTCAATCTCGTTACCGACAAGTACTCTTTTCTCGTTCCCGTGATATAACATCCTTGTGATCATATCACGTGCTTGCAAGCGGTTTCGATGTGATATCACCGAGAGGGCCCAGAGTATATCTCTCCGTCATTTGGATGGACAAATCCCACTCTTGATCCATGATCCTCAACTAATACTTTCCGAATACTCAATGACACCTTTATAGTCACCCTGTTACGGTGTGACGTTTGATGCCATCAAAGCACTCTTCCGGTATCAGTGATTGACATGATCTCATGGTATAAGGAATAAGTTACTTCGTGTGTTTGATATAACAATGTAAACTAAATGACTTGATCGCATTGCTATATTCTCTTTGGGTATATGTTCATCACATCATTCTTCTAATGACATGACCCCGTTATTAATAACATCCAATGTTCATGATCAGGAAACCTTGATCATCTATTAATCAACGAGCTAGTTAAAAGAGAGGCTTTACTAGGAACCATTGTTTGTTTATTAAGCACACATGTATCAACGTTTCCGGTTAATACAATTCTAGCATGAGAAATAAACATTCATCATAAACAAGGAATAAGATAATAACCATTTTATTATTGCCTCTCGGGCATATTCCCTTCAATTTCATGATCTCAAAGATGATTACATAGAAATTGAACTAAGTATAGAAGGGACGTAACCGCTGGATGCTCCAGGGTCTTTTCGTCTCCGCTAGTTCGTCATCTATCTTTCTCTTTCTTTTGCGATTCGGTCTTTTGGGATCATCTTCCGTGTCTCGAATATCTACAAGATAGTATGATCCATTTTTCATAGCTTTGCTGATGACGAATGGTCCTTCCCAAACTGGAGCCAATTTGTGCTTTCTTTGTTGTACCAATCTTAGCACTAGGTCACCTTCTTTAAAAGAACGATGCCTGATTTTCCGACCATGGTAACGTCGTCAACCTTGCTGGTAAATGGCAGATCTTTGAAGCACAAGTTCTCGTTCTTCCTCTAGGAGATCGACGGCATCCTGTTGTGCGCTTTCGGCATCCGAGTCATCGAAAGCCTACACTCTTGGGCTATCATGGATCATGTCCGTTGGAAGGACGGCTTTCGCGCCATAAACTAGGGAAACGGGGTTTGCCCTGTTGACCTGTTTGGCGTCGTTCGAATACTCCAAAGCACGGAAGGTAGCTCTTCTACCCATGCTCCAGCTGCTCTATGAAGAGGAGATTCGAGTTTTGGGCGTGTTCCTTGCAGGATTGAACTATTCATTCTTTCAACCTGCCCATTGGATTGTGGGTGTGCCACAGATGCAATATTTTGCCAACTCTCCAATAGAGAAATTTGTCCCGTTGTCGGTTATTATGCTGTGCGGAACGCCGTATCTCATGACTACGTCAATGATGAAATTTCTGGCTATTGCACTGTCAAGCTTTTTTATGGGTTTTGCCTCCACCCACTTGGTATACTTATTCACTGCAACGAGTAGATGTGTAAGTCCACCTCTTGCAGTTTTGAATGGTCCCATCATATCTAGCCCCCAGACCGCAAACGGCCATGTAATAGGGATAGTTTTGAGTGCTTGGGCTGGCATATTCGTCCGTCTTGCGTAATACTGGCATCCGGCACATGTATTAACTATGTGTTCAGCATCTGTCTTGGTTGTTAGCTAGAAAAATCTTGCATGGAATGCTTCCTTAACTATGCTTTTTGATTGAGCATGATGTCCGCAATCTCCAACATGGATTTCTTGCAGAATTTCTCGGCCTTCTTCCGGCGAAATACATCGCAGAAAAATTCCGGTAGTGTTGCGCTTATACAGGCAACCATTGATTACCGTGTATTCTTTGTATCAACGTTTTATTTGTCTTTGCAAGACCTCGTCTTCTCCATCCGGGTACTTCTGATCTACTAAGAAGTTTAGATATGGAATTGTCTAATCCGAGTTAACGAGCAGGACTTCGATTGATTCGGAAACGAGAGGATAGTCGATATCTCCACCTTTTATGGATGGTTCGTGCAAATGCTAGACAAACACACCTGGTGGTAGGGTTTTCACTCTTTCCGAGCCCATGCGGGCTAATGCATCCGCGTTCCAATTTTCTTTCCTTTTGACGTGAAGTACTTCAAATCCCAGAAAGCAAATTGCAAACTCGTCCACCGTTCTCAAATATTCGGCCATGATGGGGTTTTTGGCATCACATGTTTGGTTAAGCTGATGCTCTACCAAATTTGAGTCGCCATAGCATAAGATGCGTTTGACACCTAGTTCTTTTGCAATGTGCAAGCCATGAAGCAGAGCCTCGTATTCTGCCACATTATTGATGGCGTTGAAGTGTATTTGTAATACGTACTCCATTGTATCCCCCTTGGGGGATTTTAGGACTACACCAGATCGAGCGCCCTCCTTCATCTTGGATCCATCAAAATGCATAACCCAGTATTCCGACTCCGGCATTGGTGTGTTTTCCATTGCTTCTGTCCAATCAGCGACGAAATCTGCCAACACCTGGAATTTTATTGCCGTACGGGGTTGGAACTTAATGTCGAACGCAGCTAACTCGATGCCCCATTTGGCTACTCAGTCTGTTGCGTCCGCATTGTTGATTATATTCCCTATTGGTGCTTTACATACCACTGCTATGGAATGTCCTTGGAAATAATGGCGGAGTTTTCGGGATGCGAAAAATACACCATATGCCAGTTTTTGATAGTGCGGGTACCTTTGCTTGGATTTGGAAAAAACTTCACTTACATAATACACCGGATGTTGATCTGGTATGGTTTACTCGTCTTTCCGCCTTTCCACAACTATCACCGCGTTGATAACCCTGTTTGTCGCTGTGAGGTACAGTAACATGAGTTCTTCGTCTTTTGGCGATGCCAAAATCAGAGCTTGCATCAGGGTTTCTTTTAACTGGGTTAACGCTTTATCCGCCTCTTCTGTCCATTCAAACTTGTCGGATTTCTTCAACAATTTGTGTAATGGCAGAGCTTTGTCTCCTAGCCGGCTTATAAACCTGCTGACGGCAGCTGCAGAACCCGTCAATCTTTGTACATCCTTTAAGCACGTAGGCCTTGAGATGTTTAGGATTGCCTTGATCTTTTCCGGATTTACTTCTATTCCTCTGTGAGAAACGATGAAACCCAGAAGTTTTCCTCAGGGAACCCGAATACACACTTTAATGGACTTAACTTCATTTTATAAGTGCGCAAATTTTCGAAGGTTTCTCGCAGATCTTCAAGGAGCGTGTCCTTTTCCTTGGAAACAACGACAATATCGTCCACATAAACGTGGACATTTTTGCCAATTCGACTATCAAACATCGTTGCATGCAGCGCTGGTAGGTTGCACCTGCATTTTTCAGGCCAAAAGGCATGGTTATGTAGTAGTATGTTCCATATGGAGTTATGAAGGAGGTTTTAATTTGGTCTTCTTCCTTCATGCGTATTTGGTGATACCCGGAATGAGCGTCCAAAAAGCATAAAAGCTCACAGCCTGCAGTGGCGTCTATTATTTGATCGATTCACGGTAACGCGAACCTATCTTTTGGACACAATTTGTTCAAGCTGGTGTAATCTATACACATCCTGAGAGCAGTACTATCTTTCTTCGGGACTAATACTGGGTTTGCAGACCATTCAGTATGTATAACTTCCCGGATAAAATCAGCTGCCAATAGCCGGATAATTTCTTTGCCAATAGCCTTCCGTCTTCTTCCATCATATCGACGGAGACCTTGCTTGACGGGTTTAGATCCTGGAATTACCTTGAGTTGGTGCTCAGCAAGTTCCCTGGGTACGCCTGGCATGTCCACTGGACACCACGCGAAGATGTCCCAGTTCTCACGGAGGAACTTGATGAGCTCGCTTTCCTATTTGTCGGTCATGCTAGTTCCCACTACGAAAAACTTTGTCGGATCTTTAGGATCTAGGATAACCTGTCTTGTATTCTCGGAAGATTTGAAGCTATCTGCCGGCTTCCGGGTTTCTTTTCCTGCCGGCATTTCTGTCGGCGATACTTCTTTCGCCAGCTCCTTTAATTCCTCCTTTGCTATCACTTTTTCTGCGCAAAGGGCGTTTTCTTTTTCCAGCTCGTTTGCCAACTTGAAGTCACCACTTATGATGATTACTCCTCCTTTTGGCCCCGGCATCTTCAGCTTGTTATAGATATAACATGATCTTGCCATGAATTTGGCGAAAGCTGGACGTCCGAGTATTGCGTGATACACGCTTTCGAACGGCACAACCTCGAAGGATATTTTTTCTCGCCGGAAATGTTCTTTCTCTCCAAAGGTTACTTCTAGGGAAATTTCTCCTAGGGATCGTGCTTGCCTGCCAGGGACGATGCCGTGAAAGCGTATGTTACTATGATTGAGCTGGGTCTCGGAGATTCGCAGATGCTTCAATGTATCCAGGTACATTATTTTAATGCTGGTGTCGAGACATCGTAGTAGAATTCATATACGGGGGTGCCATGAGACTACTGATAGAGATGTGGGTGGACGTGATTGTGCGAAGGACAATGACACAGGGTTTTTACCCAGGTTCGGTACGGCGCAGTAATGCGACGTTTCTACTCCAGCAATCTCACTATTCAGGACTAAGCCTGTAAATACAGAGTACAACGTGAGGTTCTATTAGCTTCTCGTCAAGGATCCACCTCTCAGCGAGTTAGCCTTTAGCTTCTTGTCTCTCTATCATATCTCCTATCCGGCTTTATATAATAGCCGGATTAGGGCATACAGAATAAGAAACCTAGAAGACTACGGTAACTATTAACTTGGAAAATAAGGAATCCGCCTTCTACTCCAAGCCAGATCACGTGGGCCTTGATCCGGGTTCTTCTAGAATCCATCTTCTGTGCATCAGCTTACTGGGCCGCCCAATGGACCGTAATCCACTACCACTTGGGCCACCCGGGTAATCCGACACTTTAGGCTGTCACCTGATATGCCCCTATTTGGCATATATCCGACAGTAGCCCCCAAGGAGGATTAAGACTCTGATTCGCCGTCTTTCGCCAAATGCATATTTTCCGAGAAATATCGGCCTGCAGTCTTGATTCTTCTTTTTTCTCCTCAAAGGATGTTATAACACAAAACTCGGAATCCAGAAAATCCGGCTTTTCTTCCACGAATCTTCGCGGAGAAGGAACTTCCTACGTCAGAGCTTTAATCTTGCTGACGTAAGGGACGTTTGGGTTTCAGGCGGGAAACCCAGAAACAAATCTCTAACAGATTCTCGCGGGAAACGAGGAGATAGCAATAATCACCTGTCGTTTCATTTCCCGGAATTTCCAGCGAGTGACACGCGTTGATCATCCAACGGTCAAAAGAGCCGTTAGCACGCATCGTGGCGGGATTCTGGCTATAAATAGCCGCCTCCGTTCTCCGAGGAAACCTTCCGCTCTCACTTCGTAGCACCATTCCCAGCGCCCAAGTTCTCACAGAGCAACTCCCGAGCGCACGAACGCCACCCGAGACCTCACCGGAGCTACCGCGCGCCGCCCATCGATGCCATCCCCAAGCTCCTCACCGGCCTGTTCTGTCGCAAAGGACATCGACGAAATCATCGATACGATGGATCCACAAATGGATTCACCGGTGCACGCCTCCGGCGACGAGCCGGCGAAAGCCACTGGTGGTGCGGCGGGCGAGGAAACCCGTCCCGTCGCCGCAGATCTTGCGGGGTCTTCTTCCGCGCCTCTCCCGCCTTTCGCGCCCGAGATGGTGGAAGAGAAGATCGCTCTCGTCGGAGACGAGCTTGCGGCCGCGGATGCTGCAGCGTCCGCCGCCGCCGGAACAGAAGACGAGGCGGAAACTGCCGGCAACTGTAGCGCCAGCAGTATTCCGCCATCCCTCCTTCTGACAATGGAGAAGGAGGGGCTCGTGTTGAAGGGGAAATGGCGGATCCTGGAGGACGAATCCGAGCCCGCGCAAAAGGACGAGGAACGTATCCTCCTCACCTCCCATATACTAAGAGGTATGGGTCTTCCACCATCCGCCTTTTTTCTCCAAATCTTAGCCCACTACAACATCCAACCCCACAATCTGCCACCCAACTCCATCCTCTACCTAGCCGGATTTCAGGCCCTTTTCGAGGGATATCTAGGTATAGCACCTAGGTTAGATTTCTGGCTTTATTTCTTTGGGGTTAAGCGGAACTCTTCGGAGGGTGCACTCCCAACTTGTGGGACCATATCCTTCACCCTGCGTAGATTCAGGGAGGACTGATTCCCCAAGATCAAGACATCGGAATCCATCAAATTCTGGACGGGTTCCTTCTTTTATTATCCCGACGTTCCCTTCCCTGGGAAAACCACCGGGGTTCCACCTTTCTCGAACACCGCCGCTGTTCCCCAAGAAAACTGGGGAACTGAAGCAGTTCAGATCCTGCCGCCGGATCTTCTCAGGATCAAGCGGCACATCGCAAAGCTCGTCGCTTCCGATCCGCCTCTAACTGGCATGGACACAGTCCTTTGATGGCTAGAAAGGCGGATTCAGCCTTTGGCTAACCATGGCGCTCGCCTTCTCTGCGAGTACTCGGGAATCGGCGATGCTATACGGACAACCAGCAAGGTTTGGTCGGCAATGGATTTGCGGAAACGCGCAAATCAATTGGTCGCATCCCGCGACCAATATGAAGAAAGCCGGCCAATGTACACGGCCGCGAATCCGGCTCCCAAGGTACAATTCTTTGCCTTCTGGGTTTAAATCATTTTTGTTTTCTTGTTTTTCGTGTTTTTATCTCAGCTTTTGCCTTCTTAACAGATTGCCGAACTTCCTGAGTCGGAACTTGCTTCCGATGTCGAGCTGGAGGCATTACGTGCCACCTTTGCGGGTGGACGTAAGCGCAAGAAGATTTTCGCTTCCCAGGACATCATTGATCTTGACGGGGTCCCCGTCGTCACCTCCAGGTTCAAACATCTGGGTTGTTTTACTTTGTTAGAATTTCTCCCTTTTTCTCGGAGTTTTAACTTTCTGGCTTTTCTCTTTTTTAGCCTGCCTCCCTCTACTTTGAAGCCAAAAAAGCTAAAGAGGCACAAAGCTGTGGCCAGCAGAGGCCCACATCCTTCTCCTGCTACTGCTCCGGATACTGATGGGGGGATAATAACCCGGTAGGCCAACTCCAAGGCGTAACCCGGCCCAAAGAACACGGTGCGCAATCTGGTTAAGGATAATGAAGCTTCTGGAAGGCCCAAAGTTTGTAGGCCTCGTAACCCGGATTGTGGGTTACGGTAAGGAAAGTTAGGGTTTATAAGCGGTGTCCGGATAGGATTCAAGCTGCGCCTTGGAGAATAGGGTCGAGGGGGTACGGGTGCTTTATAAACCGACCCCTAGGTCTAGTTTAGACAGAAAATCTAAGAACCCTAGCTATATCGTCTGATATCGAGCATCTAGTGTAATCCCAGAGTTGAGTTACTATATCAAGATCGGAGACTCGGCGACTTTGATTGCCGGCTACCAGATCGAGTTGCATCATGTTTTCCTCTGAGCTAAACCCTCTCCCAAACGCCTGTGTCGTCTTGCCCCAAGATCAGTTACCCCCGGTAACGTCTGCCGTGATTATCCCACGACAGTTGGCGCCCACCGTGGGGCCTGCGTCCAAAGGTGTTTACATCACGGGAGAAGCTCGGAAGAACATGGAGAATCTTGTCGCGGGCGATATCTACATCGACCACAAAGGAGAAAAGATGGTGGACGATTCCGGCTGGGGGCCAGAGTCGGATCACCTCGAGTCCGGATCTACGGTGACGATCGGCCGGATCAATATCTTCATCGGTATGATGGGCGGAACAAGAGGTAACGTGGAGTAGAAGAGATCATCCGGAAAGAGTAGAGCGTCCAGGAGTCTTGGCATTGGTGGTTGCTCCACAGGTTAATGGTTACGAACTGAAAAGGGTCCTGATGGACGGTGGAAGTAGTATCAACATCCTTTATTGGGAAACCTTCTTACGGATGAGTTTCAAAGAGTCCCAGTTACAGAAAAGTTCGACGGTCTTTCATGGGATCGTGCCGGGTCACTCGGCGAGCCCCGAGGGAAAGATCACCTTGGAGGTTGCTTTCGGAGAATCGGCGGATAATTATCGAGTTGAGTGGCTCACGTTCGAGGTGGTCAAATTGCGCAGTCCTTATCACGCGCTGTTTGGAAGACCGGCTTATGCTAAATTCATGGCTAGGCCGTGTTATGTGTATTTGCAGCTAAAGATCCCGGGTCCTAAACGGACTATCACCATACATGGGAACCGGGATATAGCGGCTGAGTGTGATGAAGGAGATTCAGTAATGGCCGAGCAAGCGTGCAGAAAGGAAGAACTCGAATATTACCGGTCTCAAGTAAATCCGGATGATAGAACAGCCTTGAAAAAGCCGAATACTGAGGACGAGAGAGCAAAATTGAAGGCAGCGCAAGACTCCAAGAAGGTAGATTTTGTTGAAGGTGATTCCACTAAGCAATTTACCATAGGGTCCAATTTGGGAAAAGAGCAGGAGAAGGCACTTGTGGAGTTTATTCGTTCAAATGCAGACGTGTTCGCCTGGACACCTAGCGACATGCCGGGTATCCCTACAGAGCTGGCCGAGCACAGTTTGCATGTAGATCCCAAGTCCAGGCCCGTGAAGCAGGGTTTGAGGAAAATGAATGAGGAAAGAAGGAAGGCTATAGGCGAAGAGATCGCTCGGCTATTGGCAGCCGGCTTTATCATGGAAGTATTTCACCCGGATTGGTTGGCAAACCCAGTTCTAGTGATGAAAAAGACCAATGAGTGGAGGATGTGCATTGATTTTACGAGTCTCAACAAACATTGCCCAAAGGATCCGTTCGCGCTACCAAGGATAGATCAGATTATAGACGCAGTAGCTGGAAGCGATCTATTATGCTTTCTGGACGCATATTCCGGGTATCATCAGATTAAGCTCAAGAGGGAGGATTGGGAGAAAACATCATTCATAACCCCTTTTGGGGCCTTCTGTTATAAAACTATGACATTTGGATTGAAGAACGCCGGCGCAACTTACCAACGGTGTATTCAAAAGTGCTTCGAGGACCAAATCGGACGCAACGTCCATGCTTATGTGGATGATGTGGTCATCAAGACCAGGAAGGCGGAGACATTTATCGATGATCTAAAGGAGACGTTCAAAAACTTGAGGAGGTACCAGATGAAGCTTAACCCGACAAAGTGCGTGTTCGGAGTTCCAGCCGGGAAATTACTCGGCTTTATCGTTTCCGAGAGAGGAATCGAGGCAAACCGGATAAAATCAAGGCCATCCAGAGTCTAAAAAAACCGGAAAATTTGAAGCATGTTCAAAAGCTCACGGGCTGCGTAGCAGCCTTGAGCCGATTCATATCCAGGCTCGGAGAAAAGGCAATACCCTTGTACCGGCTCTTGAGGAAATCAGATAAATTCGTATGGGATCAAGAGGCGGATGAGGCGTTTGAGGCACTAAAGAAGCAGTTATCTGAAGCACCAGTACTAGCGGCACTGGGTCCTAAAGAACCTATGTTGCTATACGTGGCAGCCGGCCCCCCGAGCCGTCAGCGCAGTAGTTGTGGTGGAGCGCAAAGAGGATGGGAAGGGTTACCCGGTCCAGAGACCGGTTTATTACGTCAGCGAGGTACTATCAGAAGCAAAGCAGCGCTATCCGCATTGGCAAAAGTTGGTGTTCGGGGTCTTTATGGCTAGCCGGAAATTGAAGCCGTATTTCCAAGAACACCCCATAACAGTGGTTAGTTCAATACCAATGTCAGATATCATCAGAAACTCGGACGCGACGGGAAGAATAGCCAAATGGGCGATAGAGATGGGGGATTATCACATCAACTACGAACCCAGGTCAGCAATCAAATCTCAAGCTTTAATTGATTTCGTTAACGACTGGACACATACAGGCATGACTACAACGGTTCCAAATTCCGAGTCATGGATCATGCACTTCGATGGATCTAAGCAATACGAGGGATCAGAAGCTGGAGTGGTGCTAACGTCACCTAAAGGAGATAAATTAAGTTACGTACTACAAATTCACTTTGACTGTTCCAACAACGTGGCCGAGTATGAGGCCCTATTGCACGGTTTAAATGCAGCCAAGGAGATGAACGTCAAGAGGATACGGTGTTTCGGAGATTCGGACCTTGTGGTACAGCAGGTGTCAGGAACTTGGGATAGAAAGGACGCAACTATGGCAGCATACCGCAGGGAAGTTGATAGGGTTGCAGGATGTTTTTCCGGGTATGAGGTGGAGCATATAGACAGAAGAAAGAATGAGGCAGCCGACTCACTCGCTAGACTCGGCTCGCGCAGAGAGCCGGTTCCACCTAACGTTTTCCTGGACGAATTATGGCGACCATCAGTTAAAACCGAGTCAGAGGAGGAGTTGGCAAATCAAGACCCGGATTCAGGACTTGTGGCCACTGTACGTACTATTCCCGAATGGACAGAACCGTTTTTTGCCTACTTATCGCGAGGCGAGTTACCACAGCAGGAGGTATTAGCAAGGCAAATTTTGAGGCGAGCGAAGGGATATTCTATCATCAATGGGGAATTATATAAGAGAAGCGCAGCAGGGGTCTTTTTGCACTGCGTAGCGCGAGAAGAAGGCCGGCAGATTCTCAAGGAAATCCATGAAGGCGACTGTGGACATCATGCATCCACAAGATCTCTCGTGGCTAAAGCTTATCGACACGGATTTTTCTGGCTCACGGCTCTAGCAGATGCGGAACGATTGGTAGCAAGATGTGACGGATGTCAAAGGTACGCTCGCCAAATCCATGTGCCGGCTATGGAGTTGCGGACAATCCCGTTAACTTGGCCGTTCGCTGTTTGGGGTATGGACATGGTTGGCCCCTTTCATATGTCACCATGCAAGAAGACACATCTTCTGGTGGCTATTGATAAGTTTACCAAGTGGGTTGAGGTTATGCCAGTTACTAATTGCGAATCAGCCACAACAGTCAAGTTCCTGAAAAGGATTATCTACCGGTTCGGGTATCCCCACAGCATAATTACCGACAATGGAACCAACATGTCCCTTGGTGAGATGGAGAAGTTCTGTGGCAACAATGGAATCCGGCTTGATGTCGCATCAGTGGCTCATCCGCAGGCCAATGGACAAGTGGAGAGGGCAAACCAAGAATTGCTTCGCGGGTTAAAACCACGATTACGAGTCCCCTGTATCAGGGCAGCTGGCGCATGGGTCGAAGAACTTCCTTCTGTGGTTTGGGGTATCAATACTACGCCTAATAGATCTACTCAGATGACACCCTTCTTCATGGTCTATGGCGCGGAGGCAGTACTACCGAGTGATATTATTCATGATTCACCACGAGTATCAGCATACGTCGAAGTGGAGAATGAAAAAACCCGGCAAGATGCCGTGGATATGTTAGAAGAGCAAAGGGAACAAGCCCTGGAAAGATCAGCCATATATCAGCAGGATTTACGAAGGTATCATAGCCGGCACGTGAAAACCCGGGTCTTCCAGGAAGGAGACCTGGTTCTGCGCCTGGTGCAGTCGAACGAAGGAAAGCACAAGTTATCACCACCCTGGGAAGGACCGTTTATCATAAGCCGGAATTTGCATAATGGGTCATATTACTTGATAGATGCAAGGGAAGAGTCAACCACAGTTAATGACACCGCTCGTACCACTTCATCTATGCAAGAAAGAGACAGACCATGGAACGTGGCTCAGCTACGTCCATATTATACCTAGCAAAAATTATGTTGGCATATGGAATTGAACGATGTAACATGCAGCAGGTTTTCAGACGTACTCTTTTCCTATCCAGGGTACCCTTGGGGACTGGACGGGTTTTTAATGAGGCGGCTTGCTGACCTAGATTTTGCATATCAAGTAAAGAGGTGATTATCAAGAAAAGAGATGGTTATTATCAGGTTCTGTACTCTCAGTATGATGCGTATATCTAGGTCTTGGGGGCTGGTCGCTTGAATAGCACAGTTACGAACTCAAAGACCCGGCCATGATGCCTATGAGTTATAAGGGCCGATTACTTGCAAACGAGTACGGCTACAATCTTATAACCGGACAAAGAAGTCCAAATTTCTTGGCTATTCTTACTTAAGCTCGATGTGACTCGCACTAAAGTGGCATGATTTGTTCGCTTACGATTACAGTCAGCCATGAAACCCGACGGGGCTTGACTGGCCACGTTTTCGTATAGATGTAACAACATGGTATCCACGCGAAAGCCGGCTTACAGTACAAGATAGTCAAAAGGGTCATCTAAATCACAAGTTATGCAGAGTACAAGGCTAAACAGCTGGAAACTCAACGATTATTAAGCATAACTTCAAATCCTATGTGAAACGACTCAGGGATCTTTGTGAATTTAGCAGTAGGCAATTCGTTCTCCTTTCAAGATCAAGTGTCCTAGACTTGGAGATCCGGGTCCGGGTGACTTGAAATATTGAAAAGAGAAAAAATTGCTTACTTGTTAGAATTCCAAAAACCCAAATATCCGAGTCTTGGGGACTTGGGGACTTAGAAGCAAATCCGCTTGTCAACACCCATGAGACCCGAAAATCGAGTTTCACAAAAGGAACAATAAAGAAAGCCGGATATCGAGAACAGACGAGCTCAAGAATGGATAAATTTAAAAAGGCCGGAAGAGGCATAGAGTATATCAAGACCTTAGCGTACATTACAAAATCCCGATGAAAAGATATCAAAGGTGCACAGGCGCACCACCCAAAATATAATTGTTTAAACAGCATATTGGCCGACCGGCGCATAAGAAGAGGCATTAGATATCAGATATCACTCGGCGTTCATCTTGGCCTTGCCCTTGCCATCATTGGTGGTAGCAGCAGCACCCGGATCAGTAGTACCAGCCCGCGCAGGAGGTGGAACGACTGGTGTTGAGGTAGCGGGGGCAGAGCCGGCTTCAGCTTGCTTCTTGGCAGCCTCCGCCCTCAACGCAGCAGCTTCCTCCTTCCACCGAGCCAGCATATCATACGGCTCGGGAAGATCCGACTTAATCGCTTCACCAGCAGCGTCATATGCTGGAACAAGGATATCAACATCTAGGTCGTCAGCGATCACGCTGGCCGGGTAACGGACCTCCTTCTGGACAGCCTGAAAATCCTTCACCGAGAACTTGGACCCATCAAGCTTCAACTCTGGGAAGCCGCCCATAAGCTTCACTAGCTCGAGCTTGGGGAAATAAGCCTTGGCAAGTGCAAGCCCCCGGGTTACTCCAACCCGGCAAGACGAGCGTTTCCAGTGCCAAATCCACTCAGGAATAGTGGAGAAGGCATCCAGCATCCTCTTCAGATCAACATGTCCTTTACCCGGCCACCGTAATTCCTGAAGGATCCATTTGGTTCCGGCACATAGCTGCCGGATAACGCTCTTCATAGTTTTCAGCCTGGCAATGTCATCCTCATCCGGCATGGCTTCGTCCGGGCCTGAAGAAATGGAAACATAAGTCGGGAAAACTCTTGCTATCTATCAAAAGGATAAACCCGGAGGAGGAAACGTACCAAGTAAAGCACGATATGTGTCAGATATTTGGACAGAAAGGCTTGTTAGATCATCTTCTACTTTATGAGCCCTTTTCCTATATTTCCTCATTATCAGCCTATTCCTCCTGGCCTCAGCCTCGGCTGCTTCACGCAAAGCCACCTCCTTTCAATGAGCTTGGTGGCGTCTGCCAGTTTCTCCTCAGATTGAGTCACGAAAGACTGCATGGATGCAAACAAGGGTTAGCCGGGTAGAGGGGCAAGTTATCAGTCGCTTGTATCATAAAGTCCCAAGCAAATTACGAATCAATTCACTTGGAACTTGGGGACTGGATGAGGACACAAGCAACGATAGTCCGACTTACCTCGTGTTTGGCTATTAGAGCCCCCAAGATGTTTTCTTCATTAGCCCTTAAAGCGCGCAAAGTTTCCAGCATCTGGGCAAACGTCAGTTCCTCGGGTCGAGTACCGGAAGAGCCGGCAGCCTGGTCGCCTGGTGGGGGGGCTCTCCCCGCTCTTGGGGTCGAGACCCGGACAGTTTGAGTATCCGGGTTGGGAGAACCCATCCTTGTATCCAGAACCTCGATCTCTTCGTCCACTGGTTCCGACGAAGAAGGAGATCCGGCAACTCGGTGAAGTGGATTGTTCAGAGGGCCTTGTCCCTGGTTATTCTCAGTATCACCGCCAGTCGCAGCATCTATGTTCTCAGTCGGCTCCTCTGCCCGATGGTTATCCGTCTCTACATTTTCCGGATCACTGACGGTGACTTGAGTGCTAAAAGAAAGATGAGAGGAGGCAATTAGCAGTGGTGGTGGAAACTTGTTAGATGTCAAAGGAAATCATATAGCAAAAACTTACCCGGCATTCACGGTATAGTCCGGCGGGAGCTCGCCGCTGGAAGCAGATGAAGTTGCCACGGGGACCACTAACGGAACCCGGAATTGCCCGGCGCGTGGATGGTTAGGAGAAGGGTGGCGTCGAGGAGAGTCGGAGGGACGAGACAGAGGAGCACTGGCACGATGGTCGGAGGAGGTAGAGATGCCCGGGTTAAGGGGATCTTCGCCCGGAGAGCTCCGAGTTACTCGGCGTTTGGCTGGGAGAGAATCCTTCAAGCACGACGAGTTTGATAATTGATGGTTAAGTCGTCGCATGGCGTCAAAGGAGTAAGGTTCAGAGGATAACGAGGAGAAAGGAACCTTGGACACTGCCCCTCTGGCCTTCCTCTTGGCTCCAACTGTGGCTTCTGGATCGGATTCGGTAGCCTCCGGGTCATCCTCGTTGGTCTCACCTTCGTCCTCCAGCCCTGTGAATCGGGTGTGTGTTCGTGGGAAAAAAGTTAAACGGAAGGAAAATGATACAAGTAAATATTATACAAGTTCTGTGCAAATACCTTCACTATCATCAGCCGGCTCGTCCTCTTCTTCCGGGTCTCTGGAAGGGGGGGAGGGTTCAACTCTCCAGAAAGGGTCATCAGCCTAAGACAAAAGAATGAGACTAAGGGTTAGAAGCTGTATCAAGTCAAAATGTGGAAATAAGTTATGAATATCGGATATTACCGCTGGAGCCGGGTTTTCCCGAGTAAATGGGGGTAACCCGGTGATGCCCTTTATCACCTCTAGCTTCTCTGTCAAAAAGCCCTTGATGGTCTTGTTGGTATCGTCGGTCGCAAAGCTCTTGGTGGAGTATCGGAGTGCATCCGTGGTGTGCCCCGAATACTCGCACATCAATTTGGTGCGGATGGAGTTGGGTTGGATCCGAAAATCAACCCATGTTTTTATTAAATTGAGCCCGAGGAGGCCTTGGGCTGAGAGGATGGCTATCTTGGCTAACAAGGGAAGGATCGCCTCCCTGTCTGAGTCTGGTGCAAAGGCATTGAAAGACTCGGAAGGTTCGAGGAGGCTCTCCGAGTAGCCCGGCAGTTTCTTTTCGCTGTCTGGGGAGGTATCGTGGCAATAAAAGAAATACAGCTGCCAATGTTTGACGTGGGAGTTTAAATTGAGGGTTGGCATCGGTGAATTCTTGCGGCGTTGGATGGATACCCCGCCGCAGGTAAGAAGCGCTCCGTCACCACTTTCGCGGCACGGCTTACATTGGAATAGTTCGATGAAGAGAGTCAAACTCGGCGGCATGCACAAGTACGACTCGGATAGAACGATGAAGTGGGTAATGTTCAACATAGAGTTAGGCCCAATGTCGAACACCCGGAGGCCATAATGGCTTAAGACCTCCCTAAAGAAAGGGTGACCCGGAGGACGGAATCCCCGGGTCACGTGCTCTACGAAGCAGATTACCTCGTTATCGGCGGGTGTGGGCCGGGTCTCGTTGCCCGACGCTCTCCAGTGAATGTCCTTCTGAGAAGGGAGAATTCCTAATTCGGCTAGCTCGTCCAACTTGGCCTTTGTAGCTGTGGAACGCCCCCAGTTGGCGGATATGGTTTGGGTAGTCCTTGCCTGAGTCGGCTGTTTTCCTTGCCGTTTGGGAGCCATGGGATCGACCTGCAAAACACAAGAAAAAGAGGCATAGGAAATAAGACCCGGAAGTGTTGGATTATCCAAGTATAAGGTATCAAGAAAGTATGAAGTTAAGAATTATCCGGGTATCACGCTATGAGGTGGATGTTATAAGGTATTCGGGTGTTAAGTATAACTGTGGAGATTATTGGTCACTTACGTATGGGAAAGCATTTGGGGAAGATGGATGGTTGCCCATGTATCTACTGCAAGCAAAATAGCTGGAAAAGGAGGATTTTCCGGGTGTTAATGAAATGAGCGGAAAATCAAGGAGGAATGGATCTAGATGGAAAAATTTGCGAGCGATTTTACGGGGGATTTTGTGATTAGTAATGGTAGGAGGATGAGTTGTAACTATCTAGCAGGTGGTTAAAGGAGTTGGCGAGCATCGAATCGATCTAATTTGATGCAATGGGAAGAACGACTCACGGGTTGACCTAGATCCAACCATGGATGAATTGAAAAATTGCGGGGCTAAACTAAACAAGTGCAAGGGGCTTACTGGAGATATTGGAGTCTAGCGCGACGGCGGCGGCTTTGCTTCGATGGCGAGCGCGAACTTCTTGCGGTGGTGCTGCAAGGGCGTAAGGAGCAAGGAAGGAAAGGGGGAATTGAAGTGGAGCGATGGGTTTTAGGTTACCCTCGGAGCACTATTTATAAAGTGAGGGAGAGATTATCCCAACGCCCGGAAGCCGGAAATTGTGGGGTAATGGCTATCTGCGCGGATTCTGCGAGATATGCGCCTGGAATTGAGCAAAGTATCTGGACAAAAAAGAGAAGGAGATCTACCCCATGATATCAGGGTCAATTATCGAGTATGGAATCTTGGCATTTTTATTAGGGTTTAGACCTGGAAAGTCAAACCAAAGTATTTGGGGGAAAAGCCGAGTTACTATATGGCCACCGTGGAGTAAGGCCTAGCTGTCTATCAAAGCATCTTAACCGGGCCTCCATATGTCTGTGTGTTTGGTATCTTTGTAGGGAATAGCGAGCGCTTCAAGGAGGATCCGTGAAGCCCAAGCTATTCTGGGGACTACTGATGGGGGGATAATAACCCGGTAGGCCAACTCCAAGGCGTAACCCGGCCCAAAGAACACGGTGCGCAATCTGGTTAAGGATAATGAAGCTTCTGGAAGGCCCAAAGTTTGTAGGCCTCATAACCCGGATTGTGGGTTACGGCAAGGAAAGTTAGGGTTTACAAGGGGTGTCCGGATAGGATTCAAGCTGCGCCTTGGAGAATAGGGTCGAGGGGGTACGGGTGCTTTATAAACCGACCCCTAGGTCTAGTTTAGACAGAAAATCTAAGAACCCTAGCTATATCGTCTGATATCGAGCATCTAGTGTAATCCCAGAGTTGAGTTACTATATCAAGATCGGAGACTCGGCGACTTTGATTGCCGACTACCAGATCGAGTTGCATCATGTTTTCCTCTGAGCTAAACCCTCTCCCAAACGCCTGTGTCGTCTTGCCCCAAGATCAGTTACCCCCGGTAACGTCTGCCGTGATTATCCCACGACAGATACACTGGTAGTTGCAACAGAAGAGCACGCTGCTGCCCCCAACGTCGAAACCCAGCAGACTAGCCAGCCCATTGTGCCGGAAACGAACACGAGGGAAAGGGCGGTCCCTGAGGTGGGAGGTCCTTCTCGGATAACTGAGGAGGAAATTGCCACCTTCAATAAAGAATTCAAGAATATCAAGGAGGGCCTTAGCGCAGCTGGGACTCTTTTTGCTGAGTACGCAAATGAGTTCACTGAAAACTTGGCAGGTTTACAGCGAATGAGCCAGGTATTATCTCTAGCCCCCAAGCAATAAGTTAAAATGCACGCTTTTAACTTAATGCTTTCATCTTTATCATGCTTGTTTCTAACTTAAGCGTTCTAGTTCATTTCCGTGTTTCAGCAAACCACCGAAACCATAAACATGGAAGTTTTCAACAAGCTAACTGTCAAGAATAAGGAGGTTAGAAGCCTTCTCTCTATTCTTGAAGTTAAGGAAACAGAGCTGGCATCGTCTCAGTTACAGCTGGAGGAAACAACATGTATATTTTTAATTCTCTGAAGTTCCTTGTCCATAATTTTTTCTAAGTACTTTTCCGAGTTTTCTTAACCCAGAATTTTTTTTTCCTTGCTTTCCAGCTGCTTTGGAGAAAGCCAAGCAAATAGCTGAAGATGCCGGCAATGCCAAGAATCTCCGCCGGGAGAACTTGGACCTTCATAAGGAACTTATGAAGGCTCAGAAGGATCTGGAGGCCAGCAATCTGGCTCTTGGGATTTCTCAATCCAAGGCCTCCCAACAAGCGGACAAGAACAAGGCCACTATCCAAGATTTGGAGAACGCCTTGACCCTGCGCGTGGAGGAAGGCTCCAAGATGGACAAGATCCTCGGTAAGTTATCAACTTTTACCGGATTTTCCATGTCTTAACTTCTTTCTCTGCTTTTTCGCTAACCCTTTGGTTGTTCTGTCTTGAAAAAACAGGAGATAACCCAGATCTTACTCGGATTGAAAAAATCCGAGCTTTCGGGAAGGTATTCACCGCGATCAGAGCTGCAGGCATGCAGCTGATCAACAAGTACCTTCCCGCAAGAACTGGGGAGTTCTCGGAAGTTGAGAAACTTCCGGAAGCTATCTTGGAGGTGGCGGTATCCAAGGAATCCACCTTGCGCTCCGTAGCACGGGGTGGTGCACGCATGGCTTTAGGCCTTATGCCTATGGATTACCCCAGTGCCAAATCTTGGCGCGTGGCGTCCGGTATCCCTCTTGGATATTCGGAGACCCAGCGGACCACCATCTTTGATGAAATCAAGGGTCACGCCACCAAGATTGCCTCTATGATGAATATCTCCATCACCTATCTGGAAGAAGAGATTCCAGAAGCCCCCGAGGATGACAGCAGTGAAGAAGACTCGGATGCTTGAAGAATTCTCCCTGCCCTAGATAGGAGAAATAGGAAATAGGAGCATTACTGCACTTTACAATGTAATTTTTATTGTAATGCTTCTATTCTTTTGTATGAACAAGTACTCCACCTTTTGCAGTTAATTTTTACGAAATCCTTTGCACGTTTTCCGGGTTTTATATTCCTTTATCTTCTAAGTTCTCTGGTGTATGTGCTTTAACTGTCCTTAGTGTTTGAAATGGCTCAGTAGTACTTTAATCTTCATGCCAAGTTACTGGGTAAAACCAATCAGTTTAAACTCGGAAACATGGATCAAACTAAAGGCATTTTTACTTACTAGCTCCAGTGACCCAACACATAGACAATCAGATAATACTTAGAGAATAGTAAGGAACTTTTTGAATGAAGCTCGGGCACGCAGGCACAATCCGAGTTTCCTTTAACCTTTAGTAGGCTGAAAATCATTCAGTTTTTAAACGCCGAGCACGCAGGCACAATTCGGGTTAACATTGAGTATTTTGCAAGATCATTGGGAAATAGATAAGACGGAATCATGCTTTGTACTATAATAAACTTGTAAAAACATGGATATGAGAATTCCGAAAACTTTATTTCATGATCTCAAAGATGTTTACATATAAATTGAACTAAGTATAGAAGGGACGTAACTGCTGGATACTCCAGGGCCTCTTTGTCTCCCCTAGTTCATCATCTATCTTTCTCTTTCTTTTGCGATTCGGCTTCTCAGGATCATCTAAAGTATCTCAAATGTCTACAAGATAATATGATCCATTCTTCATGGCTTTACTGATGACGAATGGTCCTTCCCATGCTGGGGCCAGTTTGTGCTTTCTTTGCTGCACCAATCTTAGCACTAGGTCACCTTCTTTAAAAGAACGATGCCTGATTTTCCGACTATGATAACGTCGTAAACCTTGCTGATAGATGGCGGATCTTTGAAGAACAAGTTCTCGTTCTTCTTCTAAGAGATCAACGGCATCCTGTCGTGCGCTTTCGGCACCTGATTCATCGAAATCCTGCACTCTCGGGCTGTCATGGATCATGTCCGTTGGGAGAATTGCTTCCACACCATAAACTAGGAAAAACGGGGTTTGCCCAGTTGACCTATTTGGTGTTGTTCGAATGATCCAAAGCACGGAAGATAGCTCTTCTACCCATGCCCCAGCTGCTCTATGAAAAGGAGATTCGAGTCTTGGGCGTATTCCTTGTAAGATTGAGCTATTCATTCTTTCAACCTGTCCATTGGATTGCGGGTGTGCCACAGATGCGAGATCTAGGCAAATTCCCATTTGTCGGCAATATTTTGCCAACTCTCCAATGGAGAAATTTGTCCCGTTGTCGGTTATTATGCTGTGTGGAACGCCGTATCTCATGACTATGTCAATGATGAAATTTCTGGCAGTTACACCGTCGAGTTTTTTGATGGGTTTGGCCTCCACCCACTTGATATATTTATCTACTGCAACGAGTAGATGTGTAAGTCCGCCTCTTGCAGTTTTGAATGGTCCCATCATATCTAGCCCCCAGACCGCAAATGGCCATGTAATGGGGATAGTTTTGAGTGCTTGGGCTGGCATATTTGTCTGCTTGGCGTAATATTGACACCCTGCACATGTGTTTACTATGTGCTCAGCGTCTGTCTTGGCTGTTAGCCAGAAAAACCCTGCACGGAATGTTTTTTTGACTATGCTTTTTGATTGAGCATGATGTCCGCAATCTCCGGCATGGATTTCTTGCAGGATTTCTCGTCCTTCTTTTGATGAAATACATCGCAGAAAAATTCCGGTAGTACTGCGTTTATACAGGCAATTGTTAATTACCGTGTATCCTTTGCATCGACGCTGAATTTGTCTTTGCAAGACTTCGTCTGCTCCATCCGGGTACTTCTGATCAACTAAGAAGTTTAAATATGGGATTGTCCAATCCGGGTTAACGAGCATGACTTCAATTGATTCGGAAGCCAGAGAATAATCAACATCTCCACTTTTTATCGATGGTTCATACAAATGTTGGACGAATACACCTGGTGGTAGGATTTTTACCCTTTCTGATCCCATGCGGGCTAATGCATCCGCGTTCCAATTTTCCTCCCTTTTAAAATGGAGCACTTCGAATCAAAAGAAACATATGGCAAACTCGTCCACCGTTCTCCGGTATTTGGCCATTATAGGGCTTTTGGCGTCCCAAGTTTGGTTGAGCTGGTGCTGTACCAAATCTGAGTCGCCATAGCATAGGATGCGCTTGACACCTATTTCCTTTGCGATATGCAAGCCGTGAACCAGAGCTTCGTATTCTGCCACATTATTACTGGCGTTGAAGTGTATTTGTAATACATACTCCATTGTATCTCCTTTAGGGGATTTTAGGACTACACCAGCTCCAGCGCCCTCCTTCATCTTGGATCCGTCAAAGTGCATGATCCAGTACTCGGACTCCGGCATCAGTTTTTTTCCATTGCTTCCGTCCAGTCGGCAACAAAATCTGCCAGAACCTGGGATTTTATTGCCGTCCTAGGCTGGTACTTAATGTCGAATGCTGCTAGCTTGATGCCCCATTTGGCTACTCGACCAGTTGCCTCCGTATTGTTTATTATATCCTCTAGTGGCGCTTTGCATACCACTGTTATGGAATGTCCTTGGAAGTAATGGCGAAGTTTTCTAGATGCGAAAAATACGCCATATGCCAGTTTTAGATAGTGTGGATACCTTTGTTTGGACTCGGAGAAAACTTCACTTACGTAATATACCGGATGCTGGTCTGGTATGCTTTGTTCGTCTTTCTTCCTTTCCACAACAATTACTGCACTAATAACCCGATTTGTAGCCGTAAGGTACAATAGCATAGGTTCCTCGTCTTTTGGGGATGCCAAAATCGGAGCTTTCATCAAAGTTTCCTTCAACTGGGTTAGCGCTGCATCTGCCTCCTCTGTCCACTCAAATTTGTCAGATTTTTTCAATAACTTATACAGTGGCAATGCTTTATCCCCCAGCCGGCTAATAAACCTGCTGACGGCTGCAGCGGAACCCGTCAATCTTTGCACATCTTTTACGCACGTAGGCTTGGAGATGTTTAAGATTGCTTTGATCTTTTCTGGGTTTACTTCTATTCCTCTGTGAGAAAAGATGAAACCCAGAAGTTTTCCTGAGGGAACCCCGAATACGCACTTTAATGGATTTAGCTTCATCTTATAAGTGCACAAATTTTTGAAGGTTTCTCGCAAATCTTCAAGGAGCGTATCTTTCTCCTTGGACACGACAGCAATGTCGTCCACGTAAACGTGGATATTTTTGCCAATCTGACTATGCAAACACCTTTGCATGCAACGCTGGTAAGTTGCACCTGCGTTCTTCAGGCCAAATGGCATGGTTATGTAATAGTACGTCCCATAGGGGGTTATGAACGAAGTTTTGATTTGATCTTCCTTTTTCATGCGTATTTGATGATACCCGGAATATGCATCCAAAAAGCATAAAAGCTCAGAGCCTGCAGTGACGTCTATTATTTGATCGATTCGCGGTAACGCAAACCTATCTTTTAGACATATTTTGTTCAAGCCGGTGTAATCTATACACATCCTAAGGGTAGTAGTATCTTTCTTCGGGACTGATACTGGATTTGCTGACCATTCAGTATGTATAACTTCCCGGATAAAATCTGCTGCCAAAAGCCGGATGATCTCCTTGCCAATAGCCTTCCGTCTTCTTCCGTCAAATCGACGGAGACCTTGCTTGACGGGTTTGGATCCTGGAATCACCTTAAGTTGATGCTCAGCAAGTTCCCTGGGTACGCCTGGCATGTCCGCTGGACACCAAGCAAAAATATCCCAGTTCTCACGGAGGAACTTGATGAGCTCGCTTTCCTATTTGTCGGTCATCCCGGTTCCCACTACGACAAATTTTGTCGGATCTTTGGGATCTAGGATTACCTGTCTTGTGTTCTCGGAAGCCTTGAAGCTATCTGCTGGCTTTCGGCTTTCTTTGCCTGCCGGCATTTCTGTCGGCGATACCTCTTTGGCCAACTCTTTCAACTCTTCCTTTGCTATGACTTTCTCAGCGCAAAAGGTGTTTTCTTTTTCCAGCTCGTTTGCCAACTTGAAGTCTCCAGATATGGTAATTACTCCTCCTTTCGGCCCTGGCATCTTCAGCTTGTTATAAATATAACATGATCTTGCCATGAATTTGGCAAAAGCTGGACGTCCGAGTATCGCGTGATACACGCTTTCGAACGACACAACCTCGAAGGATACTTTTTCCTGTCGGAAGTGATCTTTGTCTCCAAAGGTTACATCTAGGGAAATTTCTCCTAGGGAACGTGCTTGTCTTCCAGGAACGATGCCGTGAAAACGTATGTTGTTGTGGTTGAGCTGGGTCTCCGAAATTTTCAGATGCTTCAGTGTATCCAGGTACATTATGTTGATACTGGATCCTCCATCCATCAGCACTCTTTTTGGCCTAATGTTTTGAACAATAGGGCTTACGATTAGAGCTTGCGTGCCGGGTTCAGGGATATTTCCGGGATGATCGGACTGATCCCAGGTAATTGGTGTATTTGAGTACTTCAAGAATTTCGGGGTTGCAGGGACAACCGCGTTTATTTCTCGAAGCGTTCTTTTTGCCACCTTTGATGAGGGAGTTGCCAGCAAAGTTAGGTTGCATTCTCCATCAACTCTCGGAAACTTAGACTCGCCTTTTCGCTGTTGTTCCTGGATTTTTTTCGTTAGTGTCTGATTCACTGTCTTCTTTCTCAGCTTCTGGCTTTTGCTTGGAAAACTTCCTCTTGGAATTCTTCCCTTTGTTTCCGGATCCTGCACTGCCTTTCATATGCTTGTTCAAGCGGCATTGTGCGTTAGTATGGGTAGGCTTCCCAAATTGTGAGTGGTGGACACAGTTTTCCGACTTTATTTTCTCCCACTCTTCTTTTGTGTAGTTTATCGGTTCCGTACTGCGTCCTTTCCACCTATTCCCATTTTCCCTTCCAAAGGCTATGTTGACCTCTTTGGGATTTTGTGCTGCATCTGGAGTTCCTTTTTTCTCAGGGCGAGGGTTCTTTTTGGCCTGTATCAGTGTATCGATATTGCCTCCTCTTGCCCTGATGTCGTCCTCGGCTGCAGCGTGTTCATTGGCAGTTGTAAGCATAGATCCGAGATCTTTGTGCTTTTTGGAACCAATCATGAACGGTACCAGTCCGGGTTTTAGGCCATTGATGAAAGCATGCATTGCTTGAACGTCAGTTACTCCAGAGCAACTATTCTTCATTGCCGTCCATCTTGAGATGAAATCCACGTATGGTTCGTCCTCAAATTGGATGCAACGGTTTAGCTGGTTGATGTTATTCGGGCGTTTGTGGGTTCCCGGAAATGCTGAGTAAATACTCGAGCCATATCATCCCAGCTGTCGACAGTTCTGGAGGGTAATCCATTGATCCAATCTCTGGCTCCATCCAGTAACATTAGGGGAAGAAACTTTACAGCTTCCAAGTCTGTCCCATTGTTGATCTAGACGGCTGTATAGTAGTCTGAGAGCCAGGTATCCGGGTTTGTACTACCAGTATATTTTTGGTATGTTGGACCAACTTTGGCAAATCCAGAATGCAGGGTTATCCTTCGGATCCTATCTGTGAAGCACTTAGGTCCAAAGTATAAATCGTCTCTTTCCGCCCTATCAATGTGTGCGGAGTACCTGCCGGCTGAATGGACAGAAGGGGATCTACTCCTTTCTTTTCCATTGTGGCGCGAACGCGCTTTTCCGGGATTCTCTCCGTTTCTTCCGAGATCTTGCCCCTTTGGATAAGGTGGAGTTCTGCTCCTGTTTCTTTCCTTATTTCTGGGGGGTGTCCGGGATCTCTCACACCTGTGAGGTATATCCTGTCTTCCAGCTTTTTCGGCCGGGCGTTTCGGAGGCGGCATTGCTTTTCCGTCATTCCGGTGCTTTTCTTCCCGATCACGAGGATTAAGTCCGTCTTTCGGGAGATGGGATCCGGTTCTAGACGCTTCATCCTTGTTGTCGGGATTTTTCTTGTCTTTTCTCGGATCCGCTTTCCTCTCTTTTGAATTGCTTGAATTTCCAGGTTCTTCCGGTCCAGGTGCTCCAGCGGCGCATGTAGCTGTTTTACATAGGGCTGAGTCGTCGTGCAACTTCCCTGATCGCTGCTGCCCCCGCTGTTGTTGTTGCAATGCTTTTCCTAAGAAAGCATACACCCCTTGAAGTTTTTCACCATTGGAGTACATATCATTGTTGAGGATGGCGGAAGCTGCTTATGCGTTTTCTGCTGCGGTTTTTTATATAGGTTCGCCTCTGGCATCTTTGCCGTTTACTTGCTTTTGCCAAGATGGGTTGTGAAACCTTTCTTTTGGCGGCAGTACTTCCAGTCTTACAATTCCGGGTAAGCTTGTAGGTTTAATTCCAGATCTATTCTTTCTCTCGTATTCCTCGATTTCTTCCTTCATGAGCTTGATGTCATCCTGGGTTTTTTGGAGGTGTTCACGAGTTCTGAATAGATGTTGCTGTTGCCTTTGGAGAGCTTGTCTCCTGGCTTCTAGCACTTCAGGGGGTTCGTGCAATCCCACTGGTGTTTGCAGTAACTCCTGTTCGTCTTGTTCTGTCATTGGCGGAACAAGGATTTCCTTTGTTTTCTTCTCCGAAGGTTCCACTCCTCTTGCGTCTCCTACTTCCGGGCTTTCATTGGCTGGATCAGCCAATTTCTTTTTCCGGAGTTTATACTGGAGCTTTTTAGCAGCTTTGTGTTTCTTCTTGGAAGAGGGAGGTTTCCTGCAGGGTTCTTCCTCTGTCAATTCTTTGACATCGGGGAATTTTGGAGAGGTTTCTCCTTCTTCTCTCTCTTCCTCTGGCGGAGGCGTTCTAGGGCTTTCCTGACTGTCGGCATCCGTGTTTTCAGCCGGTTTTGCCATCAGTACTTCATGGAATCCCTCTTGGAAGGATTTGACCTTTCTTTCGAAAGCGTCTTCGTCTTCGTCTTCGGTATCGAAGTGATCCAATCCGGGTTCCGACTCTAATCTCGCCTCAATGGCGGCTAGTACAGAGTCAGCTTCCGAGTGCGTCGTGATGTTGACGGATGTCGGATCTTCCACCTCTATTGTGGGAGTGTTGTTTTCTGCCTCCTGCACGGGATTACCTTCATCCGTGTTTTCGGCGATCTCAGATTGCACCATACCGACAAAGTGTGATTCACTTATATGTCGGCGATCTGAGCAGAACCCAGTATCGTAGTCATCTTCGACTGGGTATAGGGCGGGTGGGAAAAATTTGCTTCCACCGCAAAACCCCATGGCCTCTGCAGTTAATCCAATAAAGATATTTGTAGATCCAATCGGTAACACGCAGGCACTTACCAGATGATTTTGCGCCGGTATGTAAGATCCATTGTCGAGGAAGCGTCCAACGTCGTTGTCGAATTCCAAGCTTCCGACAGTTATGGAACTGCCGATTCCGCCGAGTATCCCAGATCGAAACTTAATGCCTGACGTCGCCGGCCCCACGGTGGGCGCCAACTGTCGATACATCGTAGTAGATTTCATAGACGGGGGTGCCATGAGACTACTGATAGAGATGTGGGGGACGTGATTGTGCGAAGGACAATGACACAGGGTTTTTACCCAGGTTCAGTACGGCGCAGTAATGCGACGTTCCTACTCCTGCAATCTCACTATTCAGGACTAAGCCTGTAAATACAGAGTACAACGTGAGGTTCTATTAGCTTCTTGTCAACGATCCACCTCTCGGCGAGTTAGCCTTTAGCTTCTTGTCTCTCTATCATATCTCCTATCCGGCTTTATATAATAGCCGGATTAGGGCATACAGAATAGGAAACCTAGAAGACTACGGTAACTATTAACTTGGAAAGTAAGGAATCCGCCTTCTACTCCAAGCCAGATCACGTGGGCCGCGATCCGGGTTCTTCTAGAATCCGTCTTCTGTGCATCAGCTTACTGGGCTGCCCAATGGACCGTAATCCACTACCACTTGGGCCACCCGGGTAATCCGGCACTTTAGGCTGTCACCTGATATGCCCCTATTCAGCATATATCCGACAGCTGGATCCTCCATCCATCATCACCTTTTTAACCTAGTGTTTTGAACAATAGGACTTACAACTAGAGCTTGTGTGCCGGGTTCTGGGATATTTCCGGGATGATCATACTGATCCCAGGTAATTGGTGTATTAGAGTACTTCAAGAATTTCGGGGTTGGTGGGACAACCGCGTTTATTTCTCGAAGGGTTCTCTTTGCCACCTTTGCTGATGGAGTTGTCAGGAAAGTTAGATTACATTCTCCTTCAACTCTCGGAGACTTAGGCTCGCCTTTTCGCTGTTGTTCCTGGATTTTTTTGTCAGTGTCCGATTCACTGTCTTCTTTTTCAGCTTCTGGCTTTTGCTTGGAAAATTTCCTCTTAGAATTTTTTCCTTTGCTTCCGGATCCTGCACTGTCTTTCATATGCTTGTTAAGCCGGCATTGTGCGTTAGTGTGGGTGGGTTTCCCAGATTGGGAATGGTGGACACATTTTTCCGAATTTATTTTTTCCCACTCTTCTTTGGTGTAGTTGATCGGTTCTGTGGTTCGTCCTTTCCATTTTCTCCCATTTTCTCTTCCAAAGGCTATGTTAACTTCTTTGGGTTTTTGCTGTGTTTTTGAAGCTCCTCTTTTTCTCAGGACGAGGATTCTTTTTGGCTTCAATCAAAGTATTGATATTTCCACCTCTCGCTCTGATGTCATCTTCGGCCGCCGCGTGCTCATTTGCGGTTGTAAGCATAGATCCGAGATCTTTGTGCTTTTTGGAACCGATCATGAACGGTACGAGTCCGTTTTTTAAGCCATTGACGAAAGCATGCATTTCTTGTACGTCAGTTACTCCAGAACAGCTATTTTTCATTGCAGTCCTCCTTGATATAAAGTCCACGTATGGTTCATCTTCAAACTGGGTGCAGCGGTTTAACTGGTTGATGCTGTTGGGTCGTTTGTACGTTCCCCGAAAATGCTGAGTAAATACTCTAGCCATATCATCTCATCTATCGACAGTTCTTGAGGGAAGCCCGTTGATCCAGTCTCTGGCTCCATCCAGTAACATTAGGGGGAGGAATTTTACTGCCTCTAGGTCTGTCCCATTGTTAATCTGGACGGTTGTGTAATAGTATGAGAGCCAGGTATCCGGTTTTGTACTGCCGGTGTATTTTTGATATGTTGAACCAACTTTGGCGAAGCCATAATGTAGAGTTATTCTTCGGATCCTGTCTGTGAAACACTTGGGTCAGAAGTATAGATCATATCTTTCCGCTCTATCAATGTGTGCGGAGTATCTCCCGGCTGAATGGATAGAAGGGGATCTGCTCCTTTCTTTTCCATTGTTGCGCGAACGCGCTCTTCCAGGGTTATCTCTATTTCCTCCGTTATCATGCCCTTTGGGATAAGGTGGAGTTCTGCTCCTATGTCTTTCCTTATTCTTGGGAGGTGTACGGGATCTCTCACACCTGTGAGGAATGTTGTATCTTCCGGCTTTTTCAGCAGGGCGTCTCGGAGGCGGCATAGCTTTGTCGTCTTTCCGGTTTTTTCTTTCCGGTCTCGGGGATTAATTCCATCTTTCGGCAGATGGGATCCGGTTCTGGATGCTACATCCTTGTTGTCAGATTTTTTCTCGTCCTTTCTCGGATCTTCTTTCTTCTCTTTCGAATTATTTGAATCTCCAGGTTCTTCAGGTCCAGGTGCTCCAGTGGCACATGTAGCTGTTTTGCATAGGGCTGATTCGTCGTGCAACTTCCCTGATCTTTCTTGCCCTCGCTGTTGCTATTGCAATGCTTTTCCTAAGAAATCATACACCCCTTGAAGTTTTTCGCCATTGGAGTACAGATCGTTGTTGAGGATGGCGAACGCGGCCTCCGCGTTTTCTGATGCGGTTTTGTATATAGGTTCGCCCCTAGCATCTTTGCCGTTTACTTGCTTTTGCCAGGCCGGGTTTTGAAACCGTCCCTTTGGCGGCAGTACTTCCGGTCTTGCGATTCCAGGTAACCGTGTAGGTTTAATGCCAGATCTATTCCTTCTCTCATACTCCTCGATTTCTTCCTGCTTTAACTTAATGTCCGTTTGGGTTTTTTGGAGATGTTCTCGAGTTCGGAATAGATAATGCTGCTGCCTTTGGAGAGCTTGTCTCCTGGCTTCCAGCACTTCAGGGGGTTCATGGGGTCCCACTGGTGTTTGAAGTAGATCCTGTTCGTCTTGTTCTGACATTGGCGGAACAGAGATTTCATTCGTTTTCTTCGCCGTAGGCTTAACTCCACTTCCTCCTCCTGCTACCAGGTTTTCGTTGGTTGGATCAGCCAATTTTTTCTTCCGGAGCTTGTATTGGAGTTTCTTGGAAGCTTTGTGTTTTTTCTTGGAAGAGGGAGGTTTTTTACCAGGTTTTTCCTCTGTCAATTCCTTGACATCCGGGAAAGTTGGACTGGCTTCTCCATCCTCATCTGGTGGAGGTGTTCTAGGGCTTTCCTGACTTTCGGCATCCGTGTTTTCAGCCGGTTTTGCCATCAGTACTTCGTGGAATCCCTCTTGAAAGGATTTGACCTTTCTCTCGAAAGCGTCTACATCGTCGTCTTCGGTATCGAACTGGTCCGATCCGGGTTCCGACTCTAATCTCGCCTCGATGGCGGCTAGCACAGAATCAACTTCCGAGTTCGTCGTCAGATTGACGGATGTCGGATCTTCCACCTCTGTTGTGGGATTGTTGTTTTCTACCCCTTCCACGTGATTATTTTCATCCGTGTTTTCGGCGATCTCCGCAAAATCCGGTGTCATAGTCTTCTTCGACTGGGTATAGGGCGGGTGGGACAAACTTGCTTCCACCACAGAATCCCATTGTTTCTGCAGTTAATCCAATAAAGATGTTTGCAGATCCAATCGGTAAAACACAGACACTTACCAGATGATTCCGTGCTGGCATGTACGATCCGATGTCGAGGAAGCGCCCGACGTCTATGTCGAACTCCAGACTTCCGACAGTTATGGTACTATCAATTCCGCTGAGTATCCCCAATCGAAACATAATGCCTGACGTTGCTGGCCCCACGGTGGGCGCCAACTGTCGAGACATTGTAGTAGAATTCATAGACGGGGTGCCATGAGACTACCGATAGAGATTGTGGGGGACGTGATCGTATGACAAACAATGACACCAGGGTTTTACCCAGGTTCGGTACGTCGCAACTAGGCGGCGTTCCTACTCCTGCAATCTCACTAAATCAGGGCTGAAGCGTGAAGTATACAGAGTACAATGTGAGTTGGGTTTAGCTACTCGACAAGGATCAACCTCTCGGTGAGTTAGCTTCTAGGTTATTGTTTATATGTTTCTTATCTCCCGTCCGGCTTTATATAATAACCGGGTTAGGGCTTACAGAATAGGAAACCAAGAAGACTACAGTATGTCCTAACTTGGAAGGCAAAGAATCCGCCTTCTACTCCAAGCCGTACCACGTGGGCCGTGGTCCGGGTTCTTCTAGAATCCGGTTTCTGTGCGTCAGCTTACTGGGCCGCCCAATGGACCGTGATCCATTACCATTTGGGCCACCCTGGTAATCCGGCACTTTAGAGTACCATCTGATATACCCCTAATTGGTAATATATCCGACACTTTTATTTGTCTAAATATGAATGCACGTAGATACTAAAACACGTCTAAATTGATCCATATTTAGATAAATCAAAGTCAAATATTTTGGGACAGAGGGAGTAACATATATAGACTTAGAGACCTACCCTAGCAAGTAGAGAAGAACTGATCTAACAATCTTGGTGATGGTGGTTGGTGTCCTTGCAACTCCATGTCTGAAAAAGACACGCGTTTTGCATTGGAGGTAAATGAGAAGAATGATGTCTTTATAAATTGGTATGAAAACTACGATATTCTTGACATACGAAAAGAGTAAAGATAATGCCATGCATATGTGACAGCCACCGTGGCAATGGTTTGTCTACAACTCTCAACTCTTGAGCACATGTCCAAGATTTTTTTTTTAACAGGGAGAGACCCCGGAGGGC
This sequence comes from Alopecurus myosuroides, assembly GCA_028641055.1. NCBI lineage: Eukaryota > Viridiplantae > Streptophyta > Magnoliopsida > Poales > Poaceae > Alopecurus > Alopecurus myosuroides. The sequence continues at coordinate 195,092,835 of CM054062.1, forward strand.
CTAGATACTGCATTTATAAGTCAACATGGTGATACAATTTACAAGAAGGACCTTCAACAATAGAAAAATGTTCCTTGGCTTTTGCAAAGAGACCCAAAATAAAAAAGAGGAAAAGCAATCGAGCCCTTCTTCTTCGTTGAGCCTTCCGTCGCTTCTGAGAAACGGGACCTCGAACGATAGAACACCACACAAGCACCGGGGACGAAACCACTTGGTACAGGATGGGAGTGAGTGTGGCCGCGAGTTCGCCAAAGGGCCTCCCATGGAGGTTGATAAACACCCAACACAAAGACAACGTCAAGGTGTGGAGCTGCTGCCTTCCAACACTTTGAGTCGGTAGCCAATCTTGGGCCACCGAGGATCTTCTCCATATGCACGTAGTACCATGAATTTCCCGACCTCCTCCTCCATAGTAGATCGCCAAACTGAGCAACCCCACCCCCTCGCCACTATGGCCGACCAGAAGGGGAAGTAGATCGGCAGAGGTACCGAAGCCGAAGAGGCATATGCGGTACTTATTGAAACGAGCTGTAGCTGAGAACCAACATACCGTCTTCTTCCTCAGAAGCACAACAGTGGTACTGAGCCAAGACTGCCTCGCGCTGCACCATAGCACAAGAATAGAGGAGCTCGAGGGGACGGGGAAGACGGCCTTATTTGCCGAGATCTCCCACCGTTGCTCCACCACACGCAGCAGCTCATGCCACCGAAACTGCACCGGGATGATCGTTAAGGCGAGCACGCACAAGAACCGGCCGATGAGCTCTTGTACTCTACTCCAAACCAGCACACAGGGCAAAGGCGAAACAAATCCTAGATCTAAGCCTACAACTACTATAAACAAAAGGGGCAACCACCGGAACCATCCTCCCGCCAAGCAGCAACGCTGCCGAAAAGAGAGAAGGAGCGGGGCGGCAGCGAAAAGCTCGGGTCGACTCTGAAAGCGGTGGGCTCACATAACTAAGAGAGGAAGCGTCTCGTAAAATCGGAGATCAAGTGGAAATGCTTGGAATTTTATCCATCTGCCTAAATTGTGAAAAGAAGCAAACATACTTTCTGAGCAAGTTAGTTGATGAAAGAACAGCCGAGTTAGCTGGAACATGCACACATGTTTATGAAGAGATGCCCCTCCCCCAAATTTCTTCTCCAATGATGGGGCAACTTTTGGCAGACGGATATATTCCCTCCATGGAGTAGCATGAACGCAAAGCACTTGGGTACATATATAGACGTACGGGGCTGTATTCGTATATGTGGATCGATCCACTGACTGCGCACATAGAATTTGCACTAGAGTAAGTAGGATTTTTACGGCAAGGCAGGCAAATGGAGGAAGAGGATTATAGCAAGTCGACGGGGATCACGGGCTGGAACGGGAAGGCGAACATGGGTTAGGCCGGGATAAAGCTGGCGCACGCGGGGTGGCCGACTGTAAAGCGGGCGGGCGAGGCTGACATTTCGCGGTCACGTGACACATTCAATGGCGATCGATAGGGGGTTAAAAAAAAAAGGAAAAGCGTGGTATTTAAAGGCGTATGCAGATGGGCGTGCCAGCGAGCCACCGAGCAAGGGGGTGGCGTGTTGCTTCTGCAGCACTCCACACATTCGTTCGACTCATAAATCGCCCTACGGCTACGGCCACGGCGGTGTATGCATGATGAGCAGTGAAAGATGAAGCACTGTTGGCGCGCCTTGCTCCTCCCGGTGACACCAGCACAGTCGCGGCGAGAAAAATGGCGAGAGTTTGGCCTGTTGCAGGTAAGTAAAACGAGGGAGAAGCTAGCCCGATGGAGCGAGCGAGCAAGAGCCAAGATTGCCAACATGCGTCGATGGATGGATGCACGTACGTACGATTGACCCGATCGGCGTCTCGATGCGGATAAGATCCAAGCTATTCCACGAAGGCTGCCGCCGGGTACTGCATGCATGGACGAACTTTTAACCACATGCGTCGATCGTACGAGGGTGGTATCGATCCTTCTCTACGTAGGAGTACCTAGCTAAGACTCCCTGTGGGCACAGACAGATCCAAAGTGTTTAATCGAGACGTACGCAGAATTAAGCTGGGTACAGACAGACAGAGGCTCAAATGCTGGTGGTTGCGCTTCTGTTTGACGAGGTCCGCGCCGCTGGATCTGTTGCTTGCTACCACCAAGAGAGAGAGAGAGGACTGATCAGCTTGCTTTGGTGTAACGACGCATTGTTGGCATGAGGAGACACGAATTAAGCGCGATCCCGTGGATTAACAGTGTCGCCCGATGCTGTCCCGTAGGGGCCGTGCTCTCACTATGCGTATCCGTATCGCTGTAGCATTCGTGCTGGCCAAACCCCATGGTGAAGATCAAAACTAAAGCCGACGGACGACGGTGTAACTTTTATCCGTGACGCCAGGCCACCCGCGCCGCTCGGGCAGCAGGAGGCCTCTCGCTGGCGGGGTGGGCCCAGCAGCAGGGCGGGCCCGACAGCGCAGCGGTGACATGGACCGCAGCGCCGCGTGAGGGTGTATGAATACGCGCGCGCAGGGCGTATTTAAGTCCATCTTTTCTCCGTGTACGCGCTCCTGCCGGTCCTGCCCCTGCCCGTGATGGGACAAATCGGTTTACGGTTCATGTCCCCCGCGGAAACTTATGGTTTTTCTTGGCCTTTGTATTTTCTTTTTTTGCGTAAGTACTACAGGGGATATACGTGGACTCTACATTGCACGCCGTGTAACTGTATGCGCAACGTACGAAAGCTTCCTCGGGGTTCCTGTATTCGCAGTAGGAGTAGTAACTCGGATGCGATGCGGACGCGATACGAGGGCAGTACTGCTACTTAATTGCTAATGTCCGCAGGCTCTGCGACACAAATTTACGGCACGATTACGAATCAAAAATGTACTACGTACACGTAGACTGTCGTTGTGGGTCGCTAGGTCATCTCTAATTAGCAACTCGGCATGTGCGCACACAGCACGGCCGCGCATAATCAAACTTTGCTCAGCTTTTAAAATCGATAACCTAAAATAGGTGGGAGAATAACAAGCGAATCATACAAAGCCAAAAAAAAAGATGAAAAGAGAAAAATAAAAGAAGAGGGGGAGGAGAAAATGGTTGGGTAGACAGGAGGAGGAGTAGTAGTGGGGCAGCACTTTAAAGAGCTCGCTGCCCTACGGGAGACCTTTTTATTTTACTGTGGCCTGTGCTGTGAGTGAGGATGGAAGGGGACATGTGTTGGATAGGCATCTTTGCCAGCTAGGATGGCGAGGGGTCGAAGCTTTCTCCCAAAGGCAAAGAGAGGCTGTGCTGTGTATGTATACAGTGCAGTCAAAGCTGGCATTTCCCCCCTCGCCATCCCCATTTTTAGTTTTCTCCTCTCCAGCGATTCAAACCGAGAAAAAACATATAAAATACTCGCGAGGTGGTAGATTTGGGAGAGCTACCACGGAATCCGTATAAATAGCCTCCTCTCTCCTCCAGCCCTCTTGCCTACCCATTCCTCTCCCCCTCCCCTCTTCTCTCACCTTCCGTCCTCGATCCGAGCTTCGCTTTGGTTTCGCCGATTCATGCGTGGAGCGCAATGGCGGTGTCATCGCCTTCTTCTGCTCCGGAGAAGAAGAGGAAGTGGCTCCACAGCAACAGGAAGGTCAGTACCACTTCCCTACCCTCTCCCCTCCATTGTTGGGGTTGGGGTTTGCGTTGAGTTGCGTTCCGTTCCACCGCCCAGTTCTTGCTACAGCATTGTGTTCAACAACTGTTTGGCCGTTGCTTACCGCACAAGTGCCAAGAACATTGACTCGAGTGAAGTTCTTTGGTCGGCCGGGCCGAAATCCAAATGACCGGACAATTTCTTTGAGGCATGAACCGTTTGCGTCTTCCGAGATTAGTGCGCCGATCTTTTTCTTGTTTAATCCAAGATCGAGCCGTTTGATCTGAGCGCATCCGTCGGTTCCCGTTGCTGTTGTTGTTTTGTCTCCCCAAATTTTTATCTGCTTTCTTAAATTTCTCTGTTTCTGCTATAGTAGTAGTACAATCCAACTTGGGAGCCGAAAATCTCATGTTTCTGTGGGCCTATTGGTGTGGGCAGGTGATCGACAGGTACCTTCGAGAGGCGCGGGCGATTCTATCGGCGGCGCCGGAATGCGGAGGCGGGGACGCCGTGGCTGCGCTCGGTCTGGTCGACGCCGCGCTGGAGCTGTCGCCTAGGATGGAGGCCGCACTTGAGTTGCGGGCGCGGGCGCTCCTCGCGCTGCGGCGTTACCGCGAGGTCGCGGAAATGCTCCGCGACTACATCCCCAGCTGCGGCAAGTCCTGCTCCGGCGAGGACACCTCATCCTCTTCCTCCTCCCTCTCGTCCTCCAGCTCCGGCGATCTCGGCACCATCTCCCGTGCCAAGCTCCTCTCGCCCGACCGCCATCGCTCCGACGCGGCCGACACTGACGCCGGCACCGCCCGCTCCTTCCGCTGCTTCGACATCTCCGAGCTCAAGCGCCGCGTCCTAGCGGGCCTCTCCAAGAACCCCAGCACCGACACGCAATGGAGGTACTTGGTGCTCGGACAGGCTTGCTTCCACCTGGGCCTGATTGAGGACGCCATGGTGCTTCTCCAGACCGGCCGCCGCCTCGCCTCGGCGGCCTTCCGTCGCGAGAGCGTCTGCTGGTCGGAGGACAGCTTCTCGTCGTCGGCCACCGCCGCGGCCGTCGCCTCGGTGCCATCGGGCAAGGCCTCCAAGTCGGGCTCCGCGTTCATCATACCGGCCGTGGAGTCGGAGGCCGTGTCCCAGCTCCTCGCGCACGTCAAGCTGCTGCTACGCCGCCGCACGGCCGCGATGGCGGCGCTGGACGCGGGCCTCCCAGCGGAGGCCGTCCGCCATTTCTCCAAAATCCTCGAGGCACGCCGCGGCGTGCTCCCTCATACGTTCGCCGTCGCGTGCCTCGTCGGCCGTGCCGACTCGTTCCAGGCCGGCGGCCGCCCGGCCGACGCGATCGCGGATTGCAACCGTGCGCTGGCCTTGGACCCAGCGTACATCCCGGCGCTCCGCGCGCGAGCCGACCTTCTTCAGTCCGTGGGCGCACTCAGCGACTCCCTCCGCGACCTGGACCACCTCAAACTTCTGTACGACGCCGCCCTCCGTGACGGCAAGCTGCCGGGTCCAAGGTGGCGACCACAAGGGGGCGTACGGTACCGCGAGATCGCCGGCGCGCACCGCAAGCTGATCGCCCGCATCCAGGGGCTCCGCGGGCGCGTCGCCGTCGGCGAGGCGTGCAACATCGATTACTACGCGCTGCTGGGCGTGCGGCGCGGGTGCACGCGGTCCGAGCTGGAGCGCGCGCACTTGCTCCTCTCGCTGAAGCTGAAGCCCGACCGTGCCGTGGTGTTCGGCGAGCGTCTTGAGCTGGTGGACGAGCACCGCGACCTGGAGGCGGTGCGCGACCAGGCCCGCATGTCCGCGCTGCTGCTGTACAGGATGCTCCAGAAGGGGTACTCGTTCTTAATGTCTGCCGTGATCGACGAGGAGGCTGCCGATAGGCAGAGGTCGAGGGAAGCCGCGGCTGCAGCCTCTGCATTGTCAAAGCAACAACCCGAGAATCCTTCCAGCGAGACGGGCAGAGTTCCGATCACAAACGTGTTGACGGCGAAACCAGGGAAGGCGAAGGCTGCAGCGATCATTCCGGCGTTGTCCAAGGCCGGCGTGACGTCGAGCGCGGCGCCGGTGCACCAAGGCGTGTTCTGCCGCGACCTGGCGGTGGTGGGGACGCTGCTGTCCCGCAGCGGGTTCGAGCGCTCCCTCCCGGTGAAATGCCAGGCGATGAGCTGCTGATGACGGACGTGTATGGATGACGGACAGTGACGCGGGCAGGTGCGATCTGATGCGAGGCGTACGGGCCACCGGGGGGCGGATGGATGCGGGAACAGAAGATCCGGGAAGCTGGCGGGAAAAGGCAAAGAGATGTTTGAATTATTCGAGTAGAACTCGCTGCTATTTGTACAGTTTGGGACGAAAAAAAGAAGAAAACTCGACGAGAAAAAAAAAAGAGATTCAAGTACTATGTTGTGTGAGTGGGACTGGGTGAAGGGAAATTTTGGTTGCATCTTCTTGAATGCGCGTTGTTTGTTACAGTGCAATTAGTTCTCCTCCTCCCCTGCTGTCGCTGCTCTACTTGTTGGTACGGCTCCTTAAGTATCATGCCTGCCTTTTGGACTGTCTTTTGTTCGCCTCATCATTCCGGCTTTTGCCATTTGCGCTCTGCCCTGTGGACCGATACTTGAACCATTTGCAGTGTATGACTGTATGTACTGTATACATGATTTGAATTTTTGGTGTTTTTTCTCGCCCCCATCTCTGTACAGCACACAGCTAGATAGGCATCTTTGGGCCGCATCCGGCCAATGCGTTTGAGTGTATCTTAAAGCTGCCTGTAAATTGTGTACAGTGACCGGTCGCTGCGGTGGTGGTGTGCCCAATACACTACTGGCCCCGCTGCGGTCCAGGTCCTGCTGCCGTTGCCATGCCTGCGCTGTGTGGCCTGTGAAGGATGCGATCTAGCGGGTGGATCGTCGTCTCGTCTCTCTTGCCCGCTTTTGCAAGTAAACTGTACGTGATCGCAGCAGCTCCCTTGCTTTGCGGCCAGTGTAAAGCTTTTCCCTCTCCCCGTGTGGTCACTGAAAGCGAAGGCTGATGGTGCATCGGTACGTGCACCCCTCAAAATATCCCGCACTTGTAGTACTTCGACGGCTTGTGATGCTCTGGTCTGATCGGCACCGTTGGTAAATCGCCATGATCCGGGCCGTTAGTTTATCTAGTATGAGATAGGATCTCTTGTTTATCAAAGGTTAATGACGGCAGCAGGCAGACATGGTTATTTTAAGGAGGGAAGCGCGCGTCATCTCGCATCACGGCCCATCGGATTCGCTGTCGCAGGAAGCTGGTTTGATTGTTGAGGTGACGCAGTGGCGCACGGGCTGGCGGCAGGGGGGTTCGTGAACCTGCCATTGTTTACCGAAATCCGGAGGAGCAAGTTGGAGCTAAACAATGGTCGAGAATGAGAGGGATCGAGGCGATAGGACAGACGGTTGTGGACGTCCGTAATAACAGTACACGCAACGGTTCGACGCTTTTTCGCACCTACCATGTGGCCTTCACGTGATCTATCTCATCCACGGGCTCGGGAGGAGAGGGCGGTCTGAATGATTAACGACGGGATGGATGGACTGCTTAATTATTCCACGGCTACGGGTTTAGCTTCGTTTTCCAGTCCTAAATTCCAAACCGCCCTCATCAGGCCGATTGGACGAACGCACCTTGCCCTGCGGAGACGTGACGTAGGTGTCTCTCGCTGCCTGTGTCAGCGCGTATTAGTATTACTAGCTTCCTTTTTACTGCTCACGGTCTGTGCCGACTTGCTTGGTTAAAGAATTACTTATATAAGTACTAGCTCGCCGTGTTGCAGTACCACGGATGGATGGAGCACGTACTTTTGCGAAGGCCATTAAAAATAAACGGCCACGTTCGAGGCGATGCAACGGTGACGTACGGCGTCGCAGGCAGAATTGAGGAAAGAACTACTGCTAGTACAACCATCATTTTCATCGCGACGACGGGGAGCGTGGCATGGCGGCGCGAGCGCGAGGATGTTGGGCTCGGCTCTCTAGTTCCGATGGTTTCAACCAGAGTGAGAGGATGCTCGTCGGCCTTAATCTTGGCATGGTCTCCGGATGCCAGAAGGTGTTCCTGGATGGTGGTTCTCTTGTCGACGTATATGGTAGATTAATGGGAGGCAGATCTAGGGCCTGGCGTCTACTTTTGTTCGTCGGTTTAGAGCATCTCCAGTCGCGTCGTCCAAAGGCCGTCCTAAGTCCTTTCTCGTTCGGACGGGTCTCGAGCGGTCTCATTCGCGTCCTCAATGTGCTCTCCCGTCCGGACGCGCCCCAACTCCCCAGCTCCGTCTGCAAGCCTAGCCCAACACTGCCGCGTACGGACTCCCGTAAGGGCGCCAGATGGAAAGAAACAACCGCGTGGCGCCCGCGGGCCCGCCCCGTCAGTGAGACGGGCGCGCAGTCAAAGCGGCGCCCGGTCTCCGTCTTCTCCAGAGGCGACGCAGGGAGCCGTTGTTTCGGCCATGGGCGCGCGACTTCCCAACGCGGCCGCCGAAGTTAATGCGTGCGCAGCCTTTGGCCTGTCGTGGTGTGTATAAAATAGCGCTCCCGCCGATCTGCGCGCCGCACTCTGCCTCTCTCCTCCCCGCCCTCTGCCTCTCTCCTCGCCGTGCTCTGCGTCTTTGCTCGCCGCCCTCGCCGAATCCATGGACCCCCTTGCTGCCAATGGCTCCCCCCGCTGCTCCATCCTCAAACACCAGGCGCGAGCGCTATTCGCGGCCTGGTGCCCGTGCCCGACGGACATGCGCGTCGGGCACGGGTTCACCATCGGGCGCGCCGGCGTCCTTATCCCGGACACACCCAAGGTGAGCGACGCCTCATGGAACGCCGAGGTGCTCGCACACTTCTACGAGAAGCTGACTCCGGAGCAGCGCGTCGACCCCGCCTGGGACCCGGTGAACGTGGCGAGCACGGCACGGTACGAGCGGGAGTTCAAGCGCATCCACGACGAGCGCTGGAGCTACTGGGACGGCCCCGGGCCGGTGCCGCCCGCCCACGAGCGCAACAAATACGGCCGGAACGCGTTATGGGCGCAGGACGGCTTCTCCATCGACGTCGTCCTCGCCCATGTCGCCGCTGGCGACACTCCGCGGCTGCATTGGCCGGGCCCCACCGTCTGGGACCCCAGACGGCCGACGGCGACTCCCTCCTCCTCCCTCCCGCGCTCCTCCTCCTCCTCCGCCGACGGCTCCTCGCGGCGCTCCACCCCGATTCTGCACGTCCCCAAGACGGAGCTGCGGGCGTCCATGCCGCTGCACCTGTGCGTCAAGCAGGAGCCTCGCTCGGGCGGGTCAACGCGGCGCTCCGGCGGCCTCCATATCGGGGGTGGGAGCAGTGCCCAGTCGGCCCGCCGTCGCCCAGCGCCACCGCTCCTCGTGCCCAAGCCGGAGCCGGGGTTGTGCGTGCCCAAGCAGGAGCCGAGCATGGACGCCCTCTCACCCTCTTCGAGCAGCTCCAGGCGCTGCAGACGGCGTCGGCGACAGAGGACGACCCGTAGGGCATCGGGGTGGCGCTCCTTGCGTCGTACAACACGCCGCCGCCAATGTCCGACGCGGCAGCGCACGCGTGGTTGCGCGCGTGGCTCGTCGTCGACACGGCAGTGATGACAGACGCCCCCTTGATCGACCTGGACCCGCCGGCGCCGGCGGCCAACGACGACGAGGCGGGGCCGAGCCACTGGGGCGGTGGCGACGCCGACGGCAGCGGCGACGCCGACTACGACGTGTTCAACTAGTGAACACGTCGGTTTAGTTTAATTTTATGTTTTTAGTTTAGTTTCGTTTAAATTTCATTTATTTTTTGTAAAATATGCTACACATTTAAATGAAATCGTCGTTTTAAATATTCGGGCGTCCTTTTTTAGAGGGGGCTCCAGTTGGGGCTGCGAGTGGGCAGCCGCGCCCCCCGCCGCCGCTGCGCCGTCCGGACGAGCCCCCAAAGGGCTGATCCGGGCGCCGATCCGGACGCCTACTAGGGAGCGCGAATGGAGATGCTCTTAGATCGCTGGATGTATGGGTTGGCGGTCTGTGTGTGGGTTTGTGGAGGTATCCTGAGTGGTTCTATGGGCGTGGTTTGCGACTCAGATGGCAGTGACGCTCTTGCGTAGTTTTCATTCTTATTTTTCTGTGAGTGTTCACTTTTTACTAGTACCGCGTTTAGCCTTTGTTTTCATGCATCTCTTATTCAGAGCTGTTAGCTTTTGTAGTTAGGTGGTTCTTATATATATGCTTGGTTGAGAATAGAAATGCTTATGTGGTAGTTGGTATAGTGGAAAAATTCGCATGGTTTTGTAGATCACTAAATTGCTTCACTTGAATCACTGCCGTTGTTTTGAGATATTATTTTGCTTAATGGATAAACGGGAAGGACTAGTAAGTATAAACTTTTAATGGTTGGTCTAAGAAACTTGAAACTGTGCCACACTTAAATTACCAGCTGATAGAAACAATGGTATATGATTACTACGAGTGATACATTTCTGATCGGCCTTTTGTTATGCGCTACGGTCGGGGTAGCTAACAATGACTTGTCACTGCCACGAACCCTCTTGGAATGATTTGCACTTTTCCTTGTAAGATGATTTGCTTGCTATAATATTTTAACTTGTGAGTTCTATGTTGCGGTTTTCTGTCACTTCCACCATCCATATTTGCTAGCCTCTTCAATATTGTGCATTGCCCTTTCTCACATTGAGAGTTGGTGCAAACTTCGCCAATGCATCCAAATCCCGTGGAACGACTTTGTTCTGCTACACATAAACTCATATATTCTTCCTCAAAACAGCCACCATACGTACCTATCATGGTATTTCCATAGCCATTCCGAGATATATTGCTGCACACCATCCACCTCCATTATGTTACTTGATGATGAGATTCATGGTTATTTATGCATACTGCTACACTGGCAGGAGCATGCAGTTAGAGACATCAGAGATATTTCTTTATGAGTTATGAGTACTAAAAGTGTGATGATTCATTGTAATATAGGATGTTGCCCCTACCGGTGAGGATATATAAAATAAGAAAATAAAAAAAATGAAAAAGCCCAGAAAGAAAAAAGAGCCAAAGATAGAATAAAGAGGGAGGGGCGCATCACTATCCTTTATACCACACTTGTGCTTCATGTTTAGCACCAATACTTCATTTTGGAGAGAGTTTTCATGTTATCATTCATTCATAACTATGTGGGGAACTTTACATTATATAACTTGGTTTGTATATTCTAATGATGGGCCTCCTCAAATGAGCTCTAGGTCTTCGTGAGCAAGCAAGTTGGATGCAACCCCACTAGTTCCATTGGAGAGCTTTCATACACTTATAGCTCTATGTGCATCCGTTGTATGGCAACCCCTACTCCTTGCATAGCTTTGGTTGTAAGACTTTCTCTTGTCTAATGACCACTTTCAGCTTTGTGAGCCTTTCTTCTATTGACCTTCTAAACCCCCCATAATGTTCTCATAGCCATAACATCCCGGTGCCAGGGACCAACGCAGAACACTTCCTTGTTTTTAGTGCGCAAATAGTTTAAGATTCAAGCATTGCATCGTGTGGAAAGGTTGAATTGATCCTAACAGGGGTTGTGAAGATAGTTTGACGTGCATGATATTGTTGTTCTTGAAAGGTTAAATCATCTCTAATAAACTTTGCACGGTTGATAGCCTTTTAGTATTGATTCATTAAAAGTTTTACTTCTTTCTTCTTTGTTTATCCATTACTTGTCGATATCAAATATAGATCACAGCTTTAGTTCATTTGATCCTAGTTTACATATTCTACTTTACATATTATGATCAAGATTGTGTGGTAGCATGTCACCTCAGAAATTATTTTGTTTTATCGTTTACCTACTCGAGGACGAGTAGGAACTAAGCTTGGGGATGCTTGATACGTCTCAAACCTATCTATAATTTCTGATGTTCCATGTTGATATTATGCCAATTGCTACATGTTTTCCGTACGTTTTCTCCTACGTTTTATTATGTTTTCCGGGACTAACCTATTAACAAGATGCCACAGAGCCAGATCCATGTTTTCTGCTATTTTTAGTTTCAGAAAAGTTGTTCTGGAAATATTCTCGGAATTGGAAAATTCGAAAGCCAGAAGTCCTAGAAGTCCCGGAAGCTTCCAGAAGTCCCGAAGAGCCCTAGAGGGGGGCCACGGGGTGGCCACACCATGGGGTGGTGCAGGTCCCCCTCGCCGCGCCACCTAGGGGTGTGGGCCCCCTGGCCACCCCCCGACATCGCCCTTTTGCCTATATATACTCCTCAAGGCATAAACCCTAAAAGAATCGACCTTTCCGCAAAATACATCCGTAGCTCCGCCGCCGCCACCGACAAGTTTCAGGGGATAGATCTCTGTTGTGGCACCCTGCCAGGACGGGGAAAAGCCCCCGGAAGCCATCTCCATCGACTCCACCGCCATCTCCATCGCCGTTGATGTCTCCTATGATGAGGAGGAAGTAGTTCTCCCCCGGGTCTGAGGGCTCTACCGGTAGCTATGTGGTTCATCTCTCTCTCCCATGGTGTGATCTTTATGTGATCATGAGCTTTGTAATCTAGTTGAATAAGTAGATTGATCTTCATCTGTTATGCTACTCAAGTGGTTTTGTTATCTCCGTAAACACTTTGATCGCGGGGTAAAGGTGACAGTGTCTGCACCGTGTGGTTTAGCATGATATTTATATCTTGTGTTGGAAGATGAACCTATGAAATTGTTGGCGTTTTTTTACTAATCTATGGCGCTCGTAGTGACATTGGGGTACCCTAGAGAGGGAATATAAACTTGAGGAGTGCTATTTAATCCCTACGCAATGATTAATGTTCGTTATTCGACCGGAGAGTGGTTCGGAGTAGCACAGTGAAGAGATGATATTTATGCATTCAATTATGTGAGCATTGTTAAGAGTGTCCACTAGTTAAAGTAGGAGCCCTAGGCCTTATTTCCAAGCATTGAAACACCGCTTTCCGCCTGTTCTGCTACATGATTGCTTGCTGCCATATTTATTTCAGATTGTTATTATCACTTATAATCATCCATACCGCTTGTATTTTACTCTCTCTTCGCCGAACTAGTGCACCTATATACCTGACAAGTATATTGGATTTGTTGGGGACACAAGAGACTTCTTGTATCTTGATTGCAGGGTTGCTTGAGAGGGATATCTTTGACCTCTACCTCCCTGAGTTCGATAAACCTTGGGTGATCCACTTAAGGAAAACTTGCTGCTGTTCTACAAACCTCTGCACTTGGAGGCCCAACACCGTCTACAAGAATAGAAGCGTGCGTAGAAATAATGGAACCTTAGTGACTTGGTTGTGTCACTCTTACCCGTGGTTATGCTATGTTTAAGAATCATGCTTGTTTAAGTTATTTTCTTATTCCTGCATGTAGTGTGAACTTGTTTTAGATTGCTTGGTGTCCAAAACATAGGGGAGCAAAGCCTATGAAGTGTGTGCTTCACCGGGCACATATCGAGGGGGACCTCCGTCTATTTTTTGGGGACCGTTTCTTATACTTATCCCCATGAATCTTTATGTTGTCATCAAACACCAAAAAGGGGAAGATTGAAAGTGCGTTTTCAATATCTCTATGTTTTGTGTGTTTGTTAACAACATAAATGAGTTTTAACCGTGTGTGCTATTTGTTGAAAAAGGTTATAGCCAATATAAGCACAAAAACAGTGTCAAAGAAATGGTGAAGAAGAAAAAGTTCGCGGACGTTTTTCTGGCTCGAAGAAGGGCTTTTTACTGTCATCCAGAATAATTTCGGATTCATCCGGATTCATTCCAGATTGACGGTGAAAACCTCTGTTGCAATCCAGAATCATTCCGGGTGATTCCGGGATCCGGATTCATTCCGGAGCCATTCCGACATTGCCGTGAAATCCTCCGTTGCAATCCGGAATCATTCCGGACCAATTCGGGTTCATTCCGACATGAACGCAAATTCTTCTGTTAGGATCCGGATTGCTTCGGATTATTCCGAGAGCCCGGATTCATTCCGTAAGTTCCGGAATGAACTTCGACTGCGAGAAAAACGGCTAGTTTTTGGTGGACCTATAAATATAAGACCCCCTTTTTTCTCCAAGGGGCAACTCGTCTATAATTAAATGCTCCACAGATTGAGCTCACCCACCAAGCTAGATCTCCCATCTCCTCCACCCAAACTTGTTGAAACTTGTAGGATTGAAGGAGAAGCCTCGGATCTACATCTTCACCAACCGTATTTCCATTTCCCCCTCATTAGCTTGAGGGATCTTGTCTAGGTTTTCCTATTGTGGACAACCTATTATTCTTGCTACTCTTGGTGATTCTTGTGATTGTTGGGAGCCCCCAATTTGGTTGTGGGTGTGTGCCCCAAGCTTGTTTGTAAAAGACTCGATTCCCGCCTCAAAGGGGATAAATAGTGGAAGGTGGACTAGGCCTTTGTGGCGGGGTTCATTGGAGAATAGGGTGAGGCCTTTGTGGCGTTGAGTAGGGCTTCGTGGCGAGCTCACACTCCTCCAACGAGACGTACTCCCTTAACAAGTAGGAACTCGGGAATACATCGTGTCTTCGTGTGCTTCATATCGGTTATCTCGTTCCCTTCCTCCTTTACTTGTGCTTGTATTGTGTTTGTGCTTGTTCTAGTCATATACTCCCTCTATCCGCAGAAGAGTGTACATTTGGAGATTTACACATGGATCAAGAAAATTATGGACTTTGCACCATAGCTAATTTAATGCACAAAAGTGGCAGCGCATGCAACCAATGAGAAAATATCATTAATTGAGAGAAATGTCTCACGTGAGCATGCACCCAATATCTATACCCCAAGTTGCTGCATGAGTTAATTAAGAATTATTAGATTAAAGACAATGTGTATTGGGAACGTAGACGTACACTCTTTCTTGGAAAAAATTCGGATGCTAGATGTACACTCTTCATCGGACGGAGGAAGTAGGTAAATTCACCATAGTTGCATTATCTGGAGGATCTACCTTTGTTTCAAGCCTAATCTTGTAGAAAAATTAAAATTGGTCGTAGCACCTATTCACCCCCTTTAGGTGCCCATGCATTACTTTTAGTGGCATGGGCCCCACAGGCCTCCACCGTATTTTCCCTTTCGCCTATTTATACTCCCCGAGACGTAAACCCTATAGATATAGCACTTCGTCCCGAGAAACACCCGAGGCTGCCGTCAACGTCATCTTGAGATCGGGAGGGTTCTGGAGCTCTCCCCGGCACCCTGACGGGAGGGGAATTCATCACCGGAGGGGTCTTCACGACCATGCCATCCTCCGAAGTGATGCGTGAGTAGTTCATCCCTGGAGTACGGGTCAATAGTGGTAGTTAGATGGTTGTTCTCTCCACTTTGGACCTCATGTTTAGATCTCGTGAGCTGCCTCACATGATCGAGATCATCTTTATGTAATGCTACATGTTGTGTTTGCTGGGATCTGATGAATGTTGAATGCTATGTCTTCTGATTATCAATCTATCATGTTATCTTCCTGTTATGCTATTTATGATCTTATATGCTCTCTGTTATTAGTAGATTCTCTGGCCAAGTAGATGCTAGTAACTCCAAGAGGGAGTATTTATGCTCGATAGTGGGTTCATGCCTCTTTTGCATCTGTGCTCGAGTGGCAGAAACGTGACGGATGGAGGATGTGTTGTTGCCATTAGGGAGAAAACAACGGTGTTTACCTAGTTTACATTGTTTACATTACACACTTTTCTTACTGCGATAATCTGTTGCTTGCAACTTAATACCCAATGTTTGTTCGGATGATATTCGGAGGGTGAATTATTAGACATAGATGCAGTTGGATGACGGTCTATGTATTTTGTTGTAATGCCTGCATGAATCACATAGTAATCTTTATGCCTTGCATATGCACTACGGTGCAGCCTTCATTTCTGTCAGTTGCTCAGCTGTAATTTGTTCACCACACATGTTATTTATCTTTCAGGGAGAGACACCACTAGTGAACTGTGGACCCCGGTCATTTTTCCTCATTCTGATAAAACACCTACTACTTTCATTCTGCTTTCATACTGCTGCTACTGTTTTCCTACTGCTTTCCACACCATACGTTTAACCTCTTCATGTTCAGCAAAACCGGTGAGATTGACAACCTCACTGCTTCGTTGGGGCAAAGTGAATTGTTTGTGTTGTGTAGGTTCCACGTTGCTGCTGAACCGGTAGTGCGTCCTGCCATCTCAGCTGCATCAACCTTCTGAAGTTACTCCTTCCTCCTACTGGTCGATTAAACCTTGGTTTCTTTCTTTTGGGGTTTCCCAACGATTGCAAGACCCGCACCAACAAACTTTTTCTGGCGCCGTTGCCGGGGAGGAAGAGAATTTCTGCAAGGGTAGTATCTCACTTCCAATCTCTTTACTTTGTTTTTATTTTGCTTAGTTTATTTTATTTTGTCTTGTTTGCTTCTCTTTATAAAAAATACAAAAAAAATGTTCTTATTCTAGCTGTAGTTTTATTCCTCTTTTTAGTCTTGTTAAAATAACTACTCCTGAGAACACTAAGTTGTGTGACTTTAGTAGCACCAACGACAATGATTTTATTAGCACACATATTGCTCCACCTGCTCCTACTACTGATTTTTATGAGATAAAGGCTGCCCTGTTAAACCTTGTTATGAGAGAGGAATTTTCTGGTGTTAGTACTGACGATGCTGCTGCCCATCTTAATAATTTTGTTGAACTATGTGAGATGCAAAAATATAAATATGTAGATGGAGATATTATGAAACTGAAATTATTTCCATTCTCTTTGAGAGGAAGAGCTAAAGAATGGTTGATGTCTTTTTCTAGAAATAGTATTGATTCTTGGACTAAGTGTAAAGATGGTTTCATTGGAAAATATTATCCTCCTGCTAAGATTATATCTTTAAGAAGTAGCATTATGAATTTTAAGGAACTTGATAATGAGCATGTTGCTAAAGCCTGGGAAAGAATGAAATCTTTACTAAAGAATTGTCCCACTCATGGACTGACTACTTGGATGATCATCCAAACATTTTATGCAGGTCTAAATTTTTCTTTAAGAAACCTTCTGGATTTAGCCGCTGGAGGAATCTTTATGTCCATTACCTTGGGGTCAGCAATAAAGCTTCTTGATGATATGATGTTAAATTATTCTGAGTGTCACACTAAGAGAGCTACAACTGGTAAGAAGGTAAATTCTGTTGAAGAAACCTCCTCTTTGAGTGATAGACTTGATGCTATTATGTGTATGCATGTGAATGTTCATGCTCCTATTGATCCAAATAATGTTCCTTTAGCCTCTTTGGTTGCTCAAGAAGAGCATGTTGATGTGATTTTTATTAAAAATAATAATTTCAACACTAATGTTTATAGGAATAATTTTGGTAGCAACAATTATAGGTTTTATCCTTTTAATAGTGGTAATAATGATAGAACTGGAATATCTAATGAAAGAATTTCAGAAGTTGAAAGAGCAACTAAAGACTTTATGCAAAAACAATATGAGCAAAATAAACTATTTACTAAAACCATGGAGGAACAATTTGTTATGCTAAGAAATATCAGCTATCAACTTGAGAGTTTAAATAGAGAAATATCTGGGTTGCAAGTTAAAATTGCTAATGCTTAAACTTGAGAGTTTAAATAGAGAAAAGTTTTTAAAAACTCTGGATGCAGTACTCATACTATGAAGGTAAGACCCGTGGATCAGTTCCAGCGGCCTGGGAGACGCACCACTGCTGCACTACCTGGTATTTTTCTATGTAAACAGGTGCGATGAAAAATCCTGGACGCATTGGGTAAAACGACTGACAACTGGAATTTGATTCGCTAAGACTTCAGCAGCACGAGTCGAATTACCCCGGGTTTTTCAGGATCGAGCCCGAGGACTCGAACGCCGAATAGGCTAACGGTGTATTCTCCCGAGTGAGATTAATTGATCTCGACCAGTCGAGTAGATCAAACATGTTCAACTATATCCTACCGAAACTATTTTGCAGGAAAAGCACTCGAAACAATTTGTCCATAAGATTTGAGTCACTAGATCGAGTCCTTGACTCCATTAGGCACTCGGGGGCTACAGACGTGGGGGTACTGAAGAGACCATCCACTATGAGCATATCCGGTGCGTCCCACTAAGGGTTGCCTTGATGGACTCCGCGAGTAACTATACGATGACCCATGGAGGGAATCTATGCAAAGCAGAAGTAAGGACTTAAGAAGTAAGAATAGGAAATGATGAAAACTAACTCAAAGTCGAGTTCACCTCATGTACGACGCCTGAGACCCTGCTATCTATATAAAACACGGGAGGGAGTTACGCACGAGACGAACAATCTTAGATTTAGAGCTGCGCCAGATCCAATCTGCGAACAACACCCCCTGTAATCGATACTTTCACCTCATCGTAATAAAATCCCGGCGGGCAGCAACCCGTCGAGTCGAGTAGTTCACAAGCGCATTTTTTCCTTCACGAATCCATGGGTCTCTATCATGGGGATTGTTGAGGTCACCCCCTCTTCAGCTGGAAACAATAAAAATAGAACAGAACAACGAGCAAATAATGATTAAAATCAAGTAAACGAGGTTGTATACAATGTAAAAGAATGGATCGGAGGCTAAAGTTTCACTAGTGGTATCTCTCCATGTAACAGTGAACATACTAGATGAATAAATTACAGTTGGTCAATTGACAAATCATGAGGGCATAACAATACTGTTAGGACAAGATAAAGTTCAATGCACTTATCATGTAGGCATTACGTCAAACATATATAGACTCCTATCCAGCATGTGTCTATTATTACTAATCCAACTTGAGACCGTTATCCAGCATGCATCTCGCTGGTATTAAGTTGCAAAAATGACGGACAATTGCATTAAGCACATACATAGTGTAAGAAACATTTAAAATCAATAAGTATACATAAACACCGTTGTTTTAACCCTAATAGCAACAACACATCCTCGTCCTTAGACGTTTTTGTCACTCGTGCCCAGGATCGGAGGAGCCATGAAACTAATATCCATGACAAAACTCTCTCTTGGGATGCATATTACCCAAGTAACCACACACACTAGAGAGCATTCAAGAACACAATAGAAAATCAATACAAATAAAGTATCAATATCATATAAGAAACATGAACAAATTGATCATAACTTCACAGTTCATTGGATCTTAGCAAATGCAAAATGCAACAACTACGTAATGGCGATCTTCATCATGTTAGGAAGTTCACAAGATCTAAACATGGTAGCACAAGTAGAAGAGACAACCATCTAGCTAATGCTATGGATCCATAGTCCAAGGATGAACTACTCAAGCATCACCATTGAGTCAATCATGACGATGAAAAAGTATCTAGTGACGATTCCCCCTTTCGACAAGCTGCCGGATCAAGACTCCAGAAGGTCTAGATTAGATTTTTATGGTAACGCGGCTCAGTATAGATTTCATGAAAAATAGGTACCGTCCTTTATTTTTAGGTCGAGAGGCAATATATAGGCGAAGAGGGGGCGGAGGAGGTGGCCACGTCTATTAGGCGACCAGAGGGCGCACCTAGGGTAGACCCCCGCCCTCCATTCGCCTACTTTAGTAGTGGCGCCCCTCCGGCTGTTTTTTTGAACTCCATCTTCGGTTCCGGTAAAAATGGCCTCCATGGATTTTCAGAATTTTTCGCGAATATTTTATACAGAAATTTTCTGAAACGAAAAGACATCATAAAACAAAAGTTAGAAGCGGACATCTTATCAATAAATTACTCCAGAAAAATGGTCTAAAATGATATAAAACTATTGTAGAAACATAGATTAATCATACAAAATAAAGCATGGAACAATAAAAAAGTTATAGATACGTTTTAGGTGTACCAGCCTACGGGCGACGACACGGTGTGGCCTTCTTCCCTGATTCCCTCTCTGTTCCTAAACCTAGCAAGCCTAAGGAGGGGCTGCATCCATGGCTTGGGATCATTGTCCACGACTCAGAGTCCAGAAACAACGAGCACAGACCCTTCTACCCTCGTGGGCTCGTGCCGTTGTACGACTTAATTTTTTTCATCGTTGTTGGGCCTGTGATGCCCAAATAAAGTTTCAAGTGGGATGGACATGGGATGACCATTTCCTATATAATACTACCCAGCGGGATTAAACGGGATAAACAGGACACCACATAGCAGGACAAACGGGATCCACGGGACTCTTGTAGCGAACATGTTCCTTGGAATAGCGACTGCAGCGGACGGATAGCCAGGATGGTTGGTATGATCAACGCGTCTCTAATCGTGGGATGTTAGCGGGACAAGTGGGACTGGTCGCTAATCCCGACGGACGCAAGATGGGTTGCCAAAACGGGATTAAATGGAATAGACTAGTGGGACACCCATCAGGCTATTTGGCACGTCCATCCCACTTGAATATTTATGCCTAACAGACTAGTAGTAATTTTTTTGACAAGAATCCCACGACGTGCCTTGGCTAGGCGGCCTAGCCTAGACCCCTACTAAGCTCCACCAGGAACGACTTGTCCATCGACCTATGTGGGAGCGCAGACTTTTTTTTTTGAGAGCAACCACATATTTCATTAATAGAAAATCAAGTTACAATAAGAAACACATATGGAAACTAAAAGACAGACCGGGATAAAATGATTATCCTGAATTTGCAAATAAAACCCTAAAAGATCGAGAAATACAAAACGACCCCTAGGGTTTACTGCAACCACCGTAGCGAGCGGCCCCCGTTTTCCTCCAGCGCCGTCGAGACGAACGCCGAAAGAAACGCCGAGCCTCCACCATTGCAAGATCCAAGAAAGCACCATCGCCAACGAGGCTTTGTGAGTCGATGAACAGACCCGCTGCACGCAGCAAGGCACATGTCGATGTGGCACGTCGACCGGGGGACGTCCCCGTGCTGTCTTGGACCAAGATATGTCGCCTTCCATCGACGAAGTCGGAGAGGAACGACAGATCCACCACCTCCGGACCAGCATCCGCGCTCCAGAAGAACCATCTCGCCCCGGCCGCCAGCGCCGTCGTGAATAACCACGAACGCCAGCGACACACCGAGAAACTAATCTCGCCAGATCTGAAGAACGGCGAGAAGACCAAACTGTTGATCTGAAGGACCAATCAGCACACTTTGCCATCAACTCCGAGACGCCGCCCTGAAGGTCGCCGCCGGTATGGGAGTGGAGTTGGGGCAGATTTATTTGTCCGGACGTCGCTCCCACCACCCCAACGACGCCCCAAAAAAGCAGTAGGCTAACCCTAACTACAGACCGGCGCCGAAGCGCCATGGTCCCCACCTCCTCGCGTCGCCGGAGTGGCTAACGGAGGAGGTAGGGACCGGCGGCCGCCGCTGTAGTTGGAGCCTTAGTCGTCGCCTCCTAGATCGCCTCTGGCCAGGAGCGAAACGGTTCGCGTCGCAAACCGCTGCAAAATAAAATTATAGTACGGGCAGTTCAACTTTGGGAGCGCAGACTTAAGGTATACGTGGATGTCGGAGCGGTCGTTCCGGGTTTTTTCGCCTTTGTTGTGTTGCGTTGAGGTGCATGTGTGCTGGTTTTGGTCGTCGTTAGGGCAACTTGGTAGTCGGATGTGACCTCGGAGGGCCGCGTGGTGCATCTCGTGTTGTATATTTTCAGCTTGCTTTTCTTATAAGCTGTTTAAGTTTTATCCGTCTCGATCAATCAAAGCTAGATTTGATAAAACGGAGTAGTGCCATCGTTCCGCTATTTCGGACGTCTTTGTGGTTTTGCTTTAGGACGCGCGCGTAGTTGCGTTGGCAGGTATAGGACGCAGCAGATGCGTTGCATTGCATGCACGCACTCGCCACCTTTCCGCGGGTAAAACTAAGCGCAAGAGGTCATCACGCACAAATCTCGCTTTCCGTCAGTGGTACGTGACCCGATCGATCGGATCACGTGGCGTGGTCGTGGTGCTTCCCAACTTGCTCAGCATTTCAATTCCAACGAGACTACTTGGGCATTACTGCGTCACTACGTTGGTTGGAACGCGATCACGGGTAGTTGCCCGTGCAGATTGGGGGAAATGCTACTCATCTTTGTCGGATATTTCGGACGGTCGTGTCAGGTTCACGCCACAGCTAGCAAGTGGCAACGTGGCTCGTGTCCAAGCTGGTGAGGTCCGTGTGAGTCCGAGACTGGTGAACGTGTGACGCGACGCGCTCGATCTGGCTCTGGCATGACGAGACGGATAGGAGCGGACGGATGGCTGTCTGTCTGATGATTGAGTGATAATGGTATAAAGAAACAAGCGAAATTAGCTGTCGTCCCGCTCTGTCCCGTGAACGGAAATAATAATACACCGTACTACTTTGACCCGCAGTGTGTGCAGGCGAAAATTACAGGAGTACTCCTACTAGAATTCAAACTTGGGTCAAGAAAAATAGCTCGATGGCGCGCTGGGAAATCTTGTTCCGTTCGAAAGTGCCATGGCATGTCAGAGCCATATTCTACGTCCTGCCAGCTGGGAACACGAGCTTAAGTACAGGCGTCGTGGGCGGCGGAGGTGAGGTTAGCGCCGGCCGGATCCCGTACCGTTTGCTTGCAGCACCGCCCTAGAAAATGTGATGGCCGGTGTGAAACCGGGGCAGCTCTATGTACAGTACATGTACACGTTTCATTGTCGCTCTTCTTTTTTGTTGGTCGATCGTTTCGTTCATGCTGGATCGACAGGAAAGACAATGCCGTTTCTTCTGCCAGCGTGCTCGTACGCGCGCAACTCGTACCACCTGCGTGCGCCACACCGAGATCTAGGATTAATGTTGATCTGGACTAAAGTACTACTCCCTCCGGTCCATTTTAAGTGTCGAAGAAAACCAACTAAGCTAATACAAGCACAACCCACGACAGTTTTTAGGATCGGATGGAGTAATAAAAGAGCTTATCAGCTTAACGCTTAACGGTCGGCGAACGAGCTTTGAGTTTGACGAACCCTGCTTAAGGGCTTCTTTGATTCAAAGGATTTGTGTAGGATTTTTGGAGGATTCCATCCTATGGGAAATTTTCCTATCTTGACCATTTGATTTGTAGGATTGAATCCTATAGAATTTTTTCTCATAAGAATTTTGTACTAGTTCCCATAGGAATTCTAACATCACTCCAACCTCTTTTTACAATTCCTTTGATGGAATCAAACAAACTTTAGTGCAAACCAAATCCTATAGGATTGGTGTGGACATGACAATGCAATGCTATGTTTTTTCTATTCCTATGGTTTTCCTATCCTACAAATCAAAGAAGCCCTAAAGGGTCATAATAGACGTATACGAGTGCATGGAAAATCATGGAAAACCCATAGCGAACACATCCATGCATACGCATCGAATAATGGGAAAGCGCATTTGCATGCATGGATATTTTGCAAAAAAATACTACGTCCTTTTCCATCTTCAACAAAGAAAAGCTGAGACTACCGGAGTTGTTTACGAGTTGCCATGCGTGGGTTCGGTAAGGTTTTTGGCAGGCGCGCGCATGTCAACGACATGCATGCACGGGAAAGGGAGCTAATCTCTGCCTTCCTGCGTGATTTTCCAAACTGGTCCTTATTCCTACTGTCTTCGAGGCTCTAGCCAGGACGCTACTGATGATTCTCGCTTTCGACGAAAAGAGGGGTGACGGAAAAAGGACATCGTAGCGGTTCTAATCGTAAACACTCCGGCCGGGCTCCATCTCTCTCCGGTCTTTCAAGGGTAACGATTCAAGTGGGACGGGACTGCCCACCATGCCCGCCTCAAATCTCGCTGAAAAAACTCACTTATCCCAGTCCCGGTTAACGCCGCTGGGATTAACGGCTCTACCCAGATATCCCGGATTGTTCCGTGATGCATACAATATCTAAGTTGGACGGAGCAGCCCTAGCAGCTGCACGCGGGATTTGTTCCCCTCCATGCCATGCTGGGGGCGGTTAAAGATGATGACGCACTTTAGATCAAATCAACGGGTCCTGTGGGACCCGTGTATCCCGTCTCGTAATATCCCGTTTATCCCGATAAGTCCAAGCGGGCAAAGTAAACGGGAGGCGGCCATTCCGTGCCCGCGCCACTTGAAACCGTATCCAAGGGGAACCCTGCTGTACCAGTGATCATGTACATGTGGATACCGACGAATGGATCGTCGATCCGAACAAGAAGAACATCATTGGGGCAATGGGGGATACATCTAAATGCTGTCAACGGACCTTCTCTTGCATCTTCGCGGATTACATCTTGGGTTTATTCGTTGGACCATTGTTTTTCTACTACGATTTCATACAATATTGTCAGAGTGGTCTATGAGTAGGTGCGCGTACGATCTAAGAGGGCTTCTATTTGCCGCCCGTTAGCAGCACTTCAGGCAGCGCCGCCTAAAGGAACAACTTGATGGGCCGCTTCACGCGGAGCTCCAAGCACGCATAGAGTCGAGCTTGCTCGCGGAGAGTGCCGACCAAATTTGGTGAATTCATGAAAATCACGGTAGAGAGAGGGGGATATAGGGTTGGTGGAGACGTGAGGTTAATTGTGGGCTTGTTGTGTCCGGTTCAGCGTGGATATTGTGTCCGGCACTACCAACCGACCCCCAATGCATAGGGATGGGTTAGTAGAGCTAGAAACATTATTTGTCATGTCCGGACGAAAATAGGTTGTTGAGAGCATAGCTAAGAGTTGTTTCTTCGTCTGAACCCCAAATTTATTTTTAAACGGGTGAACCCAGCTTCTGCATCCAATGGGTGCATATAGCTTTTTTATTGAATAAAAAGTATCACTCGATAACTCTTATTACAACTCAACGAAAGTGCAACGTTGCTACAAAAATGTGCCAACGGAATAGTCTGAACGTAGGAGAACTACACATGCTGCAATCTCCTAGTGTGCAACCAGCCGCCATGATTGAAGATAGCCCGCACGGCTGCCATCAATTGTGCACATCATGTATCCAAACTTCCACTTTGGCCTTCTGGAGAGAGGAACGACCACATGTGGATCCAGTGCGTAGCTCCGTGAACAACCTGCAAAAAAAGCCCATCTTCCGATTTGTTAAAAATCACATCATTTCTGCAATTCCAAATTTCCCAGAGAAAAGCACATACACCAATTCGTATACTTGTTTTGGTACGTTTATCTAGTCCATTTAACCAACAACCAAATAAATTAGTTATAGATCTAGGTGGAGTAATGCTAAATGGTGGAGTAATGCTAAATGTAAAGTGAATGAGCCTCCAAATCTTTGTTGGGAATATGCCCTAGAGGCAATCATAGATGATGTAATTCCCAATGTATTCATAAAGTTATTAAGTTGTCCTTTGGTTTGAACATCTGATATATGTCATTGAATATGTGATTCGATTGTGGAACTATGTATTCATGTTGTTCATACTAATTGTCCTTGGTCGTTAAGTTTGTGCTGGACACACACCCTAGACTAATGTGAGTGTTGGCTGATGACACGGTTCCACTTGTCATGGGCATGGTGATGCCATTCCAACGTTCACGGACTTGGCTAAAGAGTTTAGCAAGTCGGACTGACCCACATTGAGATGCAACGATCAAGTCGTCATTTGCATGTCTCAATCAATGTAATCCTTAGACCTGAGGTTGTCGCACAATCCGAGTTGTGGATCACCGACTTAGGTTCTGTCAAACGTTGTTCTGTGACAAGGCAACTATAAAGGCAGAGTTCGGGTCGAATGAGAAGCAAGATGCGTGATGTGGATAATCAAGATGGGATTTTGCCCCTCCTAATGGAGAGATATTCTCTGGGCCCTCTCGAGTGATATGATTCAGGAAGCATGGCCATGCGCGACTCAGTTAAGTGTTAACTGTTTCGGTTGACTAAGAGTTAGTCAGATGAATCGCATATCACGGATCGAGAAGAGAGTTGAACTATTTAAGGGATGACGATAAATCGCGTATAGTTCGACAAGGTATATCGTGAGGCAAAAAGGACTAAGATGAATATCACATTGAAAGGTATGTCATCATGACTCAATGGAACTTGGGAGTCGGCACGTTCTGCTAGGAGCCGCTACCGATTGATCGATTGAGAGTAGGACTCCAATCGTGTCCAAGTCGCCATGAGCCTGCAGGGTCGCACACTTAAGAGCGGGAACAAGTATTGGTCGGGTTGGACCCGAACCGGAAATGGACTGGTTTTGTGAGTCGGACTCACAGAGGGAATGGGCCACAAGTGTTGTGAAGCCCATTACCATACGCTATATAAAGAGGGGCGCAGGTTGCCCAGCGGGCGCGTTAGTCCACTCTCCCATGCATTGGGAACCCTAGCCCCACTCAGTCCAGCCGCCGCACCGGACCTAGCAGTCCGCCGTCGGAGCTCCTCCTCGTACGTGTGGATACCGGTAGAGGTGTTGTACGTTCAGCACTTCGACGTTCGAGGGATTGGATCGGCCGGACCGGATCGTGGGACTGCACTGCCCCGACGCGCTGCATCGATAATCCGCACCTGCGCGTCTAGTGGTAATACTCGTGGCCTTCTACCTCGGCTAGATCTTGGAAGCATCGCGTAGGAAAAGTTTTGTTTATCTCTACGCGTTCCAACAATCTTTTCCGTGAAACTACAAGATATGAACAAGTGATCTGTCGTTTCCTCGTCCCCACAAAAAACACATTTTGTGCACCCCGTCCTTCTTCTCTTAGCCAAATTGTCTTTTGTTAATAATTCTTTACGGTAAAGAAACCACATAAAAATCTTTTTAGTGGTTTCCTCGATAGGTATT
Organism: Alopecurus myosuroides; assembly: GCA_028641055.1. Classification (NCBI taxonomy): domain Eukaryota; kingdom Viridiplantae; phylum Streptophyta; class Magnoliopsida; order Poales; family Poaceae; genus Alopecurus; species Alopecurus myosuroides. Next base: position 195,119,192 of record CM054062.1, read on the forward strand.
TCCATAAGAATCTAGTCTTACCATTCACATAATACGATTTAACTGAAAACACACCCGATGATGTTAATTTCCAATTACAAGAATATCGAGTAATGGATAAGGAAACAACCATCAAATGTTCAACTAAGTGTAAGCAACTTCCTTGCATTGGTCAGATGTAAAAAGGATCTTGAGATACTTTGAAGTTTACACCCTCACATGGACTGAAATTGGTGAAGTCTGGTTCGACTCTTGTGAGTGTTTTTTCTGATGCAGATTGGGCTGATTTTCCTGATGATAGGAGATCAACAGGTGGATTTGCACTATTTCTTGGGTGTAATCTTATATCATGGAGTGCACGAAAACAAGCAACAATGTCAAGATCTAGTACCTAGAGTATAAGTCTCTAGCTAATGCAACAACTGAAGTAATCTGGGTGCAAACATTGTTGAAAGAAATTGGTGTTGAGCATCCTGAGGCTGCTACATTATAGTTTGATAATCTTGGTGCTACATATTTATTAGCTAATCCAATTTTTCATGCTAGGATCAAACACATTGAGGTGGATTATCACTTCGTTCGAGAAAGAGTTGCAAGTAAACTTCTGAATATCAGGTTTATACCGACAGGAGATCAAGTTGCCGATGGGTTTACTAAACCACTTTCAGTAAGACAATTAAAAGACTTTCGACGCAATCTCAACATAGATAAGTTGTGATGGAGAGGGGATGTTGAAATATTTTTGTAACGTTGTCACGTGTAAATATAAATGTGACACGCAAGGCTAGTTAGACTTAGCCGGTTAGTAGCTTGTTTAGATTCTAACCGTAGATAGTTTTCTTGGATGGTAAGTCCATTCGGTTGTAATCTTATCATGTAAATCTCTGGCCAAGTTCCGGCCCCTATATTAACATGCAAGCACGCGAGGCAAGGGTACGCTTCATCTAGTTTTGTTATAAACCTTGGAGCAGCGAGGGCATGGACCAAACACTCATGCGCGCGTGCCTAACTATATTCAGAATTCTCTGCAGCAAACATTTGCTAGCAGTGGAGAATCTTTCAGGCACCACCAGCAAATTTATTAAGCCATTTCAGATCTTCAAAAAAAAATCCAGTGTACTTCCAATGGCTACCCAGCAAAATTTAACAACTACAGCATACCACGATCTTACACAAGCATACGTCACAGCGATAGATGGATGCCTTTGCGTGCACATGTATGCAAATCCGCGGCCTCCAACTTGTGAGACAGAAAATATTCAAATGTCCAAACTGCATGATTGACTGTGGGTACTAGGAGATCCAGAGCATCAGGGAGATACTGCCTTATCTGAACCACTCCCTAGCTGTAAAACTACTACTGCTATACATCAATACATGTGATCCACAGCTGGAGCAGTATAGTATGGATAGATCGGATCCCTGCTCGTTTCTCTTGGCCACTCGCAGGCACGGCCTAGAAGCGCTCAACCGTTTTTTACAGCTTCAGCACAAAGCACTAAGTGTGTGGTTTGGTACTCCAATCTGAGTTAGTTGAGTGAAGATACTAGTTGCTTGTTAGTGCAACATTTTTTTTATCTTCAAGAATTTAGACCAATAGGAAGAGATCGTGCCGATTGACGGACCACAATGCAGACAGTCAATTCCTTATATTAATTAGACTTAATGAACTGTCAGCAGCAGCCCTAGGATACCCTATCATCTGTAGTGGGTAGATAGTGGTCATCCCCACCCGCAGTACCGGAAACAGCCACACACAACAATGTACTCCCCATCTGGCCACACGCAATAAAGTACTGTATTCTAAATTCTCTAGTGATTGTTTCGGACAAACCCTTAAACTGCACCATCTGGGGACTAAAATTATGATTTTTGTTTTCACATGAAAATAAGTTGTCTTACAAGTATATTACCGTGTGATTGCTCAGGAAATAATAATGGATCTAACAACAATATATAACCGCCACATAAAGAGCACCATACGTATAAAGCATGCAATGCCCCACCCTGATCTTTTGCAACATGCAAATGATAAAAATGGGTAACCTTGCATCCATACGTGCTAGAAAAAGAGAAGAGTCCGTCCATGTGAGGCCGCAACATGTGAAGGGAAAAGGGCAGTGCGGAATTGAGTGCAGACGAAGAAAGAAGTGTTGCCCTATTATATCCTTTTGGTGGAATAAATAAAGATCAATATTATACATACATGAATAAGCATAAAGGTTCTGTGGCACCTTGTTTTTCCGGGAGAACAAAGTTGGGCGAGAATCTATGGCGCACGCATTGATGGAGATCATGAGAAAGAAAGGAATTACAAATTTCCAGTTGCGGAGATCACAGATGGAATGGATGCAGAAGAACATGCACGCAGCCATGGTTTTGGGTCCGGGTCATGTGAAGGAGCGTCGCTTGTGTTGGCCATGATGGAACTCATGTGGATGCCATATATCCCAGGACAATGGATCTGCTCACAGATAGCATATGACGCCACAAACACTTTGAGATAGTAAGGAAAAACTGTAACTAACCTTGTGAACTTTGAGTGAAATTCCAGCAAAATTACCGCTCCAGCCACAGCCAGCCAATTGAAATGGCATCAAACTGTGGCCATGTTCAACCTACGAAGGGCGGCTAGTAGAGCAAAGAGATTATCACATCATCACACAAGCCAGCCGCAAAGTTCACACGGGAGTAGTTAGGAAGCGATGATCAGTTGATCACGCAGAAACACAATCCTGAAATCTATTAAGACCGCCGTCGTACAGTCCAAGCTAGAGCAGATCGTGAATCATGACCACATTCTTAGCAACTTGATATAAGTATGTACCAACAACCAACACAAGACTAATGCTCATAATTAGATCGCATAAGTACCGTACGTACGCTGGCACATGAAATTCTGGACAGAGCCCCAATAATGAGTTGCTTAATTGCCCAAGCATCTTCCCTGCTGGCGAATTCCAATCCCGGCCACTTTTTGCAGGCTTTGGTAGGTTTCTTCTGCTCCAGCTTAAATTTTGGGCAGGTCTCTTTTTTTTTTTATTAGGCGCAAAGCGCAGCGTCACACTTAGGGCATCTCCAGTCGTTGCGCCCCCCCAGCCGCCGCGGCGCTAAGCGGTGCTATTCCGGAACCTGGGGGGCAGGCTTCCCAGTCGCTCCCCGAGCCCATGATTCGGCCCAAACAAACGCAATTTGAAAATAGGCGATTTTTATTGAATTTGGGCGAAGTGCGTACATATTCGGCGCGAATTTAAAAAACCAAAAACTGAAATTTAAACTAAACTAAATCTAATGAAGGCCGAGGCTGGCGGCGAGCGGCACGGGTAGCCCGCGTGGTACAGCGCCATCGCCTCGCTCCGGCGAAGGTTGCGGCGGGGGAACCCGTTGGCCGCTGCGCCGTCCTTGTAGCTGACCATTGCGTGGAGAATGGGGCGAGAGGAAAGCGCCGAGAGGAAGAAGAGAAGAGGGAGTGCGCCGGTGGAAGAATGGCGAGCGCGGCGAGCGGCGGGGGGATTTTATAGGCGGCCGGCCATTTACTGCGCGCGCGTCCCCTCGTCGCCGCCCGCCACGCCATTACGCCGGCAGCTTTTGAACGGGGCGCATGCATTGGGCGGCCGCCACGCCATAAACGACGGCAGTTTTTTAACCGCGCGGAAGCCGAGAAGACGATCACGGGGCGGTTATGTTCCCGCGCTTTCTCGTCGCGTCGCTGACAGAGCTGGCCCACGCGCGCGGCCGCGCAGTTTCGTCCCCCAGGCCGAACCCAGCGGGCTGGGTTTGGCCTGGGTGACGCGGCGCGAAATGGCGCCGAAACGGCGCTATTTGGTCCTCGGGGGGGGGGAGGGAGCGGGCGAGTGGTGAAGAAACGGCGCTATTCGCCGCTTCCGCCGCGAAAAAGGCCCCCTGGAGCTCTGAGGGGGGACGGCTGGAGATGCCCTTAAACCGAGGATTCTACGGGCTCGCTGGAGACAGACAGCGGCCGTTTGAAGGAGCTGGACTGAGCCGAGCCGCACATGGGGGCTTGACTTCGACCGTACGCCCTTTTCCCACCTACGGACGCAAAGGATTTATACTTGCAGATGATCCCTTGGGGAGTTGGGTATTTGTCTACTTTTTTGGCCGTGGCAAGCGAGATTAGGGTGAAAAAAAAGAGAATGCTTGTAACTTTGTAGTAACACACAAAGTTCGCATAAGAATTACAGTAGAAAAAATAAGAATGTGTACGCGCACATGTAGAGGATGCAACGAGTAATAATTAGCTGATTTTTAAAAACAATACGTTTTTTTAATTAAATTCCGTAAATAATACGTAAATTTGACAGTTTTCAAAAATATTACCTAATCGGGGTTGGCAAGCCCGATTAGTAGCTATTGGGGTTGGCAAGGGATCTCCTACCTATCGCCTGCTTCACCGCTCGCCCACCATTGGAGGTTTCAACTGGAGGAGCGCAAGTGGGCCGGCTCATTATGTTCCAGCTTGTTTCTTTTTTCTGTCTAAAACTGTAGGTTTTAACATTTTGTAAATATGAACGATTTTGAATTTTGAATTTTTTTTAAAAATATAAACGATTTTAAAAATGTTACATATGAACAATTCTTAGAATTGAACGAATTTTAATCTGAACATTTTTTTATTTGAATAATTCTTAAATTTAAATATTTTTTATCCGAACAATTATTAAATTTGAACATTTCAACGTTTAAACATTTTTGAGTTTGAAGAACAAAAAAATCGAAACAGAAAAGGAAATGGAAAAAATAATGAAAAACAGAAAAAAAAAATACACAATGAAAAGGTTAAAAACGATATTTGTACATGAAACGCGCCGTAGCCCAGTGGAGCGCAGGTTGGTGGGCCGGCCCACTAAAAAATCTACGCGGGCGATTCGGTGCTACAACTCGCATTAATCGGGATGTATAGTGCCTGCGGTTGGTAAGCCCATTAGTACCTAATTAGCATTTGATTAGCCCCTGCTAGTTAGCTTTAATTATGCCCGACATATGCTAATTAGAATCTAGTCGGGCTTGCCAACCTCGATAGGTGCTAATCGGGTTTGTCAACCCCGACTGGGTACTAATCGGGCTTACCAACCCCAAATGGAATGCGAATAATTAGATCGCATACCTTATATATGGTAGCACATGAAATTCGGGACAGAGCCCCAAATAATCGCTATCTTCAAACCCCGAATTTTGAAAATTATCAAATCCGCGTATTATTTCCAGAATTTAATAAAAATGTATTATTAAAAAAATTAGCTAATAAGTAGGGAGCAATGGAACCGAAAGTAACCGTCCTGATTTGCTCCATGGCCAAAGAGAGATCGAGCCCCACAGGTTCGGTTATCGCTGCTGCAGTCCTCCTCTCGTAGCGTCTATCCCGTTCCAGGCCCTGCAAACAAGCCGCGAGAAGATGCATGATGACCTTTTGGTGCAGGCGCCTCTCCGATCTGCTTCCTCTTTTGGCGTGGGGATGGAAAGGAAAGGAAAGGAGGAGCGTGTTGTGTTGTGTGCGCGATGCAAGGAAAGGATCGGGTCACATGGATCGGGCTGCCTTTTGTGGACAGCGTCAAGGCGAATCCCAAACGGAGGCACGCTTTTCTTTGGAGGTATTAGCACCCACGGTACAACAACTCGCACGGGGGAACTAGTTCATACACCAACTTATAAAAGTGCACTAACTAATACATCAACTTGCTAAGTTGGAGCAAAAAGGTCCAAACCCAATCAGAGCAAGCTATTTGGATGCCACGGTGGCAACGGAACTTTGCAGAAAACCCCCCAAACTATGGTTGACTTGCAAATATGTACAGAACTCTTCTTACACGTGGGGCCCTAATTGAAGCGCTAACCGAGGCGTTGGCATACGTACTGTACGTCGTCGTGATGATGGGTAGTAGCACACAGCTGGATAGGAGGAACGTGGCGACGGCTTGACCTTGTCTTGGACTTGACTGGACGCATGCAGCGACGGCGCCGGCGGGCTATTATTATAGGCTCAGGTTGAGGTCCAGCTCCTCCTCGGCCTCGCCGTTGTTGCCGGAGGTGAGGGTGGTGGTGGTGCTGGCGGGCGACGGGGTGGTGGCGGCCGCCGACGCGGTGGGGCCGTGGCAGCCCCGCCTCCAGTTGAGCATGTCGATCAGCTCGTCGCGGCCGGCGCCGGGCTGGTCCGCGCCGCTCATCATCGCGCGCCCGCTGCTGGCCGTGGCGCTCGTGTACAGCTGCGGGTTGTGCCCCGAGAAGCGGGACACCTGCAGGCCGCTGCTGCTGTACAGCTCCGACGCCGCCGTGGCAGCAACCTCCGGCGGCGCGTAGTACTGGAGCCGGTCGGAGCCCACCATGTTGGAGCTGTGCGAGGCGATTGGGAACTCGTCGGCAGGGCCGCGTATGCGCGGCTGGTCATCGTGTACGCGTGCGCCGGGAGGCCCGCGCCGCCGCCACCACCGCCCCCCGCCACGCCGTACACCGCGGACATCCTGCGATGGCGATGGCTGCGTGCCGAACGCGCACCCGGTGGACCTCCTCCAGCTTCGCACCTACGGGTGCAAGAACCCGGCCAACCTCACGGCGGGCGACTTCGCCTTCACGGGCCCGCGCGCCGCGGGCAACTTCTCCGCCGACACGGGCTTCGCGGGGATCGCCGTCACGCAGGCGCAGTTCCCGGGGCTCAACACCCTGGGCATGTCCTTCGCGCTCGCCGACCTGTCGGCCGCGGGGGGTGTGAACCCGCCGCACTACCACCCGCGCGCCACCGAGACGGCGCTCGTCCTCGCGGGCCGCGTCTACGCGGGGTTCGTCGACACCGCGGGCCGCACCTTCGCCAAGGTGGTCGACAAGGGCGACGTCATGTTGTTCCCCCGCGGCATGGTGCACTTCCAGCTCAACGTCGGCGACGCGCCCGCCACCGTCTACGGGACCTTTAACAGCGAGAACCCTGGAATCGTGCGCATCCCCAAAAAAAATACATACTACGTATAGAATACGGCAGTATGTGGCGGTTTTGCTTAGTATAAAGATCAGTAGTACATTATTGTATCACAAGGTCCTGATTGCCTTCGTGGCTATTGGAGCCTGCACGCACTGGGCACTTCGAGGTCCCTGGATCGAATCCCGGTCATTGCAAACAATTTTAATTGATTCTTCCTCCGGCTGACATGTGGGTCCCACGTGTAAGAAGTGTTATGTGTACATATTTGCAAGTCAAACAATTTTAATTGATTCTTCCTCCGGCTGACATGTGGGTCCCACGTGTAAGAAGTGTTATGTGTACATATTTGCAAGTCAACCATAGGTTGGGGGGTTTTCTGCAAAGTTCCGTTACCACCGTGGCATCCAAATGGCTTGCTCTGATTGGGTTTGGACCTTTCTGCTCCAACTTAGCAAGTTGATGTATTAGTTAGTGCACTTTTATAAGTTGATGTATGAACTAGTTCCCCCATGCAAGTTGTTGTACCCCGGGTGCTAATACCTCCTCTGAGTGCTGCGGCAGATGAGGAGGACGCCACAAAGCCTCGGGTCTAAGGACATCTCCAGCGGGGCTGCTCATTTGGCCCGGACCGGCCGGATTTGAGCAGCCTGGGCCAAAACCAGGCCCCAGCGGCGCTGCTCATACGGACCGCGGTCCGTTTTTTTTGTCCGCGGATGCTCAAATCCGACCCAAATTTGGGTCAGATTTGAGCAGCCCCGCGGACAACAAAAGTGTCCCGTGGACACACTCCCTGGCCCGCAAAAAACCCCCCTCCTCCCCTCCCCCGCGCCGCCAGCGACCCACCTCGCCGCCGATAGGTCGCCGATTTCGCGACCACGACCACCGTTCGGCCCCTCGCCGGCGACGTCCACCTCCCCCCAACTCCCTCCCACGCCGCCGCGCCACCGCCTGCCCCGCAGGAGGCTCACCGGCCTTCGTACAGCCCGCTCCACCTCCCCCCACCTCCACGGGCGCACACAAGCTGTTCGTCCGTGTGCCTGCCCGACCTCGGCCCAAAAAAATGGCGGATAGCGGCGACGAGTTCTTCTTCAACAACTTCATCATGTACTCGTCCTCGTCGGACTCCGATTCCGAGGACGAGAGCGACATCCTCGTTGCCACTCTCGTGGTCAATGACCACATCGCAAGGATGCGGCCGGTGTTCAGAGGGTCCATCCCCGGCCGTGCGCCGGGCTTGGAAAGGGGCAGAGCGGCCGGCCATTTGCAGCTGTGGAACGACTACTTCCACCCCACCAATCCGGTGTACACGGCGAAGCTATTCCGGCGCCGTTTTCGGATGAAAAGGGACTTGTTCAACCGCATTCGGCTCGGCGTCCTCGACTACAACGAGTGGTTCAAGTGCAAGCCCGATGCCACCGGTAAGCTTGGTTTCACTTCTTATCAAAAATGCACCGCGGCAATTCGGATGCTTGCATACGGAGTAGCTGGTGATCTGGTTGACGAGTACTTGCGTATGAGTGAACCAATGTGCCTGGAGGCTTTGTACAAGTTTTGTGAAGCTGTGGTTCAGGTGTTCGGCCCGGAGTACTTGAGGGAACCTACTGTTGCCGACACTCAGCGTCTGTTGTCGATCAACGAGAGCAGAGGGTGGCCTGGGATGCTTGGAAGCATCGATTGTATGCACTGGGAGTGGAAGAATTGCCCATTTGGTTGGCAGGGGCAGTACAAGGGCCATGTTGGTGAGTGCACGGTTATTCTCGAAGCAGTTGCTTCGCATGATCTGTGGATTTGGCACTCGTTCTTCGGCATGGCAGGTTCACACAATGATATCAACGTGCTCCAGCGCTCTCCGGTGTTTGGCAGACTTGCCGTAGGCAACTCCCCCGAGGTGAGCTATGATATCAACGGCCACCACTACACAAAGGGATACTACCTGGCAGATGGTATCTATCCCCAGTGGGCTACCTTTGTGAAGACCATCTCCAATCCTCAAGGTGAGATGAGGAAGCGGTTTGCCCAAGAGCAGGAGAGTGCCCGAAAGGATGTGGAGCGTGCTTTTGGTGCGCTTCAATCTCGATGGGCTATTGTTCGCCACTCTGCTCGAACATGGAGCCCGGAGATTATGTGGTCGGTGATGACTGCTTGTGTGATCATGCACAACATGATCATAGAGGATGAGCGCGATGACAGCGTCTACGACGAGAACTGGTTGTTTCAGGGTGAGAACGTGGAGCCCCAGCCAGGAGTGGCAACATTTGCGGATTTCATCGACTTCCAGTACGAGTTGCGTGATCAGGACACCCACCTCACACTTCGGGATGATTTGGTGCAACACATCTGGAACTTCGTTGGAAACCAGTAGTTTTTTTTAATTTTAGCTAAGACTTATTTGTTTTCTTATTAAACGGTCAAATTTGTAATAAATAACTCGTATTTTATTTAGTTTTGTGTTTGTTTTAGGCTCAAAGTATGGATGAGAAGAAAAAACTAGAAAAAAAAAATTTAATGTCCGGCCACTAAATGAGCAGCCCCGCTGGATGCAGGGCCCAAATCCGGCCGGACACGGCCACGGACGGCTGCTCAAACAGACAAAATGCGGACCAAATTGGTCCGCATTTGAGCAGCCCCGCTGGAGATGTCCTAACTGCCGAATTTGCGCATGCCAAAAAGCTAGACGAGGATCAGGGTACACTCCTTGGTGGTCTATAAATCTCGGATCGCTTTGTGGATAAATCACCCGCCTGCTTTTACCCAAGCTTTCCTTTTTTATAACTTCCGATCCAAGTCATTTTGCCTGCCTGGATGCGTGCTGCGGTGGTCTCCCAGTTTTCTTTCCCAGTTTAAATAGGGGCGTGCTCGTATCGCTGCAAGGACTCATCATGGCTGGCTATCCCCTGATGGACGAAGCGGAAGGTATTGAAAGCAACGAGCTCATCGCAATCATGAGACATGGCATCACAGCAGCATCGGCTTATCTCTGCGGTCTGCAGGCGTGCTCCGGCCCTAGCATCAACGTGTCGTGTCCATATTCGTCTTGCTCTCTCCATTCAAAAAGGAAAAGGCCCAGCGGCCCAGGCCCCAGTAGCCTGAATTGATTTTTTCCTTTTTCGATACAACAAATTGATCCTCGGCTGCTTCGTCCAGGCCCAAACCACACTGTTCGCGCCGTCAGTAGCAGGCTGGCCCATATGTAACAGTGAGTTCATGAAAGTGCACTCGTTTGCACCCGTTTCACGTATCCAGGGCCCAGTAGCCCGAATTTTAAAAAATAGACAAACAAAATCCACTTCAGTCTTAAACTACAGATTCGATCTGCTCGATCAGTGCCCAACATGAAGGAAATTCGCATTCAGTTTTTCTTTATCGGTGGAATGACTGCCCCTGCCCGCGCCCGGGTGTGCTGGCGCTCGCCGGCGTCTGCCTGTGACCCAGCGGCGACGCCCTTCCTCCGCTTTCGACGGTCACCGCGCAGCCGCGCATCCCCGCTGCTATCTACTCCGGCGGTAGCGTCCACCATCGGCTCTCTCCCATGGCGCCGCTTCTGCCTTTCCCCCAGATCTCGAACCTTCGCCAATCATCCTCCATTTCTTCTCCAGCTCCTTCCTCTTCCGCTCAATTCTCTCCTTGCTCCGTCGTGGTCGGGGCAGCAGATCGATGCCTCTCCCTTCTCTCAGCGGGCGCCTCATCGTCTCCTCTGCTCGGGTCGGTCAGCCTCGAGGATATCTCCGCCGCGCGGGACCTTGAGTCCGCGTTCTGCGCCTCGCCGCCGCCGCGTCCTCTGATTCGCAGAGCACCTCCTCAATCCCCGGCACCGCCACCCCGCCACGCCTTTCCCCTCCATCCCCACCTCCTTCGTCGGGTCGGCCGCTTTCGTTTCCCATGTCTCCTGCTCCTTGGCCACCGCTCAGGAGGCCTCGGCGTCTTCTACGTCCACCAACGCGGCCCTCGTCTTCGCGCCTTCCGCTCCTCATCTCCCTAAGCGACGCGCCGACCGCGCCATAAATTCGACGCTTCGTTCGGCCCCAATGCCATGGCGCCTAATTTCGCTGCTCGAGCTTTCCCTGCAGGTTACGGGTTCCTATCTTCCTCGACGCCGGCGCCGCTTCGACGCGAAATGCCACCTGGGATCGCTGCCTCGCCGGGGGACGCGCTGCTGCAGTTCTGCCTCGACGTCTTCTCCTCGCCGGTATGTTGCCCCCTTGCATCCTCATCGAAATTGGTTGCGCCGATTTCGGTTTGGATTCAGGCGTTCGACTCCTCCAATGTTCTTCTGCCTGCCTCGATTATTGCTTTGATTAATTTCTGGCTAGTGTCTGCTGTCGAATTTCCGTTAATTCGTTCGTTCGGGAACTCTCTTTTCTCGCTAACGGTAGCTAATTCGAGTATTGCGAATTTCATCGTGGCGCTCGACGGCGTGCGGCATGGAGAAGTTGTCCTTACGTTCCATGCTGGACCTCCTGCTAGCTCTGCTTTTTTCGCTTTGGGGCACTGCGTCCCCCCTCTTGACTCCTTCAATCTTCAATCGGTGAACGGCATCTTTCCTCAGGCCGTTCTCGCCGCGGCCAATACGGACGCGCGAGTGCAGCCAATTTTGTGCCCCCCTGGTCCGCTTGTCGCTGTTGCTTTCTATGACCGTGAGATCCTTGGCAATCCTTTGCCCTCTGTCGAGCATGGCTTCGATTTGGAACTTGCCTCTCTCGCACCTGCGCCTGCTGCGCCCGCCGCTCCTTGCCAAACGACGCGGCGCAAAACTTCACGTGTCCTCGATTGCCTTGCTCCCGGCATCTTGCCTTTGCCCCCTGGACCTCTAGCGTGGAAGACTCACGAGAATACATTTTTGTTTGACCTTCACCCTCCCTCGACTCCTGTTCCAAGCACTGACCTCCGGAGCACGGACATTGACAACACTCGCCCCGGTGCCCTGGCGTTGCCCCATGCCCTGACACCTGTTGCCTCTGTCCTTCAGACCAACCCTACCTACGCCCTCGCACAAGCCTCGTACGCCGCAACCCTCTCCTCCCCTCCTCCTTTTAGAGCTGCGCCATCCCCCTCCTCCCTTCACATCCACTCTCAGCTCCGTCCTCCTAGCCCCATCGATTTCTCCAAGAGGTGCTTCCGTTGCCTAGCCCTAGATCACAAGGTTCGCACCTGCCGGGACCCCGTACGCTGCAGGAAGTGTTGGGCGTTCGGCCACCGATCCTCCTTGTGCAAACTCAAAAGTAACCAAACACCTCTCTCTCCTACGCCTTCGCATTCTTCCATCAACTCCCGTTCGATTTCTTCTGCTTCTCACGCCCTGTTTCTTGTCAAGGCATGGCAGATTTCCTCCCCCTTGTTACGCGTGTGGCGGTTGCTCACGACGGCTATGATGGGACCTCTGAGGAGGACCCCGAGGAGCTGGTCTTCGAAGATGACTCCTCCGACGACGCGTTGCGCCTTCTCCCGATTCCTTCGGCCGACGGGTCGGAGGAGGAGGAGTGTGACGCCCCGAGATCGGGCACTATGCAGATTTCAGCATTCCCGCCAAAATCCACATAATAACCGATTCCAGGTTGCCACTTGTGATAACATTACAACATCTCACGAATAATCCACAACAACAACAGCAAAGATATATACAAGAGGACTCAAACGAGTCAGAGGTACAACTGATACAAATACAAAGATCCAAATAACAGCGGAAGAAACAACATATCGTCCGTCTACGGACAAGATACAAATTGTACTAAGAGTCCGGAAGATAACCGAGAGCGTCCAATCCCTGCCCAGGCCAAGCCGGAGGGATTCCCAAGCTAACGTCGTCAGACTTCAAACCTGTTGACTGCAATATTGAATATGCAGCCACGAAAAAGATTCGTGGGTCAGTACGGTTAAGTACTGGCAAGTGGATAAACCATACTCACAAGATACCGGCGTAGCCAGTCATCACAAGATACAAACACTTTGGGATCAACGGAAAGGAAGGGGTTATTGCAAATAAGCGACAGCGGGCTGCACTAACCAACTACAGAGAGATACTACAACTTCCGACTAACAGAAAGAAGATAAGATCGAGTATTGTAACCAACTGAAAGATAACTTCAAACATACCCATCCTGGATCTCGCCCCTTATCCGAAGAAGCAATCCGAGGATAACTCACACAGTTGGATTAATGATGGTTCAGATTATTGTGTCAATAAGCCTATTACTAGTCAAGTTGTTAATCATTGGGTGTAAGATTGTTAATCATTAGGTTTAAGTTGTCCTGAGTACTTGTTAGCCAGTACTTTCACCAAGTAATCCATAACCGCGGAAAACACGGCTTCTCGAGAAGATTATCCCTGCAGGGTTGCACCAATTTGGCCGTACACGTATGAATAACCCGCCAGACGGGGATCAAACCCACCAAGCGAGGTACTCAACACAACTCAACTCTTCTTCGCATCAAGCCCAAAGCACGTTGGGCGCACGGCTAATCGAGCCCAGAAGAAAATGGACCCTCATAGCACTCTAAGACCGTGTCCCCCTATATGCCGACTACGAAAGTTCCACCCGGGTACCAAGGGCTCGCAAGATCATGCATGCAGCAAATGGAAAACCCGAACTAAATGAGGCGATTTGGACGAGATGCGAATCGAGTCAAATTGAGGGGGGCGCCCATACTCGCTTCCCACATGAGGGTAGTGCGCTCATCATGGATCAGTAGACAAGACCCTTTTCCTATTAGGGTCGACACTAGCAGGCCTCAAAACCACAAAGGGCCTCCTGCCGGTGCCTTATCATCAAATTATTATTTAACAATAACATTAGCATGATTGATTGATTAAACATCGAGCCCCCAGAACAATAATAATAGTAAAAGAAGTAACCGACAACAGACTCGAGCAAAGGCAACCCTAAGCATGCAGCTACGACACGAAGGCCAACGAGGTAAACAATCAACAGTTAATAGGAAGTGGAAGGAAAGGCTATATCATGGCTGCAAGGTAAACATATAATAGGATCGAGACACAAGCATCGTATCAACAGACTAGAATAAGAACAACGGAAAGAATCGGTAACAAGTGATGAAAGGCAGCCATTTGGCAGCAAGTGAGTATACTTGCCTGAGATCCAGCAAGTAGAGGTACATCCACAGAACTTGTCGTTGCTCACATCATCTCAACGTCCTATCCGGGAAGAAGCAACGAACCTCGAACAAACACCGGATGCAACAATTACTACTACGGTAAAAGATCCAGCATGATCAAGATATGGATGCATGACAATTTAATGGATGCATAGAAATAAACTAGTTGACATGATAAACAGATTTAAATGGACCCATATGCAATTTGAGTTGCATATGAAAAGCCCATGAATTATGGTTGAAACAATTGTTTTACAACTAACCAATAGGTGAAAGTGGATTAGCATGATGCATGGATGGGGAAAACAACAAAATAACAACAATAGAACCAGTTGGACATAAGGGTTACCCATTTTGAAACTCACTTATTAAGTTTTGGGAATTTTTGGTTACTTAAAGGTGTCACACAAGCATTTGGTTGTTTTCATCAAGTTAAATTGTTCAAAACAGATAACAAAGTTCATATTTGATTAGAACACAAAATTTTAGGTGGATTACATGTTTCAATTATTGAAAAAGGAATTACAATAATTTAATTATGAATTAATCAAGATTAAACAAGTTCTAATTGAATTTAATTCAAGTTTGAATATTATTTGAATTGTATTTGTCCAAAACATAAATTCAAATTCACATATGAAAAGTTTAGACTTTGATGGTTTGAAAACATATTTTGCATGTTCAAAAATATTTTATATTGAGCAAGTTATGATTTTATCAAATTTAAATGAATTAAACAAGGATTAAATCATTTAGGCAATTTAAATTATTCAAATCATGAAACAAAATTTATATTTGAAAAGGTGGTTCAAAATGGCATGGAAAACATATTTTATTTGTTGGGAAACAATTTCAAATGATTTAATTAAGCATGTTACCAATTTAATTGCATTAAATAAGAGATGAAACAATTATTCAAATTAATTGTCGCAAACCAGAAAACAAAGTTGATATTCAAGTGTGGCATTTGATTTAGGATGAAAAACATGTTTTGAGTATTTAATTTGGAGCAACCATTTGAAAGTTATTAATTATGCCATTTTAATTAACCAATTTAAGGATTATTAAATAACATTAATTTTAATTACCCAAATTGCAAAACAAAGTTGATAAACAGAAAGTATATTAAATTTGGACTGAAAAACATATTTGATTTGTGTTATTTGAATTAGGTATGAATTGATTATGGATTTAACCAAATTGAGAGGAATTGTTTAAATTTGAAATTTGAAACAATTTGAATTGTGCAAAACAGAAAACAAATGCTTTGAATAGGTAGATAATTAAATTTGGGTCAAGATACATATTTTATTTTTATTATTTGGACTTAGGAAATAAAAGTTATTAACATTTCATTTTCAGGGACCAAACTGCAAGGAAAAAGGACTTAGATGGGAGCAGGAATTTCATACAGGTCCCTGGGTGTTTTTTTTACACCCAGCGCAACCCAGCCCGGGGTCTCTGCGGCGCGGGCCCGTGCCCAGGTGGCAGCCACGCGGGCGTGTGCGCTGTGAGGTGGCCGTAGGTGTCGATGACGGGTGGGACCGGGCTCGCGGAAGAAAGTGCGAAAAAGGGGCGTCCCCAGGGATCGAACCCGGGTTGCGGGATAGCGCGCGGGGGCCCTTTGCCACTGCGCTGTAACTGAACTTTTGTTCAGAGTTGCAGTTGCGGGGAGTTTCAGGTAAAGGACCCGGACCTGCTCTCGCGAAACTGACGAACATGACGCTGCCTCTGCGAACTGCAGGCACGCGAGCGATCGGAAAAGGCGCCGGCGACCAGAACCCAGCGACGGCGAGGCGATGGGTGAGGCCAAACATCACAGAGCAAGAGGGAGGAGTGGGCCTAGGCCGGGAAGGAGCGCTCACCCCGGGGCTGCGTCGTGGAAGGAGAAGATCCCCGCGGCGCCTGACAGAGGAGGACGCGGCCTGCTCCGACGGGGAAGAAACGGACTCGGCGGCGGCTTCCTGGAGGGCGACGGCGGGCTCCGTGGGGCGCAGGGGGAGGACGACGCAGCGGGGTCTCCATTCCCGCGATCAGCAGTCCCTGGCGCCCACCCTTTCCCCGCCGCCGTGGTGCTTCCTCCTCCGGCCATGGCAGGTTCAGAGGAGAGACAGAAGGTGGGGGAGACAGTGGAAGTTGGCGGCGCTAGGAGGGGGAAGGAGTAGGGCTAGGGGGTCTGGGGCGAAGGGGAGACTATATGGGGGGGGGCGAGCTCGTACGGCGCACATCGGGTGGAGGTGGAGGTTGATCAGGCGGTGCAGAGGGAGTCGTACCAATGCTGACGTCGAGGAAGAAGACAACAGATCGAACAGGTACTGGGCCACCAGAGGGAAGTGGGCTGGGGGAGAAAAAAGAAATGGGCTGGGGAAAGAAAAGGTAAGGGGTGGCCTGTCTCCTCCTCTTTGGATTTTCTTTTCCTTTTCCTTTTTTTTTGTAAGAGATAAAGAGAGAGAGGTAGAAAGAGGGTTTGGGGTTTCTTTTTATTTTATAAACAAATGTTGTTAATTTGCAAAACAACACATAAAAGTAATGTTAACATTAACTTCAAAATTTAGAATATTAATTGATTTCTAATTTGTTAGTTGAATTTTTTCCAAATAGAGTTTTGGGGTTTTTATTTGATAATTAATTTTATTAAGTTGCAACAATAATCAAAAGCAAAGGTTAGTTAATGATTTCAAAATTGGAATATTAGTTTGATGTTTAAGTGGTTAGTGGAATTTCAAATAATGTTTGATTTGGGAATTTTGGAAACAAACAAATTTTATCTAATAAGTTCAAGCAATTTGCAAACATTATTGAATTTAAATTTGCTTGCCAAATTTTAATATGTAAACCCATATTGAAATATGATAAATAAGATTGATTTGCTTTGAATTTTTGAATTTGCCATTAGGGTTTTTAATAACAGGGAAAAAATTTATTTAGCAGGCAATTTGAAATAAATTCAACTTCAACTTATTGAAAACAATTTGAGTTTCAACTTTCAATTGAAATTTTTAGACAGGTGTGAAGGTTTAAATTGTTTTTGAATTTTCAGTTGTGATGCAAACATGGTGCAATGCAATATGATGCATGTGATGCAAGCAAAAAAGAAAACAAACAATTCTCTATTAGGGTAACACCCCAGGTGTTACAGACGACACCACTAACAAGGGATTGCGCCCTCGCAATCCACCTGCTAACCCGGGAGGGGAAAGAAGTTCGACTATCGATTCTTCGTGCTTCCAGTTGATCTTCTCGACACCACTAACAAGGGATTCTTGCTCGGGCTGACGACGATGTTCTTCCACCAGGAAATCTTCCGATGATCGAACCTATTAGGTTAAAGGCTCAGAAAACGTCCACCCACGTAGGATCCTAACACTTGGAAGGATAGACAAGGGGGGAGACTCCAAAACAAATAAGATGGGAGGGGAAATAGAATAGAGATAAGGAGAAAACAAGAATCCTATTGAGATGTTTTCCAAAATAGTTTAGCAGAAATAGTTTTTGACATTCTAGAAACAACGACCGTTAGCTAGGTTATCCTACAGGCTTTGCGGACCCGTTGCTTCGATAACCATTCGTATCGACACAATCTCGGGAATCGGAACCAAGGCTCTGATACCATTTGTGACGCCCCGAGATCGGGCACTATGCAGATTTCAGCATTCCCGCCAAAATCCACATAATAACCGATTCCAGGTTGCCACTTGTGATAACATTACAACAGTTCACGAATAATCCACAACAACAACAGCAAAGATATATACAAGAGGACTCAAACGAGTCAGGGGTACAACTGATACAAATACAAAGATCCAAATAACAGCGGAAGAAACAACATATCGTCCGTCTACGGACAAGATACAAATTGGACTAAGAGTCCGGAAGATAACCGAGAGCGTCCAATCCCTGCCCAGGCCAAGCCGGAGGGATTCCCAAGCTAACGTCGTCAGACTTCAAACCTGTTGACTGCAATATTGAATATGCAGCCACGAAAAAGATTCATGGGTCAGTACGGTTAAGTACTCGCAAGTGGATAAACCATACTCACAAGATACTGGCGTAGCCAGTCATCACAAGATACAAACACTTTGGGATCAACGGAAAGGAAGGGGTTATTGCAAATAAGCGACAGCGGGCTGCACTAACCAACTACAGAGAGATACTACAACTTCCGACTAACAGAAAGAAGATAAGATCGAGTATTGTAACCAACTGAAAGATAACTTCAAACAAACCCATCCTGGATCTCGCCCCTTATCCGAAGAAGCAATCCGAGATAACTCACACAGTTGGATTAATGATGGTTCAGATTATTGTGTCAATAAGCCTATTACTAGTCAAGTTGTTAATCATTGGGTGTAAGATTGTTAATCATTAGGTTTAAGTTGTCCTGAGTACTTGTTAGCTAGTACTTTCACCAAGTAATCCATAACCGCGGAAAACACGGCTTCTCGAGAAGATTATCCCTGCAGGGTTGCACCAATTTGGCCGTACACGTATGAATAACCCGCCAGACGGGGATCAAACCCACCAAGCGAGGTACTCAACACAACTCAACTCTTCTTCGCATCAAGCCCAAAGCACCTTGGGCGCACGGCTAATCGAGCCCAGAAGAAAATGGACCCTCATAGCACTCTAAGACCGTGTCCCCCTATATGCCGAGTACGAAAGTTCCACCCGGGTACCAAGGGCTCGCAAGATCATGCATGCAGCAAATGGAAAACCCGAACTAAATGAGGCGATTTGGACGAGATGCGAATCGAGTCAAATTGAGGGGGGCGCCCATACTCGCTTCCCACATGCGGGTTGTGCGCTCATCATGGATCAGTAGACAAGACCCTTTTCCTATTAGGGTCGACACTAGCAGGCCTCAAAACCACAAAGGGCCTCCTGCCGGTGCCTTATCATCAAATTATTATTTAACAATAACATTAGCATGATTGATTGATTAACATCGAGCCCCCAGAACAATAATAATAGTAAAAGAAGTAACCGACAACAGACTCGAGCAAAGGCAACCCTAAACATGCAGCTACGACACGAAGGCCAACGAGGTAAACAATCAACAGTTAATAGGAAGTGGAAGGAAAGGCTATATCATGGCTGCAAGGTAAACATATAATAGGATCGATACACAAGCATCGTATCAACAGACTAGAATAAGAACAACGGAAAGAATCGGTAACAAGTGATGAAAGGCAGCCATTTGGCAGCAAGTGAGTATACTTGCCTGAGATCCAGCAAGTAGAGTACATCCACAGAACTTGTCGTTGCTCACATCATCTCAACGTCCTATCCGGGAAGAAGCAACGAACCTCGAACAAACACCGGATGCAACAATTACTACTACGGTAAAAGATCCAGCATGATCAAGATATGGATGCATGACAAGTTAATGATGCATAGAAGTAAACTAGTTGACATGATAAACAGATTTAAATGGACCCATATGCAATTTGAGTTGCATATGAAAAGCCACTGAATTATGGTTGAAACAATTGTTTTACAACTAACCAATAGGTGAAAGTGGATTAGCATGATGCATGGATGGGGAAAACAACAAAATAACAACAATAGAACCAGTTGGACATAAGGGTTACCCATTTTGAAACTCACTTATTAAGTTTTGGGAATTTTGGTTACTTAAAGGTGTCACACAAGCATTTGGTTGTTTTCATCAAGTTAAATTGTTCAAAACAGATAACAAAGTTCATATTTGATTAGAACACAAAATTTTAGGTGGATTACATGTTTCAATTATTGAAAAAAGGAATTACAATGATTTAATTATGAATTAATCAAGATTAAACAAGTTCTAATTGAATTTAATTCAAGTTTGAATATTATTTGAATTGTATTTGTCCAAAACATAAATTCAAATTCACATTTGAAAAGTTTAGACTTTGATGGTTTGAAAACATATTTTGCATGTTCAAAAATATTTTATATTGAGCAAGTTATGATTTTATCAAATTTAAATGAATTAAACAAGGATTAAATTATTTAGGCAATTTAAATTATTCAAATCATGAAACAAAATTTATATTTGAAAAGGTGGTTCAAAATGGCATGGAAAACATATTTTATTTGTTGGGAAACAATTTCAAATGATTTAATTAAGCATGTTACCAATTTAATTGCATTAAATAAGAGATGAAACAATTATTCAAATTAATTGTTGCAAACCAGAAAACAAAGTTGATATTCAAGTGTGGCATTTGATTTAGGATGAAAAACATGTTTTGAGTATTTAATTTGGAGCAACCATTTGAAAGTTATTAATTATGCCATTTTAATTAACCAATTTAAGGATTATTAAATAACATTAATTTTAATTACCCAAATTGCAAAACAAAGTTGATAAACAGAAAGTATATTAAATTTGGACTGAAAAACATATTTGATTTGTGTTATTTGAATTAGGTATGAATTGATTATGGATTTAACCAAATTGAGAGGAATTGTTTAAATTTGAAATTTGAAACAATTTGAATTGTGCAAAACAGAAAACAAATGCTTTGAATAGGTAGATAATTAAATTTGGGTCAAGATACATATTTTATTTTTATTATTTGGACTTAGGAAATAAAAGTTATTAACATTTCATTTTCAGGGACCAAACTGCAAGGAAAAAGGACTTAGATGGGAGCAGGAATTTCATACAGGTCCCTGGGTGTTTTTTTACACCCAGCGCAACCCAGCCCGGGGTCTCTGCGGCGCGGGCCCGTGCCCATGTGGCAGCCACGCGGGCGTGTGCGCTGTGAGGTGGCCGTAGGTGTCGATGACGGTGGGACCGGGCTCGCGGAAGAAAGTGCGAAAAAGGGGCGTCCCCAGGGATCGAACCCGGGTTGCGGGATAGCGCGCGGGGGCCCTTTGCCACTGCGCTGTAACTGAACTTTTGTTCAGAGTTGCAGTTGCGGGGAGTTTCAGGTAAAGGACCCGGACCTGCTCTCGCGAAACTGACGAACATGACGCTGCCTCTGCGAACTGCAGGCACGCGAACGATCGGAAAAGGCGCCGGCGACCAGAACCCAGCGACGGCGAGGCGATGGGTGAGGCCAAACATCACAGAGCAAGAGGGAGGAGTGGGCCTAGGCCGGGAAGGAGCGCTCACCCCGGGGCTGCGTCGTGGAAGGAGAAGATCCCCGCGGCGCCTGACAGAGGAGGATGCGGCCTGCTCCGACGGGGAAGAAACGGACTCGGCGGCGGCTTCCTGGAGGGCGACGGCGGGCTCCGTGGGGCGCAGGGGGAGGACGACGCAGCGGGGTCTCCATTCCCGCGATCAGCAGTCCCTGGCGCCCACCCTTTCCCCGCCGCCGTGGTGCTTCCTCCTTCGGCCATGGCAGGTTCAGAGGAGAGACAGAAGGTGGGGGAGACAGTGGAAGTTGGCGGCGCTAGGAGGGGGAAGGAGTAGGGCTAGGGGGTCTGGGGCGAAGGGGAGACTATATGGGGGGGCGAGCTCGTACGGCGCACATCGGGTGGAGGTGGAGGTTGATCAGGCGGTGCAGAGGGAGTCGTACCAATGCTGACGTCGAGGAAGAAGACAACAGATCGAACAGGTACTGGGCCACCAGAGGGAAGTAGGCTGGGGGGGAAAAAGAAATGGGCTGGGGAAAGAAAAGGTAAGGGGTGGCTTGTCTCCTCCTCTTTGGATTTTCTTTTCCTTTTCCTTTTTTTTTTGTAAGAGATAAAGAGAGAGAGGTAGAAAGAGGGTTTGGGGTTTCTTTTTATTTTATAAACAAATGTTGTTAATTTGCAAAACAACACATAAAAGTAATGTTAACATTAACTTCAAAATTTAGAATATTAATTGATTTCTAATTTGTTAGTTGAATTTTTTCCAAATAGAGTTTTGGGGTTTTTATTTGATAATTAATTTTATTAAGTTGCAACAATAATCAAAAGCAAAGGTTAGTTAATGATTTCAAAATTGGAATATTAGTTTGATGTTTAAGTGGTTAGTGGAATTTCAAATAATGTTTGATTTGGGAATTTTGGAAACAAACAAATTTTATCTAATAAGTTCAAGCAATTTGCAAACATTATTGAATTTAAATTTGCTTGCCAAATTTTAATATGTAAACTCATATTGAAATATGATAAATAAGATTGATTTGCTTTGAATTTTTGAATTTGCCATTAGGGTTTTTAATAACAGGGAAAAAATTTATTTAGTAGGCAATTTGAAATAAATTCAACTTCAACTTATTGAAAACAATTTGAGTTGCAACTTTCAATTGAAATTTTTAGACAGGTGTGAAGGTTTAAATTTTTTTTGAATTTTCAGTTGTGATGCAAACATGGTGCAATGCAATATGATGCATGTGATGCAAGCAAAAAAGAAAACAAACAATTCTCTATTAGGGTAACACCCCAGGTGTTACAAGGAGGACCCTGAAGAACGCGTCTTCGAGGAGGGCTACTTCGACGGGGCGCTGCATCACGCCACGGGCTCTGAGGACGACTCCGTGCCGCACGTCTCGCGTCCCTCTGCGGTAGCTGACGACGTCGTCTTGGCTGCCTCCGCGGTCCACGACAGTGACTCTTTGCCTCCTTCTGTGAGTGCAAATGATGCTCACTCGGACGAGGACGACGAGGTAGACGTCGAGTCTGGCGACTCCTCTGATTCTGGTCTTGACCCCGCATCGCGTCCCACGTGCCTTAGTGTCTACATGCCATTTGTCCCACGTGAACACTTCGAAAATTTGTCCTACGCCTATGTTGAGCCTCCTGCCATGTCACCGGTGCCTTTTGTCCGCCGGTCTCTCCAAGAGCACGCGCAGAACCCTTCCGTTGCCATCATCTCTTCCTCCCATGGAGCGGGCCTTGTCGTCTTCGCCAACCCTCTTGAGCGCGAGGTCGCCATTGACAACAGTCCCTTGCTTGGCGAGTTCCACAACATGAGCCTTCGTCGTCACGATGATACTGACAATAGGTTCATCTTCGCCCACTCCGAAATTGCTGCTCTTTCCATTGATGATTTCCCTATGGAAGACTGGTTCCCTCAGCATATTTTCACTCCGCTGGCCCCTTCGCTAACCCGGCTGAGATCGACCAGTGTGCTTGGCAGGCTTTGATTACTCAGCCGTGCTACTCACTGTGAAAACCAGAGGCATTGCCGACATCCCCCACTCCTTGGCCGTCATGGGCTTCACCGGGATTGGCACCATCTCCCCTGTCAACATCATCTACTCTCTTCCTCTCCCCGAAGCTGGCCTCGGACAGCCTCCTTCTCCCTTTGCTTCCGACGAGGGCTCCAATGCCTCTGACGGAATCCTAGCTGACTTCCCGCAGCCCCCTCCGCACGGCGCGCCGCCGCCTGCTGCTGTTGCGACTTCAGGCGACGTTCATGATCGCCTTGTCAAGATTCCGGGCGGGTCCTTCATGTGGGGTGCCTTTCGCCCCTTTGTCAAGGCTGCTCCTATCCTTGGTCGCCCTGCCCATGTAGATGTCAAGGTCTTCCCTAGCTTCTTTGAGATCTCGGTCCGTGGCGAGCTTGGGGAGACTGGTTTCTACAGGGTTCATGTTGCGCCCGGATCCACGTGGCATGTTGGTCGTCAACTTCATGACCTGCTCAATCGGTTTCCTCAAAAGGGTGGCCACGGTTGGCCCTCTCTTGGCACCTATGCTTTCCATCGATGTTGTCGCTAGGGACGCCTCGGTGGCCGCTTCTCTTGCGGACTCTAACTCGAACTGCAACTCGGAGACTATCATTGGCCCTCCACCTCTCGGCTCTCCACTGCCTCCTCCTGCCCTTGTTGCGCCCTCGCCGCGGCGCAGCCCTAGGCTCAAACTGCTTGAACCTCCAGGACACATGACAATCCTCGACAAGGCCACTGCTCGTAAAAACAAACGCCTTGCCGGTTTCGGTTCTTCCACCCGTGCCAAGCAGCGCTCTTTGCCTTCCGAGGACCTGCTTCACCTTGCCTCCTAGGCATCCACTCCGCTGGCTCGCACCGATGTGATCCAACTGGCTGCTCACTGTGATGTCTCTGCTTCGCAGATTGAAGAGGCGCTGCTCTCCGCTTAGATGTTATTGTCGCTCCTAAAGCTACTGGGTCGGACGCTCCTCCTTATTTATGTTTCTACGGATGGTTTTGTGCTGCTGGCTGCGTCTAGGAAATTCCATCATGTATCCGTCAGTGTTTTGTTTTGCCACTCATTTACCTTTAGCTTTTCAAGCTTGTACGGTGTCTGTACTGTCTTCTAATGAATCGTATTTTCTTTTTTGGGTCATGGAACGTACGTGGTCTTGGCGATGATGCTAAATGTGTGGATGTTAAAGCCGCACTATCCATCTCCCCTCCAGATATTATTTGTCTTCAAGAATCAAAACTGCAGTCAATCAACCTTTTTAAAGCCAGTTCTTTCCTTCCGAGTTCCGCTAGATCTTTTCATTTTCTTCCGTCTTTAGGGGCTGTCGGGGGTTTGGTTACGGATTGGAATGATCAACTGTTCTCCTGCTCCTCTGTCACGTACCGTACATTCTCAATCACGTCTGTGTTCGTTTCAAAAATTTCGGATCACAGCTTTTCGGTTACAAATGTGTATGGCCCTTGTGTTGCGGCCCGTAAAATTGAATTCCTTGATGAAATTATCGACATTGGCACAACGATTAGTGGGCCGTGGCTCTTGTTAGGGGACTTCAACCAAATCCTCTCTCCCTCTGATCGATCTAATGATAACTATAACGCCTCTGAAGCCGCTCGTTTTAAACAGTGCATTGACCTGCTGCAGCTACATGAAATACCACTACTTGATCGCTTGTTTACCTGGTCCAACAACCAAGCGATTCCCACCCTTTGTCGTCTCGACAGGGCATTCGTTTCCACTGAATGGAACTTCGCCTTCCCTAACTCCACCCTTTCTTCTCGAACAAGGTCCGTTTCAGATCATGTCCCTATTGTCCTCGCGGCCTCATCCAACATCCCTCGACCGGCTATTTTTCGCTTAAATAACTACATCTTATCAAACCAGACTTTCAGCTCAATCATAGACCGTAACTGGAACAGCCTTAATGCTTCCCACAATCATCTTGGCCTCGCGGGCGCACTCTCTCTTAGGTTAAAAAGAATTCGGGCCGCTGCCAAGGTTTGGAACAAGCTAGCGCGCGCCCCCTAGTCACCGCAAAAAACTGCGATACCGTTATTGCTTTTTTGGACAAAATTGAAGAGTTGCGCCCTCTCTCGTAGCTCGAATTCCATACCCGCATCCTGGTAAAAGACTCCCTTCACAAACTCAACTCCGCTAGGGCCGCATATTGGCGACAACGGGCCAAGATCAGACAGTTCGTTCTCGGCGATGAAAACTCTGCCTTCTTTCACCTAAGCGCAACGGTTAGGTTGCAAAAAAATCAAATTCGTCTCCTCTCCATGCAGGGTATCACTGTCACATCGCACGACGGCATGCACGCGGTTCACCATGATTTTTTTAAAAACCTTTTAGGTGTTTCGAATCCGAACACCTTCTCCTTCGACTTAGAAAATCTACTAGCTAGCTCTCATATTTCTAATTCCCAATCGACCTCCCTCGTCGCTCCTCTCTCGTTTAAGGAGGTCCACGACGCCATTTGGGCTATGGACTGTAACTCTAGCCCTGGGCCGGACGGGTTCGGCCCGGCGTTCTATAAAAATAAATGGAACCTTATTAAAAATGACCCCGTTCAGACTATCAACAGCATCCTTTTCTCTCAAGCGGATCTACGACGGATCAATAAGTCCTACATTGTCCTAATTCCTAAAACTCCAGGCGTTACCAGCCGGATCAGTTCAGACCGATTTCCCTTCAAAATTGTTGTGTTAAAATTGCCTCCAAATGCCTGTCCATACGCTTGCAACCGCTTATCCCTGAACTAATTAGCGAGGACCAAACTGGTTTTATTAAAGGTCTTTTGGTTTCGGAAAATTTCATTTACGCGGCGGATATTGTTCAGTCTTGCCACAAAAGGAAGGCCCCTGCGCTCGTTCTTAAGTTAGATTTCCAGAAGGCTTTCGATTCCATTAGTTGGGACGCCCTTGATCGCATTCTTATAGCCTTTGGTTTCCCTCAGTTCTACTAAATGGCACTCCAGGTAGATGGATCCATTGTCGTCTTGGGCTTAGTCAAGGCGACCCCCCTGTCCCCTTATCTCTTTAATTTTGTCGCCGACATACTACGCTTATTGATCCACAAGGCGTCCGAAGATGGGCTGCTCCTTCATCCTCTTGTCGATCACTTGCCCTGTCCCGTTCTTCAGTACGCAGACGACACAATTATCATTCTAAAAGCAACCCCCGACTCTATAGTTAACCTAAAACAAGTTCTAAATGCTTTCTCGGAATGCTCGGGCCTTCAGATTAACTTCCACAAGAGCGCTTTCGCCCCTATTCATGTTTCACCGAGCCTTGCTTCATCATTGGCTAATGCCTTCGTGTGTCCTGTCGCATCTTTCCCTCAATCCTACCTTGGACTTCCCCTGTCCACCCACAAACTAAGGTTGAACGCTTTCACCCCCTACCTTGAAAATTTTGGTCGACGGCTTCCATGGTGGATTGGAAAATTGTTACCTATCAGTGCAAGGGCTATCCTTGTAAAGGCTTCACTTCGCTCTATGGCTTCACACCTACTCTCCTCCTTGCTTGTGCATGTGGGTACAATCAAGGAATTCGACAAGATCTGTCGTGCTTTCTGCTGGGCAGGCGACGACCACGTTAACGGCGGTCAATGTAAGGTCGCTTGGGACGAAGTGTGTGCCCCTATTTCAAAAGGGGGGTTGGGGTTTCGTTGCCTAAAAACTCATAAAGCTGCTCTTCTCATGAAATTCCTAACCAAACTTCACTCGACCTCATCTCTACCTTGGGAAATTTGGTTCCGGTCATCTTATGGTTGGTCGGACAATAAAAACCTAGGTGAATCTTCTCGCTACGATTCCATCATCTGGAAGGACCTTCTTTGTTGCCTCTCTGACTTCTGGGCTAACACGACAGTTTCCATCGGCTCTGGCACGTATACCTCCTTTTGGCTAGATACTTGGTTCCAAAATCAGTCTCTCGCCTTACGTTTCCCTGCCTTGTACTCTCATTCGACTAAACCACACTCTTCGGTTGCTTATGTATGTTCATCCTACCCCCTTAGCTCTAGCTCTTCAACCGCGTCTCTCTCATGCCTCCACCGACGAGCTCGCCTTGTTGTTGCCTCTTTTAGAAAATGTTAGTCTTGATTTGAGCGCTCCAGACGTTAGAGTTTCGAAACTTGACAGCAAAACTCTAACCACTAAATCAGCATATTCGGCAGCTTTTGAACATTTGCAGGATGTCCACTTTGCAACTCTGACTTGGAAGAATTCCGCGACAAACCGCTGCCGCTTGTTCCTTTGGCTCGCGGATCGAGGAAGGATTTTCACGAACTTGCGACGCTTTCGGAGAGGGATGACGGACTCTGATTCTTGTCCTTTCTGCTCTGTTGATGAATCTACTCACCACCTTCTTCTTCACTGTCCTTCTATTCAATTATTCTGGACTTCGGTACCTGCCATCCACTCCGATGTGATTGCGTGCACTAGGGTGCGGGATCTTTGAAAGTGCATTCTCGATATCTCGCTGTTTTGTGTGTTTGTTAACAACATAAAGATGCTACTAACCGTACGTGCTGATTTGTCAAAGGAATTGGTCTTAATTCAGCACGTATACGGTGTCAAAGAAATGGTGAAGAAATCGAAGATCAAATAGATTTTTCATGGCCAAAAACAGAGCTTCAAAGGGAAGCCCAGAAAATTTCGGGCCAATCCGGGCTCCGGAATACATCCGGAATAATCCGGTCACTATGGGAAAAGGCTCTGTTGCAATCCGAAATATTCCGGAAGATTCCGGCAGCCGGAATTTTCCGGGGTCATTCCGGCCTCAACGGGATTTTGTTGTGTTGACATCCGGAATATTCCGGGGTCCATTCCGTCCACAACGGGTTTATGCTCTCTTGGCATCCGGATTGCTCCGGATTATTCCGGGGGTCCGGAATATTCCGGACCATTCCGGGCTGGTCGAAATCTGGCTGAAAAACGGCTAGTTTTGCTGGAGGCTATAAATAGAGCCTCACTTCTCTCTCCAAGGGTTAGCTCTCCCCAGCATTGAAGACACCATTAATGGAGCTCACCCACTAGCAAGATCTCCCTCCTCCTCCACCCAAACTCGTTGATTCTTTGAGGATTGAAGGAGGACCACCGGATCTACATCTTCACCAACCGGATTTCCATTTCCCTCTCATTTGCTTGAGAGATCTTTGCTTAGGGTTTCCTCTTGTGGAGAACCTAAGCTTCTTGTTCTAGTGGTGATTCAAGAAGAGTTGGGAGCCCCCAATTAAGTTGTGGGTGTGTGCCCCAAGTGTTTGTAAAGGATTCGATCCCCGCCTCAAAGGGGTTCAATAGTGAGAGGTGAACTAGGCCTTTGTGGCGCAAGTTCATCGGAGAATAGGGTGAGGCCTTTGTGGCGTTGAGTAGGCCTTTGTGGCGAGCTCACACCCCTCCAACGAGACGCACTCCCCTAAAAAGGAGGAACTCGGAAATACATCGTGTCTCTGTGTGCTTCCATCGGTTACCTCGTTCCTCCCTCATTACTTACTCGCACTCGTAGCTTTATTGTAGTTCTTGTTGTTTTAATTGTTGTCCTAGTTGCATTAGTTGCTTGCATTGTCATATAGGTAAATTCACCATTAGTTGCACAATCTAGAGAATTTACCTTCTTGTCAAGCCTAAACTTTAAGAAAAATTAAAATTGGTCGTAGCACCTATTCACCCCCCCTCTAGGTGCCCATACTTTACTTTCAATTGGTATCAGAGCCTCGGCTCTTCTATCGGGCTTAACCGCCTAAGAGTTTAAGTATGGGAGATGATTTGGTCGACGCTCCGTCCGTTAACAATGTGACCATGGATGATCTCAATGCTTTGAGAAATTCATTGACCTCATCCATAGACACAAAATTTGATGAGTTGCGTCAACTCATGGCTCAACTCCTCAAAGGCAAAACACCGGAGGTTGTCGAATCATCCCTTCCGGAAGAACCGGAGGGTGCCAAGAATGGGGTTGATGGTGATCCACGTAAAATTGCTTCCGCCGAACAATCCGCTAAGAAAGGTGCGGGTGGAGAGGAAGGATATCATGCCGTTGAAGGCCGATACTCTCCCGATCCCCCCGTCCCTCATCCTCATATAATCCCTAGAGGAGATCCACCTAAAATTGATGCTTATTCTTTTCGTGAATGGCAATACTACATGGAGACTCACTTAAACTCTTCTTGTATAGATCTTTGGAGGATCACTCGTGACGGATACAAGCCATTTGATCCCAAGAATCTCACAAGAAGAGAAGCCGTAGATTGCCAACTCAACTACACCGCCTTGTCCATCCTTCAACAAGCCGTGGGCCCCAGCCACATGCCGCATCTTCAACACTTCTCCACCGCCAAAGAAACATGGGATGCACTTGTCATCATGTTTGTTGGGAATTAGAGCATGCAAAGGAATCGATATGATGCCTTGACCAATGAGGCCGAAGGGTTCTTCATGCGTGATGGAGAAGATCATGTTGACATGTATCGAAGACTCAAAACTCTTGCCACCGCCTTCTCTAGTGCGGGTGCCACATATATTGATGATGCTTGGATCAAGAGAAAGTACATGATTGCCGTGATGCCATTTGAGGGCACGGACTTGAAGAGCATTCAAGGAAGACATGATTTCTCCTCAATGACATCAACTCAAGTAATGCAAGAGTTGTGCTCCTACAAAGTGCAAACCAAGAATGCGCTTGACAACCATGCTAGGGCCATTGGAATGCATCAAGGAGCATCCATTGCTTTAAAGGCCAAGGTTTTGTCAAGAGAGGTTGAGAATGACAAAGATGGAGATGAGGCATTGCCTCCTTTGAAGGAACAAGACTATGATCCCGTTCTAAAGGATCTCATTGCTCTCACCGTGCAAAAGTTTTGGAGCAATCCGCCCAAGGGCAAGAAGTTTGTTGAAGAAAAGACAAAGTCTCGCTATGGAAATGATGGAGCTCAAAAAGTGAGGTCTTGCTTCAATTGTCAAGATAAGCATCACTTCATTGCGGAGTGCCCGTATGAAAATAGAGAGCTCCATAGTGGCAAGCTCATTCGCAAGGACAAGTCCAAGGTTGAGTACAAGAAACCTCATTTCAAGAAGAAGCCGTTCAACAAGAAGTCTCCCACCAAGTTTGTTCTCTTGACTCAAGAGGAGTATGATACCGGGAGTGATGAAGAAGAAGAAACCACAAGTGAAGTGGCCGCTCTAGCTATTGCCACTACTCCATCATCTTCATCCCTCTTCGCATCCCCCAATGACGATCTCCCTCAACATAATGCCAAGTGCTTCATGGCTAAGGCCACAGAGGTATCTCTTTCCCTCAACTCTAAGACCCCTAGTGAACTAGAACATCTTGCTAGTCTTAGAGAAGAAGAAGAAAGGATCTCCTTGGACCACTTTATGTCTAACATGCAAGGGGAGACCAAGAAGTACGTTGAGTATCTCATGAGGCAATTGGGAGAGGCCCAAGATGCTCTTGAGAAGAAAGGTGAGGTTGAGAGAAGGGATGCGGATGCAATCGCATCTCTCTCTATGACTCCTGAGGAAGAGCATGATGGTAGAGTTTCTCTAGAGGATGAACTTGAATCAATTGAATTAACTCATAATGAACTTGTCTCAAACATCACTAAGGAACATGATCTTGCTATTGCTAAATATAAAAAGGCTAAAAAGGATAAGTTCGAGTTTGGGGTTGGTCATGGTAAACTAACCGAGGAGTTTGAAAAGCTAACCGAGGCTCACAAAGATTTGGAAAGCCAACACTCATCCCTCAAAGAGTTGCATGAACAACTTTAAACTCAACTTAATCAAATTAACAATGCTAGCGCCTCTACTTCTTCTTGTGATCATGCAAATATTATTGAGTAAAATGCTAGGTTGAAGAATGAGCTAGCAAGACTCAAGGGTAAAGACCCACAAGTTGTGACATTTGTGACCCCTTCCCCACAAATGGTTGCACCTAACTCTAACGCGGTCATTGCTAGACCACAATTGAGTGCACCAAGGCAACAAGTGGGCAAGCAAGGTCTAGGCTATGTAGCCAAGAAGAAGAACAGGAAGAAGAAGAGCAAGAAGAAGACCAACAATGGTGCTTCGAGTGGTGTTGCCATTAGGGATAACACTACTCCTAGCACACCCGCTCAAGCTAACAACATTGCCTCGAGTAGTAGTGTCATGAGGGACAACACTACTCGTAGCACATCCGCGGGAACTAACAACCCACACCATTTCTTATATGTTGATTATTATGGTGTTGTGCAAGCTAAATATGTTGGTCCTATTGAGGGTTTCGTTGACTATACCATTTGGGTTCCAAAGACCCTTGTTGCTAATATAAAGGGACCCATCTTGGGTCCTAACTCTAGTCAATGATCTCTTGCAGGGCTATGCTTCCGGTGGGACTAAATGGATTCTCGATAGTGGATGCACTAATCATATGACCGGAAGCAAAGAACTAGTGACGGAGTTGCGACCAAATGACATCCAAGCAACCGTCACCTATGGAGACTCGTCCAAGTCTAAGGTATCCGGGTTCGGCAAGGTTGTGGTGGCTCCCGATATAACTATTGTGAACGTCATGCTTGTCGAATCCCTTGGTTACAATTTACTTTCTGTCCGCTCTCTTGGAAAGATGGGTTTTTCCATCTTTTTCGATGGTGATATTGTGATCCTTTTGATGAGCAAGACTCTTGACGTTGCTCACGTGGGACATGTTGAAAATGAGTTGTTTGTGGTGGACTTTTCGAAGTCAACCAACTCTCAAGCAATGTGTATTTTCGGGAAGGCGGACTTGGGATGGTTGTGGCACCGCCGCCTATCCCATGTCAACATGAGAACTTTGCAAAGTCTTCACAAAGGTGGCCTTATTGTTGGACTAAAAGAAAATGTTTCCTTTGCAAAGGATCGCGTTTGTAGGTCGTGTGTTGAAGGGAAGATGCATGACATCGTGCACAAGGCCAAGACTATTATCTCATCAAAGAGGATCTTGGAGCTTCTCCATGTTGATCTCTTTGGTGCCGTGCCCGAGGCAAGTCTTGGCAGCAAGAAGTATTGCTTGGTGATTGTCGATGATTATTCAAGATACACTTGGGTTTATTTTCTCAAGTGCAAGAGTGAAACTCAACAAACCATCATCGACTTCTCCAACGAAGTGCAACGTCAACACAATGTGCAACTTATGGCTATTAGGAGTGATAATGGCTCGGAGTTCAAGAACTATACATTGAATGAATTTCTTAGTGAAGAAGGCATTCGTCATCAATACTCCGCCACTTACACTCCTCAACAAAATGGTGTTGCCGAAAGGAAGAATCGCACTCTCTTGGATATGGCAAGGACCATGTTGGCGGAGTACTCTTCTCCCCAATATTTATGGGCCGAGGCCATATCCACCGCATGCCACTCCTCCAACCGCCTCTACATCCGCAAAGGCTTGGACAAGACCCCATATGAGATCCTCACCGGCAACAAGCCCAATGTCTCCTACTTCCGTGTATTCGGTTGTAAGTGCTTCTATTTGATCAAGGGTATTAGGTTGTCGAAATTTCAATCCAAAACTATTGAGGGTATCTTTGTTGGTTACGGTGTCGAATCCCACACTTATAGAGTCTATGACAAAGCCTCACGGATTGTCATAGAATCTTGTAGTGTGGGTTTCGAGGAAAATGACGGCTCCCAAGTGGCGCAATTCCATGTTTCTAATGTAGATGTTGAAATGCCTCAAGAAGCCATAGGAAGGATGGGTGTGGGATTTTTCCGCCCCATCGAGGGACACCTTATGGCGACTCGAGAAGGACTATGCTCTACTCAAGTGGAGCCCTCCTCTACAATAGAAGATCAAGCCAAGGAGCCAACTGTTACACCTAACCAAGAACATGTTCAAGACCCTCCTCTCATTGATCAAGTGACTCCGCAAGTCGTACCCACTCCTCTCACTAATGCGAGTCAAGATCAAGGCCAAGATCAACCATCTTCTTCATCCTCTCCACAAGTTGAAGTTAGTGTTGAAGATGTTGTTGATGATGATGATGATCAAGGCCAAGTTGGTCAAGATGGGGACCCAAATGATCAAGATGATCAAGTGATTCCTCCTCGAAATAATGAGGAGATCGAAGCCCGTCGCATCAAAAGGATAAGAAGAGCTTTGAAGCAAATTGATTCCCAAGACGACAAGGTCTTGGAGGATGTTCAAACTAGAAGATCTAAAAGAAGTCAATTGGCTCATTTTTGTGAGCATCAAGCTCATATCTCTATGGTGGAGCCTAAGAAAGTGTATGAAGCTCTTCAGGACTCCGATTGGGTTGAAGCTATGCATGATGAGCTCAACAACTTTGAGCGCAACAAAGTTTGGAGATTGGTTGAGAAGCCCAAGGATTGCCACAATGTTATTGGCACTAAGTGGATTTTAAAGAACAAGCAAGATGAGCATGGCATTGTCATTAGGAACAAGGCAAGATTGGTTGCTCAAGGTTACACCCAAGTTGAAGGCATCGACTTTGATGAAACCTACGCACCCGTGGCTCGCCTTGAGTCCATCCGTATCCTCCTTGCTTATGCATCCTCTCATAATTTCAAATTACAACAAATGGATGTGAAAAGTGCTTTCTTGAATGGTCCACTAAAAGAGGAGGTATATGTTAAGCAACCTCCGGGGTTCGAGAATCTCAACTTTCCTAACCACGTTTACAAACTTGACAAAGCTCTCTATGGTCTCAAACAAGCACCTCGTGCTTGGTATGAGCACCTTAGGGAGTTGTTAGATGATCGTGGTTTCGAAGTTGGGAAGATTGACCCCACTCTCTTCACCAAGAGAGTAAAGGGAGAGCTTTTCATATGCCAACTATATGTGGACGATATCATCTTTGGCTCAACTAACCAAGCTTTCAATAATGAGTTCTCTAAGCTTATGACTGACAGGTTCGAGATGTCTATGATGGGTGAGCTTAAATTCTTCCTTGGATTTGAGATCAAGCAATTGGCTCGTGGGACTTTCATTTCTCAAGCCAAGTATACCCAAGATATGATCAACAGGTTTAATTTCCAAGATGCTAAGATCAAGACATCTCCTATGCAAGTCAAGTGCCATCTATCTCGTAATCCAAAAGGGAGTAAGGATGTGGATCAAAAGCTTTATCGTTCTATGATTGCCTCTTTGCTCTATCTTTGTGCATCTAGGCCCGATATCGTTTTGAGTGTAGGTGTGTGTGCAAGGTATCAAGCGGCTCCTAAGGATTGCCATTTAATGGCGGTCCATAGGATCTTTCGTTATTTGGTTCATACCCCAAGATTTGGTTTGTGGTACCCAAAGGGGGCACAATTTTCTCTCAATGGATATACGGATTTCGATTGGGCGGGTGATCAATATGATAGGAAGTCTACCTCCGGGGCTTGCCAATTTCTTGGTAGGTCCCTAGTGAGTTGGTCTTCCAAGAAGCAAAATTGCATATCCCTCTCCACCGCCGAAGCCGAGTATGTTGCCGCCGCAAGTGCATGCACTCAATTGTTATGGATGAGGCAAACTCTCAAGGAGTATGGAGTTCATTTGGATAAGGTGCCTCTTTTGTGTGACAATGAAAGTGCCATCAAAATTGCATACAATCCGGTGCAACATACAAGGACCAAACACATTGAGATCCGCCACCACTTCATCCGTGACCATGTGGCAAGAGGAGACATTGCACTATCTTATGTGCCCACAAGGACAATCTTGCGGATATTTTCACGAAGCCACTTGACGATGCAAGATTCTTGTTCTTGAGGAATGAACTAAATGTGATTAATTCTAGGAGTTTGACTTGAAGATCTTGCACACACCCCTATAGATGAAACATGTTTGAGCTTAGGTGTAGGCATGGACAGTGTTATCCTAACACATTGGGTTCTCCCTCCCCCCATAATGCCCATAGCAAAAATTTCATTGTTATCTCTCTATTTCTAATGTTGAATTGTGAGCTTCAATGTTGAGTATTGGCAATGCCCCCAAGATATATCTTCGCGGTTGCATACCATGAACTATTAAATGGTGGCTTAGGCCACCAACCTCTTCCCACGTGAAGAGTTGGTTCTTAGTTGGATATCTTGTGGTTATTGTGTTTTTCCTTCCGAATACTACTTCTCGTTGCTATTTCGATCTTATTTGTTTTTCCCCGAGAAGTAAGACTAGGAAACCTAACCCCTTGTGTTTTTCTCTATTTGTCCTCTCTCGTGTTCATCTATGCATATGCCGTACTCCACACATCAACACTTCGTTCCTAGCCTTTCAAAACTCGCCCTCCGGAATTTTTGGAGCTGTTTGCTGCTTCTGCCGGAATTTTCCGGCCATCCTGATTTTTCCGGACCATTCCGGAACTCCGGAATTCTCCGGAATATTCCGTACCTCCGGAAATTTCCGGACCATTCCGGACGGGCAGTTTTCCTCTATAAATACCCCCGCACGCACGGGTGGACGGTTTTCCTCCACTTCTTTCTCTCCTCCCGTTCCCTAGCCGCCTTTGTTCGTCGATTTCGTCCCCGTTGCCCCTAGGGAGGATTGTTGGATCTCTCCTTTGGACAAGGACTTCCCCATGGACGGTATGTTGTTTGGCATCTATTATTTCTCGTTTTGATTGGTTGATTTTGGCTCTAGATGCAATCTCAACTAGGGTTTGATCTAGTTCCAAGTTCTATCAATGTGTTCATCTTGCCAATCACTACCTAGATGCCATGTTATCATTGATCTAGTCTAACCACTCAACAAATCTAGACTTAGATCCAAATCACAGATTGTGACCATCCCACAACTTCCAGCATGTAGATCTACTTTAGGTTCATCTTTTTGGTATCCCTTGATGTTTGGTTTAGTTGTTGAGTCAAAAATTCGAAGTTTTGGGCAGTTCCTCAAACCAAATCGAGGAGTCCGGAATTTTCCGGAAAATTCCGGACCATTCCGGCCCAGCCGGAATAATCCGGACCATTCCGGAATTTTCCGGATGCTGCCAGAAATTCGAGTTTTTGCACTAAACCAAACCTTTCGGAGTTCCTTTGACCCGTATGGCATATGCACTTATCTTTGCTACTCCTGTGTCCTCTATTCTCAGGTCCTGGAGCTCGTACTGGTCAGAAAAGGAAGCAAACCATTTCGAGGGGTGCTCGTCCTGTCAGGGGTCGCTCTTTCGCTTCTCGTGGGGCATCTCGTGATGATGATAACACTGAGAGGGTTCCTGATATTGATCTGAAAGAGTGCTCTATTCCTCAGTGGAAGTTCATCAAGCGGA
The DNA here is from genome assembly GCA_028641055.1 of Alopecurus myosuroides. Taxonomy (NCBI): domain Eukaryota; kingdom Viridiplantae; phylum Streptophyta; class Magnoliopsida; order Poales; family Poaceae; genus Alopecurus; species Alopecurus myosuroides. The sequence continues at coordinate 195,155,523 of CM054062.1, forward strand.
AGAACCCGTACCGTTTTCCTGATTCCACCTGTGAGGATCCTCGGTTCTGGACAAATCTGCAGTTCAAGTGTTGGAACGAGTTCTATTCTACCCAGCAGCCTCTTACTTGTGTGCAAGCTCAGGTTAACATGGACGTCTACAACAGGTACAAGAACTCATAGCTCCGCCATGTGCATGCCTGTCTGGAGAAGCTTGGATTGATTCCTCTGTTTGACAACACAGAGAGTGAGTATTGCCCTGAGTTGATTGGTCAGTTCTATTGCACTCTCCACGCCACGGGTGATGCCCGGCGCTCCATGACTTGGATGTGTGGGGAGGAGAAGATCACCAGTAACTTGTCTGAGTTTGCTGAGGCCTTGGGTTACACCTGGACTGCCACCTATGCTGATCATGGCTACAAGATTCATGAAGCCCCAGAGTATGACATCTCGAGTCTGGACTTTTGCTATACTCCCAATGTCAAAGGCAAGACTAAGCCTTTCAACTCCAACATGTACCCCTACTACAACTTGATTTCCAAGATCTTCCGTGCCTCCATTGTGATCAAGGCCGGTGATTTCTCCGCTATGAGGGCCTTCATGGTGAACCTCATGTTCCTCACTAGGCCTAAGAACCAAAGGATGATTGATGTGATGGACTTCATCTACCGGGAGATTTGCCTAGGGGTCATGGAGAAGAGGAAGCCCGCCTATGGCCCACTCATTCAGAAGTTCATAAATGCCAAGGTGGGGATTGAGGTCATGGAAAACTATGAGGTGGTCAAGTGCAAGAAGATGGCTCCTCGGTTGATCAATGGTGATGAGATTCCGGAGTTTGCTAAGGGCAAGTCCAAGTCCCCCTCGGCCACTCCTTCTGCTTCCTCCAGTGGCATTCCTGAGCGTCCCTCTAGTGGAATTGCAAAATTCTTCAAGTCTATGTTCAACATGTGCAAGGACACTAGGGCCATTGCCCATGAGGCTCGTGAGTTGGCCAAGGAGTCTAGGCGTATTCAGAACGCCGACCGCATGGCTGCTAGTTTTGAAGTGCCTGCCGATCCTCCCTCTCTTGCAGCTGCTGATCTTGTCCCCATTGAGATGCCCGAGATCCATGATGATGACTTCTACTTCGGGGTTCCTCCATCGGATGTTGATGAGGAGGAGTATTCCAATGATGAAGACGAATTTGATGTTGCTGGGCTTGGAGGACGTGATGTTGAAGAAGAGGAAGAAGGAGATGATGAGGAAGGCAATGGAGAAGATGATAACATGGAGTGATCTCTTGGGGCGCTAGTGGACTCTTTGTCCCTTTTTGGCGTCTTGATGCCAAAGGGGGAGAAGGAGTCCCCATATTAGGATTCCACGGGCTTTGCAAGGGTTGGGGCACAAGTCTTTTGCCTTTTGATTTCGATCTTATAGGCTTGTGCTTCGGTATCTTTATTTCGTTTCCTTCGTTTTAAAACTTCGTACTATGTGTGTGGAACCTCGTGACGTATTCGTGTCACCCATCCCGTGGTTATGTTACTATTAACATGCGTTCTATTATTGTCTATCTTTATCTATGCATGTTATGTGAACTTGTTTAGACGGCTTGGTGTTTAAAACATAGGGGGAGCAAAGCCTATGAAGTGTGTGTCTCACGACACACATCGAGGAAGAACTCCGTCTATTTTTTAGACATCATTTCTTTAGTTCATTTTGCTCTATCCCCGTGAAATCTTTATGTTGTCATCAAACACCAAAAAGGGGGAGATTGAAAGTGCATTCTCGATATCTCGCTGTTTTGTGTGTTTGTTAACAACATAAAGATGCTACTAACCGTACGTGCTATTTTGTCAAAGGAATTGGTCTTAATTCAGCACGTATATGGTGTCAAAGAAATGGTGAAGAAATCGATGATCAAATGGATTTTTCATGGCAAAAAACAGAGCTTCAAAGGGAAGCCCGGAAAATTCCGGGCCAATCCGGGCTCCGGAATACATCCGGAATAATCCGGTCACTATGGGAAAAGGCTCTGTTGCAATCCGGAATATTCCGGAAGATTCCGGCAGCCAGAATTTTCCGGGGTCATTCCGGCCTCAACGGGATTTTGTTCTGTTGGCATCCGGAATATTCCGGGGGCCATTCCGGCCACAACGGGTTTATGCTCTGTTGGCATCCGGATTTCTCCGGATTATTCCGGGGGTCCGGAATATTCCGGACCATTCCGGGCTAGTCGAAATCTGGCTGAAAAATGGCTAGTTTTGCTGGAGGCTATAAATAGAGACTCACTTCTCTCTCCAAGGGTTAGCTCTCCCCAGCATTGAAGACACCATTAATGGATCTCACCCACTAGCAAGATCTCCCTCCTCCTCCACCCAAACTCATTGATTCTTTGAGGATTCAAGGAGGACCACCGGATCTACATCTTCACCAACCGGATTTCCATTTCCCTCTCATTTGCTTGAGAGATCTTTTCTTAGGGATTCTTCTTGTGGAGAACCTAAGCTTCTTGTTCTAGTGGTGATTCAAGAAGAGTTGGGAGCCCCCAATTAAGTTGTGGGTGTGTGCCCCAAGTGTTTGTAAAGGATTCGATCCCCGCCTCAAAGGGGTTCAATAGTGAGAGGTGAACTAGGCCTTTGTGGCGCAAGTTCATCGGAGAATAGGGTGAGGCCTTTGTGGCGTTGAGTAGGCCTTTGTGGCGAGCTCACACCCCTCCAACGAGACGTACTCCCCTAAAAAGGAGGAACTCGGAAATACATCGTGTCTCCGTGTGCTTCCATCGGTTACCTCGTTCCTCCCTCATTACTTACTCGCACTCGTAGCTTTATTGTAGTTCTTGTTGTTTTAATTGTTGTCCTAGTTGCATTAGTTGCTTGCATTGTCATATAGGTAAATTCACCATTAGTTGCACAATCTAGAGAATTTACCTTCTTGTCAAGCCTAAACTTTAAGAAAAATTAAAATTGGTCGTAGCACCTATTCACCCTCCCCTCTAGGTGCCCATACTTTACTTTCAATCTTTGGGAGGGTACCCCTACCTGCAAGGTCAGATCTTCTGTTATCATCTGTGCGCTTTGGAACATTTGGAAACGGCGCAATGCAATAGTTTTCAGACAGGAAGTGGAACCCTTGAAGCTCGTCTTTCGCAGACGTGCCGAAGACTTGCTACTATGGACTCAACGTTATCTTAATCCGGCTCACAAGCTGCTTCTTAAAGATTGGTTAGTTAAGAAACCACCGGAGTTTGAGAACCCCAACTTCCCTAACCATGTATACAAGCTTAATAAGGCGCTCTATGGACTTAAACAAGCACCACGTGCGTGGTATGAGCACCTTAGAGAACTGTTGAAAAACCGTGGGTTTGAAGTTGGGCAAATCGATCTGACCCTCTTTACCAAGAGGGTCAAAGGGGAGCTTTTCATATGAAAACTATATGGTTATTATATCATCTTTGACTCAACTAACCAAGCTTTCAATGATGAGTTTTCAAAGCTTATGACTCACAGGTTTGAGATGTCTATGATGGGAGAGCTTAAATTCTTACTTGGCTTCGAGATCAAGCAATTGGCTAGGGGAACCTTCATAGCTAAGTATACCCAAGATATGCTCAAGAGGTTCAACTTACAAGGTTCTAAAGAGAAGATCACTCCAATGGAAACAAAGTGTCATCTCAAGTGCAATCCGGATGGTAAAGATGTGAACTAAAAGTTGTATTGCCCTATGACTGGTTTTTTGATTTATCTTTGTGCATCTATACCCTATATTTTGTTGAGTGTAGGGGTATGTGCAAGGTATCAAGCTGCTCCTAAGGAAAGCCATATGACGGTGGTCCATAGGATCTTTCGATATTTGGTTCATACCTCAAGGTTTGGTTTGTGGTACCCAAAGGGGGCACAGTTTTCTCTCAGTAGGTACACAGACTCGGATTGGGCTGATAACCAAGATTATAGAAAATCGACTTTCGGGGCTTGCCAATTCCTTGGTAGGTACTTGGTGAGTTGGTCTTCTAAGAAGCAAAATTGCATATCTCTCTCTACCGTCGAAGCCGAGTATGTGGCAGCTGCTAGTGCTTGCACACAATTGTTATGGATGAGGAAAACTCTTAAGGAATATGATGTCCATTGTGACAAAGTGCCTCTTTTATGTGATAATGAAAGTACCATCAAGATTTCTTACAACCCGATGCAACATACAAGAACGAAGCATATTGAGATTTGTCATCGCTTCATTAGAGATCATGTTGCTCCTGGAGATATTGAGCTAGAATATGTGCCCACTAAGGATCAACTTGCTGACATATTCACGAAGCCCCTTGCTGATACAAGATTTATGTTCTTGAGGAATGAGCTAAATATCATAGATTCAAGGATCTTGACTTGAGTATCTTGCATACACACCTATAGTTGACTATGTGTTTTGGTTTAGGAGTAGGCATGGACATAGGGGGAGTGTTTGCCCTAATACATTGGACTCTCCCTCCCCCAATTATGCCCAAAGTAAAAAAAAATCATTGTTATCTCTATTTTCAATTGATGAATTGTGAGCTAAAATGTTGAGAATTGGCCATGCACCCAAGATACATCTTCGTGGCGACATACCATACTCTCATGGTGGCCTAGGCCACCAACCTCTATTTTTTTGAAGAGTTGGTTCTTGTTTGGATCTTATTTGGATTTCATTGCATATCTTCTTGTGTTTGTGGTTTTATCAAAAACACACTCATTCTTGGTTTTTATTTGATTGCATCTTGCAAGTTTTGGGTGTGAAGTACCATTCCAGTTTGTGTTCTAATCCCAAGCCAAAAATTCTCCTGAAAACATTGCTCATCTAGCCACATGCATGTCCTATTCATAATCTGCAATTCCTGAAGAATAGGGGTCGGAGACTCCGGTGTGTACACCGGAGATTCCGGTCTGACGGAAGTCTCCGTCCTAAAACAAGGAAACTCCGGTACGCCGGAGATTCCGGGGTTAGGCCGTAGACTCCGGTCTGGGCGGTTCGAGCAGAGTAAAAGGGGGGATCAGGGTGGGGAGTTGCATCACAATCCTCTTCCACCCCTGTCCCCCAAACACTCCTGCGCCGCCGCCCTCCTCGGGACTACGTTCTGGCCGTCAATCTCCGTCGCCGGACTCCGCCATCGCCGGCAACCTTCCCCCCTCCATCGTAGGAGCTTTTCCTCCCCGATTTGGAGTCCACCATGAAGGACAAGGGTACCATACTCTCTCTCTCTCTCTCTCTCTCAAGGTATTGACCTAGGTAGTTTTTGGTATGTTCATTTCCTAGTCTTTCATGGTAGAAATCATCCTAGGCGAAAATGTGTACTCTAGAAGTCATCTAGGAAAACTTGGTAGCAAGGCTTGCTCTTCAATCGAAGTTTCCTGTCCCAGGACGGAGACTTCGGTGCAGATCCAACTTTCCTGCCCAGTTTTCCTTGATGGTTTTTTACTTTGGCTTCCTGGACATGCATGCTTACCCCTCTGCTATCCTATTCACAGGTGGTAAGCAAACCAAGGCCTCCTCCTCCAACCGCAATATTGAGCCAAGAAATTATCGTCTGTATCATGGTCATTCTTGCAACTATGTGGTTAACGATCCAGAGACAGGTGATCTAAAGCAGAGAAGAGATCTCAATAAAGAATGTGAGAGGGAAGAAGCTCAAGCTGAGTTTCAGAGGCAGGATCTTGCTAAAAAGGCTCGTTTTGACCGCATTGCCACTTTGACACATATGAGAAAGAGTGATTTCACGGCTATGAGGATGCAGCCTTTCTTCACCATGGCAGACACTTCTTAGAATCCCAACTATTGGAGGAAGGAACAAGAGTTGATACATTCTGAGATCTATGACTCTCTGAGTCATCCAGTTTGTCTCTAAAAGGTTCTCAACTTAGATGCATTGGGCATCAAGGACTATTTCAGGGAGGCAGTTTGGGTAGTGAGGAAGCTTGGTATTGAGAAGCTCATTGGCATCCAATATGACTTCAACATTCTAGTTGTCCAACAGTTCTTTGCCAGAGTCACTTTTGGCGAAGATGAGGATATCACCTTGACATGGATGAATGGGCGCATCAAGTGCGACTTTATGAGATTCTAGGCTATCCTTTGCATGGTGATGCTCGCGGGAAAAGGATGCATGTGCATGGTGTTGCCTACAACAAGAACAAGTTGCCTCCTCTGTATGACAATCTGACAAGTGTTGGAACCAAAAAAAAATCCCAAGAAAGTCTACAATGTTCTCCTTCGCATGTTCAGGTGCAACATTGCTCGTCAAGCTGACAATGTGGATGCTATCCGTGGTGGACTTGTAAACCTTCTGCATTATGCTTTCAAGTGCCACCGTGCCGGAGAAGACTGTGAGGGTTACAAGATGGATTTCATGGACTTTATCAAGTAAGAGATTCATCACACCATGACTGAGAAGGATAAGGTGTTTTTCTATGCTCCCTATGTGATGATGCTCATTCTTGACAGGGTCCTGGACTTGCCACTAAAACAAAGCACAAGGTTGGCTCTCTTCAGGTTCATGACCCACAACATGCAGCTTTTCAGGATAGTGAGGAGGATGAGGGCCTTTCTATGTTTGAGGTTGAGGCTCCGAGGTTTAGGAGGAAGAATGTTGATCCTCCATCTCGCCTTCGAGGGAAGGAAATGATGCAAACTGAGGAGAAGAAGCTCACATGGTTCCATCGCAACATCCTTTGCATGACCATTGCGGTCCGTAAAGATAACCATGAGGCCTATAAGGAAAGGAGAGATGAATAAGATTCTCAAGAGTCTTCGAGACAATGCACGCATTGTGCGTACCCATCCCGCTGAGTCTATTGAGGAATCCCACACTGTGTCATACAATGAGTGGAACATCTCTTCTCTTCCTTGGGATGATTTCAGTGAGGTTACCTCTACAGCGTCCACTTCTTGCAACCTCGGCAAGGCTCCTATGACTGAAGAGGAATAAAATGAGGAAGAGTATCACTCTAAGGATGATGATGATGATGATCAGTAAGATGATGCTCATGAAGAGGAGTCTGATGAGGAGGATTTATCCCTTGGGTTACATGTAGCATCGCTCTTTTCCCTCTTTTTGGTGTCTCGATGCCAAAGGGGGATAAGTTGCTTTATTTAGGGATATATCTAAGGATTTGCATGGGTTTGCTCGGAGCACAAGCTTTTCGAACTTGATTTGCCTCTTATAAGCTAGTGCCTCCATTTATCTTTCATTTCGAACTTCTCGTGTTGAACTATGTGTTTGTGTGTGGTAAGACATACGTATGTGAGACTATCTATGTGGTATGTGATAATCCTTCCTTGTTTTACATGTCTTACCTTACTTGTGCAATTATGTTCGTTGAAATATTTGTTATTGCACTTTCTATGAGTTTGTGAAATATAGAGGGAGTGTTGATCCTTGTTGACGTGTTCCATTTTTGGTGCACACGTCAAGGGGGAGCCCATCTATATTTTCTAAACTTATTTCTAGCATCGATTATCTTTGCAAATACTTATGGTTAAGTGGTGTCAGCCACAGAAGTCAAGACGTGAACTATGCAGAGATTTGGTGGAGTCTCCTCCCTGGTCGGAGTCTCCAGCGTGCAGAGGCCGGAATCTCTTTCCTCGGGATTTCCCTGCGCGAAGGTCAAGTTGGTGTCAACCACAGAAGCCATTTCGGAAACTTGCCGGAGTCTCCGGATTTTGGGAAAAGTTTTCGGCCCTTTGGAAACTTATCGGAATCTTTGGAAGGCCGAAGTCTTCGGTCTTTATGCCGGAGTCTCTGGTGTGACAAGACCAGAAATAGCTCAAACTGCTAGATTTTGTGGAGTGGGTATAAATACCCCCTCCCCTTCTTCCACATCTGGTCAGCTCGTCCAACATTGAAGTTCTCCATTAATTGAGCTCACCTACTCAAGAGATCTCCCATTCCCTCCACCCAAACTCATTGATTTTTGGAGGATTGAAGGAGAAAGACCGGATCTACATCCTCACCAAGTCATTCTTTATTTCCCCCTCATTCACTTGAGAGATTTGTGTCTAGGATTTCCTTGTGGAAAACCTAGAACTCATTGTTACTCATTTGTTGTTTGTAACAGATTCTTGGTGTTCTTGAGAGCCCCCAATTCGGTTGTGGGTGTGTGCTTGAAACTCATTGTAAAGGCTCCGGGTTCCGCCTCAAAGGACTCCATAGTGGGAGGTGAACTAGGCCTTTGTGGCGAGGTTCATCAGAGAATAGGGTGACGCTTTTGTGGCGTTGAGTAGGCCTTCGTGGCGAAACTCACACTCTTCCAACGAGACATACTTCCCTCAAAAGGAGGAACTCGGGAGTACATCCTTGTCTCCGCGTGCTTCCTCTATGGGTTCCTTCTATCGTTCAGTTTTACTTTGTGTTTGTATCTTGCTTAGTGTAGATGTTGCCATATAGGTAAATTTGTCATAGTTGTATATCTAGAGAATTTACCTTTGTGCCAAGACTAAATCGAAAAAATATTAAAATTTGGAGGTAGCACCTATTCACACCCTCCCCCCCCCTCTTGGTGCCCATCTACCCGTTCACAACTGTTGTTGTTGCTCGCTTGACTCATCGGTGCGCTTTTTGCGCTCGTCGAGTTCTCCGCGCGTCTTCACCATCCGATTGTGTGTCGCCTGCAAGTGGTGATGCTAGTCCATCAACTCTTCACATGTCGAGGCCGCTGCCATGGGAACCCCGCCGTTTACGGTCACTTCGGCTTTGTCCATCGTCTTTGGGGAGATGGTGATGGTGATCCTCTCCGTGTTAACTCTAAATCCTGCCATATAGACCTGGGCCGAGATTACCCGGTGTGTCGGGTATGCGTTGTTTTCACAGCTTTTGTGGTCAGTGCAGTCGCCAGCGTCGTGCTCGACGGGACTAGCTACGCCCGCGGTGTGGTGAGCGTCACAGTCGACGCAAAAGGTTGATGCTAGGGTCGACTTCGGCTCGCCTGAGGGGCCAACCGCAGTATGCCTCGCTGCCTTCCAACCCTGTACCCGATTCTTGGTGAAGTACTACCGAGAGGCAGCGGCGGAGGCAGAGGCGCGTGTGTGGTCCGCGTGGAGACGCAGGTCGGCGTAGTGGAGCTGGTTGTGTCACCAGATGTCGTCCCCATGACGGGGGCAGCTTTGCCGCCACATGGAGGAGCACCTCGCGGCTGAGCAACAACTCAAGGCGGAGGCCACAGACCGGCTGTTCGTGAGGAAGCTCCTCCAAGACAACCGCTTAGTGCGGGAGCAGTTTGAGGCGGCAATTCAGATTGAGGATGCCCGCACCGCCGATGAGGATTCCGACGGATCTGGCTCCGGCGACAAAAGCTTCGACGCCATCAACTCTGATAACGAGCAGTAGTAGTGCAGGGTAGTAGAGTAGTTGTACGTAGCTAGATCGTGTGTTACATGGCTTTGTAGTATTTTGCTATCAATGAAATATGTTTTTCGGTTGAAGAAGCTAACTTTTGGGGTTGTCCGGACACCGACATGTCCGTGGCCAGTTTAAGGGGTTAAATTTAGAGGTCGGCTTACAGAGCTTTGTTTGCGGGAAAGGTGGGCCTCGCTGGCGCAGAGCAAATCTGGAGGTCCCGGGCTCCAAACAAATGCAAATTCTTCATGTGGCTAGTTTTGAAGAACAGGTGCTGGACATCGGATAGGCTTGGCCGTCGTGGACTGCCGCACCCTGCGGCCTGCCCTTTTTGTGATCAGCATGAAGAGAGCATCGACCACCTTTTGCTAGGATGCGTGCTATCCAGGCAGGTGTGGACGGCGCTGCTGGGCGGTTGGGGGTTTGCTGGGTGGATCCCGAGTCCTCCGGACAGGGTTGCGAGCTGGCTCCCAGGATGCACGACGGATGTTAGGGACAGAAAGGATCTTTGGACAGCAATTACCCTCATTTGCTGGTGCCTGTGGAGACACCGAAACAGCGTGGTGTTCGAGGGGCAGCAACCATCAGTGGAGAGAGTGCTCAGTATGGTGGCGGCTGAGGCGGCCCTTTGGTGCGCCGCGGGGTTATTCCAGAGTAGTCTTCGTCAGGTGGACCGGTGGAGGTTTGGCGAGTAATCCCGTTTGTAAGTTGTTGTGTGTGTGAGTGGGTTGCGTCCTGAGCGTCTGTGCCAGACGCGTTGTACTTGGCCTCGGCCTTTCTTCTATGAAACTGATACGTCTTCTGGACGTATCCTTAAAAAAAAGGGGTTAAATTTAGGCTCCCGGTTAAAGATGCTCTTACGGTCCCATATAAACTTATGAATGACCGTACTGAATTAGTGGATTGTCTGGGTACTGGGTCAGTGCTTTGTCCTACCGATATTGAGCTCACGTTTGGCTGTGGACACTTCTTCCAGTAAATGGCATCGGTAAATAATTTTGACTATTGAACTGTACGTAGCGGGGTTGTAGCTCAGATGGTAGAGCGCTCGCTTAGCATGCGAGAGGCACGGGGATCGATACCCCGCATCTCCAGTTTCTGTTTTTATAAATATATATACTGGGTCTGTTTCATTTTGAGTAACGCTGTTGTTGCTGGCTTTGCCTCTCCATAATCTATTTTTATCTTTTGACGTTCGCCTCTGCACAATTAATGTGCGTTCTCACGCTAGCTCAGTTCCAGTATAGTACTTTTTGAAGCGCTTGTGAAGATTACTGAATTTTCAGATTATAGTGCACGTACGGTCTCTGAAGACCAGCTGCATGTTTGCTTTTTTTTTTCGATAAAACTGCATGTTTGCTGTCGGGCGGTAGCACAATCAACCGCCCTGTACTTCCGTCCAAACGCGTTTTTCTTGCAGCAGTTGCTGTCATCCAGAAGCTTGTGAAAAAGGAAGAAGGCAGGTGCAGGTTGGTCTGAATTTTTGCATTACTTTTTGTTCTTATTACGGATCGAAGATCATCTCGCTCCCATTATAAAGCATTCGCCATGGACCCACCGGGGTTAGCATAGCACGGAGCTGCATCTCCGCCGGTTAGCTGATGGGCCTCTCCGCTGGCCTCAGCCGCCGCTGGTGCGGCTTCGCGGCCGTCCTCTCCCTCTGCGCGTCCTCCTGCAACGCAGGTATGGTGCGCTGCGGCGTGGTGTGGTGTGGCGGCAATGCTTTACGTTTCCAGTGATGACTGACGCGAACTCTCTGCGTGACAGCGCCGATAGAGCCTCTGCCCTTGCCCGACACGCCGGCGAGGTCACTGCAGTGCTTCGAGGAGGGTCAGGTGCGCAGCGGCTGTGTCTTTAATTTCTTGATTGAAGCGTGCGTCGGTCTTACCTTGAATCGTTGCTCTGTCCTTGGCAGGTGTACGGGTGCTGCGAGGACGCGTACCGGCTGCACCCCTCGGGGATCATCGGCGTGCCGGCCGGGGCGGTGGACTACTACTGCGGCGGGGCGTGCGTGGTGGAGACCGAGGACGTGCTCAACTGCGTGGCCAGCGCGCTCGACGGCTTCAGGTTCTACAACGGCGCCTCCGTCGAGGACGTGCGCTACGCCCTCCGGAGGGGATGCAGCCACACCATCAAAAGAGGGGACTTCAACGCTTTGGAGCCACCGTTCGGCGACTACCCGGACATCTACGGTGACAATACCGGCGTCGGCTACAGGATGACGGCTCCTCGCGGCGTTCTCGCATTTCTTGGCGCCGCGTGGCTCATTGTTCAAGCTCGCTGTTGATAGAACTCCTAGTTACCATTTGTTTGTGACTTCTTCATGTACCATCGAAATTATTAGACTTGTACCCATCCTAACAGTTAGGGTTAATGCACTAGCCAAAGGAAGCCAGGTGCACAAAACTGGCACCAGTTTTACCAAATGTGCAAAATTTAATATCTCAAGAGGCACTTAAGAAATTTCTCTGAATAAAAAAAGGTGCACAGTCCATACGGAAAGGAACATAAAACTCCATGTCAGCTTCATGCATCATCTTCAAGGCTTCAACTAGATCTTAGATGAATAAATTGCAACTTCACTTATAAATTGCTATGGTCAGGCGACTTCCCGCAACTACAAACGAATAACATCATAGATCAACCATCTTCACAAGCTTTGTATAGACAACATGATCATCACTTGCAGAATTGCTCTCAGCAAGCGCAGCCAGCACCAACTCCTGCAGAGAGAGAAAAAATGCATAAAAAACTTAATATCATTGTTTATATCAAGCAAGAGTTACCACAATGCCTTACAACTACGTGAACCAATAGAGAATCGCTCATGTATGACTTCATTACGTTCTTCGTCCATACATGATTGAAACATTCAGAGTGGGAGAAGATACAAAGGAGATTACAAAAGATTTCAACAATTCATGTCTAAGGAAGGTAAGAGATTCAAATATCTGACCTTCACGTCTTTATCAGACAAAAACTTGCCCAAATTGTGAACAATGCACCTTAGATCTTCAGCCTGCAGTTGTTAAATATAGGCAATGCAGCATTATTACAATAGTTGCAAGAAAAAATAACGGTGCAGGTAGGAATACAGGAACTACTTAGTAGAAAAAGGCATCATGGTTTCTGAAAAAAGGCATCATTAGTATGTTACCTTGATATAACCCACTCTGTTTTGGTCAAAGTACCGAAAAGCCTACAAGATAGGGGTGAAACAACATACATTAGCGACATTTTAACTTTTATTATGGCAACTCTTTAATTTCTTACATTCGACAGAAAAAGTACCTGCAACAGGTCCTTATCAACCACCAGTTTTGTTGAATCTCCTTTCTGTGACACAGCTGTCTTCCCCTCCTTGCTGACTACCTTTTCCCCGACTTCTACCAAACCTTCTTTCTCTGCCATAGTAGAATTGCCGTCCCCTGAAACAGGCTTTTCTAGTTCGATCTCCTTCCCTCCTTTATTGTTTCCTTTAACTTCTTCTGGATTGGACTCTGTACTGTTCAAATTACTCCCATCCTGCAGAATGTGAACAGGTTAATACAGATATATACATAATCTCTTGGGGCAGCAGGATGCTATAGGTGTGCTTTCAAGACTAAATTATCTTTATAGGAATCTTGAACTACCATTCAATGACCATTGAAGCATGTCAGCTGTAAAAGCCACTAAAGTATAGTAACCTTGAGACTTGGGAGATTAGCTTGAGCACAGAAACGAGCAAATTTCTACACTAGTCGAGGATCAAATTGACAACACATAACAGAAGGACCTGAATGCGAATGGAAACTCCACTCAAAGTATTGCTACAATTACATATTGCAAAAAGAACCGAATCAACTAAGCACAAGTGCAAATTCCATAATTATCTCAGCATATAACAAACATTTCTACCATTATGCAAATAGCCAGAAGAAGCGCGAGAAAAAAAAATGGCACACCTGACTGTCAGTTCACAATCATTAATACCCAGTGTGTCAAAAAATCTGTGCAATAAATGTTTACCAGTTTCTCAGCAGTAGCACCATCCATGTCCTCATCTTCTTCACACATTTCTACTTCCTCGGGATCTTCTTCATAATCTGGATCTTCATCCTCCATTTTCTCTTCGATTCAGGTTCACCATGAGCAGCTGGTATTTGATCTAAGATCATATTTTTCTCACCAACTTCAACTATTTCATCATTTTTAGTATTACTAGGGGTGCTTTCACTATGAATATCATCGGTTGTCTTCGATCGCTTTTCTGATGATTCGTTGTCTTCCTTCTTTAGATCTTCCTCCCTTGGGCGCTTACGTTGGTTCTTCTTTGTGACATAATGCTTGTGGAGTTTCTGTTGAACAAACGAACATCAAGCCCCATGTGAGCAGATACCAATGCGTAAAAACCTCCTAAACATGATAACTGCGACCTCTTGTGTATGACAGGACAGAACATGATAATGTTCTCCTGATGCTCCACGACAAAGAAATAGAAGGCCAAATATGATTGTTTAGAGCAGGGAATACAAACATGATATTTAGACCGAAAGCAGACTCCATCCTCATAAATTACAACCTTAATGCCACAGTTTGGACAATTACCATGAAATATGTTTACCATAACTTAATACTCCATCCGGTTCCTAGAAGCTTTGTTCCCGAAAGGTACTTTTATATTGGATTTTGTAAATATATTACAACAGAAATCAGTGGTCACAGCTGTCTAAACCTAACTAAGTGTCACCAGAGCTAAAAATTTACCTCGAGAAAAGACAGGATAATGCAGCCCATTCTGAATTGAAGCATTTCACTGAATGACTCAGCAAACAAAGAAAGCTGAAAACACGAAATAGGAGTATATATCAGTGCCAAGCAAAATGAGAATCACCAGAGAAACAATAAATTTTAGTCCTCAAAGTGCAATAAATCACAATTGAATAGTAGTTGCATAAAATGCGAACATATTTATTTGTCAAGAAGAAGATAGATATATACCTCAAATACAGACTCCTCTGTGTCACTGGTTGTATAGTCTAGTAAGCCATCCAACGAAAGGGATATTGAACGGAGCTGCAAATAAGTAATTCGGTAAAAAATCGTGCACCTTTTAAGGTCTGTGGGCCATGACACTACACAAAATAAAAGGGAATTTCAGAGCACATTACGCGTACTTTAGAGCCTTTACTCTTTTTCGTCTGCAGAATAAATCCTGGATGTTTAGGAGGTTCATCAGATTTCTTCTTTTCTTTGGCGTCATTAAGTGAATTCAGCTTGGGATCCTTCTTCTGGTCTTTACTATTTTTCTCTTTATCATCATTTGTCTTGTCTTTCGTTCCATTTTCCCCTACTTTATGTGTATCTTTTCCTTTCACAATTTCCTGTTCATTAACCTTATCTCCATTTGATTTTTGACTCTCGGTATATGTGGTCCCTTTATCTGCCTCTTCTTTCTTCTGATTTGAAATCACTTCAGCAGCAACGATCGACCCTTCTGCAAGCTTAATCTGCAAATTCCCAGCACCACTTAAGCTTTTGTCAATATTTTCTTGTTGGATTGCCCCTCCTTGTTTACTTGTTTCAGCAGGTACAGCCAACTCATTCAACTTGGATCCTGAAGCAACAACTTTTCTTTTAACAATCCTTCGAATTACTTTCTTCTTCCCGGATTTCTTAGTCTCAGGCTGGCTGATGTCGGCTCCATTCTTTTCTTTACTAACATCCACAGTTGTTTGCTGAACCTCCTCTTCCACAGTTTTGCTCACGATTTCCGCCACGGCAGCCTTGTCCACCTGAGATGACTTGTCAGCTGAAGCTTCAGCAGTTGGCTTTTCACGGACAACTTTTCTGATGACCTTCTTTATTACTTTCTTTCGTGTGGGCTTTTTATCCTCGACGGCATGGTCACCGGGCGCGCTGCCAGAAGTATTTCCTTGAACATCCCCACCCTTCTTATTATGCTCCTCAACTTTAACAAGTTGTTTCGCTTCTTTCTCAGCAAGCTTTGCATCTCCATCTTTGCCCTGCTCATCCATTTTAGTATCAACTTTCTCGGATTTGGTAGCATCCTTGCCAATGTCACCCTCCCTTAAATGGTCGTCACCTGTTCCTTTCTTCTGTTCTTTTGTATCACCAGGGACCTAAAACATGACAGACAGGAAACAGAGCTGTTAGTACTAATTACTCAAAACTGACTCAAAGATAACAAAGTATGTTGCTACAAAATTGTTAACCATGATAGAGCAAACTAACCTGTTCATTCTTTATAGTTAGTTTATCCCTGCCTGCTTTTGATTTTCTGTATGCAATCCAGGTATTCTTCCATATATCTACTGAAGGTACACATTCTGACAGGTTTGGCACAAACAGTACGGTAATCTCTTTATGACTAAAGAGCCCATCTTTGCCAATTCTGTTGTAATGAACCTGCAAAACAGTTAGATACGTTACAGATATGGTTTACAAATGTGCAGCACCAATTGTGCTAACATGAATATTAAATGAACTTCATTATGACGACAAACGCACATACCAGACCCCCTCAGAAAGCATTTGTAGGAATCAAATAAATTATGGTTTAAGATGTGTGCTATAACCTACCAGGTAGGAGTCGTACTGGTCCACATTTACACACAAAAAACAATGTTTGAAACAGTGGATATCTGGTTCGCATCACTTGAATTACAGTGTACCAAGCCGGTACCAGACAGTGTCCAGTTATATTTTCATGTGTAGTTTTTGCCAAACATATTTATATTTATTTTTGCAGTTCGAAGTCATAACAGAATTATTCTGATGTCATAACATTCCTCTGCTGTATTTTCAATTTTTAGACTAAGTTCTTCTAGTATATAATATAAAAAGGAACAAAAATTAGGCTTTATAAAAGAGGTTACAACTTGAATGAAATAAACATTTTGTTGGTCAATTTTTTATCAAGCTATATGCTTCCTATGTGGAATATATCAGACAATGAAATATCAGTAAAGATAATAGGACTTATCATCCATTCTCAGAAACTGAAACATCTACATCATATACCTATATGTTTCAGTTATTGATGAAGAATGCAAGCAAGTTCAGAATTGCTTTATAACAAAATAGCATGTACCTCAAGGAAATGATTCCAGTGTGTGCAATTAGATAGATCAACCTGAACCAGTTCCTTAGTATATCTGTACAAGTAGGGTGAATTTTAGCAAAACTGTCAGTTCAAGAAATGAAGTGAATTCGATACAATTGCAGTTCATCCACTTCCAATACTTGATTATATACCTGATAGCAGTTTGAATCAAGCAAGAACAGTCAGTCAATGGATCTCCACCATCCATTGCTGCATTCCAAGGACCACCAATTGCAACAAGTGCATGATCCTTCTTAAATACAGCAAATTTTAAGACATTGTTCCAGTGCGCTATTCGGTCCTCAGCACTTCTCAATGAACATATATCAGCAAAGGCACCGTTGCTCATGCCACTCATCAAGAGAACCTGTGCAACCATCATCATAATAAGAATGACAAAAGACCAATTTGGCAATATTTTAAAAGTAAAGAAGCTTAAAAAATATGCAAATAGTGCATCCTAAGCATACATCCCACATAAGAATCTTGTGCTTTTTGACAATGTAATGTATGCATAATAACCAAATTATGTCAACAAGTACTCGAATAAGAATCCTGACCAAATAATAGGAAATTCAATGCTGTCCGATAATGCAGTACTCCCTCCGTTTCTTTTTACTCCGCATATTAGGTTTGTCCAAAGTCAAACTTGCTACTCCCTCTGATCCATAAAAAGTGTCGCTCATTTTATACTAAGTTAGTACTCCCTCCGTTCCATAATATAAGATGTTTTAGGTGTTTCACATGATGTCTAGATTCGAACTAAAATGAGTGGACATATACACTAAAACATGTCTACATACATGTGTGTATGTGTGAATGTGGAAAATGTCTAAAACATCTTATATTGGGGAACGGAGGGAGTACAAACTTTGTACTAAGTGAGCAACACTTTTTATGGATCGGAGGGAGTAAAGTTTTGACCAATTTTATAGGAAAAAATATCAATATTCACAATACAAATCAATATCATTTGATCACCATGTAATATTACTTCATATTATACCGATCCGGTATTATAAATGTTGATATTTTGTTCCATAAACTTGGTCAATCTTTGCAATGCTTGACTTAAGACAATTCTAATACGCGGAGTAAAAAGAAACAGAGGGAGCACTACATTGCATAAATTCACAAGCTACAACGGATGGTCCTAACATTTTACAAACATGAGAAAATTCCAACAGACTGTGCCACAAGATTCCTATACATATTTGTACACAACCTAGATTCGTACAGTAATGACGCATTTAAATACGCAAATTGTTTAAATATAACTATTTCGAAAAATAAGTAGCTCAATCTAGCCCTTACTTTCAATCAGAATACGCAAAATTGTAGACACACACCTTTACATTCCAAACAGTGTCTGGGGTGTTGGTGCTGTTCAATTTCTCTGAAGATAAAGCTGCTCTTTCGTAAAACTTATCATCCACTTCATGGATGTCATGCTCCAAACTGTTTCATGGCAATAGAAAAAATGGGGTAAAATAATGCTACAAAAATGAAGAATGGGCACTTTGAGCAGCCAACCATATTACACAGTTCGAATAGAAAGCATACCTGACTGGTGTACGCATTGAAAGATTAAGATCTCCTTTAGGCCAGTTCAAGACAACCTAAAAAATAACCAGTTTGCAGATGAAAAAAGAATCCTGTGATTCCACATTGAGAAAAAAATGAAGTCATCGATACAACACCGAACCTTACAAAGATCTGGAGAAATGACTAGCCTAGGATATCGTTTCGTCAAAGATATATAGTCCCTCTCAGCATCCACCAAGCGAAATGGAAATACCTGCACAGAAGAACCTAATTGGCATTAAATTCATGATGATACAAAGCAACCCAAATAACTACATAAATGCACAAAAAGCCGTAATCAGTTGCACAAGGCAGAGGCAAACAGAGGAGGCAAATGTGTTCATGATTTCACGTTTGCACCACCATGTATGCCGGAGCTCAATTAAGCTGGTATGGTCTTCGAATTGGAGAGAGAAAGCATCTCAGGATTTTTAATATCACGATGAGGAAACCCCTATCTCGGCACCAGACAAAGAGAAACAGCTACTACTACTAGAGATACTGAAGCAAAGGATCAGAGAAGATGGATGAATAAACAGAACTCCAGAAGCATAGAACTAAATAGTTTCACATGCGTGTTCAGAGACTGAGGTGCAAAAAGGAACTGGCTTCAGGAGGACAAGAATCAGAGGGCTTTATGACTGGGAGCACATCAAGGAGATTGGTAAGCCCCTGTGCAAAGGCAAACAGAGGAGGCAAATGTGTTCATGATTTCACGTTTGCACCACCGTGTATGCCGGAGCTCAATTAAGCTGGGATGGTCTTCGAATTGGAGAGAGAAAGCATCTCAGGATTTTTAATATCACAATGAGGAAAGCCCTATCTCGGCACCAGACAAAGAGAAACAGCTACTACTACTAGAGATACTGAAACAAAGGATCAGAGAAAATGGATGAATAAACAGAACTCCAGAAGCATAGAACTAAATAGTTTCACATGCGTGTGCGGAGACTGAGATGCAAAAAGGAACTGGCTTCAGGAGGACAAGAATCAGAGGGCTTTATGACCGGGAGCACATCAAGGAGATTGGTAAGCCCCTAACATCATTATTAATGATTTGAGCAACAACAATTTGACAAACACAACTATCCGTTTACCTTGCAAATATATTCTCTCTTTATTTGTTTAACAGGTGTACGAGGCCTTCAGGACAACAAACAAAAGAGTTAGTTATAAAGGCTTCACCGAAGACGAAGCAACAACCCGCTGCATCCACAAAGCTACAACCTACAAGGAAAATATGGAGGTCCACCTATGCACAGCATCCCGTCGAGGTGAAAGTCGCTGCAAAGGCTTCTCAGGCCTAACAGAAGAAGAACGCCGCTGTTCACCAGGTATTCTTGGAGGAGTGCGCTCCCGCCTTGGAACAGCAATGTGCTTCCTATCCCGCTGCCTCTCCTTCTCGTGCCGTAAGCGAAGACGTTCTCTTTCACGTTCCCGCTCCCTCCTTTCACGCTCCCGCTCCCTGTCTCGCTCTCTTTCAATTTCACGGCCTCGTAGCTCTTGTTCATATTCCCATTCCCTTTCCTTTTCTTTTTCCCATAAAAGGTCCCTTCGAAGCTCGTCGTCTCTTAGATCCAGTTCACGGCGATAAGTGAACCGGTCTCCTGGTCGCTCATCGGCCAAGGAGATGCCTGGATGTATACGTGGTAAGATGCTATCTCGGTAATCAGAATCTGAAGCTGGTTGCAGCAAGCTTTTTCCTGAAACATAGTCACGTCCAGGGGGCAGACCCACCCCGAAACCACTGCTTGATGATCCTTGCCCATAGACAAGGCTGTCGATGTTTGACCTCTGAGATCCCCCCAACACTGAAGCTTGCTGTTGGCCTCCATATGGAACAGATCCAAGAGCAGACATGCTGTGATGATCTGCTTCAGCTCTTCCATATGCACCAATTTCCTGGGATCCTTGATGGATTGAGCCGGTTCGTCCTGCAAAGTAATCGGCTTGTCTGCCAGAAATGCATACTTTTCTCAGTGCATGTGCTATGTTTTTTTGTGGTCACAGACACAAAGGTCGCCAGTTAGATACAGATTTAGTTTTCAAAGGCTATCAAGAGACGTTTTACAGCTAAACCAAAACATACTGATGGGCCAGAGATGTCTGGAAGAAGCATTTATTTATTTATTTTAGGCAACTTGTTAAGTGCTTATACCAAACATAGTTATAATAGTGACAGTAGTAAAGATAGGTCAACAGAAGAAGTAACAATGATAAGCAAAACCTGCCGCAGTCATTTGAACCTTAACAGCAAACTAAGATGCCATATATCAAACTAACAAAAAAAACATACCGTATATCAGAACCAGTCTGCAATTGTGGTTTTAGGAGCTGAAGATGATGTGTTGATGAAACCTAAAATGTGAATAGCATTTCAATAACGAGAATTAGTGAACTATCAAAGTTAGCAATAAATGAGAACAGAATGATGTTTTGCAAGGGAGAAATAAAAAATTACCTGATCCACACGGTCATGAATCTGAGATTACATGAAAAACAGTAAGTTAAATTATACATCGTAAAATCTAAGTGGTATGGACCAAAATAAAAGCAAAATAAAACAGTGCCTTTGTGCATGTTTGTGGTTCGCTGGTGTGTGTTTGTGTGTGTGTGTGTGTGTGTGTGAGAGAGAGAGAGAGAGAGACCTGATGATTTCCAGGAATATGATCAGGATATCTTCTGTCCAGATCATTGAGGCCATCTCTCCTGCCAATATTAGCTGAGTGTTCGCCATACATCCTTCGGTCCAATTCATAATTGGCACTGTACTGCTCTGGCTTTGGTGCATACCCACGAGAAGCTAGATAGTCATCATTTGGTCTTCCCAGGCTTGACCTTGCAGCTCCAGAGGAGAACTTTGATGACCCGGAGAGCGTTGTTTGATGAGCTTGCAGGCTGAGAAGACCTGAAGAACCTTGGCTGTTGCTAGCAAGTCCACCAACCTGCAAAATATGTTAGTGGGATATTAAATTATTAATTGACATACTCTGAAACAAGCTCATGTAATGATAGTATTCCCCCCCCCCCCCCCCTTTTCAATCATCATTACACGAAGAAAAAGGAGAAAAAACTTATTAAAAAAACCACGTGATTTTGTGATGCAGAACACAGGCAACACAAAATTTACTAGAAAATAATTGACATGGAACTTTACACCAAAAAGAGAAAAAAGATTTTTGGTACATCGTTTACTATAGGTGGAGTGACTTAGTGAGGAAATTCACAAATGTTTCAGGGTTGCAAACCCCAATCTCCTCAGTCATGCTCACTACCTAAAATAACTCAGAGATAACCAGATCTATGTTCTGAACAGGGGTTGGGAGGGAGAGGGAATTTAAGAGGATAACTTGTCATGGCTGTGCGGGCTTCATATAGATTGGTTGCTGTTGTTGATAGAGAAGTCAGCAAGTTTCACATCGAGAACAACATCATGGCATTCATGTATCAAAATCAGCTTAAGAAGCTGTTGTGATGTGGTTGTGACCTTGTGGGAGCTATGACTTTCTACTTGTACCTAGTAAACCTTAGGCCTTCCCCAACGCATTGGCTCTTAGCACGTCATCCTAGGTAGTGTCTGTATTTTAAGAGCCGACCACCCCAATGTATCGTCTCTTAAGTGTCGTATCTAGGTGATTTGCATTTAATGATTTTGGGCTCATGATTGCATGGGTTTGGGGGAGTAATGTGTTGACTATGGCCACGTGCAAGAGCCGTATGTTAGCTAAAATACAACGCTGCTATCTTTCCTTATTAATCACAGTGCCAAATCAGCAATTTGTCTATAATAATGTGCTATGAAACAAGTATTGGGAGTGACCTTATGCAAATAATGGCACCATCAGTGTCATTCTACCCATAGCAACTCACATAAAGCTCAGGATGTCAGAATTTCACCCAGCTTCAGCTTCCTAATTGTTGGTGAGCTCTTAGTGAGTCCATAAGGTACCCAAGTTACAAGTTTGAGATAGTTTAAGGTATTTACGTCTTTCAACTGAAGACTGATGCCTCCCCAAATGGCATGAGAATTGTGGCTGTACAATTATGGACACGTTGGGTAAGACAAGAATGGATAGTGTGACGAAACGGTTGTTTTATAACTTATATAAAGCTCTGCCACACTGTGTACCATCAAATAAAAGGTGAGGGGAGGATTTATCTTTCAAACTGGGGTTCTAGTGTGGATCAACAGCTTATGTTGGGAGATGGCATCAATTGCCCAGTGAATAGAATAGAGAGTTAGTAATGAAAAGGTAAAGACCATGGGAGAGCAGGCCGTGCACACTGCACAAGGTTAAATCTTTAAAAGATAAAACTCTAAGAGCAATATAGCTGGTGAATGGCGATTCCATTTTCTCCTTAAATGGTAATATGGTCAAAGCTTACTTTGCTTCAATTTTCCTGTGGAGTTGTTTTATATCTCTGAATTATCTGCACAGGTTCTCTACCTACTTCTGATTGAAAGGGAACATTTAAACTATTGACCTTATCCCAAAAGGCATGGATTCCATAATTTCCACACAGTTCGAATTGTTCTTTCCATTAGATAAGTTAAAGAATTATAAGACTAACATAGAAACACTTTCCAGTTGAGGAAGCGGACGGATTTTGAAATATATTAAACTATTTTTATTTGCACGGATGGACAAGATATATAAACAGGCCTTTTCTGGTTAAGCAACCAAGCAGATCATTCAAATGTACCAGTTTTTTTTATTTGTGCAGACCCAAAATACCGACATTAGCTTTGACACTTGTCAAACCTAGGTCTCGCTTATCACAGATGTCCACGTGGAGCCGTGGATCCATCAATTCCCTAAAGCATATAGCTCATATTTAGATGGAATTGGAGTGTTAGCTAGTAACCTTGATTGCCTTTACTTACAGAGATGCCTACCGTGTATACGAATACAGCACAAACCGACAAACGACAACTCACACATTCAATTACACGTAGCATCAATGAGCAGGAAGAAACGTTAGGAAACATATTTAATTGCACCCATAATTCAACTGTAAGGGAACACAAAATTAGGGCTAGAGTCAACCACCTTCTGCGCGCCATAAACAGCAGCATAAGGCCCTCCATACTGCCCCACAGCACCCTGGGCAGCGCTGCCGCCAAATCGAGCACCATCAGTGCCTCCAGCCGCCGCGGTAGAGGTTGCATACCCACCGCTGCCAGGCTGCCAAAACCAAACGAGAAGGGCACAAGTATTTGCACACGCATATGAGAACCTTGCAACATCACCATATTCAGTTGCCGAACAAACATCAGATGGGAGTTTTCCCGAGAGCCTTACAATTTTGCCGTATGGTTGCTGCTGCGCGGCCCCGTACGGCGGCGGCTGGCCGTATGGATTTGGCCCTTTCTTCGGATA
Organism: Alopecurus myosuroides; assembly: GCA_028641055.1. Lineage (NCBI taxonomy): Eukaryota > Viridiplantae > Streptophyta > Magnoliopsida > Poales > Poaceae > Alopecurus > Alopecurus myosuroides. The sequence continues at coordinate 195,178,911 of CM054062.1, forward strand.
CATTGCGGACGCGCCCGCCTAAGGGTCCTGTGGATCACAGGACACGACTGGAAACAAATACAATAAAATACATCAGTAGCGGAAAAGATACTAGCAGTCAATCCAAAATAAACAAGCCCCGCTAGCATGACCGGGCCGGGAGATCTGGTCGCTGGCGAAGACAGAGAAGAGTGAAACCGATGGATTCTAGGGCTTACCTGCGAAGGGAGGGCGACGAGGCTATGCGTTGAGATGATGACTCCAGTACAGAATATTCGAAAGATATTGGGCTCGGCCGGATACGACGGCGACGACGACGGCTCCACAGGGAGTGAAAGGCGTGGTCGGCGGCGGCGGAGGACGAGACGGGGTTGGAACTTGGAAGCTGGGATTCAGACTGTTGTATCGGTCCGAACGAAGGAGGAGGAAGCGTGAGGAGACGTACCAGCATCGTTAAAACGCCGGATGGACGCGGCCAGGATTGTTTTGTTGGGCCGCGCCCATTGCCGAGGATAGTTTAGGCTGGACATGGAATAAAAGCGCAAGCGCTATATATCGCTTATTGCGTCGCGAGCACTATATGTCGCTCACTCGCACGCGTCCTTCTCATGGGCCGGCCCATCTATCTCAGGTAGTTCCTTGTTCATTTTTTCTGTCTTCGTTCTTCCTTTTTTTTTCTTAGTTTCTTTTTTCTAAGCCTGAATAAATATTTTTAAATCTGAATAATCTATACTACTATTAAACGAGTGTACTTTTTCTTTCCTACGGACACACATATATGTGCACACGGATTAATTCCTACCACCAGATTAGTCGTATTAAGGAAATCTAACACTCGTGATCAATTTGATGACCCCCAAAAGGACATGTAGCAATTAAGTCAGCCGCACCCTGCTCTACCAAACTTTCGTCCGCCAGTACGTGTTCCGCAAAGCGTATTTCATCTATGTCCATGTACCTCAGGCTTACTGTCTTCCTCCCAACACAAGGCCTCTGCCTGCAGATCGTGCCACTCTGTCGTCCTAGGGACGGCACGCGTCCTGTCGCCAACGCCCTACCACGACGACCTCCGTTGCCGTTAGGTCCGCAACCGCATGCTCGAAGACGGCCTACTAATGCTACAAGGTCATGTGCGTGTGGAGCAAGGTCACCTGATTCGTTGCGTCTGCTGCTATAATGCGGTAAAATCTTAATCACCGGCAGGCGGCAACACTAATTCTGCTCTGGGTAGTTGGATGTAATCATCTGATTTCGCTCGGTAACGATCCTTGCGCGCCCAAGACACAGACAAGTCGCAAGCCTAGGCACCGACGAGACTCACACCAACGACCCGCACGCCCCGAGACACCTCGGTCATGCTGACGTTTCCGCCAATCGCCCCGCCTGTCATCCATATGCATCCGCAGTCCGAACAAGTCCCCAGCGTCGGAGAACCTCCCCATTGGGTATGTGTTGTTCAATCCAATTGCTGACTTTCTTAACACCTTATTATAGTAGCTTTCATAATTCTAATTTTTGAATTTTCCATGACCGTTCACTGGTTCTATCGCAGTGACCAAAAAGGGAACACAAGTTGAGATTGATAAGTTGCATTTGATGGTTCACTTATGATTCAATTTTCTGTATGGATGGTTCAGTTCGGATCAGAGGAGATGGCCAATTTCATTTCTAATATGTAAGATGCATTTCTTATAGGAGATTATAGGATTAGTATTCAACACTTAAGCCCACTCATGTGTCGCTGACGATGTTCTTTTTGTTACACGCAATAGCAAAACAACGACGAAATTAAGCAAGATCGAACCAAGAGGGGCACGAGATTTTAATGTGGAAGACCATTCCAACAAGGAAGAGAAAAAACCACGGACGCCAGCCAGCAATACTTCACTATTTCGGGTGAGGTTACAAACGCGTCGGGATTTACAATGTGTGTCTTATCCCGTGCGACGGTTTACAAGAGGTATATAAAGAGATCCTGACCTAACTAGGTCGGTAATGGTGAATCCAATTCCAACTCGGTAACAACTCTTGGCGCTCCGGTCTACTCGTCAGAAGTTCGGCCTTTTATCAGCATAAGTGAATTTGGATCACCCAAAATAATACATTTTGTGCACTGCAATTTTCCTTAAACTATTTGCTAAAGATGTTTTCATAAGTGTAATTTTCCTATCAAACAAGTGAAGACCAGGCCAGATAATTCAAGGCTAATCCCTACCACTACGCAGCTACAGCACAAACTGAAAGAGTAAGTTGCATATCAATCTCCTGTTCTAAGACAACTTGATTTTTCTGGGAGGAATGTTAGTACTACCTCCGATCCACTAAAACTGTCGTGAGAATACAACTTAACGAATACAAGTTTTATGTGTGTCTTCTGACACCTTTTCCGGATCGGAGGAAGTGATAGCCTTTAAATTTAGTTGGAGGGATCCTAAACCTCTTACCGAGAGTCGGGCCATAGCTGTCGATTCTTGTTTGGTACCATGAGTACTGGAATTTTTGACACAAAGGACCACTTCATTCAGTGCAATGCTAGAAAAGACCATCCCTCATAACATTTTTCAAAAATACCGTGGCTGCAGGCTAGCCAGTTGACAGGTGGCACATGCCGCCACGGTCGGAGACGGCACGTCGCTCGCAACTGACTCGCCGGACGGGCAACGGAAAGTGTGGGCCTAGCCAGCACTATCGAAGGGGAGGTGACACTTGCCGCCTTAGCCGGAGGCGGCACCTCCTGTCCATTGTCGCCCATGCAGAGTTGGCCATGCACCGATCACTGTGTGCAGCAAAAACCAATCATTACCATGCATGCTCACAGGTCTACGTACACAACAACAAATGGAAATTAGGGCACGGCCACGCGAACTGATCGATGGTGCACACAAGGTGCCGCCTGGGACAAAGGAGGCAACGGCCATGTCATCGTGTCGCCTCCATTAGTGGTGGCATGGCCCATGCTTGTGTTGCACCCTGTTTTTCGTCCCGTTGCGTAGCGACGTGCCGCCTGTGACCGTGGCGGCCTGCCGCCTCCGACCGTGGCGGTATGTTCCACGTGTCGTCTGGCTAGCCTGCCGCCACGGTACATTTGACAAATATTGTGGGAGGTGGTCTTTTTTGGCTTTGCACTCGGGGAAGTGGTCCTTTGTGTCAAAAATTCTGAGTACTGAGGAAGTGATAAAACCATAGAGATATTCATTCTTTCTTCAGTCAAAGACACTGGAGAACTTGAAAAATATTGTGTTGCTATATTCACTGCAAGTTTAGTCCGTTTCTCCTTTCTAAAAAAAATGACTTCAGTTTACTTGTGGATCTGAACTTTTTGCACAATGGTCTGATCCTTTCAGCCTCTATGTTCCATTCTATGTCACTCACAAGTAAAAATGACGAATTTTCCTCATGTACCATGAATGGGGGTATCTACCATATCAATTAGACAAGATGCCACAGAGCGAGTTCCTGTTTTCTGCTATTTTTATTTCAGAAAAGTTATTCTGGGAATATTCTCGGAACTGGAAAATTCGAAACCCGAAAGTCTTAGAATTCCCGAAGGTTCCACGGAGTCCCGAAGAGGCCCGGAGGGGGCCATAGGGGGGCACACCATAGGGCGGTGCGCCCCTGGCCGCGCCTGGGGTGGTGTGGGCTCCTCGGGCATCCACCACTATCGCCCTTTCGCATATATATTCCCCTCGGATAGTTAACCCTAAAAATATACCACTTTTCCAGGAAAACACCCGAGGTCGCCACCATCGTCAACCCGAGATCGCGAGGGTTCAGGAGTTCTCCCCGGCACCCTGCCAGGAGGGAAAATCATCACCGGAGGGGACTACACCACCATGCCCGCCTCCGGAGTGATGCGTGAGTAGTTCATCCTTGGACTACGGGTCCATAGCAGTAGCTAGATGGTTGTCCTCTCCTCTTTATGCCTCATGTTTAGATCTCGTGAGCTGCCTCACATGATCGAGATCATCTATTTGTAATGCTACATGTTGTGTTTGCTGGGATCCGATGATTATTGAATGATATGTCTTTTGATTATCAATCTATCATGTTGTCTTCATGTGTATGTTATTTATAATCTTGCATGCTCTTCGTTGTTAGTAGATGCTCTGGCCAGGTAGATGCTAGTGACTCCAAGAGGAATTATTTATGATTGATAGTGGGTTCATGCCTCCTTAGCATCTCTGCTCGAGTGACAGAAACATGACGGATGGAGGATGTGATGTTTCTATTCGGGAGAAATCAACGATGTTTACTTAGTTTACATTACACAGTTTGCTTACTGCGATAATATGTTGTTTGCAACTTAATACCCAATGTTTGTTCGGATGATATTCGGAGGGTGGATTATTAGTCATAGATGCAGTTGGATGACGATCTATGTATTTTGTTGTAATGCCCGCATGAATATCATAGTAATCTTTATGGCATGCATGTTTTGTTATCTATCAATTGCCCAGCTGTAATTTGTTCACCACGCATGTTAGCTATCTTTTATGGAGAGACGCCTCTAGTGAACGGTGGACCCCGGTCCATTTTCTCATACTGATAATACACACACTTCTTCCACCATTTTCACACTGCTACTGTTGTTTTCATATTGTTCTCATACTATTTTCCACACCATACGTATAACCTCTTTGTGTTCAGCAAAACTGGTGAGATTGACACCTCACTGCTTCGTTGGGGCAAAGTGAATTAATTGTGTTGTGTAGATTCCACGTTGCTGCTGAACCAGTAGTGCGCCCTGCCATCTCAGCTGCATCAACCTTCATAAGTTGCTCCTTTATCATACTGGTCGATTCAACCTTGGTTTCTTTTTTAGGGAAACTTATTGTTGTGTTCTTCATACCTTCCTCTTGGGGTCTCCCAACGAACGTGTGTTACACGCGCATCAAGCTACTTTTCTGGCGCCGTTGCCAGGGAGGAAGAGAATTTCTACAAGGGGAGTCTCTCACTTCCAATCATTTTTACTTTGTTACTGTTTTGTTTTTTACTTGCTTTATTATGCTTGCTATTAATGTTGAAGGGGTCGTTGCATAGAAAACAAAAAAAATCCAACGCGAGAGACACCCGAAAGGCCAAGATCTAATCTAGGAGACGAAGTGCAACGGGCAAAGAGAGGGTTAAGGAGAACACATACCCTCGAAGACACAAAGCGTTACGAGATCAAATCTCGTTGTTTGCGTAGTCGTACTCACACCGATCCCGATAGCGAGAAGATGTGCACCGCAATCCGGCGGTGCCTCCGTGATCGGTCACACGTACGGTTGATGACGACCTCCGTTCCCTCGATCCAGCGGGGAGCGGAAGTAGAGGATCCCTCGGAACTCCAGCAGCACGACGACGTGGTGGTGGTGAAGAATCCCACGGTCAGGGCTTCGCCAAGCCGAAGACCATGGAATTGAGCAGCGGGTGGAGAGGGAATAAGGTGGGCAAGTGTGTGGAGGAGGGAGAGCTCTCACCCTCCTTTTATAGGGAAAGGGGAGGCAGCCAAGGGGTGGGTGCGGCCAGCCCATGGTGGTGCCCCCACCTCTTCCCTCATCATGTGAGTGGACACTCCACTCACACCCACTCATTTTTCCATTATTTCCCACTTGGAAAATCCAAAGGTTTTCTTTTAATAAATAAATAAAACATTTTTTTTCTTTATTTATATTTGTTAATTCCATTAACAAACATTTGCATATAGCACCTCGAATCATTTGTTAATTCTATTAACAACCATTCGACGAAAAACCCCTTGAACTATTTCAATTTTCCCCGAAACAATTTCGGTGTTGCTCAAAATATTCTTCGATATTCCGTATCCTCTCAAACGCGTCATTGAACCTTAAGTGCGTCACCCTACGGTTCGCGAATAAGATAGACATGATCGAGACTCCTCTCCGATCAATAATCAACAGCGGGATCTGGAGATCCGTGATGACTCCTATATATTCAGCGATGACTCTCGTGATCGTGTGAACCAACAACGTCGTGAACTATTCCCTTTGTCTCGTGATATTTTACTTGTCCAAGATTCGATCATTGGTATCAACCATACCTTGTTCAATCTCGTTACCGACAAGTACTCTTTTCTCGTTCCCATGACATAACATCCTTGTGATCATATCACGTGCTTGCAAGCGGTGTCGATGTGATATCACCGAGAGGGCCTAGAGTATATCTCTCCGTCATTTTGGATGGACAAATCCCACTCTTGATCCATGATCCTCAACTAATACTTTCCGAATACCTAGCGGCACCTTTATAGTCACCCTGTTACGCTGTGACGTTTGATGACATCAAAGCACCCTTACGGTATCAGTGATTGACATGATCTCATGGTTTAAGGAACAAGTTACTTCGTATGTTTGATATAAGAATGTAAACTTAATGACTTGATCGCATTGCTATATTCATTTTGGGTATATGTTCATCACGTCATTCTTCTAATCACATGACCCTGTTATTAACAACATCCAATGTTGATGATCAGGAAACCTTGATCATCTATTAATCAACGAGCTAGTTAAAAGAGAGGCTTTACTAGGAACCATTGTTTGTTTATTAAACACACATGTATCAACTTTTCCGGTTAATACAATTCTAGCATGAGAAATAAACATTCATCATAAACAACGAATAAGATAATAACCATTTTATTATTGCCTCTCGGGCATATTCCCTTTAGTCTCCCACTTGCACTAGAGTCAATAATCTAGTTTGTAAGCACTTAACACATATGGCGTTCCAGTGTTATTACCATGCTTCGTATATGGTAAACATCATCAAAAAGATCTGAACTGTTCAGGTCCTATTGTATTTGCATGTTCTTTGCGTCTACACGCAGCCCTCATTCTCTAATGAGATGGCTTTGTATATATATGGTCAATCGGTGAAACCTTGATTCCTCAGCTTAAACTAATATCACTAACATTGTGAAAATGTAGCTTCATAGTGTTAGCATTCTTGGAAATTCACCAAGTTCCGGTGATACCTTAATTCCTCAGCTTAAACTAATTTTACTAACATTGTGAAAATGTAGCTTCATAGTGTCAGCATTCTTGGAAATTCACCAAGTTCAATAAAGAACTCCTTGACACAAAATACGCTTATTATCAGTTGTCAACACAACGATGTACTTTAGCCTTTGTTGTAGTATCTGTCACAATATTTTAATTTTGAAACTCTTTCAAATCCAGCATGGAACTTTCTTCCAGCCTATTGTGCTACCCTTCATCACATATTTTAATTGAGATAAAATTACTTGAATAAATGACAAGACTATTAGTGTAACATATTACAACTAATATTTTGTCATTACTACATAGGAAAACATATCCTTAGCATTTCTAAAATGACACAAGGATCTCTCCCACTGTTGTCTAATCATCATATGAATTATCCTGCTATAACATTTTATAGCATAGGGCTCATCTGGTTGTGTACATAGCATGGAAACATGACTTAGAAATCTCAATTTCAATGATGCTCATCATGTGTCAAAACACTTGAATCTTGCTCAATTATTTTCCATGTGACGAGAACTCCTTCTTGTGATTTTGATATTGACTTACTTCAATATTTTATCTATGTAATTTGGCTTCAATTATATCAGGCGATTCAATCCATCTCTTATAGATATCGATGCCCAATATCTTCTAAGCATTTTATCAATATGAAAATCTTAACTGTGTTAATTTAAAATACATTATTTCCAATCAACCATATGTCATCTACATAAAGTATTGGAAATATGTCATAGCGCTCCCACTTAATTTCTTGTAATTCTACAAGCATCTTTATCGTACATGATGGAATCAAACTCTTTTGATAACTTCATTAAGGTAAAGATTTCAACTTCGTTATGCTCACTTCAACCATTGAAGTGTGCATACCTTTCTAGCAACCTTTTGAATTTTAAAAAACTCTCAGACTGTGTCAAGTACACATCTTTGATCAAAGTTCCTCGAGTTGGTTTTGTTATTCAACTGCCATATCATAATATGTAACTTTTGCTAGAACTATCCGCAAAGACTAAAACATCACTACAGAAGGTCAAAATCTTGTAGTAGTCAACTCTTTGAACTTCGTCGAAAACGACTTTTCGATAAGTACAACTTTCAAAGGATGTAAAAATCCATGTCTTTGTCGCTATATAGACCCTTTTTCTATCGTTAGGCATCAAGCCTATCGAAAGGACTACCAAGTCACATACTTGATATTCATAGAAGGATACTATGGCGGATATAATGACTCATAGTCAATTTTACGAAGTCAGGGCCCATCATTTGCTTCCTTTATAAGGTCTAGGTCCTTTTGTTGTCAAAACAACACTTTACTCTTAAACCATAAGTTGGTCTAAGTACAAAGTTTTAGGACTTTTGTGGTTCAGTACACAAACTCATCTGAAGTATCGACAACACATGTAGTGTCTTCTACTTTGTCAAAATAGCAAACCCCCGGAACAACTTCTAGTGCTGCGCTACTCTTGACATGATAACGAAGATTCTCTGATCTCGTTGAGTTTGTACTGTGCTCCCACTCACTTATTTCGCAAGAACTACTTTCTCAAGAAATCAACCCGTTCTGACAAACAACATTTGTATTTTGGTTCGGTGATAGGAGAAATACCCAATGTTTTATTGGGGATAACCTTATAAAGATATATTCATCCTATTTTGGTTGTAAACATTTTACACATGCTATGTATACCAAAACTTAAGAAAATGACAATTCGGGTCACTACCCAAACCATATCTTATATGTTGTCAATTTCAACGGATCATGATGGTGCTCTTTTCAGTGGAAAAACGGTTGTCACTAATGTATAAACTACAAAATTATAATGGCATTTTTATTAATCTTACCATGTCCAACAAGCTTTGATTTTGTCTCTTGAATACTCCAAACTAATGTGGGGTATTCGAGAAGTATAAGTTGTAGAACAGTTCTGCAACTTCTTAGATGTTTTGCTAAACTTGTAACTCAAACTTTATCCTTTATGATCCAATCATAAATACTTGATTATCTTGTTACATTGATTTTTACTTCATATTAACAACTATTTGAACCAATTCAAAAGTCAAACTCAGTTATCTTTAAATAGATATACTCACATATCTACTCAAATCTTCGACAGAATTTTATGAAGGAAAAATTAATCCACCATACATGACTACACATAATGGACTATATACATCAATATGTATAATCTCCACTAAATTAGTCGTCCATTCTACTTTGGCCTATGAACGGGATTTTAGTCATATTTTGGAAGAGGTCTCACAAGCGTCAATTTATTGAAAACAAAATGACTCCGGAAGTCCATCAATATGGAGTTCCTTCATGTTTTGCTTTCCGATATGAACTAAAATGGTGGTGTCACTGTCGAGACATCGTAGTAGTTTTCATAGACGGGGGTGCCATGAGACTACGGGTAGAGACGTGGGGAAACGGGATCGCGTTGGTGACAAAGACACAGGATTTACCCAGGTTCGGTACGTCGTGATAATACGACGTTCCTACTCCTGCAATCTCACTAATCAGGGCTAAAGCCTGTGTAAACAGTTACAATGTGAGGTTAGGTTTAGCTACTCGCGGAGGATCAACTTCTCGGCGAGTTGGCCTGTGGCTTCGTGTCTCTTGTTTATCTCATCTCCCGTCCGGCTTTATATAATAGCCGGATTAGGGCATACAGAATAGGAAACCTAGAAGACTACGATAGCTAGTAACTTGGAAAGTAAGGAATCCGTCTTCTCCTCCAAGCCAGATCACGTGGGCCGTGATCCGGGTCCTTCTAGAATCCGGCTTCTGCGCGTCAGCTTACTGGGCCGCCCAATGGACCATAGCCCACTACCAGTTGGGCCACCCGGGTAATCCGGCACTTTTGACTACCATCTGATATACCCCTAATCAGTATATATCCGACAGTAGCCCCCAAGAAGGACTAAAACTCTGATTTGCCGTCTTTCGCCAAATGCATATTGTCCGAGAAATATTGGCCATCAGTCTTGATTCTTCTTATTCTTCTTTTGAAAAGAGATGGTAACATAAAACTCGGAATTCGGGGAATCCGGCTTTTCTCTCACGATCCTTCGCAGAGAAGGAACTTCCTACGTCAACACTTTAATCCTGCTGACGTAAGGGACGTTTGGGTTTTGAGTGGGAAACCCAGAAACATATCTCTGATAGATTCTCGCGGGAAACGAGGAGATAATCATAATCACCCTGTCGATTCATTTTCCGGATTTTCCGGCGAGTGACACACGTTTATCATCCAACGGTCAAAAGAGCCGTTAGCACGTATCGTGACGGATTTCCGTCTATAAATAGCCTTCGTCGTCCTCCCGGAAAACCTTCCGCAACCATTCGAACGCCATTGCAGCGCCCAAGCTCCCGAGAAGAGAGAGAGCACTCCCGAATGCACACTGGGCCCAGAACGTCACCGGAGACGAGCTGCGCCGCCACCTGATGGCATCCTCACCGTCTTCTCCTGCCCGCACCGTGACGCACGACATCGAACAAATCATCAACGACATGGATCCGCAGTTGGACTCCCCAACGCGCGCCGGCGACGAACCAGTGAAGACAGCGGATTCCGCGGTGGGCGGAGGAAATCCTTCCGCCACCGCGGATCTTGCGGGCTCAAGCGCCGCGTCCTCTCCGCCGTTTGCTCCCCAAACGGCGGAGGAGAAAATCACGCTTCTCGGCGATGAGCTCGCCGCTGCGGAGGCCGCCGCGTCCGCCGCCGCCGGAGCGGACGAAGAAGTGGAATCTGTCGGCAATTGGAGTCCGAGTAATATTCCTCCTTTCCTTCTTCCACAAATGGAAAAGGAAGGGCTAATAGTCAAAGGCAAATGGCGGAACTCGGAAGGTGATCTCGAGCCCGCACCCAAAGACGGAGAACGCATCCTCCTTACTTCTCACATCACGAGAGGTATGGGTTTACCGCCTTCCGCCTTTTTCTCAGAGGTCCTTAACTATTACGGCGTCCAACCACACAATATTTCTCCAAACTCCATCCTCTATCTAGCTAGTTTCCAAGCCCTTTTTGAAGGGTATTTAGGAATAACTCCAAGTCTAGAATTTTGGCAATATTGCTTTGAAGTAAAGCATAACCTCACAGAGGGTGTTTCTCCCATCTGCGGAACTATTTCTTTCACTCTTCGGAGGCTTAGGGAAGATTGGTATCCAAATATAAAAACATCGGAACCCGTCAAATCTTGGATGGGTTCCTTCTTCTACCATCAGGACCTCTCATTCCCCGGTAAAGAAAACGGGATTCCTCCATTTGTTAACTCCGCCGCCTCTCCCCAAGAAAGTTGGGCAGTTGAAGCAGTGCAAACACTGCCGGAAAACTTGATGAAGATAAAACGGCGCATCGCCAAGCTTACTTCTTCCCAGCCTCCCTTAACCGGGAAGGATATTGTTCTATGTTGGTTTGGACGCCGTGTTCAACCTCTTTCCTTTTGTTCCCGGCTCCTTTGCGAATACGAAGGGCTAGAAGATAGCATGAGGGGAACGGACAAGTCCTATACCAAAAGGGATTTCATAAAGCGACTCAACCACCTGGTTGCCGCGAGCGAACAATATGCCGAAAGTCTGGCAATATACCACGTGGAGAATCCAGCCCCCAAGGTATTTATATTTTCTTTACCTTTGGGTTTTTCTCGGATTTATCCTCCTTGTCTGACTTTCAACGCATCATTGCTACTTTCCTAGTTCAACGAACTTGAAGGAGATGATCTTGCTTCCGACGCCAAGCTTAACGAAATACATGCCAGCTTCTACAGCGACCGGAAACGTAAAAGGCAGGTGACTTGATGGAGGGATAATAACCCGGTAGGCCAACTCCAAGGTATAACCCGGCCCAAAGGACGCTGCGCAAGATCCGACTAAGGATAAAGAAACTTCTGGAAGGCCCAAGTTTGTGGGCCTCGTAACCCGGATTGTGGGTTGCGGTAAAGGAAAGTTAGAGTTTGTATGCGGTGTCCGGGTAGGATTCATGGTGCGCCTTGGAGAGTAAGCCAGGGGGTACGGGTGCTTTATAAACCGACCCCTAGTTCTAGTTGAGAGAGATCGAGGAACCCTAGCAGTATCGCTTGGTATCGAGCATCCAGTGTATACGAGAGATCGAGTTAATATATTAAGATCGGAGACTCGGCGACTTGATTGCCGGCTACCAGATCGAGTTCCATCATGTTTTCCTCTGAGCTAAACCCTCTCCCAAACGCCTGTGTCGTCTTGCCCCAAGATCAGTTACCCCCGGTAACGTCTGCCGTGATTATCCCACGACAGTTGGCGCCCACCGTGGGGCATGCGTCCAAAGGTGTTTACATCACGGGAGAAGCTCGGAAGAACATGGAGAATCTTGTCGTCGGCGAGATCTACATCGACCACAAAGGAGAAAAGACGGTGGACGATTCCGGTTGGGGGCCAGAGTCGGATCACCTCGAATCCGGATCCGTCGTGACAATCGGCCGGATCAGCGTCTTCATCGGTATGGTACGTACGCCTGATTTAAAAGGACAATATCATGTGCATACTACAGGAACTTCTAACAGGGATAAGAAGATACTCAAGCAAGCTGTGAACTCGGTTTCCTCGGCTGTTCCGGGACACCTGAGATGGGCGGAACAAGAGATAACATGGAGCAGAAGAGATCACCCGGAAAGAATAGAGCACCCGGGAGTCTTAGCATTGGTAGTCGCACCACAGGTTAATGGTTACGAGTTAAAAAGGGTCCTGATGGACGGTGGAAGTAGCATCAATATCTTGTACTCGGAAACTTTTTCACGCATGGGTCTCAAGGAGTCCCAGCTGCAGAAAAGCTCAACAATTTTTCATGGAATAGTGCCGGGTCACTCGGCATGTCCCGAGGGGAAAATCGCATTGGAGGTAGCTTTCGGAGAATCAACGGATAATTATCGAGTTGAGTGGCTCACGTTCGAGGTGGTCAAATTGCGCAGTCCTTATCACGCACTATTTGGAAGACCGGCTTACGCCAAATTCATGGCCAGGCCGTGTTATGTGTATCTGCAACTGAAGATTCCAGGTCCTAAGCAAACCATCACCATACATGGAAGCCGGGATATAGCGGCCGAGTGCGACGAAGGAGATTCGGTAATGGCCGAGCAGGCTTGCAGAAAAGAGGAACTCAAGTATTATCGGTCTCAAGTAGACCCGGAGGACAAGACCGCATTGAAAAGGCCGAATACTGAGGACGAAAGAGCAAAATTCAAGGCAGCACAGGACACCAAGATGATAGATTTTGTCGAAGGTGATCCCACTAAGCGATTTACCATAGGGTCTAACTTGGGCAACGAGCAGGAGAAAGCACTTGTGGAGTTTATTCGTTCTAATGCGGACGTATTCGCCTGGACGCCTAGCGATATGCCGGGTACCCCTACAGAGTTGGCAGAGCACAGTTTGCATGTAGATCCCAAGTCCAGACCTGTGAAGCAGGGCTTGAGAAAGATGAACGAGGAAAGAAGGAAAGCTATAGGTGAAGAAATTGCTCGGTTATTGACAGCCGGCTTCATCATGGAAGTATTTCACCCGGATTGGTTGGCAAATCCGGTGCTAGTGATGAAAAAGACCAATGAGTGGAGGATGTGCATTGATTTTACGAGTCTCAACAAGCATCACCCAAAGGAGACAAATTGAGTTACGTACTACAAATTCACTTTGACTGTTCCAATAACGTGGCCGAGTATGAGGCCCTATTGCATGGCTTAAAGGTAGCCAAGGAGATGAACATCAAGAGGATACGATGCTTCGGAGATTCAGACATTGTGGTACAGCAGGTGTCAGGAACTTGGGATAGAAAGGACGCAACTATGGCAGCATACCGCAGGGAAGTTGATAGGGTTGCGGGATGTTTTTCCGGGTATGAGGTGGAGCATATAGATAGAAGAAAGAATGAGGCAGCCGACGCCCTCGCTAGACTCGGCTCGCGCAGAGAGCCGATCCCACCCAACGTTTTCCTGGACGAATTATGGCGACCATCAGTTAAAACCGAGTCAGAGGAGGAATTGGCAAGTCAAGACCCGGATTTAGGACTCGTGGCCACTGTACGCGCTATTCCAGAGTGGACAGAACCATTTTTGGCCTACCTATCACGAGGCGAGTTACCACAGCAAGAAGTGTTAGCAAGGCAAATTTTGCGGCGAGCAAAGGGATATTCTATCATCAACGGGGAGTTATACAAGAGAAGCACCGCGGGGGTCTTTTTGCGTTGCGTGGCACCAGAAGAAGGCCGACAGATTCTCAAGGAAATCCATGAAGGCGATTGCGGGCATCATGCATCCACAAGATCCCTTGTGGCCAAGGCTTATCGACACGGATTTTTCTGGCTCACGGCTCTAGCAGATGCGGAACGATTAGTAGCAAGATGTGACGGATGTCAAAGGTACGCTCGCCAAACCCATGTGCCGGCTATGGAATTACGGACCATCCCGTTAACTTGGCCGTTCGCTGTCTGGGGGATGGACATGGTTGGCCCTTTCATATGTCACCTTGCAAGAAGACACATCTTTTAGTGGCTATTGATAAGTTTACCAAGTGGGTTGAGGTTATGCCAGTTACTAATTGCGAAGCAGCTACAGCAGTCAAGTTCCTGAAAAGAATTATCTACCGGTTTGGGTATCCCCACAGCATAATTACCGACAATGGAACCAATATGTCCCTTGGTGAGATGGAAAAGTTCTGTGGCAACAATGGAATCCGGCTTGATGTAGCATCAGTGGCTCATCCACAGGCCAACGGACAAGTGGAGAGGGCAAACCAAGAATTGCTTCGCGGATTGAAACCACGATTGCGAGTCCCCTGTATCAGGGCTGCTGGCGCATGGGTCGAAGAACTTCCTTCCGTGGTTTGGGGTATCAACACCACACCTAACAGATCCACTCAGATGACACCCTTCTTCATGGTCTATGGTGCGGAAGCAGTGTTATCGAGTGACATTATCCATGATTCACCGCGAGTATCAGCTTACGTTGAAGTGGAGAACGAAAAGACCCGGCAGGACGCCGTAGATATGTTAGAAGAACAAAGGGAACAAGCCCTGGAGAGATCAGCCATTTATCAGCAAGGTTTACGGAGGTACCATAGCCGACGCGTGAAAACCCGGTCTTCCAGGAAGGAGACCTGGTTCTGCGCCTGGTACAGTCAAACGAAGGAAAACACAAATTATCACCACCATGGGAAGGACCGTTTATCATAAGCCGGAATCTGCATAATGGATCGTATTACTTGGTAGATGCAAGGGAGGAGTCGGCTACAGTTAATGACACCGCTCATACCACTTCATCTATGCAAGAAAGAGACAGGCCATGGAACGTGGCTCAGCTACGTCCATATTATACTTAGTAAAGACTATATTGGCAAGAGGAATTGCACGATGTAACAGGCAGCAGGTTTCAGACGTACTCTTTTCCTATCCAGGGTACCCTTGGGGACTGGATGGGTTTTTAGTGAGGCGGCTTGCTGACCTAACTTTTTCATATCAAGTAAAGAGATGGTTATTCTTATGTTCTTCAGTCTCAGTACATTGCATATATTCAGGTCTTGGGGGCTGATTGCTTGAATAGCACAGATGCAAACTCAAAGACCCGGCCTTGATGCCTATGAGTTATGAGGGCCGATTACTCGCAAACGAGTACGGCTGCAATCTTATAACCGGACAAAGGAGCCAAATTTTCTTGACTTTTCTTACTTAAGCTCGATGTGACTCGCACTAAAATGGCATGATTTGCTCGCTTACGATTACAATCAGCCATGAAGCCCAATGGGACTTGGTTGACCCTGTCTTCGTACAGATGTAACAACATGATATCCATGCGAAAGCCGGCTTATAGTACAAGATAGTCAAAAGGGTCATCTAAACCACAAGTTATGCAGAGTACAGGGCTAATAGCCGGACACTCAACGATTGTTAAGCATAACTTCAGAACCTATGTGAAACGGCTCTGGGCTTTTCAGATTTAGCAGCAAACAATGCGTTCTCCTTGAAAAATCACGTATCCCCAACTCAGAAATCCGGGTCTTGGGGACTCGGGATTTTGAGAAAGAGAAAAATTGCTTAGTTGTTAAAGCTCAAAAAGTCCAAACATCCGAGTCTTGGGGGCTTGAGGACTTCGAAGCAAGTCCGCTTGTCAACACCCATGAAACCCGGAAACCGAGTCTCACAAAAGGAACAATAAAGAAAGTCGGATATCTAGAGCAAATGAGTTCAAAAGTGAATAAATTTAAAATCTCAGAAGAGGCATAGAGTATATCAAGACCTTAGCGTGCATTACAAAATCCCGGTAAATGATATCAAAGGTGCACAAGCGCACCATCCAAAAAATAATTGTTTAAACGGCACATCGGCCGACTGACGCATGAGAAGTGGCATGAAGGAGCAGGTATCACTCGGCATCCTAAGCCCCGGCGTCCATCTTCGCCTTACCCTTGCCATCACTTGGGGTAGCATCAGCACCCGGATCAGCAGTGCCGGCTCGCGCAGGAGGAGGAACGACTGATGTGGAGGTAGCGGGCGCAGAGTCGGCTTCAGCCTTCTTTTTGGCAGCCTCCTCCCTCAACTTAGCAGCTTCCTCCTTCCATCGGGCAAGCATGTCATACGGCTCGGGAAGATCCGACTTAACAGCTTCACCAGCAGCATCATAAGCAGGAACGAGGGAATCGACATCTAAGCCGTCAGCAATCACGCTGGCCGGGTAACGGACCTCCTTCTGGACGGCCTGGAAATCCTTCACGGAGAACTTGGACCCATCAAGCTTGTATTCCGGGAAACCGCCCATAAGCTTGGCTAGCTCGAGCTTAGGAAAGTAAGCCTTGGCAAGCGCAAGACCCCGGGTTACTCCAACCCGGCAGGACGAGCGTTTCCAGTGCCAAATCCACTCGGGGATACTGGAGCAAGCGTCTAGCATTCTCTTCAGGTCGCCATGCCCTTTACCCGGCCACCGTATTTCTTGAAGAATCCATTTGGTTCCGGCGCATAGCTGCCGGATAACGCTCTTGATAGTTTTCAACCTGGCAATGTCACCCTCGTCCGGCATCACTTCATCCGGACCTGCAGGAATGGAAACATGAGTCAGGAAATTCCGGCTATTTATCAAAAGGATAACCCGGATGAAGAAGCGTACCAAGCAAAGCACGATACGTATCAGCAATTTGAACAGAAAGGCTCGTCAGATCATCTTCTGCTGTGTGAGCCCTCCTCCTATACTTCTTCATTATCGTCCTGCTCCTCCTGGCCTCAGCCTCGGCCGCCTCACGCAGAGCCACCTCCTTTTCAATAAGCTTGGTGGCCGTGGACAGTTTCTCGTCAGATTGAGTCACGAAGGACTGCATGGATGCAAGGAAGGATTAGCTGGGTAAAGGGGCAAGTTATAAGTCGCTTATATCGTAAAGTTCCAAGCAAATTGTGAATTAATTCACTCGGAACTTGGGGACTGGATAAGGACACAAGCAATATTAGTCGGGTTTACCTCGTGTTTGGCTATTAAAGCCTCCAAGATGTTTTCTTCATTAGCCCTCAAAGCGCACAGGGTTTCGAGCATCTGGGCAAATGTCAGGTCCTCGGGTCGGGCACCGGAAGAGCCGGCAGCCTGGTCGCCTGATGGGGGAGCTCTCCCCGCCCTTGGAGTCGATACCCGGACAGTCTGAGTATCCGGGTTGGGAGAACCCATCCTCGTGTCCGGAACCTCGATCTCCTCGTCCACTGGTTCGGATGACTCAGGAGACCCGGCGGCTTGTTCCTGGTTGTTCTCAGTATCACCGCCGGTCGCGGCGTCTACGTTATCAGTCGGCTCCTCTGTCTGACGGTTATCCGCCTCCCGGTTATCCATCTCCACATTCTCCGGGTCACTAACGGTGGCTTGGGCGCTAAAGAAAGATGAGAAGAGGCAGTTAGCAATGGTGATTGAAAATTGTCAGGTATCAAAGGATGTCATATAGCAAAAACTTACCCAGTATTTACGGCGTAATCCGGCGGGAGTTCGCCGCTGGAAGCAGACGAAGATGTCAAAGGGACCGTTAGCGGAACCCGGAATTGCCCGGCACGTGGATGGTTGGGAGAAGGGTGGCGCTGAGGAGAATTGGAAGGACGAGGCGGAGGGACACTGGCACGATGGACGGGGGAGGTGGAGATGCCCGGGTTAAGGGGATCCTCGCCCGGGGAACTCCGAGTTACTCTGCGCTTGGCTGGAAGAGAATCCTTCAAGTACGACGAGTTCGATAATTGATGGTTAAGTTGTCTCATGGCATCAAAGGAGTAAGGATCAGAGGATATAGAAGAGAAAGGAACCTTGGACACTGCCCCTCTGGTTTTCCTCTTGGCTCCAACTGTTGCCTCTTGGTCAGATTCGGTAGCCTCCGGGTCATCCTCGTTATTCTCACCTTCGTCCTCCAGCCCTGCGAACCGAGTGTGTGTTCGTGGGAAAAAGTTAAATAGGAGGAAAATGATGCAAGTAAAGATAATACAAGATCCGGGCAAATACCTTCATCACCGTCAGCCGGCTCATCTTCTTCTTCCGGGTCTCTGGAAGGGGGGGAGGTTTCAACTGTCCAGAAAGGATCATCGACCTGAGACATAAAGATGAAAATAAGAACTAAGAGCAGTATCGAGTCAAGATGAGGAAGTAAACCTATGAGTATCGGGTCTTACCGCTGGGGCCGGGTTTTCCCGAGTAAACGGAGGTAACCCGGTGATGTTCTTTATCACCTCCAGTTTCTCTGTCAAGAAACCCTTGATGGTTTTGTTGGTATCCCCGGCAGCAAAGCTCTTGGTGGAATATCGAAGGGCGTCTGTGGTGTGCCCCGAGTATTCGCACATCAATTTGGAGCGGATAGAATTGGGTTGGATCCGGAAGTCGACCCAAGTTTTCACTAAGTTGAGCCCAAGAAGGCCTTGGGCTGAGAGAACGGCTAACTTAGCTAGCAAAGGTATGATTGCCTCCCTGTCTGAGTCAGGGGCGAAAGCATTGAAATTCTCGGAGGTATTGAGGAGGCCCTCCGAGTAACCCGGCAGTCTCTTCTCGCTGGGTGGAGAGGTGTCGTGGCAGTAGAAGAAGGATAGTTGCCAGTGTTTAACATGGGAGTTCAGATTAAGGGTTGGCATTGGGGAGTTTTTGCGGCGTTGGATGGATACCCCGCCGCAAGTGAGAAGTGCTCCATCACCGCTTTCGCGGCATGGCTTGCACTGGAAGAGTTCAATAAAGAGAGTCAAACTTGGCGGAGTGCACAAGTATGACTCGGATAGGACAATGAAGTGAGTAATATTCAACATAGAGTTAGGCCCTATGTCAAATATCCTGAGGCCATAATGGCTCAGGACCTCACGGAAGAAAGGGTGACCCGGAGGACGGAATCCCCGGGTCACGTGCTCCACGAAACAGATTACCTCGCCGTCGGTGGGTGTGGGCCGGGTCTCGTCACCCGGCGCCCTCCAGCGAATGTCCTTCTGAGGGGGGAGAACCCCCAACTCGGCCAGCTCTTCCAGCTTGGCCTTTGTGACTGTGGATCGCCCCCAATTGGCGGATATGGATTGGGTTGCCTTCGCCCGGGCCGGCTGTTTCCCTTGCCTTTTGGGAGCCATGGGATCAACCTGCAAACACAAGGAAGAAAGATACATGAAATAAGACTCGGGAATATTAGGTTATCCGAGCATGCACCTGGAGTATCAAGAAAGTATGAAGACTAAGAATTATCTGGGTATCACATCACGGAGTGGAGGTTGCGAGTTATCCGGGTATTAAGTACAACTCTAGAAATTATTGTTCACTTACGTATTCACTACTAGAGATTTGCTTATAGCAGCATATCCTACCACAGGCGAACAAGAAAAACGGTGCGCCTGGGTTAATTAGCGCAGGCGAAGAGAAAGCAGGTGCGCCTGGGGTAGGCCAGTTACCCCAGGCGAACAGAAACCGGAAGCGCCTAGGGTAAAGTGTGGCAGGGCCAACCACGGCCGACGCTGGCACGCTTCCTTTACCGCAGGCGAATCGCGTATCAGTTCGCCTGCGGTATAACAGATACCACAGGCGAGTACGTACCGAAGCGCCTGGGGTAAAAAGTGGACTGGGGTAGCTCCCTTTAGCGCAGGCGCACGTGTAAGTAGTTCGCCTGGGACAAAGAATAGCCTGGGGTAGCACCACTTAGCGCAGGCGCTTCCCAGAACGCGCCATTAAACACGGGAACAGAAACCCCCGCCATTAAACGCGGGAACAGAAACCCCCGCGCCGTCAAAGGCGGCCGGCCAGTGCATGCGCCCCAGTCAAAGTCCACCGGATTAATGACCATTAAACACGGGAACAGAAACCCCCGCCATTAAACGCCGGGAACAGAAACCCCCGCGACGTCAAAGGCGGCCGGCCAGTGCATGCGCCCCAGTCAAAGTCCACCGGATTAATGGCGGGGCGGCAGCGGCGACACGCGCGGCGCGGCGACTGGCCCGCGAGTAGTATATAAAATGGTGCCCGCCCCCTCCCCGTACGCACAGTCTCGCCATTCTTTCTCCACCCTTCTTCTCCACCCTCGAACCTCGCCGCAATGGAGAACCTCTGGGACGCGGGCCCCGAGAGCGACGACGACGAGCTGCAGCCAGCGCAGCAAGCGGCGCTGGCGCCGCAGGTGGTGGCGCCGGAGCAGCCACCCGAGTACGACGAGGCGCGAGAAGCGCGGCGAGCCGCCCGCCACTGGAGACGCGAGGTGAGGAGGCAACCAGTGTGGCCCGAGCAGCACGCCGGGCTGCACTCGTTCGAGACCTCGCAGAACGAGGACGCGTACCGCGAGGTGCGCGGCGTCCTCGAGCAGGCCGCGACGGCGGCGGAGGCGGCCGCCGTTCGTGCCTCCTTGGAGGCGCACCAGCGGGAGGAGGCGGCGCGAGCGGTGCGCCACCAGATGGCCCAGCGTGCTGCCTCCGTCGAGCAGGAGGGCATCATCGCCCTCTACGAGGCCGACCGGCGGCAGGTTGCGCTGCAGAGTGAGCGGCGGCGCAACCGCCTGCCCTCCGAGCAGGCGCAGCTGCACCGGCTGCGCCTGCAGGCCCGAGCGGAGCGGGCGGAGCAACGCCGTCTCGCCGCGGCGAGCCAGGACGGAGCCGGCCCCTCCAACCAGCACCGCCACGACGACGTCGCTGATGAAGACGACGATGCGTAGGCGGAGCAGTCATCGAGTAGTTTAAATTTTTCGTACTAGCTTAAATTCGCGCCGAATATGCATGTACGCAGTTTTCGAATTTCAATAAAATTTCGCATGTTTTCATTTTGCGTTTGTTTGGGCCGGTTCTTGGGCTCGGGACGCGACTGGGAAACGCGCCCCCCCACAGGTTCCAGAATAGCGCCGTTTAGCGCCGCGGCGGCCCCAAAACGGCGGCGTTTTGGGCCCTGGGGGGCGCAACGGCTGGAGATGCCCTGAGCGATCCAGAACGTGTTGAAAAACCAGTGCTAACACACCCTTCGGATGCATGTCAGTGGAAAGCATTAGACGCATTCGATGAGGAATTCGGGAACGACCCAAGGAACATCATATCAGGCTTGGTGCGAGCACCGACGGTCTCAATCCGTTTGGCAATCAAAGCAGCAAACATATATTAAAATGTGTTTTTAGAGAGAAACACTTGCGGTATCTCGCTAAACCAATCTATTTACGCTCGATGCGACATATATTAGCTCGATGTGTAGTCCCAGGCCGTGGGGCTGTGTAATTTAGAAAATCTTAGCACAGGCGCATCATCGAGAAAACGCGCCTGGGGTAATATATATCACAGGCGCTTTTGACAGGACATGCGCCTGGGGTAATGCCATGTGGGACCGCGCAAACCAAAATCCTATGAAATTTACCGCAGGCGCATTATCTAGATAACGCGCCTGCGGTAAGGATCTGTGGGGCCGGGCATAACAGGGCATCGAGCCAAGAACACTAGAACCGGTTTGTGTCACAAACCGGTTCTAAAGGTATGTCCCCTGGGCCCACCTAGCTACCCGCACAAATGGCCGCAGGCGCATCATTGAGGGGTGTGTTAGCGGGTAGCTAGGCGCACATGCATCCGAAGGGTGTGTTAGCACTGGTTTTTCAACACGTTCTGGATCGCTCAGGGCATCTCCAGGGCACATGATGTCGAGCCCCTCAATGATGCCGCACATGATGTCGAGCGGGTAGCTAGGCGCACATGCATCCGAAGGGTGTGTTAGCACTGGTTTTCCACACGTTCTGGATCGCTCAGGGCACATGGAGTTTTTCATCATTGAGGGGCTCGTTTTGCGCGGGCCCACAGAGGTATACCCCAGGCGCACATACTGGGAGATGCGCCTGCGGCCATTTGTGCGGGTAGCTAGGTGGGCCCCTCAATGATGACAGAACGCCTCAATGATGACAGAAACTGACCATGATGTCGAGCCCCTCAATGATGACGGGCTCACCGGTGGCGAGGAGGAAACCACTGATAGTGGCGCGGGGGGTCCCTCAGGGAGCAGCACGACGGGAAACAAGCGTCGAAAGCGAGCTCCGAACAAGGTCGGCACCGTTCGAGAGAAATTCACGGAGGTGGACCCTTCCAGTGGCACGCCTCTAATGCCATTGGACCTTGTGAAGGGGTACTTCCTCCAACTTGGCGCGATACTTCGAGACGTCGTCAATGTCAACGAGCCGACTCTCAAGAAGAAACTAACTCTGCGCGCCCAACTCATCTCGAGGCTGCACGCGCGGTACGAGTTCCCTCCCCCCTACAACAACGAGAATCTGAAGGGCAACCTCGTGAACAAACTCGCCCTCACTAGATTCACCAAAGCCCTGAGCAATTACAAGACTATGGTGAGGGCGATGATTAAGGAATCGACACCATTCGAAGAGATCCATCGCCACTTCCCGCGGATTACGCCCGATGACTTCAAGACTTTCCTAGATAACGAGTCGCTTGATGTCACTAAGAAGCAAACGGGATGGGGGAAGGATCTAGCGTCGAAGAACATCGGTCACCACAATCTCGGCTGTCGTGGCTACGACGGGAAGGAGCCAGTTTGGGCGAAAGAGGACCAGGCCTACATTGAAAAAGGGATTGAGAACCCTTACGCCAAGTATGCCCATGACCCGCAATTCCAGAAATTCATGAGGTCGAGGTACAGAAAAGTAACTCCGACCGGGGAACTTGTCTCGGACCCGAAGATGGTGGAGGGTGTTATTTTGGTCACGGACGATAGCGTGAAGAATGTTGAGAAGCTAGTGGTAAGAAATTTACCATTTCATGCAACTCATCATCATCAAGTCCATGATTTCATTCTAGTACGAAACCAATTCTAAACCGTTTATATGTTGCTTCTGCAGCTAGAAGAACAACAACTTGAATCTTCCTCGTCGCAGACGTCGACGGCCAAAGTCGCGTGGGATAAGCCTTTCATCAGGGGGTACAACAAGGCAAAGAGCCAGGACCCTCTGAAAAGGCCGCACTTAGGCCGTATCACCGGCGGCGGACTTAATAAGAAGCACGCTCACCATGGCTTGGCTGAGCCCAGCACTAAGGAGTCGCGGGCGGCGAAGAAGAGCGAGGAGACGGAGGAGCTGAAGTAGAAGGTCCATGACTTGGAAACAAACATGGAGAAGAAGATTGAGAGAACGGTGGGGGAAAAGATGAATGCGCTCATCCCAGCCGTATTTGAAAAAATATGTGGCTACATCGCCGGCGGCTCACAGGGGCCGTTACCGACGTTCAACATACCGTCGATGTTGGTCGTGCCCGCCGCGGCCGCCGCCGGTGGTCCGTCGACGTCGGCCGTGCCTGTCGCCCCCGCCGTGCCCGACGCGCCTGCCCCCGATGGACCGTCGGCCGTGCCCGACGCGCCTGCCCCCGATGGACCGTCGGCCGTGCCCGACGCGCCTGCCCCCGATGGACCGTCGGCCGTGTCCGGCGCGGCCACCACCCCGTTGCTCGACGAGCCCACCATCACCTGTGGTCCGTCGACGTTAGCCGAGCTCAATGCCCTCACGGTAAATTATTGACCGTCTCAAAAGCTGTAGCCAGTTCAATATAACCCTACTCTCTGACCTATCCATGCATGTTATCGCAGGCTGACGCGACGGGATGCACCTTCCTGCTAAAAGTGGGCAGCGAGTTGAAGGATGTTGCAAAGGGGAGCATCTTGCAGCCACTATCCCGCAAGTACCATTGCAGAGATATACCGGACAACGAGCTTCGGGTTCGCGTCGATCTGGTGCTACCGGGATTCGAGAACTTGTATCCTCCTAATCAACCCGCCGATGCCGACAGCGAGCTGAATCTCGGCCAACTGGACAATCAAATCTTGCTATGGCCGAAAGCCCTTATTCGGCTGAACACGACGTCAGGGTCGGCGCCAAGCCAAGCCATGACCGTCACCACTACACCGGTTGCGCCCGCGGCAAGCCAACAAGACAAGGTCCAACATGGCAATGTCCTCTCTCCACCTCCGGTGGATCCTCCTCCTCCCGAGCACGAGACGTCCAATGACGAGCAACATCACGAGCATGAGACCCATGACGAGTACATGGATATTGAACTTGCTCCCATTGACGATTTCATAAATCAGTTGGATGGCGAGAAGCCGGTTCCTCCGAAGTTACCCGCCAGAACTCTTGATATCCAGAAGAAGGTAGATGGCGGAGAGGGCGGTTCTTCTGAGTTACCCACCAGAAAACCGGATATACAGAAGAAGCTAACCTATTCCCAAGAAACTCCCGAGGAGCAGACGGCCTTTACGGCTCCACAGCCTACGCTGGTTACCCCGAATACACTCCGTGCTACGGCCGCGGAGGCGGTAAAACAAAGCGGCACTCCCATCTGCTTGAGGCCGAAGAAGAATCGGAAGAGGCCGGGCAACAAGAAGAAAGGTGGTGCCTCCTCTAGTAGCCAGCCAGCGGTCTCCCGAGTCCTGGACCGTTTGCCGCCCGCCGTCCCGTGGAGGAAGGTGCATGAGATGGGTGAGCCGATGCTGCCGGCAGAGGTTGTCGCTGTCATGGGTGGTGACATGAGGACCATCCACGACGGGATTTTGTTCAAAGAGAATGAACTTCTACGTGAGAAACATCCCTCCTACCCGCTATACGTGGTCAAGGTGCCCCGATCCTTGGGCTTTGTGGATTCAAATCCCGCAGAGGTGTTCTTCATCAGATACGAAGACATATTCAGGGTCTTCCACTTGGGTAAGCTCGACCGAAGCATTGTCCGCCTGGTATCGCTCAGCATGGCGCATGATATGGTCATGGAGAATACCCCGCACATGGCGATTATGGACCCGTACTACATGAATGAGGACTACTTGCGGTCACATGCGGACCGAGTTCTTATCACGACTTACATAACGGGGTTTTTGATAGATAACAAGGATAAGAACGCCATTCTCATGCCATACTTTCCCAAGTAAGTAGTCCTCTCCGCTTCACGTCGTTACATTCTTTCTAGAATCTCCTTAGTATTCCGATTGATGATATTGATGGCTCTTGTTCGAAATGTTCTGCGCAGAAACGGAGGATGCGTACTCATCGTCATGGAACCGCATTGGTCACAATGCACTTATCTTGATGCGGGTAGGGCGGTGCAGAAGGACTACACCGACATAAGAGCTGTTCTTAATAGTGCCCTCAACGGCTTCGCCGCCGATTTAGGCAAGCCCCTAAAAAAGGAGAAAATAGTCCGAGGCGCCTACGTGTGCACCCACGTAACAAACTTCCCCTGCCTCAAGCAATCGGAGCAAGAATCTGAGTTGGAAGCCTGGTATGTCATCTTTCAGATGAGGGAGTACTTAAAGGATGCCCAACAGGCCCATCTACCAAGTGATCTCCGAGACCTGACCACAAAAATGGCCAACACCACCGATGAATATGTGCGGGCTGAGTTCCGTCGCATCCAGCGGAGGATCTGCACGATACTCTCGTCGGATGTCATCACTCGGGGTGGCTTGTTCTTCCACGGCCACGCACCACCGAGCAACCGTGACATAGAAGCACACCTACGAGAGCAACGTGACACCCGGACATTCAACACGCTACAAGGCGTTCGTCCGTTCCCGCCGAGAATATAGGATTGACAAAATGTTAGTATACACTTGCATCATATAACTTTTAGACCTTTATTTGTCGTGTTTTATTCGTAAACCTTGATGCTTCTATTTTTTGATAGTTATTTGCGGTCTATTATCACTTTCGATGCTAAACTCGTATTTTTGTCCTATGCACAGATGACATGGTATGTTGTGTATGTCGGTAGGGTTCCCGGAGTCTACGACGACTGGGACCAATGCCGAAGACAGGTGCACGGTTTCAGCGGCAACAGCTACAAGGGGTACAAGACCATGGAGGAGGCGGAAGCTCGATACGCCACTTACCTAGCGAGAGAGAAGACGGAGAAGACGAGGGCCCGGATGACCACATTCGCCATCGCCGTGCTTATACTCCTTGTACTCCTAGTGTTGATGCTACTTGTTGTTTTGCTTGTCTAGATAACTAAACTATCGATTTGTTTGGACTATGTACTCCTAGTGTTTGAACTATGCTTGTAACTAAACTATTCGTTTCGAGACTATTTGGTGATGATCGAAATATTTCTGTTATTTTGCTGTCATTTTCATATTTATTACTGTCAATTTGCTGTAATTCTGTTATTTTCGTTTCTTTTATTTTTTGACACAGCAAAACCATACCCCAGGCGAACAGGGAAGCATACCCCAGGCGAACATGTACCCCAGGCGCACAGCGCTTGTTCGCCTCAGGTAAGAGGATTACCCCAGGCGCATAAGTCCTGTTCGCCTGGGGTATGTCAAGATACCCCAGGCGCATTTGGTTGTTCGCCTGCGGTAAGTCATTACCGCTGGCGAGGTGGTCCCAGGCGAACAGTCATTCGCCTGCGGTAGGCTAAATTGGTTCGCCTGCGGTAGCCTTTTCCCTACTAGTGATTGAAAAGTGTCTGAGGAAGACGGATGGTTGCCCATGTATCTACTGCAAGCAAAAGAGCCGGAAAAGGGGGATTTTCCGGGTGTCAATGATATGCGCGGAAAGTTGGGATGAAATGGATCTAGATTGGAAAACTTGCGAACGATTTTACGAAGAAATTGGTGATTAATAATGGTAGGAGGGTGGTGTGTGATCATCAAATAGGTTATTAAAGGAGCTGGCAAGCATCTAAGCCATCTAATCCGGTGTGGCGGGAGAAACGGCCCGCGGGTTGACCAAGATCCAATCCAGGATGAATCATAAAATTGCGGGGCTAAATTAGCAAGTACAAGGAACTTACAGGGAGATACTGGAAGCCTAATGCGATGGCTGCGGGCGGCGTGGTCTGAATGCCCCTTTGCGGTTCTTGGAAAGCAGGACGAGGGCGCAGGGATGGAGCTTGGTGGCGGCGCGGATGGCTTGAGAACGAACACGACCGATGGTGGCTTTGTTCCGGTGGCGAGCCCTAGTGCGAGAGCGCAAGGTGTGAGGAAAGAAAGGATAAGTTGGAGTGAGGCGTCGGATTCTAGGTTACCCTTTGAGCACTATTTATAAGGTGAGGATGAACCTATTCCAACGGCCAGAGGCCAGAAATTATGGGGTAATGGCTATCCATGCGGATTTTGCGAGATATGCTTCAGGTATTGAGCGAGGTATCCGGGCAAAAAAGAGAAAGAGATCCACTCCGTGAAATCAGGGTCAATTATCGAGTAAAAGTATAGAATCTTGACGTTTTTATCAGGGTTCTGACCCGGAAATCTGAGCAGTGTGCTTGGAGGAAAGCCGGGTTACTATATGGCCACCATGGAGTTAGGCCTAGCTATCTATCGAAGCACCTTAACCCGGCCTCCATACATTTGTGCGTTTGATATCTTTGCAGGGAATAGCAAGCGCTTCAAGGAAGGATCCGTGAAGCCCAAGCTATTCTGGGGACTACTGATGGAGGGATAATAACCCGGTAGGCCAACTCCAAGGTATAACCCAGCCCAAAGGACGCTGCGCAAGATCCGACTAAGGATAAAGAAACTTCTGGAAGGCCCAAGTTTGTGGGCCTCGTAACCCGGATTGTGGGTTGCGGTAAAGGAAAGTTAGAGTTTGTATGCGGTGTCCGGGTAGGATTCAGGGTGCGCCTTGGAGAGTAAGCCAGGGGGTACGGGTGCTTTATAAACTGACCCCTAGGTCTAGTTGAGAGAGATCGAGGAACCCTAGCAGTATCGCTTGGTATCGAGCATCCAGTGTATACGAGAGATCGAGTTAATATATTAAGATCGGAGACTCGGCGACTTGATTGCCGGCTACCAGATCGAGTTCCATCATGTTTTCCTCTGAGCTAAACCCTCTCCCAAACGCCTGTGTCGTCTTGCCCCAAGATCAGTTACCCCCAGTAACGTCTGCCGTGATTATCCCACGACATGACTTTTGAGGAAACGATAACTATTGACGGAATTCCTGTCGCCACATCCAGGTATTCTGCTGGAACTTTTTTATCATTATTCCCCTCCAGTTCTTCGAGATATTTATTTCTCGGATGTTCTCTTTTCAGCCTTGCTCCAACTCCTTTGAAAACAATGAAATTGAAGAAACATAAAGCTGCTGCTACGAAAAAAGAACCTCGTTCTGCTGCATCTGGGGTGGACGAACCTATCCCTACTTTGGACAGGAATATCCGGATAAAGGAAGAACCCTTTGATGAACTCGGATATATCCGTCCAGAAGCTAAGAAGTTCTTCGCTCCTGCGCCTCTAATTCGTCCTTGGCCACAGGGCGGGCTGATTATCCGAAACGACTTCGTATTTTCACCTCGTCGGGTCATACAAGATGGCCTTCATCACGTTGGGATTCTTTTTTCTGAATATGCCAGAGAATTCAACGAGACTTTGTCAAACTTGCGGGAAATGAGCGAGGTAATATATCTAGCCCCCAAGCAATAAGTTGGAAACACACTTTCCCCTTAATGTTTTTTTATTACGCTTGATCTAACTTAAGCGTTTGGCTTTTATTTCCGCGTTTCAGCACACTGCTGATGTGATAAACTTGGAACTTTTTAATAAACTTAACGTCAAGAATGAAGAGGTGAAAACCCTTCAATCTATTATTAAGTCTAAGGATAATGAGCTGGCATCATCTCAGCTACAGTTATCGGAAGCAACAGGTATGCTTTTACTCTGTTTTATCCGGATTATCAATAAGTATTTTCTCGAGATATTTCTAAACTCGAAATTTTTTACTTGATTTTCAGCTGCTTTGGCTAAGGCCAAGGAAGTAGCTGAAGATGCCGGCAATGCCGAACGTCTTCGCAAGGAGATTTTGGACCTTCATAAGGAGCTTATGAAGGTTCGAGAAGAACTGGAAGCCAGTAATCTGGCCCTTGGAATTGCTGAATCCAAGGCTTCCGATCAGGCGGAAAAAGATAAATCCACTATCCAGGATTTGGAAAGTATCTTAATCCTTCGCCTAAAGGAATGTACCAAAATTGACAAGGTTCTCGGTGAGTGTTATTTCATTTACCGATTCATCCATGTCTTTCTTTCTTTCTCTGTTTTGTCGCCTAACCTTTTTGGAGGCTTGTTTCGACAAACAGGAAATTATCGAGGTCTTTCTCGTGTTGACAAAATCCGAGCCTTTGGTAAAGTATGGAATGCTATCAGAAATGCTGGAATGCAACTGATCAGCAAGTTCTTCCCTGCGAGTACTATAGAATTCTCGGAGATTTATAAACTTCCGGGTGTTATCCTGGAGGTGGCGGAATCCAGGGAGTCCTCCTTGCGCTCCGCTGCACGGGGTGGTGCACGCATGGCCCTCGGCCTTATGCGTATGCATTACCCTGGTGCCAAATCTTGGCGTGTGGCATCCGGTATCCCTCAAGGATACACAGAGAACCAACGAGCCAACATCTTTGATGAAATCAAAGGCCATGCTACCAAGATTGCCTCTATGGTAAACATCTCTATCACCTATCCGGAAGAGGAGGTCCCTGAAGCCCCCGAGAATGACAGCAGCGACGAAGACTCGGATGCTTGAAGGGCTGTCCTGATCCTGGATGATGGAACTAGACAATAGGAGCATTACTGCACTTTTACAATGTAATTCATATTGTAATGCTTCTATTCCTTTTGTATAAACAAGAACTCCACCTTTTGCAGTTTTAATTATGAAATTCTTTGCAAGGTTTCCGGGTTTTAATATTCCTTTGCCTTCTAAGTTCTCTGGTTTATATGTTTTAACTGTCCTTAGTGTTTGAAATGGCTCGATAGTATTATGAATCATCATGCCGAGTAACTGGGTATAACCGATCATTTTAAACTCGGAAACATGGATCATACTAAAGGCATTTTTACTAACTAGCTCCAGTGACCCAACACACAAACAATCAGATAATACTTTAGCGAAAAGTAAGGAATTTTTTGAAACTTGGGCACACAGGCACAATCCTAATTTCCTTTAGCCGTTAGCAGGCTGAAAATCATTTAGTTTTTAAACACCGAGCATGCATGCACAATTCGGGTTAACATTGAGTATTTTGTAAGATCATTGGGAAATAGATAAGGTGGAATCATGCTTTGTACTATAATGAACTTGTAAAAACATGGATATAAGAATTCCGACAACTTTATTTCATGATCTCAAAGATGTTTACATAGAAATTGAACTAAGTATAGAAGGGACGTAACTGCTGGATGCTCCAAAGCCTCTTTGTCTCTCCTAGTTCATCATCTATCTTTCTCTTTCTTTTGCGATTCGGCTTCTCGGGATCATCTTCCGTGTCCCGAATATCTACAAGATAGTATGACCCATTTTTCATAGCTTTGCTGATTACAAATGGTCCTTCCCAAACTGGGGCCAATTTGTGCTTTCTTTGCTGCACCAATCTCAGCACTAAGTCACCTTCTTTAAAAGACCGATGCCTGATTTTCCAACTATGATAACATCGTAAACCTTGCTGGTAAATGGCGGATCTTTGAAGCACAAGCTCTCGTTCTTCTTCTAAGAGATCGACGGCATCCTGTCGTGCTTCTTCGGCATCCGAGTCATCGAAATCCCGCACTCTTGGGCTATCATGGATCATGTCCGTTGGAAGAATAGCTTCCGCACCGTAAACTAGGAAAAACGGGGTTTGCCCAGTTGACCTGTTTGGCGTCGTTCGAATGCTCCAAAGCACGGAAGGTAACTCCTCTACCCATGCTCCAGCTGCTCTATGAAGAGGAGATTCGAGTCTTGGGCGTATTCCTTGCAGGATTGAGCTATTCATTCGCTCAACCTGGCCATTGGATTGCGGGTGTGCCACAGATGCAAGATCTAGGGGAATTCCCGTTTGTCGGCAATATTTTGCCAACTCTCCAATGGAGAAATTTGTCCCGTTGTCGGTTATTATGCTGTGTGGAACGCCATATCTCATGACTATGTCAATGATGAAATTTTTGGCAGTTACACCGTCAAGTTTTTTGATGGGTTTAGCCTCTACCCACTTGGTATATTTGTCCACAGCTACAAGTAGATGTGTAAGTCCGCCTCGCGCAGTTTTGAACGGTCCCATCATATCTAGCCCCCAGACCGCAAACGGCCATGTAATTGGGATAGTTTTGAGTGCTTGGGCCGGCATATTGGTCTGCTTGGCGTAATATTGACACCCTTCACATGTGTTAACTATGTGTTCAGCATCTGTCTTGGCTGTTAGCCAGAAAAACCCGGCACGGAATGCTTTTTTAACTATGCTTTTTGATTGAGCATGGTGTCCGCAATCTCCGGCATGGATTTCTTGCAGGATTTCTCGTCCTTCTTCTGGTGAAATACACCGTAGAAAAATTCCGGAAGTACTGCGTTTATACAGGCAATTATCAATTACCGTGTATCCTTTGCATCGACGCTGAATTTGCCTCTGCAAGACTTCGTTTGCTCCTTCCGGGTACTTCTGGTTGACTAAGAAGTTTAAATATGGAATTGTCCACTCCGGGTTAACGAGCATAACTTCAATTGACTCGGAAGCCAGAGGGTAATCGATATCTCCACCTTTTATGGATGGCTCGTACAAATGCTGGACGAATACACCTGGTGGTAGGATTTTTACCCTTTCTGACCCCATGCGGGCTAATGCATCTGCGTTCCAATTTTCCTCCCTTTTTACGTGGAGTACTTCGAATCCAAAGAAACAAATGGCGAACTCGTCCACCATTCTCCGATATTCGGCCATTATAGGGCTCTTTGCATCCCAGGTTTGGTTGAGCTGATACTGTACCAAATCCGAGTCGCCGTAGCATAAGATGCGTTTGACCCCTATTTCTTTTGCAATGTGCAAGCCATGAAAAAATGCCTCGTATTCTGCCACGTTGTTACTGGCGTTGAAGTGTATTTGTAATACGTACTCCATTGTATCTTCTTTAGGGGATTTTAAGACTACACCAGCTCCCGCGCCTTCCTTCATCTTGGATCCGTCGAAATGCATGATCCAGTACTCGGACTCCGGCATTGGCGTATTTTCCATTGCTTCCGTCCAGTCGGCGACAAAATCTGCCAGAACCTGGGATTTTATTGCCGTCCTTGGCTGATACTTAATGTCGAACGCTGCTAGCTCGATACCCCATTTGGCTACTCGGCCAGTTGCCTCCGCATTGTTTATTATATCCCCTAGTGGTGCTTTACATACCACTGTTATGGAATGTCGTTGGAAGTAATGACGTAACTTTCTAGATGCGAAAAATACGCCATATGCCAGTTTTTGGTAGTGTGGGTACCTTTGCTTGGACTCGGAGAAAACTTCGCTTATGTAATATACCGGATGCTGGTCTGGTATGCTTTGTTCGTCTTTCTTCCGTTCCACAACAATTACTGCACTAATAACCCTGTTTGTAGCCGTGAGGTACAATAACATAGGTTCTTCGTCTTTTGGGGATGCCAAAATCGGAGCTTTTATCAAAGTTTCCTTTTACTGGGTTAACGCTGCATCGGCCTCTTCTGTCCACTCGAATTTGTCAGATTTTTTCAGCAACTTCTAGAGTGGTAAGGCTTTATCCCCCAGCCGACTAATAAATCTGCTGACGGCAGCAGCGGAACCCGTCAATCTTTGGACATCTTTCACACACGTAGGTTTGGATATGTTCAAGATGGCTTTGATCTTTTCCGGGTTAACTTCTATTCCTCTATGAGAAACGATGAAACCCAGAAGTTTTCCTGAGGGAACCCCGAATACGCACTTTGATGGATTTAACTTCATCTTGTAAGTGCGCAAGTTTTCGAAGGTTTCTCGCAAATCCTCAAGGAGTGTGTCTTTTTCCTTGGTTACGACAGCAATATCGTCCACATAAACGTGGACGGTTTTGCCAATCTGACTATGCAAACAACGTTGCATGCAACGCTGGTAAGTTGCGCCTGCGTTCTTCAGGCCGAATGGCATGGTTACATAATAATACGTCCCGTATGGGGTTATGAAAGAAGTCTTAATTTGATCTTCCTTTTTCATGCGTATTTGGTGATACCCGGAATAAGCATCCAAAAAGCATAAAAGCTCAGAGCCTGCAGTGGCATCTATTATTTGATCGATTCGCGGTAATGCGAACCTATCTTTGGGACACAACTTGTTCAAGCCGGTGTAATCTATACACATTCTAAGAGCAGTAGTGTCTTTCTTCGGTACTAATACCGGGTTTGCAGACCAATCAGTGTGGATTACTTCCTGAATGAAATCTGCTGCTAAAAGCCGGATAATTTCCTTGCCAATAGCCTTCCGTCTTCTTCCGTCGAATCGGCGGAGACCTTGTTTGACGGGTTTGGAGCCTGGAATCACCTTGAGTTGATGCTCAGCAAGTTCCCTGGGTACGCCTCCTGGCATGTCAGCTGGACACCAGGCGAAAATATCCCAGTTCTCACGGAGGAACTTGATGAGCTCGCCTTCCTATTTGTCGGTCATCCCAGTTCCCACTACGACAAATTTTGTCGGATCTTTAGGATCTAGGATTACCTGTCTTGTATTCTCAGATGCCTTGAAGCTATCTGCTGGCTTTCGAGTTTCTTTTCCTGTCGGCATTTCTGTCGGCGATACCTCCTTAGCCAGCTGCTTCAGCTCTTCCTTTGCTATGATTTTCTCAGCGCAAAGGGTGTTTTCTTTTTCCAGCTTGTTCGCCAGCTTGAAGTCTCCAGTTATGGTGATTACCCCTCCTTTCGGCCCTGGCATCTTCAGCTTGTTATAGATATAACATGATCTTGCCATAAATTTGGCGAAAACTGGACGTCCGAGTATCGCATGATACACGCTTTCGAACGGCACCACCTCGAAGGATACTTTTTCCTGACGGAAGTGATCTTTTTCTCCGAAGGTGACATCTAGGGAAATTTCTCCTAGGGATCGTGCTTGCCTGCCGGGAACAATGCCATGGAAGCGTATATTGCTGTGATTGAGCTGGGTCTCGGAGATCTTCAGATGTCTTAATGTATCCAGGTACATAATGTTGATGCTGGATCCTCCGTCCATCAGCACTCTTTTTAGCCTAGTGTTCTGGACAATAGGGCTTACAATAAGAGCTTGTGTGCTGAGTTCAGGGATATTTCCGGGATGATCAGACTGATCCCAGGTTATTGGTGTGTTCGAATATTTCAAGAATTTCGGGGTTGCCGGAACAACCGCATTTATTTCTCGAAGTGTTCTTTTCGCCACCTTTGCTGATGGAGTTGCTAGGAAAGTTAGGGCGCATTCTCCATCAACTCTCGGAAACTTGGGTTCGCCTTTCCGCTGCTGTTCCTGGATTTTTTCGTCAGTGTCCGATTCACTGTCTTCTTTATCAGCTTCTGGCTTTTGCTTAGAAAATTTCTTTTTGGAACTCTTCCCCTTGTTTCCGGATCCTGCACTGCCTTTCATGTGCTTATTCAGCCGGCATTGTGCGTTCGTATGGGTGGGTTTCCCAAATTGCGAATGGTGGACGCAGGGTTCCGACTTAATCTTCTCCCACTCTTCTTTAGTGTAGTTGATTGGTTCTGAACTGCGTCCTTTCCATTTGCTCCCTTTTTCGCTTCCAAAGGCTATATTAACTTCTTTGGGTTTTGGTGTTGCGTCTGAAGTTCCTTTTTTCTCAGAGCGAGGGTTTTTCTTGGCCAGTATCAGTGTGTCGATATTGCCACCTCTTGCTCTGATATCGTCTTCGGCTGCACCATGCTCATTGGCGGTTGTAAGCATATATCCGAGATCTTTGTGCTGTTTGGAACCAACCATGAACGGTACTAGTCCGGGTTTTAGGCCATTGACGAAAGCATGCATTGCTTGTACGTCAGTTACTCCAGAACAACTATTCTTCATTGCAGTCCATCTGGAGATGAAATCCATGTATGGTTCATCCTCGAATTGGGTGCAACGGTTCAGCTGGTTGATGCTGTTCGGGCGCTTGTACGTTCCCCGGAAATGCTGAGTGAATACTCGAGCCATATCGTCCCAGCTGTCGACAGTTCTTGACGGCAATCCATTGATCCAATCTCTGGCTCCATCCAGTAACATTAGGGGAAGAAACTTTACAGCTTCTAGGTCTGGCCCATTGTTTATCTGGACGGCTGTATGATAGTCTGAGAGCCAAGTATCCGGATTTGTACTGCCGGTATATTTCTGGTACGTTGGACCGACCTTGGCGAAGCCAGAATGCAGGGTTGTCCTTCGGATCCTATCAGTGAAACACTTAGGTCCAAAGTATAGATCATCCTTTTCCGCTCTATCCATGTGTGCGGAATATCTGCCGGCTGAATGGACAGAAGGGGATCTACTCCTTTCTTTTCCATTGTTGCGCGCACGCGCTTTTCCGGGATCGTTTCTATTTCTTTCAAGATCGCGCCCTTTTGGATGAGGCGGAGTTCTACTCCTATGCCTTTCTTTATCCTTAGGGGGTGTCCAAGATCTCTCACGTCTGTGAGGTACATCATGTCTTCCGGCTTTTTCAGTAGGGTGTCTCGGAGGTGGCATTGCTTTGCCATCTTTCCGGTATTTTTCTTCCCGATCATGGGGTTTACTTCCACCTTTCGGTAGATGAGATCCGGTTCTAGACGCTTCATCCCTATTGTCGGGATTTTTCTTGTCTTTTCTCGGATCCGCTTTCTTATCCTTTGAATTACCTGAATCTCCAGGTTCTTCCGGTCCAGGTGCTCCAGTGGCGCAAGTAGCTGTTTTGCATAGGGCGGAGTTATCATGCAACTTCCCTGATCGCTCTTGGGCTCGCTGTTGTTGTTGCAATGCTTTTCCTAGGAAAGCATACACCCCTTGGAGTTTTTCACCATTGGAGTACAAGTCATTGTTGAGTTTGGCAAACGCTGCTTCCGCATTTTCTGTTGCGGTTTTGTATATTGGTTCGCCTCTGGCATCTTTGCCATTTACCTGCATTTGCCAAGATGGGTTGTGAAACCTTTCTTTTGGCGGCAGTACTTCCGGTCTTACGATTCCGGGTAACCTTGTAGGTTTAATGCCAGATCTATTCTTTCTCTTGTATTCCTCGATTTCTACCTTCATGAGTTTGATGTCATCCTGGGTTTTTTGGAGGTGTTCACGAGTTCTGAATAGATGTTGTTGTTGCCGTTGGAGAGCTTGTCTCCTGGCTTCTAGCACTTCAGGGGGTTCATGTAATCCCACTGGCGTTTGTAACAATTCCTGTTCTTCTTGCTCTGTCATTGGCGGAACAAGGATTTCTTTTGTTCCGCTTGCATCTCCTACTTCCGGGCTTTCATCAGCTGGATCAGCCAATTTCTTCTTCCGGAGTTTGTATTGGAGTTTTTTAGCGGCCTTGTTCTTTTTCTTGGAAGAGGGAGGTTTTTTAACAGATTCATCCTCTGTCAATTCCTTGACGTTGGGAAATACCGGAGAGGTTTCTCCATCTTCTCTCTCTTCCTCTGGCGGAGGGGTTTTAGGGCTTTCCTGACTGCCGGCGTCCGTGGTTTCAGCCGGTTTCGCCATTAGTACTTCATGGAATCCCTCTTGGAAAGATTTATCTTTTCTTTCGAAGGCGTCCACGTCTTCGTCTTCGGAATCGAAATCATCTGATCCGGTTTCTGACTCTAATCTCGCCTCAATGGCGGCTAGCACAGAGTCAGCTTCCGAGTTCATCACTGGATTGGCGAGTGTCGGATCTTCCACCTCTGTAGTGGGTTTGCTATTTTCTGCCTCTTGCACGGGATTACTTTCATCCGTGTTTTCGGTGAAAGCTGGATCGTCCACCTCTGTAGTGGGTTTGTTGCTTTCTGCCTCCTGCACGGGATTTCCGTCATCCGTGTTCTCGATGACTTCGGATTGCACCATACCGATAAAGTGTGTATCACTTTTATGTCGGCGATCTGAGCAAAATCCGGGATCGTAGTCATCTTCGACTGGGTACAGGGCGGGTGGGATAAATTTGCTTCCACCGCAAAACCCCATGGCCTCTGCAGTTAATCCGATAAAGATATTAGCAGATCCAATCGGTAACACGCATGCACTTACCAGATGATTTTGCACCGGTATGTAGGATCCGTTGTCGAGGAAGTGTCCGATGTCATTGTCGAACTCCAGGCTTCCGACAGTTATGGAACTGCCGATTCCACCGAGTATCCCAGATCGGAACTTAACGCCTGACGTCGTTTGCCCCACGGTGGGCGCCAACTGTCGAGACATCGTAGTAGTTTTCATAGACGGGGTGCCATGAGACTACGGGTAGAGACGTGGGGAAACGGGATCGCGTTGGTGACAAAGACACAGGATTTACCCAGGTTCGGTACGTCGTGATAATACGACGTTCCTACTCCTGCAATCTCACTAATCAGGGCTAAAGCCTGTGTAAACAATTATAATGTGAGGTTAGGTTTAGCTACTCGCGGAGGATCAACTTCTCGGCGAGTTGGCATGTGGCTTCGTGTCTCTTGTTTATCTCATCTCCCGTCCGACTTTATATAATAGCCGGATTAGGGCATACGGAATAGGAAACCTAGAAGACTACGATAGCTAGTAACTTGGAAAGTAAGGAATCCGTATTCTCCTCCAAGCCAGATCACGTGGACCGTGATCCGGGTCCTTCTAGAATCCGGCTTCTGCGCGTCAGCTTACTGGGACACCCAATGGACCATAGCCCACTACCAGTTGGGCCACCCGGGTAATCCGGCACTTTTGACTACCATCTGATATACCCCTAATCAGTTATATCCGACAGTCACAATTTAAGTGAAACTCTTTTACGTGTTGCAACGTTTAGCATTTATAAATTTTTACTTTACCAACATGATTTATATTAACATATCCATCAATTATGGAATATGGTCATAGTTTGAACAATCTCATTTGTTCTCACAAAAGACTAGAACAAAATAACAACTTATTAAGTTCTTAAAATAAATCTTGAATGTTTGGTTCGATACGACAATGAACACAATAACACTTTATTTATGTTCTTGTCTTAATCGATTCCACATCTATTACTAGTTCCTTTTAGGCCCTTGTATTTCTTGCATTGCGTTGCTTTGTATGACAACTCATACCAACCAGTGTGGTATCAAAATACCCAAAAAAATACTTTGTTAACTAGTAATACATCTATAACTTGTATATCAAGCATATACTCCTGAGCTGGACTTTTCTAGTTATCTTTTTTTTCTGCCATATATCTTTTTGTAATTATATTTTCAATATTCCCTTTCCTTTATAGAAGAATCATTCAACATCAAACAATGCTAGTCGTACTAGCTCATTTTCTTTGGCGTACTAGTCATATACTATCACCCATTGAGTCATACTTTGAGTTTGATTGTTCTACTAATATCACCATATTAATAGTATTCTTATAGATTCCACTCTTAGCAATCTCCAAGTAAGGTAAACGACTTTACCTATACTTTTAATCGATCCCATCATAACAATTTTATGATTAAGCTACTATAGCTCGAAGGAAGGAATTTAGAGGATAATTTTTAGCGCCCAACTTCTTGGAATATTCAAACGCCTAGCGTCTTCAATCATTGCATATATTCAAATAATATAAGCATACATTGTGACGCTAAATTATACTCAGTCCTGTTTCTACAAATAAGTTTCTAGATATCAATATATCTTTCACTTGATTGATTCTGAAAACAACTCTTTTCAGTTCCAAAATCACCTTGATCAACAAAACATTATTTTGAAGATAAATTAATATGGAAGCAACCATGATTCTGGATTCTAAGTAGGAATTGGTTGCTCTTTAGATCAATCAATCATTAACCATATGGAGCTAGGTAGGAAATACCAAAAATCTACAATAGGACTCAATTTTAAATTTCACTAATACGGTACCAATCTTAAATGATTTTTACCATATCATAACAGTTATATCTCAATTAGCAATCTAAGTGTAAGGTAGTTATGTGGATGCCAATGAATACTAAAATTTGTGCAAATTCACTTTGATTGGTTGTTCATGATAAATAAGTTCAAGTTAATTCAAAATTATGCCATGAACTCCCACTCAAAAACAACATCCCTCTTAGTCGTCTTTAGTGATTACACGAACCAAATTCACTACACCAAAACTGATCATCGCGTGAGATGATGTAGCTTCAAAGGCGAACATCGACATGTTCATCATATCATCCATATGACTCATGCTTTACCTTTCGGTTACGTGTTCCGAGGCCATGTCTGTACATGCTAGGCTCTCCAAGTAGATTTGTAGTATTACGTGTGTTTCAAGGCCATGTCTGTACATGTTAGGCTTGAAAACACTCGTTGTATGCGAACGTTGAGTCTGTCACACCCGATCATCACGTGGTGTCTCGAAACGACGAACTTTCTTAACGGTGCATACTTAAGGAAGAACACATTATTATCTTGATATTAAGTGAGAGGGATCATCTTATAATGCTACCGATGCTATCTAAGCAAAAAATAAGATGCATAAAAAGGATTAACATCACAGACATCACATGTAAGGATAACGTGATATGATATGGTCCTTCTTGCACTTGATCTTCATCATGTGCATTATGGTATGATCTCCATCATTCCACCGGCGTGGTACCAAGTACCATGGCACCCCAATCTTGATTGTCCATAAAAAATAAGACAACCATATGGATACTTTCCGGTATATCAAAAATTTATAAAAGAGATCATCTCATAATCAAATTTGTAACATTTACCATATCACATCACATGCCCAGCAAAAACTAGTTAGACGCTTCTAATTTATTTTTGCATATTTTATGTGTCTTAGGGCTTTCGAGGATAGAACCGTTCATACCTATGAACATCAACCACAACGTTGATAAACACATTTTTAACAACCCTTCGTAGATTATATCTTAACTATAGTAGGAGAAACAAACACCCCCTTAGCCACAAGTGAGACAATTCTCCCGTACACAGTACACGTAAACTTAGTCTGGGGCAGCTTCATCCTACTATGCCACTAAGACCATAAAATACTCAAAGAGGCAATAACATGATCATCAACGCCCACATACACCTATGTGTTCTACCCGTACAAAACATCTACACATAGATCCGGCTCTGATACCACTGAAGAGGTCGTTGCATAGAAAACAAAAAAATTCCTATGCGAGAGACACCCGAAAGGCCAAGATCTAATCTAGGAGACGAAGTGCAACGGGCGAAGAGAGGGTTAAGGAGAACACATACCCTCAAAGACACAAAGTGTTACGAGATCAAATCTCGTTGTTGGCGTAGTCGTACTCACACCGATCCTGATAGCGAGAAGATGTGCACCGCAATCCGGTGGTGCCTCCGTGATCGGTCACACGTACGGTTGATGACGACCTCCGTTCCCTCGATCCAGCGGGGCGCAGAAGTAGAGGATCCCTCGGAACTCCAGCAGCCCGACAACGTGGTGGTGGTGGTGAAGAATCCCACGGTCAGGGCTTCGCCAAGTCGGAGACCATGGAATTGAGCAGCGGGTGGAGAGGGAATGAGGTGGGAAAGTGTGTGGAGGAGGGAGAGCTCTCACCCTCCTTTTATAGGGAAAGGGGAGGCAGCAAAGGGGTGGGTGCGGCCAGCCCATGGTGGTGCCCCCACCTCTTCCCTCATCATGTGAGTGGACACTCCACTCACACCCACTCATTTTTCCATTATTTCCCACTTGGAAAATCCAAAGGTTTTCTTTTAATAAATAAATAAAACATTTTATTTATTTATTTATATTTGTTAATTCCATTAACAAACATTTTCATATAGCACCTCGAATAATTCGTTAATTCTATTAACAACCATTCGACGAAAAACCCCTTGAACTATTTCAATTTTCCCCGAAACAATTTCGGTGCTGCTCAAAATATTCTTCGATATTCCGTATCCTCTCAAACGCGTCATCGAGCCTTAAGTGTGACACCCTACGGTTCGCGAATAAGATAGGCATGATCGAGACTTCTCTCTGATCAATAATCAACAGCGGGATCTGGAGATCCGTGATGACTCCTATATATTCAACGGTGACTCTCGTGATCGTGTGAACCAACAATGTCGTGAACTATTCCCTTTGTCTCGCGATATTTTACTTGTCCGAGATTCGATCATTGGTATCAACCATACCTTGTTCAATATCGTTACCGACAAGTACTCTTTTCTCGTTCCCATGATATGACATCCTTGTGATCATATCACGTGCTTGCAAGCGGTGTCGATGTGATATCACCGAGAGGGCCCAGAGTATATCTCTCCGTCATTTTGGATGGACAAATCCCACTCTTGATCCATGATCCTCAACTAATACTTTCCGAATACCTAACGACACCTTTATAGTCACCATGTTACGGTGTGACGTTTGATGACATCAAAGCACCCTTCCGGTATCAGTGATTGACATGATCTCATGGTCTAAGGAATAAGTTACTTCGTATGTTTGATATAACAATGTAAGTTTAATGACGTGATCGCATTGCTATATTCATTTTGGGTATATGTTCATCACATCATTCTTCTAATGACATGACCCCGTTATTAACAACATCCAATGTTCATGATCAGGAAACCTTGATTATCTATTAATCAACGAGCTAGTTAAAAGAGAGGATTTACTAGGAATCATTGTTTGTTTATTAAACACACATGTATCAATGTTTCCGGTTAATACAATTCTAGCATGAGAAATAAACATTCATCGTAAACAAGGAATAAGATAATAACCATTTTATTATTGCCTCTCGGGCATATTCCCGTCAAATGTTTGATGCCTTTGAAACTAGTTCTTATTGGCAAGGTGGGTTCACGGATGAACAACAAAAATATTATAAGGAACACCGCTTGTCACAAAAAGGGATACACTTATGGGAGCAAATTAATAAATTGCATGACTATGCTAAGAACTTGTGCTCTACTTATAATGTTACTTATTGCTTTGATAAAATCTTGTTGCTATAGGAGGTATAAACACCTCCCTTTTCAATGTGATTATAATGATAATGTTACCATATCTTCTTATGTTAAGAGAAATTATGACTTTTATGATGTTGAACAAATTGAGGAATTTATTGCTTGGAAGGGTGAATACGAAATTTCCTATTTGCTTGAAAGTATTGATGATGCACCTTCTAAATACGAGATTTATGCTATACTTGAATATTTATTTGATAATTACAAGGATTGTAATCACTACATAATTAAATATCTTAATATATTCTCTCCCCCAAAGGGAGAGAGTAATGCCTTGCAGGAACCTATGGAAGAAGAAATTGCTGAATCTGGAAGCTCATTGGATGAAAAAGAGGAGGAGAGTGATGATCAAGAGGAGGAAGAATGGAGTAGATACCAATGTCTACTCCC
Organism: Alopecurus myosuroides; assembly: GCA_028641055.1. Classification (NCBI taxonomy): domain Eukaryota; kingdom Viridiplantae; phylum Streptophyta; class Magnoliopsida; order Poales; family Poaceae; genus Alopecurus; species Alopecurus myosuroides. The sequence continues at coordinate 195,221,572 of CM054062.1, forward strand.
AATGATAGTAACTCTTTAACTCATATATTATTTGATGAAAGTGATGGTCCTATTGATTCTTTTGAAATATCCCTTTTCGATGAAATAGATACTTGCTATGCTTGTGACCTTGATACTACTATGAATGAAACTTGTGAAAATGATATTGCTACTGTTATTTATGATAATCCTTGCTACCTTGATAAGTCCTATGATAATCCTCTATTTATTCCAGCTATTAATCTACATCATAATGAGGAAGTTTGTTTAGAAAATTTATATGATAATGCTCTTGATGATGGTTCTATGTTACTTGACATTATAAATCATAATGCTACTAAAAATGGGATTGCTATTAGTAGTACCATATATTTTATGAGTGATCAATCATATTGTTTTGCTATTGCTAAAAGTGGGAAAAAAGAGGAGCTGATTTTTAACTTTGATCCCACTATTTTTGAGCTTGATATGAATTGTGTGATTTTAGACCATGACAAACATGCCTTATGCGATAATTATGTTGTTGAGTTTGTTCATGATGCTAATGAAAATTATTGTGAAAGAGGAAAATATGGTTGTAGAAATTTTCATGGTACTCAAACGCCTCTCTTTTTGTTGAAAGTTTTGAAATTGCTCTTGTTCTACCTTCCCATGATTTCTAGGTTGAGCTTCGTTAATTTATTTCTTTACATGATTCTTATGCATAGGAAGTGGGTTAGACTTAAATTTGTTTTATACTTTCTTCTTAATGCTCTCTTTTGCTTAATTCATATTTCTTATGTGAGCATCTACTTGGTTCCATTTTTCTGGGCCTAGCTAAAAGGCGTTAAAGAAAAACACTTATTGGGAGATATCCCATGTTTTTATTTTTGCTTTGTTTTTCTCTGTTTTATTTGAGTCAAGGGGTTTTATACTTCTGTAGAAACTCCTTTGTATCTTTATTTTCATGTATTAGTTGTGCCAATTAAGTTTCTAGCGAGAGTTGGAGTTGGTTTTGGATTTTTGCGCATGAAACAGATTTCTACTGTCCACCGTAAAAAAATCGTATAAATTCCAGAAACATCAGAATGACCTGACATTTTTTGTGCTTATTCCTCAGCTAATTCCGATTTTTTTTGTTCTTTACGTTTTTCGATATGAGAAACATAAGTGCCCCAAATTTTTTTGTCTTTACATGTTGTTCTGGTTTTGGCAGATTCTGTCATTTTTCTTGCATTTGCTCTTTTACGATGTCAAGTGGATTTCTTTGCTTCACGAAATATCAGTGGTTGTAGCTAATGTTTAAAAGTATCGATATCACTTGTTCTCATGAAGAATCCATGATTTTTTTATTGTTGCACTAACACTCTAATGCGAATTACTTTGAGTGTTGTGTGAAGGAAGTTTTCAAGGGTCAAGAGAAGGGGGTGATATAATGTGATCAAGAAGAGTGAAAGGTCAAATATTGGTGATGCCCTTGTGGTTCATCCCAGAAAATTCTAAGAAGACTCAAGCATCTAAGCCTGGTATGCCCAAGGCATCCCCTTCTTCACGAACAATTTATCACGTCACTTCTAGTGAAACTTTATTTTTATTCGGTCACATCATATGAAGTTTACTTGGAGCGTATGTTTTCTTTCTTTTGTTTTCCTTTGTTTTCCTTGTTGCAATAATATAGTTGGAACCTAGAATTCTTTGTGTGGGAGATAGACACGCTCCGCTTTTTTTGTTTGAATACTCGTTATGCTTGTATTCTTAGTTTTTCTTCTAGCTGCTGCAAAATTCCTGTTTAGCTCATGTTTTTCTTGCATCTCTTATTCAGAGGTGTTAGTTTTAGTAGAGTTGTGTTTGCACACTCTTGTTTCATTGTTGTATCTCTTGGAGAGTTTTTGTTTATTATGAAATGCATGGTGTTAGAAAGTAGTAGTACAATTTTCGTGCTTATAACGGTGCAATTAGAAGCTTGTATAGACTGTGGCTAGACTTTTTCATGTCATGATAGATGTTATTTTAATTCTAAATCCTAGTGGTTATTTTTGTAGCATGATTTTTCTCAAATAGTTGAGAGTGTTTAATGTGCCTTTGAAAGAATCATGAGTTGTTCTTGTCATATTGAAGCATAAATTTGTGGTGTTCTCCTTTGAATGTTTTATTTGGTTGACTTGGCGCATGCTCACACCATGTTTATGACTACAACCACTCACTTATAGCCTCTATGATCATTTAGTTTTTTAACATGTAGTACCACTTATGCTTTGATTAATGATGTTTTGTCGCTATGCATGATTATGGCCATTATTGCTCTCTTGATTTATTGCTTCCAGTATTTTGCTAGCCTCCACCTGTACTGAGTATGAGCTCTACTCATGCATCCAACTACCCAAAACCAAATTTTGCCAAATGTGTCCACCTTACCTACCTAGATGTTGTATTTGTCTGCCACTCCAAAGTAAAATTCTCATGTGTTACCTTTAAAACCTTCAAAATTACTCATTTTTGTGCTCATGTTTTAACTCATGAGGATGTAAATAGAGAATCTTTATCTCACTTGTTGATTGGACTTTCACACCCTGGACTACTGTCTTCATCCGCTTATCCAATTGATAGAAGAGCTGGCAGCGGGGTGCCTAGCCCCAAATTAGTACAACAAATTCTCTTCACAATTTTTGCCCCTGATTTATCAGTCAAAGCATAATTGTGTAAAGAAAAGAGAAAGAGGGATGACCTTCTACCAAGATGCGTCCTCCTATGGGTGCCGCTCCTGTGAAGTCTAGTTGGCTTGTGACGTACTATATTTTCTATTTACAATTTGTTGACATAAGCATACACCTCCCTAAAAAAATATTTTAAATGCCTCTGTTTAACAAAATAAAAGCTCTAGCACATGAGTGATCCCTGCTTCCCACTCCGAAGGGCCTTTCTTTTTCTTTTATGTTCAGTCTCCATCTTCTAACTTTATGCACAGTTGAGAGAGCATGGTTGCCATTCTGAGTTTAATATGCATTTGTCACGGAAACATTATTAATTGATTCATGATGTGCTATTGTTTGCTGTCAAATTATTTGTTCTAGTGTTCCTCTTAAGCTTTGAAGGTGTCTTTGCATTTATGCTTTGCCCCACTCTTAAGGACAAGCGAAATATCACTTTTCTATGTTATCTCTATGCTTGAAACAAACGTATAACTTTTGAGTGCATTATTATTCATGATCTTTTATTTGTGTTACTTTTCATTATGCAAAGTGATTTCTATGTTTTATTGTTAGAATTATATCTATCATGCTTGTGTTAAAGTTCTATGATCTCAGCTATGCTTACGTTTTTACAATTTATATGATCAAGTTTATGTTGGTAGCATGTCACCTCGGAAATTATGTGTTTTTTATCGTTTAGCTACTCGAGGACGAGTAGGAACTAAGCTTGGGGATGTTGATACGTCATAAACGTATCCTTAACTTCTGTTGTTCCATGTTTTTTTCATGCCATATGCTACATGTTTTCCTTAAACTTTATGTCATTTTTATCGATTTCCCGGGACTAACCTGTTGACAAGATGCCACAGAGCCAGTTCCTGTTTTGTGCTGTTTTTAGTTTCAAAAAAGTTGTTCTGGAAATATTCTCGAAACTGAAAATTCGAAGCCCGGAAGTCTTAGCATTCCCGAAGGTTCCACGGAGTCCCGGAGAGGCCCGGAGGGGGGCACACCATAGGGCAGCGCCCCCCTGGCCGCGCCTGGGGGTGGTGTGGGCCCCTCGGGCATCCACCGCCATCGCCCTTTCGCCTATATATTCCCCTCGATAGTTAACCCTAAAAAAATACCACATTTCCACGAAAAAAAACCCGAGGCTTTCGTCATTGTCAACCCGAGATCAGGAGGGTTCTAGAGTTCTCCTCGGCACCCTTCCGGGAGGGAAAATCATCACCGGAGGGGTCTACACCACCATGCCCGCCTCCGGAGTGATGTGTGAGTAGTTCATCCTTGGACTATGGGTCCATAGTAGTAGCTAGATGGTTGTCCTATCCTATTTATGCCTCATGTTCAGATCTCATGAGCTGCCTCACATGATCGAGAATATCTATTTGTAATGCTACATGTTGTGTTTGCTGGGATCCGATGATAATTGAATGCTATGTCTTTTGATTATCAATCTATCATGTTTTCTTCATGTGTATGTTATTTATGATCTTGCATGATCTCCGTTGTTAGTAGATGCTTTGGCCAAGTAGATGCTAATGCCTTCAAGAGGGAGTATTTATGCTCGATAGTGGGTTCATGCCTCCTTTGCATCTGTGCTCGAGTGACAGAAACGTGACAGATGGAGGATGTGATGTTGTCATTAGGGAGAAAACAACGATGTTCATGTTTACTTAGTTTACATTGTTTAGCTTAAACACTTTGCTTACTACGATAATATGTTGCTTGCAACTTAATACCCAACGTTTGTTCAGATGATATTCGGAGGGTGGATTATTAGTCATAGATGCAATTGGATGGCGATCTATGTATTTCATGAATCTCATAGTAATCTTTATGTCATGCATGTTTCGTTATCTATCAATTACCTAGCTGTAATTTGTTCACCACGCATGTTAGCTATCTTTTATGGAGTGACACCTCTAGTGAACTGTGGACCCCGGTCCATTTTCTCATACTGATAATACACACACTGCTTCCACCATTTTCACACTTCTTCCACTGTTTTCACACTGCTCCTATTGTTTTCATACTAGTTCTCGTACTATTTTCCACACCATATGTTTAACCACTTTGTGTTTAGCAAAACCGGTGAGATTGACAACCTCACCGCTTCGTTGGGGAAAAGTGAATTTATTGTGTTGTGTAGGTTCCACGTTGGTGCTGAACCGGTAGTGCATCCTGCCATCTCAGCTGCATCAACCTTCAGAAGTTGCTCCTTTCTCCTACTGGTCGATTCAACCTTGGTTTCTTTCTGAGGGAAACTTACTATTGTGCTCTTCATGCCTTCCTCTTGGGGTCTCCCAACGAACGTGTGTTACACGCGCATCACCGCTGTCATCGTCAACCCTAGTTTGGGAGGGTTCTGGAGCTCTCCCCGGCACCCTGTCGGGAGGGGAATCATCACCGGAGGGCTCTACACCACCACTGCCCGCCTCCAGAATGATGCGTGAGTAGTTCATCCTTGGACTACGGGTCCATAGCAGTTGGTAGATGGTTGTCCTCTCCTCTTTATGCCTCATGTGTAGATCTTGTGAGCTGCCTAACAAGATCAAGATCATCTTATTGTAATGCTACATGTGGTGTTTGCTGGGATCCGATGAATATTGAATGCTATGTCTATCAATCTATCATGTTCTTTTCATGTGTATGTTATTTATGATCTTGCATGCTCTTTGTTGCTAGTAGATGCTCTGGCCAAGTAGATGCTTGTAACTCCAAGAGGGAGTATTTATGCTCGATAGTGGGTTCATGCCTCTCTTTCACTCACACTCGAGTGACAGAAATGTAAACGTGTGGGGGATGTGTTGTTGCCATTAGGGAGAAAACAACGATGTTTACATTGTTTACATTACACACTTTGCTTAATGCAATTATCTGTTGCTTGCAACTTAATAACCAAGGTTTGATCGGATGACATTCTGAGGGTGGATTATTAGTCATAGAAGCAATTGGATAACGGTCTACGTATCTTGTTGTAATGCCCGCATGAATCACATAGTAATCATCATGTCATGCATATGCACTACGGTGCAGCCTTTATATTTGTCAATTTCCCAGCTATAATTTGTTTACCCAACATGCTATCTATCTGTTTTGGAGAGACACCACTAGTGAACTGTGGACCCAGTCCATTTCCTCTATACTGATAATACAACCACTACAATCACTGTTCTCATATTGTTCCTACTTTTTTTCCTACTGCCATCACTGTTCTCTTTTCATCTACCGCGAACAAGTACTTTTTTCCACACAGTATGTTTAACCTCTTTGTTTTCAGCAAAACCGGTGAGATTGACAACCTCACTGCTTTGTTGGGGCAAAGTGATTTGATTGTGTTGTGTAGGTTCCACGTTGCTTCTGAACCGGTAGTGTGCTCTGCCACATCAGCTGCATCAACTTTCGGAAGTGATTTCTTTCTCCTACTGGTTGATTCAACCTTGGTTTCTTTCTGAGGGAAAACTTGCCGCTTCACTCTTCACACCCTACACTTGGGGTCTTCCAACGAACAGCAGCCTCCCATCTAGGCAACCATCAAGTTTTCTTGCGCCGTTGCCAGGGAGAAAGAGGATTTCCGCAAGGGTAGTCTCTCATTTCCAATCTCTCTACTTGGTTTTTGTATTGCTTAGTTTATTTATTTTGTCTTGTTTGCTTCTCTTTATCAAAAACACAAAAAAATTAGTTCTTATTCTAGTTGTTATTTGTATCCTGTTTTTATTCTTGCTAAAATGAGTACTCCTGAGAACACTAAGTTGTGTGACTTAACTAGCACAAGCAACGATTAGCACGCCTATTGCTCTACCTGCTCCTACTGCTGATTTTTATGAGATAAAGTATGCCCTATTAAATCTTGTTATGAGAGAGCAATTTTCTGGTGTTAGTACTAATGATGTTGTTGTCCATCTTGATAATTTTTTGAACTCTATGAGATGCAAAAATATAAAGATGTAGATGGAGATATTATTAAACTGAAATTGTTTCTTTTCTCTTTGAGAGAAGAGCTAAAGAATGGTTGCTATCTTTGCCTAGAAATAGTATTGATTCTTAGACTAAATGTAAAGATGTTTTCGTTGGAAAATATTATCCTCCTTCTAGTATTATATCTTTAAGAAGTAGCATTATGAATTTTAAGCAACTTGATAATGAGCATGTTGCTAAAGCTTGGGAAAGAATGAAATCTTTAGTAAAGAATTGTCCCACTCATGGACTGACTACTTGGATGATCATCCAAACCGTTTATGCAGGTCTAGATTTTTCTTCAAGAAACCTTCTGGATTCAACTGCTGGAGGAACATTTATTTCCATGACTTTGGGGGCCGCAACAAAGCTTCTTGATGATATGATGGTAAATTATTCTGAATGGCACACTGAGAGAAGCTCCACCATGTAAGAAGGTGAATTTTGTTGAAGAAACCTCCTCCTTGAGTGATAGGCTTGATGCTATTATGTCTATGCTTGTGAATGAACATGCTCCTATTGATCCAAACAATGTTCCTTTAGCTTCTTTGGTTGCTCAAGAAGAGCATGTTGATGTGAACTTCATTAAAAATAATAATTTCAACAAACAATGCTTATAGGAATAATTTTGGTAGCAACAACTATAGGCCATATCCTCCTAATAATAATGGTTGTGGAAATTATGGTAATTCCTACAACAACAATAAAAGTCTACCCTCTGATTTTGAAAACATGTTTAATAATTTTATTAGTACACAAACTGCTTTTAATAAATCTGTTGAGGAAAGTTTGGCAAAATTGATCTTCTTGCTTCTAAAGTTGATAGCCTTGCTCCTGATGTTGATCTTCTTGAAATAAAGGTTATTCCTCATGATGTTAAAGAAAGAAAAACTTTGAATGTCATTCAAGTTAGAATTGATGAAAATGTTAGGATGTTAGCTGAATTGCATGCTAGATGGGAAAGAGAAGATGAAATAGCTAGAAAGAATAATATAGCTAATGTTTTCACCATTACCACCACTAGTAAAACTGAAGCTTCTCATGCTAGAAAACCTTCTACTATCAATGGTAAAGTAATTGGTGTTGGAAACACTCCCACTTCTGCTATTAAAAATGCAAAACTGCCTAAAACTGCTAAATATATTCGTGATAAAAGTGCTGAATTTTTTAGAAATATGGGAGACAATGGTCCCATTACCTTTGATAAAAATGATCTTGACTTTGATGATTGCAACATAACTGAAGTTATTAATTTCTTACAAAATCTTGCTATTTTTCCTAATCCTAGTGCTATGAATATGGCTTTCACAAAACATATTACAAATGCTCTCATGCAAATTAGAGAGGATGAATTAAGATGTGAAGCCTCTATACCTAGGAAGCTAGATCATGGTTGGGAACCCATTATTAAAATGAAATTGAATGATTTTGATTGCAATGCTCTATTTGATCTTGGTGCTAGTATCTCTATTATGCCCAAGAAACTCTATGATATTCTTGATTTACGACCATTGGAACCTTGTTATTTGGATATTCGTCTTATTGATAATGTTAGAAAGAAACCTTTGGGTAGAGTTGATGATGTTCATACTATGGTTAATAATAACCTTGTCCCCGTTGATTTCATTGTTATGAATATCCAGTGCAATGCTTCTTGTCCTATTGTTTTGAGAAGACCTTTTCTTAGAACTTTTGGTGTTGTTATTGATATTAAAGAGGGGAATATTAAATACCAATTCCCACTCAAGAAGGGTATGGAACACTTTCCTAGGAAGATAATGAAGTTGCCTTTTGATTCTATTATTCGAACAAGTTACAATTTGGATGCTTCTTCACTTGAAAATACTTGATTCTAGTTTTATGGGCCTAGCTAAAAGGCGTTAACGAAAAGCACTTCTTGGGAGATAACCCATGGTTTTATTTTTTTGCTCTGTTTTTCTCTGTGTTTTTTAGTTAAGGTGTTGTATACTTATGTAGAAACTCCTTTGTATCTTTATTTTCATGTTTTAGTTGTTCCAAGTAAGGTTTCTAGCGAAAGTTGGAGATGGTTTTTGATTTCTGCACAGGAAACAGATTTCTGATGTCCACCGTAAAAAATTGTATAAATTCCAGAAAGAGTCAAAATGACCTGAAACATTTTGTGCTTATTCCTCAGCTAATTCCGAAACTTGTTGGTTCTTTATGTTTTTTTATCTGAGTAACTTAAGTGCCCCGAAAAAATTCGTCTTTATAGACTGTTCTGGTTTTGGCAGATTATGTAATTTATGTCAAGTGGATTTCTTTGCTTCATGAAACATCAGTGGATGTAGCTAATGTTTAAAAGTATCAATAGAACTTGTGCCCATGTAGAACCTATAGATTTTTTACTATTGCACTAACCCTCTAATGTGAATTACTTTGAGTGTTGTGACCCCCCTGGATCGGGTACTATGGGGATTTCAGCGTTCCCGCCATAATCCGCATAATACCGATCCCGGGTTGTCAACTTTCGGTAATCATTACAACAGTTCACGAATAATCCACAACAACAACAGAAGAGATATATACAAGACAACTCAAATGAGTCAAGAATACAACTGATACAATACGAAGATCCAAATAACAGCGGAAGACGAAATATTATCCGACTACGAACAAGATACAAATTGGCCTAAGAGTCCTGAAGATAACCGATTGGCCTAAGAGTCCTGAAGATAATCCGGATTGGACGCCATCGGTTATCTTCAGGACTCTTAGGACAATTTGTATCTTGTCCGTAGTCGGATAATATTTCGTCTTCTGCTGTTATTTGGATCTTCGTATTGTATCAGTTGTATTCTTGACTCATTTGAGTTGTCTTGTATATATCTCTTCTGTTGTTGTTGTGGATTATTCGTGAATTGTAGTAATGATTACCGAAAGTTGACAACCCGGGATCGGTATTATGCGGATTATGGCGGGAACGCTGAAATCCCCGTAGTACCCGATCCAGGGGCGTCACAGTTGGTATCTGAGCCTGGTTCCGATTCCCAATGTTGTTTCGATACGAATGGTTATCGAAGCAACGGGTCCGCAAAGCCTGTAGGATAACCTCGCTAACGGTCGTGTTTCTAAAGTGTCAAAACTATTTGTGCTAAACCTATTTTGGAAACATCTCAGTAGGATTCTTATTTTCTCCTTATCTCTATTCTATTTCTCCTTCGATCTTATTTGTTTTGGAGTCTCCTCTCTTATCTATCTCTCAAAGTGTTAGGTTCCTATGTGGGTTGGACGTTCTCTTAGCCTTTGACCTAATACGGTCGATCTTCGGAAGATTTCTCAACGGAAGGACATCATCATCAATGTGAGTAAGAATCTCTTGTTAGTGGTGTCGAGAAGATCAACAAGATGACCGAAGACTCAATAGTTCCGACTTCTCCTCTCTCCCGTGGTTGTGAGCGGATTGCGAGGGCGCAATCCCTTGTTAGTGGTGTCGTCTGTAACGACCGGGGTTTTCCCTTAACTAGAAATTGTTTGTTTGTTTTCTTTTGTGCATCATCATGGTTCGGTGCATCATATCACATGGAATAAATAAAACTATTTTCTACAATATTTTAAATGGTTAGAAACCTGTTCTCTAAATCCCTAAACCACTTCTCTCTCTTTTTCTTTTCTGAAAAATGAATAAACAAAATAACAAAAGAAAAATGTTTTGTGGGAGGTGCAGCCCACCAGGCCAAAAGCAGCCCAGCCATTCAGCCCAGCCTAACTCCACCTGTCATCTTCAACCTACGTCACCACTGTACGAACCGCACCATCCTTGGCCACGTATAGGTGGATGTGATGGACGGCAATCCGGCGTCGCCCTTGCCTATATATCATGTCTAGGAGGTTGCCCTAGCCCCACTCCTCCGGTTCCCTTCCCTAGCGCCGCCGCTCCCTTCTTCTACTCCTCAAAAATGAGCTCATACCGAGCATGTTTCTGCCACTCCGAGACCGGCGGACGCCGACGTCATCTTTGATATGATCTTCCCCAAAGCCGGCGACCATGTCTAGGAGATGCGCTACAAAGGCCGGTTCCACCACATCCAAGGACGGACGCCAGTAAGCACGGAGGCCTCCACGCCAAGCACTTCTTCCCGCCGGTCACCGTCGCGCTGCTTCTCCTTCCTAAGTGTTGCCCGATCGTCGTCGTCTTTAAGCTGACCTGTTGCGCCATCAACCTTAAGGTGATTATCCTCACCTCCTAGACATCTTCTCCATCTCCTTCTCGTCGTGTACGCACGGATCCGGTAGAGTCCGGCCTCGTTCGGCTCACCGTCGGGACATCCGTTTCGTTTTGGAGCAGCTGCATGTTCTGTTCTTCTCCGGCGCTCGCGTCCACAGATCCGCACCCACCACACAGCAGCAGCACGCCCAGATGCACCTGCTTCTGCACCCTCGACCTCCAGCTCGCGCCAAGCTGCTGTCGATCTCCATCTCTATCGCTCTGTGTGTGACTGTCCTGAAACATGAAACTTTCTGTAAAAATTCAGTTAACCCCGCTCTAGTCACTTCTTGTTATGTTCGATCCGTTATGTATCACCAACACTCTCCCAAGCCCAGTGGCTAGCCACCCGCACTGCAAACAGCAGGTCCTGGTTTTTTTTAGATAAAAGGCGTCACGCCCAACCTTGAATTAACAAAGCTCGACAAATCCACAAGTTTTACAGAATGCTGGGCCTACAGCTTCGCCAAGGAAAAAAGAGACTAACGGCCAACGGCCATAGACAGAAACACAGCTGCCGCAACATGCAAGATAGCGGCCGAAGCTCGAAATAACAACACCAAGGACGGAAACAGAAACATCTAAGCTAATGACGGGAGCAGTAGAATCAGAAAGCCAAAAGCAGCTAGCTAGGGTGGCCTCGGCAGGAATGGTGCATCCTCTTGAGGTCGCCCACCAGTCTTCGTGTCAAGTCTCTGTCATCAGGCTTCATCAGAGGGAGCCAAAGCTGCAAAAAGACCGCAGATTTGAAAATGATATCAGCAGGGTGACGCACAAGAATTCCCTCTATAGCGTGCTTATTTCTAACGTGCCACATCGCCCATGCGGTGGCAAGAAAAAGCGACCAAACCAATCTACGGTAGCCACCCGAGAGGGAAGAGAGAATAACTAGAAAGTCGGCGAAGCTGGAGGGAGACGAAGGTTGGCCAAGGACCTGTCTCATGGCACTCCAGGCAAACCTTGCCAAAGAGCAGCCAAAAAATAGGTGGTCAGAGTTCTCCGGAGCCGAGCAGAGCACACACGACCCGTCCGAAGGCCCCGCTCTGGTTGCTAACTGTAAACCTGTAGGAAGACGTCCAAAATCAACTGCCACGAGAAAACTTTGATTGGGGCAGGGCGTTGTGCCAAACGACAGTGGCAAAGGGCACTGCCGTTCCGTGAGCGAGCGTTGCGTACATGGAGCTAACCGAGAATTTCCCAGCAGGGTCAAGGGACCAGGCGATAGTGTCCAAAGAATCAGAGGTTGGGATTGAGGTAATGATTACGTCCAGAGCACCCCATTGGGCCATCCCGACAGGGTCCAATGACCCGCGGAAGCGAACACCCTCCCTCAGGATGTGCGCTACCGTGGCACTTTGGTTGTCGCAGATACTAAACAGAAGCGGGAATATGTGGCAAAGAGGTCCCTCCTCGTGCCACCAGTCCGTCCAAAAGGCTGTGCGAGTGCCGTTGCCCACCGCGTGCTTGGCGCCAACCTTGAAGAGGTGTTTGATCTTATGGAGGCTTTTCCAGAATTGGGAGCCTCCCCTTGGGGAACTAGCGAAGGTGTCTCCCGAACGCGTGTATTTGTTACGCGTTAAGGTTGACCAAATTGAGTCGTCCATCGCGTAGAGCTTCCACACCCATTTGATCATTAGTGCTTCGTTCATGGCCCTGGAGTTGGTTAGACCTAGGCCCCCTGCCTCTTTAGGTCGGCACACCGCAGGCCAATTAACCATATGGTATTTACGGTCGGGGCCCACCCTTTCCCAGAAAAATCTAGCACGGGCTGCGTCTAGCTGGGCGTGAATCCCTTTGGGCAGAAGGAAGAGGCCCATGACATACATAGGTAGATTGTCGAGACAAGCGTTGGAGAGAATAAGGCGTCCACCCGAGGACAGAAATCGCCCCATTCAGGGTTCGATCTTGCGAGCAAGCTTCTGAATAAGGAAGGCCCATTGTTCCTTGCTTAGTTTGAATCCGAGATCGGAAGGCCGAGGTAAGTGAAAGGAAACTTGCCCAGTTTGCAATTCAGAAGTCTGGCGATCTTGGAGTGGTCCTCCTGTGGCTGGTTAATGACTATCACTTTGCTTTTGTGGTAATTGATCTTTAGGCCTGACATGTTCTCGAAGCACATCAGTAGGAATTTGAGATTCGCTATCTCTAGTTCGCTACCTTGGATGAGGATGATTGTGTCGTCCGCATATTGGAGGTGGGTGACCCCACCCGACACAAGATGGGGAACCACTCCCTTGATGTGACCAGCTGCACTAGCCTTAGAAAGGATTGCCGAGAGCCCTTCCCCCAGAAAGTTGAACAGGAGTGGAGAGAGGGGGTCCCCCTGTCTCACTCCTCGCTTATTTCTAAAGAAGGGGCCCATTTCCCCGTTGATGGAAATAGCAGTTTGCCCCCCAGAGACTAGTTGTGAGATTCTATGAATGTATCCTGCGTTAAACCCTTTTCGGCGTAGGACCTCTAAAAGGAACTCCCAGTTCACGCGGTCGTAGGCTTTTTCAAAGTCTAGCTTGAGGAGGATTCCCCCAAGTTTCTTGGCCTTCATTTCATGGACAATTTCGTGGAGAGCCAGCGCACCATCAAGGATGAACCGGCCTTTGATAAATGCCGTCTGATTTGGGCTGATGGTCTTGTGGGCAACAGGGTCGAGTCGCGAGGCGAACGCTTTAGAGACGATCTTGACAATAACATTAATCGGCGCGATGGGTCTGTATTGTGAGATAAATTCCGCCCCCGGAACTTTTGGGATTAGGGTAAGAACCCCAAAGTTGAGGCGGGAGATGTCGATTCGGCCGAGAATGAAGTCATTAAGGATGTGGAGAACCCCGTGTTTCACCAATGGCCAGCACTTCTTAAAGAAAGGGACCAGGAACCCATCCGGTCCCGGTGCCGTGTCAGACTTCATGTCTTTAACAATTGTTTCCAGCTCGTCTTCCGAGAATGTTCTACAAAGGTTCTCATTATCCCTAAGAGAAACTACATTGGGCCCTCCCCAAATGTGTGTAGCCAGACCACAAGCTCGGGGTTGAGACGAGCCAAGTAACTCCCTATAGTACGCGTAGATGTGATCCTGAAGTTCGGCCTTCCCTGAGATAGTCCCCGAGTCTGAGGAAAGGGAGAAGATGCGGCATTTCCTCCTATTCCCGTTTGCAATCGCGTGAAAGTAGGCCGTATTTGCGTCCCCCTGGAGCGACCATTGTAACATCCCAAGTATGAAAAACATCCCTTAGAATGTTTTGCTCTCTGTTATTTTATGTTTTGCATCATGGCATCATGTCCATTGCATTTGTTTTGCTTGTTTTCCTTTTGTTTTCCTCTGTTTTCATTTGTTTTCCTTTGTTTTATATTTGAATTTCAAACCAAAATTCAAACCTTTTGTTTCATCCTTGTGATGTTACAATTTCCAAAATGATATTTCAAATCAAAACAATCATTTGTTTCCATTTGTTCTCATTTGGTTTGCCTCTGTTTTTATTTGTTTTCACAATGGAAATTCAAACAATATTCAACCTTTGCTTCATACTTGTCATGATACAATCTTTTTTCAAATAAAAAGTCCACCTCAAAACTCCATTTGTTTCCAATTATTTCCATAATGTTCAACTATTAAAATGGTGGCTTCTAATAGATCAATTAATTCCAAATTGCATTCAAATTCAAATCAAACCAAAAACAGCACCTAATTTAAAATTATGGAAATCACACAACAATCCTAATCAATTGTTTCTAATTAAACAATAGGGTTCACCCTATTAAAAAGTTGGTTTTCAATAATAATCATTTAATAAGCAAATTCTTCCAAATTTGAATTAATTCCCAAACAGCAATTTAATTTGAAAACTTTTGAAGAACCAAGTTGGCAATTAGTTGCTATGGTCAAAACTAACTTAACCATAATTTTTCTAAATTTTTCTAACCCTCAAACCCACTCCCTTTTCTCTCTTTTCAATTCAGCAAAAAAAAAAATAGAACAAAAAGAATAAAAGTGAGAGCAAAGAGAGAGAGAGAGAGCAGCAGAGGGCCCAGCCCACCATTTCCCCTAGGCCCAATACCCCTTCCCAGTCGTCTTCTTCGTACGGACGAACATCCAGAGCCTCCACGTCGACATGGATGAGCAGGGAATGGACAACAACTCTCCTCCCCTCCCTATAACCTAGCCCCTGCTCCCTAGCCCTAACCCTACTTCCCTTCTCCCTCCTTCTTCCCTCTCACCGCCTCCATCTCTCCTCCCACCTCCAACTCCTTCTTCTCTGTATCTTCTCTGAACCTGCACCTCCACCCGAAATACTCCACCTTCCACCGGCGATCGCCGCCGCCAGCAACCTCCTCCAGCCAAGGGAGGCACGGGAATGGAATCCCCGTGCATCCCTCTCGCTCCTCCACCCCTCGGATTGCACCGGGGAGCCTCGAGCCGCCGCCGCCGTCCGCTCCAAGTCGCCGGTTGCTCCCTGTCTGCCACCGCCTCCTTCCTGTCGAGCACTCGAGGTGAGCTCACCTCTCCACCTCGCCTTCCCCTCGGTCCCTCCCCTCTTGCTACCCCTCCTCCTCTCCCTTCCGCGCACCTCCACCTTATTCCCCCCCACGACCACTTCCTGTCAAGCAACCGAACTCTACCACAGTGGCAGTGGCCCTTTTGTGCGCACTGGGAGGTGCTGGGTTCGATTCCCCCTCACCATACCTTTTTATTCTCTGTTTTTTCTTTTTCTGCCCGCAGTTCAGAAAGACAGATCTGATCAATTACTTCTAAATTCCATATAAAATTGAATATCACTCCAATTTGAATGATTCAAAATCCTGTGGATTCATAATTTTGTGCTCCTTCTATTAATGTCAAGTTTGCAACATGTTTCTGTAACAATTTTTGCACTAAATAATTAATTACTGAAAATGCAATAAAATTTGGAAACTTTGGAATTTCATAACTTTAGTTCTACTCATCCAATTTAAGCAAACTTGGGCTCTAAAAATTTGTCTTAACAAACTCTACACATTGGTATTTTATTTGGGCACAACTGAATTAATTTTGAACATGTTTTCCTCTGTTTACTAAAAAGGGCAGAATAAGACTATTTATGGAAAATTGCATAATAAATTCAATAATCACCCTAAAATTATGTTTGATAGCTCTAAATGTTCAATGAAACATTTGATACATGTTTTCAACCTTTTCAATGCAATTTGTTTGCTGTTTTGAATATTTTGAATTGGTGCAATATTTGAAATCTTGCTTAATTCATTTAATTTTGCAAAAATCATAACTTGGGCATAAAAATTCCAAATTCAACAAACTAAATATGTTTTCCAATCAACTTTTCATGTACTTTTAAAATACAAATTTTGTTTGCTGTTTTGAATAATTTAAATTGCTGAAAACAACTGTTTCTTAATTATTGCATTTAAAATTGCCAAAATAATAACTTGCTCATTTTAAATCCAATTTCAACAAATGAAATATGTTTTCCATGCAAAATTAAACCACCTTTCCAAATATAATTTTTTTTTCATGTTTTGAATAATTAAAATTGGTTAAATAATTTAAACCTTATTTAAATCATTTAAATTTGCTAAACTCATAACTTGCTCAAATTAAATTGTTTTTGAAACTATAAAATATGTTTCCAAACCATCAAAGTATAAACTTTTCAAATATGAATCTCACTTAATGTTTTGAACAAATAAAACTTCAAATAAGTTCATGTTTGAATTACATTCATTTAATTCTTGCTTAAACTTGTTTAATTCATAAATAAGTTATTTGAAATCCTTTTTCAACAAGTGAAACATGTAATCCACCTAAAATTTTGTGTTTCACTCAAATATGAACTTTGTTATCTGTTTTGAACAATTTAACATGATGAAAACAACAAATGCTTGTGTGGCACCTTTAAGAAACCAAAGTTCCATAACTTAATAAATGAAATTTCAAAATGGGTAAACCTTATTTCCAATTGATTCTATTGTTGTTATTTTGTTGTTTTCTTCATCCATGCATCATGCTAATCCACTTTCATCTATTGGTTAGTTGTAAAACAATTAATTCAACCATAATTCATGGGTTTTTCATGTGCAATCCAAATTGCATGTGGGTCCATTTAATCATGTTATGTTATCTTGTCAACTAGTTTATTTTGATGCATCAATTAAATGGTCATGCATCATCCCATGTTTGCGCACTATGCCATGATATTGATTGTTTATCTCTCTGCATTGTTTGTTTGCTTCTTCCCGGATAAACGACGACGTTGAGACCGACGATACTTACGACACCCCTTCTAAGGAGTTAGCTCAGTACCAGGCTACTGGGTTTGCAGGCAAGTATTCACTCACATGAATCACTGTGTTCCTTTCAACATTGGATACCGATACTTTCCGTTGTCTATTCTGCTAGCCCTATGAATCGTTGCTTCTGTTACGAACCTATCACATGTATCTTTAACCCTGATATTGCCTCACCTCCACTCCCATAACCCCGTTGTTTGAGCCCGTGTCTTACTAGCATGCTTAGGGTTGTTTTGCTCGAGTCTGTTACCCGTTACTTTCTGTTACTATATTCATTATGTTCTGGGGTCGATGTTAAACAACAACCTGTTAAATTTGAGGTAATAATAATTTGCTGATAAGGCACCGGCAGGAGGCCCGGCGTGGTTTTGAGGCCTGCTAGTGTCGACCCTAATTAGGAAAAGGGTCTTGTCTACTGATCCATGATGAGCGCACTAACCGCATGTGGGAAGCGAGTATGGGCGCCCCCCTCAATTTGACTCGATTCGCATCTCGTCCAAATCACCACACTTAGTTCGGGCTTTCCATTTGATGCACGCATATGCAGGTACGAACCCTTGGCGCCAGGGTGGAACTTTTGTAGTCGGCATTTAGGGCGGCGTGGTCTTCCAGTGCTATGAGGGTCCCCTTTTCTTCGTGGGGCTCGATTAGCCGCGCACGCACAACACGTGGTGCTTTGGGCTTGATGCGAAGAAGGGTTGAGTTGTGTAGAGTGCCCCGCTTGGTGGGAGGCATCCCATCTGGCGGGTTATTCTTGCGTGTACGGTCAAATTGGTGCAACCCTGCAGGGATAAATCTTCTCGAGAAGCCGTGTTTTCCGCGGTTATGGTTAACTTGGTGAAAGTACTGGCTAACAAGTACTCAGGACAACTTAAACCTAATGATTAACAATCTGACTAGTAATAGGCTTATTGACACAATAACTTGAACCATCATTAATCCAACGGTGTGAGTTATCCTCGGATTGCTTCTTTGGATAAGGGGCGAGATCCAGGATGGGTTTGTTTGGTGGTTAGTTATAGTTGGTTACGATACGCTATCTTATCTTCTTTCCGTTTAGCCGGAAGTGGTAGAAACTCTGTAGTTGTTTAGAGCAGCCAGTTGCAGCATCCTTTACATCCCTTTCCTTCCGTTGAACCCAAAGCATCTGTGCTTGGTGTTGACGGGTTACACTTTGGTGAACTGTGAGTCTTGCTTGCCAGTACGTTTATGTACTGACCCCTTTGGGGCTGTGGTTTCCGCAGACGACGTTTCCGAGGATCTACATGGTGGCTACTACGTGGAGTATGACGAGACTGCTGACGAGTAGATAGCGGACCCGGGCAGGATCCGAGACTTCGTGGATGGGCTCCGTCTTTTCGTTTCCGGCCTCTTAGGCCTATTTGGATCTTGTCTGTACTCAGACATGTTGAATGCTTCCGCTGTGTTGTAATGATGATATGTTGGGACATGTGTCCTCTGAATGATTGTATTTGCTATCTCTGCTCTAATGAGAGCTATTTGCAACTTATTTCAATCTTTTGTGTCGTAGAGATCTGTTGTGATATCACTTGTTCCAATGCCGTTGACGTACCATGTGTGTATGTTTTGAAGTACGTCAACGGAAGTATCTGGATTTCTATGGGATGGTTTGCGCAGACGATGAATAGTAAGAGAATGGTTGTCACACATTTACGTGTTGGCCTGCTCATATTGAGATGCGGGTGCCGGTATGCCCCGTAAGCCATTTATCTACTGTTTAACGGACTGTGAGTATCCCCTAGAAGTCCGGGTGCGACAAATGGTATCAGAGCCTGTCTGCCTGTAGGATCCCTTTTTACTGGTCGCAGTTGAGTCTAGAAACTATTTTGTAGCTATATAGGAAAAATGAAACGTGAGAGTAAGAATTCTGTTCTTTTTCTTCTTTCCCCACCCACCCTCCCTTTTCTGGTAAGGAAGTGAAACGTTATTTTCCCTTCTCATCTAAAATTTCAAGTTAGGATATCACGAATCCTGGTTTCTTTGGGATAGCTATATCTACTAGACCATAGGAATGGAGGTGGTTGTGACATGATTTATCATGTTGCCTACTCACGATTGAGAACGGAGGCGTGTAAGCCCCGGAAGCAGATCCTCTATTCCTTAATCAGTAGATATTGATCCTTTAGAAGCCCGGATGGGTTTTTCCGTAGTACCTCAGGAGTGTGTTGGTCTCATTTTCCCGTTGTTGCTTCGTTATCCTGTTCTTCTCAACATCCTTTTCGTCCGTTGAAATCTTGTTCTTGTTTTCCATTTCAGTTCTTCTACCGGCGTCTAATCAAAACTTCCCAAATATCAAGTCTATCTGGCCAGAAAGGTTGTTGTTGTTGTTGTTGTTGATTCCAGGCTATGAGAGCTGGCATTCCTATCACGTGGGGTTGTTTCGAGGAAGCATTCCTGAAGCACCAAATTCCAGATAGTCTATTCCCCAAATGAATCAAGTTCTATCCAGACATACACCCTCGATACAAAACCTCTTCCTTCAATTGAAAATGTTCCGGTGGTTTGCAAATTCCCTGACGTCTTTCCAGAATGAACTTCCAGAAAAACTATCCAAGGTGCACGATGTGTTTCACGTGTCACAGCTCAAGAGGATCTTCGCAAGAAGTATCCGGACCTTTTCTTTTCTCAGTAGGAATCTCGGGGCGCGATTCCTTCAAGGGGGGCGTTTTGTAACATCCCAAGTATGAAAAACATCCCTTAGAATGTTTTGCTCTCTGTTATTTTATGTTTTGCATCATGGCATCATGTCCATTGCATTTGTTTTGCTTGTTTTCCTTTTGTTTTCCGCTGTTTTCATTTGTTTTCCTTTGTTTTCTATTTGAATTTCAAACCAAAATTCAAACCTTTTGTTTCATCCTTGTGATGTTCAATTTCCAAAATGATATTTCAAATCAAAACAATCATTTGTTTCCATTTGTTCTCATTTGGTTTGCCTCTGTTTTTATTTGTTTTCACAATGGAAATTCAAACAATATTCAACCTTTGCTTCATACTTGTCATGATACAATCTTTTTTCAAATAAAAAGTCCACCTCAAAACTCCATTTGTTTCCAATTATTTCCATAATGTTCAACTATTAAAATGGTGGCTTCTAATCGATCAATTAATTCCAAATTGCATTCAAATTCAAATCAAACCAAAAACAACACCTAATTTAAAATTATGGAAATCACACAACAATCCTAATCAATTGTTTCTAATTAAACAATAGGGTTCACCCTATTAAAAAGTTGGTTTTAAATAATAATCATTTAATAAGCAAATTCTTCCAAATTTGAATTAATTCCCAAATAGCAATTTAATTTGAAAACTTTTGAAGAACCAAGTTGGCAATTAGTTGCTATGGTCAAAACTAACTTAACCATAATTTTTCTAAATTTTTCTAACCCTCAAACCCACTCCCTTTTCTCTCTTTTCAATTCAGCAAAAAAAAAATAGAACAAAAAGAATAAAAGTGAGAGCAAAGAGAGAGAGAGAGAGCAGCAGAGGGCCCAGCCCATCATTTCCCCTAGGCCCAATACCCCTTCCCAGTCGTCTTCTTCGTACGGACGAACATCCAGAGCCTCCACGTCGACATGGATGAGCAGGGAACGGACAGCAACTCTCCTCCCCTCCCTATAACCTAGCCCCTGCTCCCTAGCCCTAACCCTACTTCCCTTATCCCTCCTTCTTCCCTCTCACCGCCTCCATCTCTACTCCCACCTCCAACTCCTTCTTCTCTGTATCTTCTCTGAACCTGCACCTCCACCCGAAATCCTCCACCTTCCACCGGCGATCGCCGCCGCCAGCAACCTCCTCCAGCCAAGGGAGGCACGGGAATGGAATCCCCGTGCATCCCTCTCGCTCCTCCACCCCTCGGATTGCACCGGGGAGCCTCGAGCCGCCGCCGCCGTTCGCTCCAAGTCGCCGGTCGCTCCCTGTCTGCCACCGCCTCCTTCCTGTCGAGCACTCGAGGTGAGCTCACCTCTCCACCTCGCCTTCCCCTCGGTCCCTCCCCTCTTGCTACCCCTCCTCCTCTCCCTTCCGCGCACCTCCACCTTATTCCCCCCCACGACCACTTCCTGTCAAGCAACCGAACTCTACCACAGTGGCAGTGGCCCTTGTGTGCGCACTGGGAGGTGCTGGGTTCGATTCCCCCTCACCACACCTTTTTATTCTCTGTTTTTTCTTTTTCTGCCCGCAGTTCAGAAAGACAGATCTGATCAATTACTTCTAAATTCCATATAAAATTGAATATCACTCCAATTTGAATGATTCAAAATCCTGTGGATTCATAATTTTGTGCTCCTTCTATTAATGTCAAGTTTGCAACATGTTTCTGTAACAATTTTTGCACTAAATAATTAATTACTGAAAATGCAATAAAATTTGGAAATTTTGGAATTTCATAACTTTAGTTCTACTCATCCAATTTAAGCAAACTTGGGCTCTAAAAATTTCTCTTAACAAAATCTACACATTGGTATTTTATTTGGGCACAATTGAATTAATTTTGAACATGTTTTCCTCTGTTTACTAAAAAGGGCAGAATAAGACTATTTATGGAAAATTGCATAATAAATTCAATAATCACCCTAAAATTATGTTTGATAGCTCTAAATGTTCAATGAAACATTTGCTACATGTTTTCAACCTTTTCAATGCAATTTGTTTGCTGTTTTGAATATTTTGAATTGGTGCAATGTTTGAAATCTTGCTTAATTCATTTAATTTTGCAAAAATCATAACTTGGGCATAAAAATTCCAAATTCAACAAACTAAATATGTTTTCCAATCAACTTTTCATGTACTTTTCAAATACCAATTTTGTTTGCTGTTTTGAATAATTTAAATTGCTGAAAACAACTGTTTCTTAATTATTGCATTTAAAATTGCCAAAATAATAACTTGCTCATTTTAAATCCAATTTCAACAAATGAAATATGTTTTCCATGCAAAATTAAACCACCTTTCCAAATATAAAATTTGTTTCATGTTTTGAATAATTAAAATTGGTTAAATAATTTAAACCTTATTTAAATCATTTAAATTTGCTAAACTCATAACTTGCTCAAATTAAATTCTTTTTGAAACTATAAAATATGTTTCCAAACCATCAAAGTATAAACTTTTCAAATATGAATCTCACTTAATGTTTTGAACAAATAAAACTTCAAATAAGTTCATGTTTGAATTACATTCATTTAATTCTTGCTTAAACTTGTTTAATTCATAAATAAGTTATTTGAAATCCTTTTTCAACAAGTGAAACATGTAATCCACCTAAAATTTTGTGTTTCACTCAAATATGAACTTTGTTATCTGTTTTGAACAATTTAACATGATGAAAACAACAAATGCTTGTGTGGCACCTTTAAGAAACCAAAGTTCCATAACTTAATAAATGAAATTTCAAAATGGGTAAACCTTATTTCCAATTGATTCTATTGTTGTTATTTTGTTGTTTTCTTCATCCATGCATCATGCTAATCCACTTTCATCTATTGGTTAGTTGTAAAACAATTAATTCAACCATAATTCATGGGTTTTTTCATGTGCAATCCAAATTGCATGTGGGTCCATTTAATCATGTTATGTTATCTTGTCAACTAGTTTATTTTGATGCATCAATTAAATGGTCATGCATCATCCCATGTTTGCGCACTATGCCATGTTATTGATTGTTTATCTCTCTGCATTGTTTGTTTGCTTCTTCCCGGATAAACGACGACGTTGAGACCGACGATACTTACGACACCCCTTCTAAGGAGTTAGCTCAGTACCAGGCTACTGGGTTTGCAGGCAAGTATTCACTCACATGAACCACTGTGTTCCTTTCAACATTGGATACCGATACTTTCCGTTGTCTATTCTGCTAGCCCTATGAATCGTTGCTTCTGTTACGAACCTATCACATGTATCTTTAACCCTGATATTGCCTCACCTCCACTCCCATAACCCCGTTGTTTGAGCCCGTGTCTTACTAGCATGCTTAGGGTTGTTTTGCTCGAGTCTGTTACCCGTTACTTTCTGTTACTATATTCATTATGTTCTGGGGCTCGATGTTAAACAACAACCTGTTAAATTTGAGGTAATAATAATTTGCTGATAAGGCACCGGCAGGAGGCCCGGCGTGGTTTTGAGGCCTGCTAGTGTCGACCCTAATTAGGAAAAGGGTCTTGTCTACTGATCCATGATGAGCGCACTAACCGCATGTGGGAAGCGAGTATGGGCGCCCCCCTCAATTTGACTCAATTCGCATCTCGTCCAAATCACCACACTTAGTTCGGGCTTTCCATTTGATGCACGCATATGCAGGTACGAACCCTTGGCGCCAGGGTGGAACTTTTGTAGTCGGCATTTAGGGCGGCGTGGTCTTCGAGTGCTATGAGGGTCCCCTTTTCTTCGTGGGGCTCGATTAGCCGCGCACGCACAACACGTGGTGCTTTGGGCTTGATGCGAAGAAGGGTTGAGTTGTGTAGAGTGCCCCGCTTGGTGGGAGGCATCCCATCTGGCGGGTTATTCTTGCGTGTACGGCCAAATTGGTGCAACCCTGCAGGGATAAATCTTCTCGAGAAGCCGTGTTTTCCGCGGTTATGGTTAACTTGGTGAAAGTACTGGCTAACAAGTACTCAAGACAACTTAAACCTAATGATTAACAATCTGACTAGTAATAGGCTTATTGACACAATAACTTGAACCATCATTAATCCAACGGTGTGAGTTATCCTCGGATTGCTTCTTT
Organism: Alopecurus myosuroides; assembly: GCA_028641055.1. Taxonomy (NCBI): domain Eukaryota; kingdom Viridiplantae; phylum Streptophyta; class Magnoliopsida; order Poales; family Poaceae; genus Alopecurus; species Alopecurus myosuroides. Next base: position 195,245,420 of record CM054062.1, read on the forward strand.
GGATAAGGGGCGAGATCCAGGATGGGTTTGTTTGGTGGTTAGTTATAGTTGGTTACGATACGCTATCTTATCTTCTTTCCGTTTAGCCGGAAGTGGTAGAAACTCTGTAGTTGTTTAGAGCAGCCAGTTGCAGCATCCTTTACATCCCTTTCCTTCCGTTGAACCCAAAGCATCTGTGCTTGGTGTTGACGGGTTACACTTTGGTGAACTGTGAGTCTTGCTTGCCAGTACGTTTATGTACTGACCCCTTTGGGGCTGTGGTTTCCGCAGACGACGTTTCCGAGGATCTACATGGTGGCTACTACGTGGAGTATGACGAGACTGCTGACGAGTAGATAGCGGACCCGGGCAGGATCCGAGACTTCGTGGATGGGCTCCGTCTTTTCGTTTCCGGCCTCTTAGGCCTATTTGGATCTTGTCTGTACTCAGACATGTTGAATGCTTCCGCTGTGTTGTAATGATGATATGTTGGGACATGTGTCCTCTGAATGATTGTATTTGCTATCTCTGCTCTAATGAGAGCTATTTGCAACTTATTTCAATCTTTTGTGTCGTAGAGATCTGTTGTGATATCACTTGTTCCAATGCCGTTGACGTACCATGTGTGTATGTTTTGAAGTACGTCAACGGAAGTATCTGGATTTCTATGGGATGGTTTGCGAAGACGATGAATAGTAAGAGAATGGTTGTCACACGTTTACGTGTTGGCCTGCTCATATTGAGATGCGGGTGCCGGTATGCCCCGTAAGCCATTTATCTACTGTTTAACGGACTGTGAGTATCCCCTAGAAGTCCGGGTGCGACAACCATTGAACTCTACCTCGTTGCCTCCAATACTCCTCTTAGAGCCTGAAGAGGTTGGTGAGTTGTTCCTCAAGGTGATATCTAAAAGCCCATTCTTCCTCATCCAACCCTGAGGAATCAGCTTTACTGTCAAGACTTTGTATACTCAGCAAAAGCGCATCCTTTTGGGCCCTAGCGTCCTTTCCGCGGTTACGGCCCCACCCACGGAGAAATTGGCGTAACTTCGCGCTCATAAAGTTCCACCAATCAATAATGTCACGTCCCCGGACCTCCGCGGCTAACTTTGTCCAGGTAGCTAGGAGGAGATCCTTGAAGTCTGGAAGGGCGAACCAGCCAGTCTCGAAGAAAAACCTATTACTCCGAACAGGGGAGCCCTCTCCCGAGTCCAGGATAAGCGGTGTGTGGTCAGAACCCAGACTGGTTAGCGCAGTAAGGGAGAGCAATGGGAAGTGGAGGTCTAGCGTCGGCGAGGTGAAAACCCTGTCTAAGACACACCGCACAGGGTTCAGACGTTTGTTGGTCCAAGTATATCTCGCCCCGGCCCTGGGGACGTCCCGGAGCGCCCAGTTGGCAATATGAGCGTTGAAGAGGGTCAGCCTGGGCCAGGTTATATTGTCGTTGCTCTTGTCTGAACTATCGCGGATCAGGTTGAAATCCCCTCCCATAATCACTGGGACGGGGCAGCGCGCGATTTTTGTCGATAGCTCCTCTAAAAAGATGGTGGAAAGGGCACGGTCCGCTGGGCCGTACACGTTGATGAATTCGAACTTGGCTTTGGAGGGTCGGTGAAGGACTAACAGGCTCTGGAAGAAACGTCCTTGGTCCATTTGGCCAACTTCAAACAGACTATCGCGGACCCCAATAAGCATTCCCCCTGATTGCCCATTGGCAGGAACCCAGTTCCAAAAGAACATGTCTCCAACCACCAAGCTTCTAAACTCCGAGTCTGAGAACGATTGTCTAACGGTTTCCTGGAGGCAAACCACGTCTATTTTTTTGCTCTCGGATGAGGTCTTTGATCATGGTGCGGCGCCCCGGTGCGCCGAAACCACGGATATTTAAAAATATCCAACGCATTAAGCAAACTGGTGAGTATCCCGTGCTCGGCGGGTGTGCGGCTTTGCGGTTTCCAACAGAGATTTCTTGGCTTGTCTGGTGTACGGGGCTCTAGCGGCCGGGGACTGCCGTGTCACTGGACGGCGTTTGATTGGCCCCGGCGCAATAACCAGGGGCTGGTCGGGGGTTGCCACGGTGATGGAAACATCGACGATCGTTCCAGGGGCTAACGGGCCGGCCACAGCCCCTGCTGTGGCTAAGGTCAGCGCGGCCGCTTCCTTTGCGCGTTCTTCAAACAGTTTGGCTTCGGCCTGGAGGTTCTCGGCCTTCTCACGGGCAAGGGCCAGGTCTGCTTGTGCAAGCTCGGTGGCTCGAATCAGCGAGAGTGTGTCAGCGGGGGAGGACGAGGATGTCCCCAAGAAGATACCGCTATCTTTAGCTACTGATAATAAGTGCGCATCTGATAACAGTGGAAGAGCAGCAAAATCGTGAAGAGGAGGAGGCGTACCAGGCGAGTTGAGGGCCTTCGCGCGGGCAGCGGCGCCTCCGTGAGCCCCACCCCGCGGGCGCTCTTGCGCTCCGACAACACCGGAATCGCCTTGCTCCGAAGGCCCCTAGCCACCGGCGCGGCAAGGGCCTGCACCACACCCGTGATGAGAGACGAGTCGCCGGAGAAGTCTGGTTGCGGGAAGGCCGCCATGGTGGACGCAAGGACATGCGCAGGGCGGTCGGCGTTCGCCTTGCTGCGGCGCTCGCGAAGCTGAAGAGAGCCCGGCTGCGACGGGGCGCTCGAAGGGGTGAGGGCAGCGGCGACCTTGGTAGCTTCAGGTTGCGGGAGGGGGGCCGAGAGCAGGGTAGGGGACGCGGGGGCGTGCTCGCTGATAGGGATGGAGGAGACCGACGAGAGAGGCGCCGGGGGCGGCTGCGTCGGTTTGGTCAGAGGGCTGGTACGGTCGCCACGGGCGCCATGGCGCAGGAAGGTCCCATACTCATCGATGTGAACCTCCGGCGCCACTCGCTTGACAGCAGTGGGCGCAGCGGCCGCCGCGGGCCCACCCGCCTTCTTGCCCTTGTCAGATTGCGAGCCCACCTCCTTGGAGCCGGAGCGAGTGTGGCGGCCGCGTTTGCCATCCCAGCCTTCATCTTCCTCCGAAGATTTATCGAGCGTGTCTTCGTCTTCGTCGTCCTTGCGCGGCGCCGGTGGGGGTGGGGGAAGAGAGGGCCCGCCCCTCTCCACTCCCTTCTCCACCTCCACACGCACCTTGTAGCCTTGGCCGTTGACGCACATGAGGAAGGAGTCGGGGAGCTTCTTGTCGGCCCTGCAGCCGAATTGCATGCGGATGGGAAGGTTGGGGTCTTCGAAGGTAGCCTCGTCCACCAGCATGGGGCGCCCCACAGGTCTGGCGGCGACACGCAGGTGGGCCGTGTTGCGGAATGGAGGCGGAACTCCATGGAGCTTGACCCAAATCTCGGAGAGAACCTCGGAAGCATGTGCATCCATTGCTCCCTCTAGCACTATTGCTTTGGCTTTCGAGATCGGCAGCCGCAGGCCCCCCCCCCCACGGATTGCCATGCGCAGATTGCCCGCTGATGGGAAGACAAGCGTGAAGTCAGCGTCGCTCAGCTGCCGGACTTGCCACGCCCAGGATTCATCCACCAGTTCCTTAAATTCTTCCTCGACTTGGGCCGCCGACAGCTTGGCCCCTTCAACGTAGACCGTGGCCGAATTTGGGGGGGGGGGGGGGCAAGAGAGGTTTCTTCTTCATTAACTTCAAGGCACATGAACCCGATCCCATCGAGTCCATATCCAGCCCAATAGGGGTCGAAACGTGCATCAGCTGCGTTGCACATGGCGGAGGGATGCCCTTTGGCATTGCATTTGACACAGTACGGCTCGTCCTCGCAGTCCGCTTGACGGTGCCCGACTTGGCCGCAGTTGTAACAAGTGAGCTTGGAGTTCTCCGCGCTCGGGCCGAGCTCGCCTGCAACATCAGAGGCCCCAACCCCCTCGGCTGGCCCCTCGGTGGACCTTGGCTTGCTTCCTTGGCGCCCCGCACCCGGGGCTGCATCCCTACTGCGCCCGCGCCCGGCGGGGAGAGGACCTGGAGCGCCACGTGGGGGAGCCTCCCAACGGCGACCCGTGTCAACACGGTGCGGCGAGGAGGAGCGGCCGCCGTCCTGAGAACGCCGGGGGGGAGGAAGAGGGGTGGCCGCCAGCGTGTCGCGGTGACGGTTGCCGCCCGCTGAAGCGGCGGCGTTGCTCATCTTGCTCGCGGGCGAGGCGGTCCTGGAGCTCGCGGCGGTTGCCGCCGCCCGCGTAGTCGGCGAAGCTCCGCTTCCCGCCCCGGCGGTCTTCTTTCTTGCAGTTGCGGTCCATGCGAATCAGTCGCGGAGGGAGAGAGGGATCTGGAGGAAACACCAAACGCTTGGCCTTAAACCTATATCACCGCACGTCGTCGATGGGGGCAGGGAATCCTAGCGCGCGGTCAAGAGATTCTTTCGGAAGACACCACCACGTATAAGAAGCCTCCTGAACGGTTGGGATTGAAAACCTAGGCGATCTAACGGACGAGGTGGGCGCAGATGCCTGGATCGTGGAACTGGGCCCCGGCCCAAGTGCCCGATGGCTGGAGCGAAGCGTTATCGGGCCCGCAGCCGCGAAAGGAGCTGGGCCGAGAGTTGGGCTCGACCCTTCCGGGCCCAACCTGACGCGAGCCATCGGGGGAGCGCCCACCCGCAACCCTAGCGAGGTGGGTTCCCTCACCGCCGCCGACCGTGCCGCCGCGGCCCCCGGCCGCACCTCCCCGTCGAGCACGACGGCCAGGGAGCCAATCAGCACGGAGGCCGGCCCCGGGATCTGCGACTGCCCCGGTGAGGCGCAGAGCGGGGGGAAATCCGCCGCCGTGGGCGCACGCAGAGGAGATGGTCGCGGCGGGGCGACGTCGGAGACCACCAAGGAGGGCAGCAGGGTGCTCCCCTGAGCATCCCTTGCCGGCGAGGCCACGCGCGCGTCGTCCCCGCCCATCGGGGGCGGCAGGAAATCGCCAAGGCATCGGGGGAGAGGAGATCTGCGAGGAGGGGAACTGCATGGAGAAACCGGCGAGGAAGAGGGAGACCGCCGTTCCGAGTCGCTCTCCGACGGAGCCGAGTCGACGGTGGGCGCCGGAGAAGGCACGCACGCCTCCGAGATCGCGGCGCGAGCGGCGGACCTCCGGCGGCAGCGCCGGGAGGAGCGAAGGGAGGAGGAGACGGGCCAGTCGCCATGCGCGTCTCGGGCGCCTAGGCACATACCTGCTCCCAATCAATCTAGGTCCTAGGTTCAATCCCCAATACTAGGCGATGCCCTCCTTTCCCTTTTTATTTCGCCGTTCAATCCGGAAGTTCTCAACCTTTGCCTGTTTCTAAATTCAGCCATCTCACCATGATGTGTCTTGCAAGTTCGAATCTGATATGAAGCAAATCGACAGCAGTAGCCTAGTTGCTTGGTTATTGTCGATGCACTTTGCAGATCCCAGGTTCAATATCCCTCTGATTCAGAGCACATCTTTTTATTCATGTTTCTGAATTTGTGTCAAATTCAGTTATGCATTTTGTTCTGGTCTTGTAAATGCAGAGCCGAACACAATCACCAATTCGTAGCTAGCTTAGTGGTTCTGTTCCCTTACTCAACTTGGGAGATCCCAGGTTCAATCCCCAGCACAGTCGGAATTCTCTTTTGTTCTTACTGCCTGAACTTTTTTGTGTATTTGTTCAGCTAACACCCGACGCACATCTCTTGTTGCGTCAGTTGCAGATCAAATCGCAAACAACACAGTTACTCAATGGTTTACAGCCCAAACTACCACATGTGACACCCAAGTTCAAATCCTAGGCCATACTTTTATTCTGTTTATTTTTGCCAAAATGTTTAGTTCATAACTTGCCAACTATAGCTCCAAATGCAAAGTATAAAATACCATTTTGGATCACAAAAATGCAAGGAATATCAATATGCCATCCATGCTCATGTTTGCATCTTCCATCTTGCATTTTAGTTGTGTTATGCATGTTCACCTAAATAATAAACATGGAATGTGTTTGGGTTCTTAATTTAAATCGTGCCATATTCCATTTAATCTTGTGTAGCTCACCTATGAATTGTTTTGCATGTTAATCAACATTTAATTTGATGGATAGCTAAATAACTTGAACCTTCTAACTTAATCGTTGGGATTCCGATTTCACTTAAATTGGTTAAGTTTCATCTCACATGTCATGCATCCATATCTTGGTCATGCTGGATCTTTTGCCGTAGAAGTAATTGTTACATCCGTTGTTTCTTTTAGTGCTTTGCTTCTTTGCGGATAGGACGTTGAGATGATGTGAGCAACGACAAGTTCTGCTACCTCTACAAGCTGGATTGCAGGCAAGCATTACTCACTTGCTATCTATGGCTGCTGTTCCTCACTTGTTACCGATTCTTTCCGTTGTCTTTATTCTAGCCCTATGATTCGATGCTTGTGTATTGATCCTATCATATGTTTACCTTGCAGCCATGATATAGCCTTGCCTCCACTTCCTATTAACTGTTGCTTGTTTACCTTGTTGGCCCTCGTGTCGTAGTTGCATGCTTAGTGTTGTTTGCGCTCAGGTCTTGTTGTTCTTTGTCATATCACCTGTTTAGTATGATAGTTGGGTTTCAACTTAATCAACATCATGTTAATGTTTGGGGTAATAATAATTTGATGATAAGGCACCGGCAGGAGGCCCGGCGTGGTTTTGGAGCCTGCTAGTGTCAAACTTAGGAAAAGAGTCTTGTCTACTGATCCATGATGAGCGCGCTAACCGCATCCGGGAGGTAGTATGGGACCCCCCTCGGCTTTGACTGAATTCGCTGTTCGTCCAGGGACCACACCTAGTTCGGGTTTTCCATTTGGCACGATGATTTGCAGGTACGAGCCCATGGTGCTACGGTGACCTGATGTAGTCGTTGCGGTTAGGTGCAGGACGTTCTTACAGTGTTATGAAGGTCCTGTTTTGGGGTGGATTAACCGTGCATGCGACAGCTCCCGTGGTTTCTGGATTGGCAGTGGAGACGGAAAGGGTCGTGTCGAGCTAACCTGAGTTTTAGTTGGTGGCTCGAGTGTGTTCGGGTACTGTAGCGCACCCTGCAGGGATAAATCTTCTCGAGGAGCAGTGTTGTCCGCGGTTATGTGACGACTTGGTGAAAGTGCTGGCTAATAAGTACTCAGAAAACTTACACTTAATGATGATAACTTGAATAGTAAGATAGATATACCTTCACCATATTATGAATGTCATCTTAATCAACCGTGTGAGTTTTCCTCGGGTTACCTCCTGCATTGGTTGAGGGGGGTTAACCCTGGATGAGTATCGCTTCTGGTGAGTAGTTGTAGTTGGTTTTGTCGCGCTTTCTCTTCCCTTGCTAATAGACGAGAGTTGTAGCGCGTCTCTGTAGATTGCTTAGTGCTGCCCGCTGCCGCTTCATTACAACAACTCCTTCCTTTGTACCCAAAGTATTTGTATCTTGTGATGACTGGTTGCACTGGTATCTTGTGAGTATTGCTTTCCGCCTGCCGGTACCCCCAGTACTGACCCCATGATTCGGGGCTGTATTCACAATGCAGTCAACAGGTTTCAAGTTTGACGACGTTAGCTTGGGAATCCCTCCGTCTTGGCGTGGGCAGGGATTGGACGCCATCGGTTATCTTCAGGACTCTTAGTCCAATTTGTATCTTGTCCGTAGTCGGATTTTTTCGTCTTCCGCTGTTATTTGGATCTTTGTATTGTATCAGTTGTATCCTTGACTCGTTTGAGTCGTCTTGTATATATCTCTTCTATTGTTGTTGTGGATTATTCGTGAACTGTTGTAATGGTATCAGAAATGACAACCCGGGGTCAGATATTATGTGGATTCCGGCGGGAACGCTGAAATCCCCATAGTACCAGATTGCAGGGGCGTCACAAGTGTGGTGTGAAGGAAGTTTTCAAGGGTCAAGAGAAGAGGGTGATATAATTTGATCAAGAAGAGTGCAAGGTCAAAGCTTGGGGATGCCCCTGTGGTTCATCCCAGCAAATTCTAAGAAGACTCAAGCATCTAAGCTTGGGGATGTTGATGGAGTGTAGACACACGTTCGTTGGGAGACCCCAAGTTCAAGGTGTGATGAGTGCAACAACAAGTTTTCCCTCAGAAAAGAAACCAAGGTTGAATCGACTAGTAGGAGGAAAAGCAACTTCTGAAGGTTGATGCAGCTGAGATGGCAGGGCGCACTACCGGTTCAGCAGCAACGTGGAACCTACACAACACAATCAATTCACTTTGCCCCAACGTAGCAGTGAGGTTGTCAATCTCACCGGTTTTGCTGATAACAAAGAGGTTAAATGTATGGTGTGAAAAATAGTATGAGAACAACATGAAAATAGCAGTAGCAGTGTAAAAATAGTGGAAGCAGTGGTTGTATTATGAGTATGAGAAAATGGATCGGGTTCCACAGTTCACTAGAGGTGTCTCTTCATAAAAGATAGCTAACATGCGTGGTGAACAAATTACATCTGGGCAGTTGATATATAAAGAAACATGCATGACATAAAGATTACTATGAGATTCATGCGGGCATTACAACAAAATACATAGATTGTCATCCAACTACATCTATGACTAATAATCCACCCTCCAAATATCATCCGAAAATACGTTGGGTATTAAGTTGCAAGCAACAGATTATCGCAGTAAGCAAAGTGTGTAATGTAAACGAACTAAACATTGTTGTTTTCTCCCTAATGGCAACAGGACATCCTCCATCCATCACGCTTCTGTTACTCGAGCACGGATGCAAAGGAGGCATGAACCCACTATCGAGCATAAATACTCCCTTTTGGAGTCACTAGCATCTACTTGGCCAGAGCATCTACTAACAACAGAGAGCATGCAAGATCATAAATAACCTACACATGAATATAACATGATAGATTGATAATCAAAAGACATAGCATTCAATAATCACCGGATCCCAGCAAACACAACATGTAGCATTACAATAAGATGATCTCGATCTTGTGAGGCAACTCAGGAGATCTAAACGTGAGGCATAAAGAGGGGAGGACAACCATCTAGCTACTGATATGGACCCGTAGTCCAAGGATGAACTACTCATACATAACTCCGGAGGCGGGCATGGTGGTGTAGACCCCTTCGGTGATGATTTTCCCTCCCGACAGGGTGCCAGGAAGAGCTCCAGAACCCTCCTGATCTCAAGTTGATGATGACGGCGGCCTCGGTTTTTTCGTGGAAAATTGGTCTCTCCTTAGGGTTAACTATCCGAGGGGGTAATATAGGCGATGGCGATGGGCGCCCGAGGGGCCCACACCAACCCCAGGAGCGGCTAGGGGGCGCCTCCCTATGGTGTGGCCCCCCTCAGGGCCTCTTCGGGACTCCGTGGAACCTTCGGGAATTCTAAGACTTCTCGGCTTCGAATTTTCCAATTTCGAGAATATTTCCAGAACAACTTTTCTGAAACTAAAAACAACAGAAAACATGAATTGGCTCTGTGGCATCTTGTCAATAGGTTAGTCCCGGGAAATCGATAAAAATGACATAAAGTATTGTAGCATCCCAACTTTTAATAAAGATGGAATACCTGTGTTATTGTGCTAGTCCCTGGATCAATTGCTAGCACCATAGTACAAAATGAAATGTCATGCAAATGCATCAAATTCTATTACATCGCATGATCCAGTATTTACAAAATAGTATTACAACTTGCATAGTCTTAGAAGACTAGCAGGAAACTAAGATATACAGCGGAAAACATAGTACAACATTGAGCCCATCTTCTTCATGTGCCACAGGCAAAACATGTTGGCGATAGTCTCGAGATCCTAAACGAAATCCTCACTCGTCTTCAGAGATATCTGCAATATGGAATATGCAACCACAAGGGAGTCAATACAATTTAATGTATTGGCAAGTAACACTATGGTGGATATAAATGGCAAGACTAATACTACATGCTTATTTGGCTGAGTGGAGTTTAGGCTAAGTTTGCATAAAGCCAGTTTTCTCCTATCACTTTTGTAAAACAAGCTTTTCTTTTCAAAAGGGTGGCAACATTGGATTAAGATCCAAGCACCACAATACTGTTCACTTGGTCAAAATTTTACTTATTGAAATTGATGATGAGATTCTTCCGTCAATCCTTGTCCAGCTGCTCATAGTTGTCCATAACCGGGGACACGGCTAAGATCTTAGTTTGTTGACTCTGCAGAGTTTGTGCACTTTCACACTTTGTCTTCAATTAGCCCAAACATCCTATACACCCGGAGTGCATCATGGAAAGGAGAAAATTGAGACGAGATCTTTCAGAAGAAGAAGTCCAAACCCATCGGCAAGACCCGTTCCACCTATAATTTTGCTACATCTGCTTGTCAAGCCTGGGCTGAACTCTCACAACTTAGTTGATCAAGACAGAGCCCATAATGACAAAAGGCTGCACGGGAAGCTACTAAACTTAGAAGGACATAGTAATCTCTTTGTTCCTGGGTGGCCATCCGCAAGTGACAACCTCAAGTGGAATAACCCTTAGATAAGGGCCCTGAGGAAACACTCAACATAACCCAGTCTTACCACTTCCACCCAGGTGGTTCATTCATTAGTTATACTTAGGATTTTTCCTCAACATCTAGTAAAACAATTTGTAACATTGCATAGCACCTAGTAAATTCTAAGGCTATCAAAATAACAAGGTAATAGGGATGGCTACACACTACTAGGATAATAGCATAGCATAGTATAACTTAGTAAAATTTCCTATCATGCATACTACTTAAAATCAACTAATGCATATAGAAAATAATGGGTAGTTGATGGTGTGTTACTTGCCTTGTTGTAGTTGGTGAAGATATCACACTCTCTTCACAAAAGATCGTTGATCTCCGTACAATCTATTCATTGAAAACACAAAACCAAATAAACAAGCATCCTAACAAACAAACATACAAGTGTGGAAAACATACATAGCAACTAACATATCAAAAGGGGCTTAACTAAGTTGGTTAGGACAAGGTTTGGGTTTGAAATATTTATTATTTCTTGGTTCCATACTCTTTAAGGGATTTCCAAGAGTTTACTTGGGATGGACTAGGTTGATCTTGTAGTGATCAAACTTTATTATAACCATACTTGTCGAGGAAGTTCCAAGAGTTCACTAAGAATAAACATATTACTTCTTCAACTAAGGTAATACATGCAAACACTTGGTCATATTCACCTTCAAAAATATTTGAGTGACTATGCTAGTATTTTCCCATTGTGGTTAGGGTAGGTCTACTAACATCATCATCAAATGGAAAATATTACTAAGTCTTGGGTTTTCCATTTGGGTCAATGGCTGGACATAAACAACTTGTTATTCTTCAGCTTGTGTGAATTGCTCTAAGTCTTCACATGTTTGTCTTCTGGAAGTTCACCTTCATGTAGTTTCCTCCTTGTTGTGAATCTTCTCTTGTTCTTGATAAATCTTCACGATCTTCACTTCACTACTTGGTTTAGGTATGGGATGGTCACAAATACCACTAAGTCAAATTGGAAAGAATATAAGAAGGAAGATAGAAGGAGAGAGAGAGAGATGTCTTCTTCTAAACTTCTTCACACTTGTACTGCTTGGGTTGCTTCTAGTTGTTGTGGAGTCCAAGTCTTTTCTTCAAAACTTCTTCATTGATCTTCCTTGTAGCTCTTCATGTTGTCACCAGGTTGAAAGTGAAGAACCTTCTATTTCTTGAGTCTTGTTTTCTATTTGCTAACTTGATGGATTCTTGAAGCAAGAATATGGGGATGGATGAGTAGATAGAAAACTAAATTTCACTACTTGGTACTATATGTGATTGACACATTCTAAGGGCTTGGCTTGGCTCCAAATAGACATAACATCAAGGAATAACAGTTGAAAACAATTTCTAAGACATGGTGAAAATTGGATGTATCACTATGTTGGGTTTTTGGTCAAATACTCATGGCCATGGTCCAAGGATGTCCAAAATGGTTGGGCATAAAGTCTAGGGTTCAAGGTTGTCAAATGGAGCAATTTTGGTTAAGGAACCATAATCTAATTATTTATAGAATTAAATCTATGACAAAAATACTTAAATGGACCAATTAATCATAAATTCAATTTTAATTTGTTCAATTACTATTTTCGGACATAGGATATGAAAGTACACATCCTAAGGTTTCCAAATATATTTTATTTGCAATTATTGAATTTGTAGAATTTGAATTATGCCAAATTTCATCAAACAAGCATATTTGAATTTGAACAATTTTAAGTTTGTCAAATTTGAATTTGGCCAGTGCCAAAAGGTTCTAGATGTCAGGGGCTTTTCAAAAAGTCCAAGATTGCTAAATTTGGCTAAGTGGTTGAAAAGATATGATGTTTCTAAGTTCTAGGGACTAATCTGCAAATTCACAATTCTATTTTTATCCGGAAATAAATCCAGAGAGAGGCTGGGCCGAAAAATGGCTATTTGCCGCGCGGTGTGACGGATAAGAGGTGGGCTTGGGCCGGCTGTGTGTTGCATCGAGCGACAGATAGCGAAATAACGCTCCGCTGACTTGGCGCAATGCCATTGGCTGGTACCTTTTCAGTTGGTGGATCTAATCTAAGCCGTACGGGTCAAATCGAACGGCTAGGGATGGAGAGGAGCTCACCTCGCCGGCAGGATGGCCGGAAACAAGCTCGACGGCGGCGCTGTGTCTCCGTCGTCGATGGCGGCAGCCCTCCGGTGTCTTCCTGGGCGAGTGGAGTGGACCAGAAGGATCAGATCGACGCGGCGAACTCGTTGTTGTCCTCGATGACAACTGGAGAGGCCTCCCGTGGTGGCGCGGCGTGGATCCGAGGCGGAGCTACTCCGGTGAGCACAACTGCTCGTTCCAGTGCACCTGGGGACGGGGAAAAATTGTCACGGGGGAGGAGGGAGGCAAGGGGAACTGAATAGGGGTGGTCTCGGCTCGGATACCTCCTCTGTTGGTCGGGAACGACGAGAAACGGCGGCGGCACGGACGAACTCCGGTGAGGAATCGTGACAGAGAGGGGGCGCAATAACCAGAGGAGGGAGAGGGGAAATAGAGAGGGGATTGGGGGCTTTAAGGGGGAGGATACGACACATTGATTCGTGGTTTAATTCTCGCGCAATCAAGGGATTCAATTTTCGGCAGAGGCAGTTTCTTCAGGAAAGGAAGGTTGAAGATGATGACGTCATTCATGACGTCATCAATGAATTTTTATTTTCTGTTTTCTTATTTATTTTATAACTTCTGTTTAAATAATCCAAATGAGCTCAAATAAATTTCCAAACTCCTGTAATATTAATATCTTTCAACCCAAACCATTTTTGTAAACATTTGAACATATTTTTATTTTTGAATTTTGAAATTTGAATAATTCCTTAATAGACCTTAATGTGATTTTTAATTTAGAAAATTATAAAATACAATTATTAATCAAATATAATTCCAGTGGCTTTATAAAGATCACATACTATTTTCCAAAACCATTTCAAAGAGTTTTCATCTCTTTTATGTTTTGAAAATATAATTAATTCACTAATAGTTCTTAATACCATTTTAAAATAGAAAATAGTAAAATGGGGTTTTTAATTAAATAAATTTTTAGAGACATTAAACATTTCAAATAATATTTTTGGAAGTCATTTTCAAACCATTTTCATAATTAATAATTTTAGGATATGAAGGATTTATTAATAGTAACTTAATGCTATTTAATTAGTTCATATCAAATTATTAATATTGTTGATCAATAAAATTTAGAATAAAACCACAAGTCATGATATTGTTTTCAAAATCTTTTGTTATGTTATTCTCAAAGCAATGCATTTCATTTTCACCCCTTCATGTTTAAAACTTGGAATAACAACTAAAAGTTATTATTAAAACATTTTATTCTCATCAAATATTTTTGAGGCTTAGGACTTTATTAAGGGTTATAAATCTTTCATTTTTGATGCTATAAAATATTATAAAGGTAATATTTGAATTGAAAACATTTTATGTAATAAATTTTGCTAAAGATAAAATGGTTTTCTTTATGTGAGAAAATTCACTTGAGAGGGTTTTAGGGTTTAGGAAATAGAGGTATAATAGGATTAGAAATTTTAATTTCATTGAAATATGCATTGTTTTATTTTGTTTCTTGCTTCTCATTTGGTTTTTGGTGACTTACTAAACATGAAAACAAAAAGTTTCAAATTTTTGTGGTTTTTGCATTTTCCAAAAATCAGGGATGTTACAGACTACCACCCTTAAAAGAAATCTCGCCCCGAGATTTGGGAAGGCTAGAAAGAAAGATTTGGGTAACTGGGTTCCAAAACAACTGGGTGGGCTACCACCCTTATAAGTAACTTTTGTGGATGGTCTATTTTTATTAGATTTGAGTGTAGATTGATTTTAGATGAGCTTGAGTAGGTCTTTCCTTTGTGGTAGAGGTGTAGGCCAACATAGGTATGTTAAACTACCTTTGACACTGAGGGGTCACTCTTTGGGTCAATCAAAAGTCCTTGGTTCACTCTCAACTTGGTCTTTTGATGTCCTTGTCAATCTTCCATCTTGTTGGTTGTCATTCTTGAAGGTAAACACCATGCTATTTCTAAAGAAACTCTCATGGTAGGCAAATTCTTCCATTGCTTGATAGCTCCAAGGTTGGCTTGATCCTTATTAGGCAGTTGGCATTTTATCATGGATGTGATTGTTCCTTCACACAGAAGAAAGAAATTTGATACTAGCATTCCTCAAATGGGATGGCTTGTGTATCAATAGGGTAAAGGTTGTATGATTCCAAATGGTTCTCACTATGGTTGGTGAATGAGTATGGTGTTGGGTTTGGTCTAGTAGGGATGAGTAGAGATTTAGAAAGATGGCTAAGGAAGGTTCTTATCCAAAATAGCATATCAAGGAAACTCATCTTACAAACAACACATAACAAACATATAGCAACACATTCATCACACCAAACAACATAGTTTTAGGAAAACATCTAGTATTGTCATACAACACTCATTGGTATGATCAATACACTAACACATTAACGTTGTTCTAACTAACTAGATTGGTGGTCTCATCTATATCTTCTTGAGTTTTCTTCAAAAACCTTCTCCCAGTGTCTTGGGTTATTCTTGATTGTTGTGAAGTATATAGGTATATCTCCAAGTTTCTTCAATTGTCTTGAGTGTAGGTCTTCATGTGGTGAAAATACTTCTTGCACTTCTTGGTATGATCATCAACATTCCTGTCTTGATGGTATTGAAGAGGTAGGTCATCTAGAAAATTTTGAAGGTGAATAATAGATGAGATGATATGAGAAGAATTAAGATGGTTGTTTTGTTTCTAGAAATTTTGAACATAGGAAATTTTCTAATCTAAGGGTCTTCTCCAAACTTAGGATCTCGAATTCTACAGGCAACACAATGCTCTGATACCATTTTTGTAGCATCCCAACTTTTAATAAAGATGGAATACCTGTGTTATTGTGCTAGTCCCTGGATCAATTGCTAGCACCACAGTACAAAATGAAATATCATGCAAATGCATCAAATTCTATTACATCGCATGATCCAGTCTTTACAAAATAGTATTACAACTTGCATAGTCTTAGAAGACTAGCAGGAAACTAAGATATACAGCGGAAAACATAGTACAACATTGAGCCCATCTTCTTCATGTGCCACAGGCAAAACATGTTGGCGATAGTCTCGAGATCCTAAACGAAATCCTCACTCGTCTTCAGAGATATCTGCAATATGGAATATGCAGCCACAAGGGAGTCAATACAATTTAATGTATTGGCAAGTAACACTATGGTGGATATAAATGGCAAGACTAATACTACATGCTTATTTGGCTGAGTGGAGTTTAGGCTAAGTTTGCGTAAAGCCAGTTTTCTCCTATCACTTCTGTAAAACAAGCTTTTCTTTTCAAAAGGGTGGCAACATTGGATTAAGATCCAAGCACCACAATACTGTTCACTTGGTCAAAATTTTACTTATTGAAATTGATGATGAGATTCTTCCGTCAATCCTTGTCCAGCTGCTCATAGTTGTCCATAACCGGGGACACGGCTAAGATCTTAGTTTGTTGACTCTGCAGAGTTTGTGCACTTTCACCCTTTGTCTTCAATTAGCCCAAACATCCTATACACCCGGAGTGCATCATGGAAAGGAGAAAATTGAGACGAGATCTTTCAGAAGAAGAAGTCCAAACCCACCGGCAAGACCCGTTCCACCTATAATTTTGCTACATCTGCTTGTCAAGCCTGGGCTGAACTCTCACAACTTAGTTGATCAAGACAGAGCCCATAATGTCAAAAGGCTGCACGGGAAGCTACTAAACTTAGAAGGACATAGTAATCTCTTTGTTCCTGGGTGGCCATCCGCAAGTGACAACCTCAAGTGGAATAACCCTTAGATAAGGGCCCTGAGGAAACACTCAACATAACCCAGTCTTACCACTTCCACCCAGGTGGTTCATTCATTAGTTATACTTAGGATTTTTCCTCAACATCTAGTAAAACAATTTGTAACATTGCATAGCACCTAGTAAATTCTAAGGCTATCAAAGTAACAAGGTAATAGGGATGGCTACACACTACTAGGATAATAACATAGCATAGTATATCTTAGTAAAATTTCCTATCATGCATACTACTTAAAATCAACTAATGCATATAGAAAATAATGGGTAGTTGATGGTGTGTTACTTTCCTTGTTGTAGTTGGTGAAGATATCACACTCTCTTCACAAAAGATCGTTGCTCTCCGTACAATCTATTCATTGAAAACACAAAACCAAATAAACAAGCATCCTAACAAACAAACATACAAGTGTGGAAACCATACATAGCAACTAACATATCAAAAGGGGCTTAACTAAGTTGGTTAGGACAAGGTTTGGGTTTGAAATATTTATTCTTTCTTGGTTCCATACTCTTTAAGGGATTTCCAAGAGTTTACTTGGGATGGACTAGGTTGATCTTGTAGTGATCAAACTTTATTATAACCATACTTGTCGAGGAAGTTCCAAGAGTTCACTAAGAATAAACATATTACTTCTTCAACTAAGGTAATACATGCAAACACTTGGTCATATTCACCTTCAAAAATATTTGAGTGACTATGCTAGTATTTTGCCATTGTGGTTAGGGTAGGTCTACTAACATCATCATCAAATGGAAAATATTACTAAGTCTTGGGTTTTCCATTTGGGTCAATGGCTGGACATAAACAACTTGTTATTCTTCAGCTTGTGTGAATTGCTCTAAGTCTTCACATGTTTGTCTTCTGGAAGTTCACCTTCATGTAGTTTCCTCCTTGTTGTGAATCTTCTCTTGTTCTTGATAAATCTTCACGATCTTCACTTCACTACTTGGTTTAGGTATGGGATGGTCACAAATACCACTAAGTCAAATTGGAAAGAATATAAGAAGGAAGATAGAAGGAGAGAGAGAGAGATGTCTTCTTCTAAACTTCTTCACACTTGTACTGCTTGGGTTGCTTCTAGTTGTTGTGGAGTCCAAGTCTTTTCTTCAAAACTTCTTCATTGATCTTCCTTGTAGCTCTTCATGTTGTCACCAGGTTGAAAGTGAAGAACCTTCTATTTCTCGAGTCTTGTTTTCTATTTGCTAACTTGATGGATTCTTGAAGCAAGAATATGGGGATGGAGGAGTAGATAGAAAACTAAATTTCACTACTTGGTACTATATGTGATTGACACATTCTAAGGGCTTGGCTTGGCTCCAAATAGACATAACATCAAGGAATAACAGTTGAAAACAATTTCTAAGACATGGTGAAAATTGGATGTATCACTATGTTGGGTTTTTGGTCAAATACTCATGGCCATGATCCAAGGATGTCCAAAATGGTTGGGCATAAAGTCTAGGGTTCAAGGTTGTCAAATGGAGCAATTTTGGTTAAGGAACCATAATCTAATTATTTATAGAATTAAATCTATGACAAAAATACTTAAATGGACCAATTAATCATAAATTCAATTTTAATTTGTTCAATTACTATTTTGGGACAGAGGATATGAAAGTACACATCCTAAGGTTTC
Source organism: Alopecurus myosuroides (assembly GCA_028641055.1). NCBI lineage: Eukaryota > Viridiplantae > Streptophyta > Magnoliopsida > Poales > Poaceae > Alopecurus > Alopecurus myosuroides. The sequence goes on from CM054062.1 coordinate 195,263,396, forward strand.
CAAATATATTTTATTTGCAATTATTGAATTTGTAGAATTTGAATTATGCCAAATTTCATCAAACAAGCATATTTGAATTTGAACAATTTTAAGTTTGTCAAATTTGAATTTGGCCAGTGCCAAAAGGTTCTAGATGTCAGGGGCTTTTCAAAAAGTCCAAGATTGCTAAATTTGTCTAAGTGGTTGAAAAGATATGATGTTTCTAAGTTCTAGGGACTAATCTGCAAATTCACAATTCTATTTTTATCCGGAAATAAATCCAGAGAGAGGCTGGGCCGAAAAATGGCTATTTGCCGCGCGGTGTGACGGATAAGAGGTGGGCTTGGGCCGGCTGTGTGTTGCATCGAGCGACAGATAGCGAAATAACGCTCCGCTGACTTGGCGCAATGCCATTGGCTGGTACCTTTTCAGTTGGTGGATCTAATCTAAGCCGTACGGGTCAAATCGAACGGCTAGGGATGGAGAGGAGCTCACCTCGCCGGCAGGATGGCCGGAAACAAGCTCGACGGCGGCGCTGTGTCTCCGTCGTCGATGGCGGCAGCCCTCCGGTGTCTTCCTGGGCGAGTGGAGTGGACCAGAAGGATCAGATCGACGCGGCGAACTCGTTGTTGTCCTCGATGACAACTGGAGAGGCCTCCCGTGGTGGCGCGGCGCGGATCCGAGGCGGAGCTACTCCGGTGAGCACAACTGCTCGTTCCAGTGCACCTGGGGACGGGGAAAAATTGTCACGGGGGAGGAGGGAGGCAAGGGGAACTGAATAGGGGTGGTCTCGGCTCGGATACCTCCTCTGTTGGTCGGGAACGACGAGAAACGACGGCGGCACGGATGAACTCCGGTGAGGAATCGTGACAGAGAGGGGGCGCAATAACCAGAGGAGGGAGAGGGGAAATAGAGAGGGGATTGGGGGCTTTAAGGGGGAGGATACGACACATTGATTCGTGGTTTAATTCTCGCGCAATCAAGGGATTCAATTTTCGGCAGAGGCAGTTTCTTCAGGAAAGGAAGGTTGAAGATGATGACATCATTCATGACGTCATCAATGAATTATTATTTTCTGTTTTCTTATTTATTTTATAACTTCTGTTTAAATAATCCAAATGAGCTCAAATAAATTTCCAAACTCCTGTAATATTAATATCTTTCAACCCAAACCATTTTTGTAAACATTTGAACATATTTTTATTTTTGAATTTTGAAATTTGAATAATTCCTTAATAGACCTTAATGTGATTTTTAATTTAGAAAATTATAAAATACAATTATTAATCAAATATAATTCCAGTGGCTTTATAAAGATCACATACTATTTTCCAAAACCATTTCAAAGAGTTTTCATCTCTTTTATGTTTTGAAAATATAATTAATTCACTAATAGTTCTTAATACCATTTTAAAATAGAAAATAGTAAAATGGGGTTTTTGATTAAATAAATTTTTAGAGACATTAAACATTTCAAATAATATTTTTGGAAGTCATTTTCAAACCATTTTCATAATTAATAATTTTAGGATATGAAGGATTTATTAATAGTAACTTAATGCTATTTAATTAGTTCATATCAAATTATTAATATTGTTGATCAATAAAATTTAGAATAAAACCACAAGTCATGATATTGTTTTCAAAATCTTTTGTTATGTTATTCTCAAAGCAATGCATTTCATTTTCACCCCTTCATGTTTAAAACTTGGAATAACAACTAAAAGTTATTATTAAAACATTTTATTCTCATCAAATATTTTTGAGGCTTAGGACTTTATTAAGGGTTATAAATCTTTGATTTTTGATGCTATAAAATATTATAAAGGTAATATTTGAATTGAAAACATTTTATGTAATAAATTTTGCTAAAGATAAAATGGTTTTCTTTATGTGAGAAAATTCACTTGAGAGGGTTTTAGGGTTTAGGGAATAGAGGTATAATAGGATTAGAAATTTTAATTTCATTGAAATATGCATTGTTTTATTTTGTTTCTTGCTTCTCATTTGGTTTTTGGTGACTTACTAAACATGAAAACAAAAAGTTTCAAATTTTTGTGATTTTTGCATTTTCCAAAAATCAGGGATGTTACAAGTATAAGGAAAACATGTAGCATATGGCATGAAAGCAACATGGAACATCAGAAATAAGGATACGTTTATGTCGTATCAACATCCCCAAGCTTAGTTCCTACTCATCCTCGAATAGGTAAATGATAAAAAACACAAAATTTTTGAGGTGACATGCTACCAACATAAACTTGATCATCTAAATTGTAAAAGCATAATTATAGCTGAGATCATAGAACTTTAACGCAAGCATGATAAATATAATTCTAATAATAAAGCATAGCAATCACCTTGCATCATGAGAAGTAACACAAACAAAATATCATGAATAATAATGCACTTGAAAGCTATACGTTTGTTTCAAACATAGAGATAACATAGCAAAGTGATATTTCGCTTGTCCTTAAGAGTGGGGAAAAACATAAATGCCAAGACACCTTCAAAGTTTAAGGACAAATGCATATTAAACTCAGAACGGCAACCATTGTCTCTCAACTGGGCACAAAGTTAGAAGATGGAGAATCAACATAAAAGTAAAAGAAAGGCCCTTCGCAGAGGGACGCAGGGATCGCTCATGTGCTAGAGCTTCTATTTTCTTAAACAGAGGTATTGAAAACATTTTTTAGAGAGGTGTATGCTTATGTAAACGATTAGTAAACAGAAAATACAGTACATCACAAGCCAACTAGACTTCACAAGAGAGGCTCCCATAGAAAGACACATCTGCATAGAAGGTCATCCCTGTTTCTCTTTTGTTTACACAGTTATGCTTTGACTGATAAATCAGGGGCAAAAATAGTGAAGAGAATTTGTTGAATACTTTGGGGCTGGGCACCCCGCTGTCAGCTCTTCTGTCAATTGGATAAGAAGATGAATCCACTAGTCCAGGGTGTGAAAGTCCAATCAACAAGTGAGATAAATATTCTCTATTTACGTCCTCATGAGCTAAAACAGGAGCACAAAACATGAGTAATTTTGAAGGTTTTAACATCCAAAAAAGAACACCACAAATTTATGCTTCAATATGACAAGAACAACTCATGATTCTTTCAAAGGCACATTAAATACTCACAGATATTTGAGACAAATCATGTTAAAAAATAACTACTAGGAATTAGAATTAAAATAAAATCTAGCATGATATGAAAAAGTCTAGCCACAGTCTATACAAGCTTCTATTTGCACCGATATAAGCACGAAAACTGTACTACTGCTTTCCAACACCAAGCATTTCATAATAAACAAAAACTCTCCAAGAGATGCAAAAATGAAACAAGTAGTACAAACACAACTCTACTAAAAATAACAACTCTAATAAGAGATACAAGAAAAACATGAGCTAAACAGGAATTTTGCAGCAACTAGAAGAAAAACTAAGAATACGAGCATAACGAGTATTCAAATAAAAAAGCGGAGCATGTATCTCTCCCACACAAAGAATGATAGGTTCCAAATATATTATTGAAGCAAGGAAAACAAAAGAAAACAAAGGAAAACAAAATAAAAACAAACAGACGCTCCAAGTAAACTTCATATGATGTGACCGAATAAAAGTATAGTTTCACTAGAAGTGACCTGATAAATTGTTGATGAAGAATGGGATGCCTTGGGCATCCCTAAGATTAGATGCTTGAGTCTTCTTAAAATTTGCTGGGATCTACCACGGGGCATCCCCAATCTTTGACCTTGCACTCCTCTTCTCTTGACCCTTGAAAACTTCCTTCACACCACACTCAAAGTAATTCGCATTAGAGGGTTAAAGCAACAATAAAAAATCCATGGGTTATGCATGGGCAAAATTGATATGAATACTTTTAAAAATTAGCTACAGCCACTGTGTTTCGTGAAGCAAAGAAATCCACTTGACATCGTAAAAGAAAAAATGCAAGAAAAATGGCAGAATCTGCCAGAACCAGAACAATCTGTAAATTTGAATTTTTTTCGGGGCACTTACATTTCTCAAATCGAAAAACATAAAGAATGAAAAAGTTTGGGAATTATCTGAGAAATAAGCACAAAAAGTTTCAGGTCATTTTAATCTTTATGGAATTTATACGACTTTTTATGGTGGACATCAGAAATTTGTTTCCTGCACAGAAATCGAAAACCAACTCCAACTTTCGCTAGAAACTTTACTTTGCAGAACTAAAACATGAAAATAAAGAAAAGGATTTTGATACAGAAGTATAAAACCCCTTGACTCAAAGAAAACATAGAAAAACAAAACAAAAATAAAACCATGGTTTATCTCCCAACAAGTACTTTTCTTTAACGCCTTTTAGCTAGGCCCAGAAAGAAAGAAGATGCTCACATAAGAAATATTAATTAAGAAAAAGAGAGCATCAAGAAGCAAGTACAAAACAAATTTAAGTCTAACCCACTTCCTATGCATAGTAATCTTGTAAATAGATAAATTAAAGAAGCTCAAACTATAAATCATAGGAAAGTAGACCAAGAGCAACTTCAAAACTTTCAACAAAAAGAGAGGTGTTTTAGTAACATGAAATTCCTACAACCATATTTTCCTATCTCATAATAATTTTCAGTAGCATCATGAACAAACTCAACAACATAATTATCACATAGATCGTATTTGTCATGGTCTAAAAGCACACAATTCATATCAACCTAAAAAATAGTGGGATCAAGATTAAAAGTAAAGACCTCTTCTTTCCCACTTTTAGCAATAGATAAACAAGATGATTGAGCACTCATAAAAGGTATGGGACTACTAATAGCAATCCCATTTTCAGTAGCATTATAATTTATAACATCAAGTAACATAGGACCATCATGTAGAGCATTATTATATAAATTTTCTAAACAAACATCCTCATTATCATGCATATCAATAATTGGAATAGATAGAGGATTATCATAGGATTTATCAAAGTAGCATGGATTATTATAAATAATAGTATCAATATCATTCTCACAAGTTTCATCCATAGTAGTATCAAGGTCATAAGTATAGCAAGTATCAATTTCATCGAAAAGGGATATTTCAAAAGAATCAATATGATCACCACTTTCATGAAATAATGTACGAGTTAAAGAGTTACTCTCATTGGAAGGTAGACATGTGTAGCTATTCCATTCTTCCTCCTCTTGATCATCACTCTCCTTCTCTTTTTCATCTAATGAGCTTCCAGATTCAGCAGTTTCTTTTTCCATAGGTTCCTGCAAGGCATTAGTCTCTCCCTTTGGGGGAGATAATTGATTAAGATATTGAAGTATGTAGTAATTAAAATCCTTGTAATTATCAAAGCAATATTCAATTATATCATAAATCTCATATTTATAAGGTGCATCATCAATACTTTCAAGCAAATAGGTAATTTCAAATGCACCCTTCCGAGCAATAAATTCCTCAATTTGTTCCACATCATGAAAGTCATAATTTACCTTAACATAAGAAGATATGGTAACATTATCATTGTACTCACATTGAAAAGGGAGGTGTTTATACCTTCTACAGCAACAAGATTTACCAAAGCAATAAGTAACATTATAAGTAGAGCACAAATTTTTTATCATAGTCATGCAATTTATTAATTTGCTCCCATAAGTGTGTCCCTTTTTGTGACAAGTGGTATTCCTTATAATATTTTTGTTGTTCATCCATGAACCCACCGTGACGATAAGATCTAGTTTCAAAGGCATCAAACATTCATAGCAAGCATAATAAAGCAAGTAAAAATCAAAACAATTAAAAAGTAAAAATGATTGGAGGTGAGAGACTCCCCTTGAAGAAAATCTCTTCCTCGTCGGCAACAGCCTAGAAAAGCTTGATGGAGTGTAGACACACGCTCGTTGGGAGACCCCAAGCGCAAGGTGTGAAGAGTGCAACAACAAGTTTTCCCTTAGAAAAGAAACCAAGGTTGAATCGACAAGTAGGAGGAAAATCAACTTCTCAAGGTTGATGCAGCTGAGATGGCAGGGCGCACTCCCGGTTCAGTAGCAACGTGGAACCTACACAACACAATCAATTCACTATGTCCCAACGTAGCAGTGAGGGTGTCAATCTCACCGGTTTGCTGATAACAAAGAGGTTAAATGTATGGTGTGGAAAATAGTATGAGAACAATATGAAAATAGCAGTAGCAGTGTGAAAACAGTGGAAGCAGTGGTTGTATTATCAGTATGACAAAAGGGACCGGGGTCCACACTTCACTAGAGGTGTCTCTCCATAAAAGATAGATAACATGCATGGTGAAAAAATTACAGCTGGGCAATTTATAGATAAAGAAACATGCATGACATAAAGATTACTATGAGATTCATGCGGGCATTCCAACAAAATACATAGATCGTCATCCAACTGCATCTATGACTAATAATCCACCCTCCGAATATCATCCGAACAAACGTTGAGTATTAAGTTGCATGCAACAGATTATTGTAGTGAGAAAAGTGTGTAATGCAAACAATGTAAACGAAGTAAACATCGTTGTTTTCTCCCTAATGGCAACAATACATCCTCCATCCATCACATTTCTGTCACTCGAGCACAGATGCAAAGGAGGCATGAACCCACTATAGAGCATAAATAATCCCTCTTGGAGTCACTAGTATCTACTTGGCCAGAGCATCTACTAACAACAGAGAGCATGCAAAATCATAAATAACATACACGTGAAGATAACATGATAGATTGATAATCAAAGACATAACATTCAATAATCATTGGATCCCAACAAACACAACATGTAGAATTACAATAATATGATCTCGATCATGTGAGGCACCTCACGAGATCTAAACATGAGGCATAAAGAGGAGAGGACAACCATCTAGCTACTGCTATGGACCCGTAGTCCAAGGATGAACTACTCACGCATCACTCCGGAGGCGGGCATGGTGGTGTAGACCCTTCCGGTGATGATTTTCCCTCCTGGCAGGGTGCCGGGGAGAGCTCCAGAACCCTCCCGATCTTGGGTTTACGATGAAGGCTGCCTCGGGTGTTTTTCATGGAAAAGTGGTCTCTCCTTAGGGTTAACTATCCGAGGGGGTAATATAGGCGAAAGGGCGGTGGCGGTGGGTGCCCGTGGGGGTCACACCACCCCAGGCGCGGCAGGGGGAGCGATGCCCTATGGTGTGGCCCCCCTCCGGGCCTCCGTGGAACCTTCGTGAATTCTAAGACTTTCGGGCTTCGAATTTTCCACTTCCGAGAATATTTGCAGAACAACTTTTCCGAAACTAAAAACAACAGAAAACATGAACTAGCTCTGTGGCATCTTGTCAATAGGTTAGTCCCGGGAAATCGATAAAATTGACATAATTGTAAGGAAAACATGTAGCATATGGCACGAAAACAACATGGAACATCATAAATTAAGGATATGTTTATGACGTATCAGATGCCCAAGGCATCCCCTTCTTCAGCAACAATTCATCAGACCACTTCTAGTGAAACTATATTTTTATTCGGTCACATCATATGAAATTTACTTGAAGCGTCTGTTTGTTTTTCTTTTGTTTTCCTTTATTTTCTTTTGTTTTCCTTGCTGCAATAATATAGTTGGAACTTATAATATATGAAATTTACTTTTTCATGTCATGCTAGATGTTATTTTAATTCTAAAGCCTAGTGGTTATTTTTGTAGCATGATTTGTCTCAAATAGTTGAGAGTGTTTAATGTGCCATTGAAAGAATCATGAGTTGTTGTTGTTGTCATATTGAAGCATAAATTTGTGGTGTTCTCCTTTGAATGTTTTATTTGGTTGACTTGGCGCATGCTCACACCATGTTTATGACTACAAACCAGTCACTTATAGCCTCTATGATCATTTAGTTTTTAAACTTGTAGTACAACTTATGCTTTTATTAATGATGTTTTTGTCTCTATGCATGATTATGGCATCATTGCTCTCTTGATTTGCCGCTGCCAGTCTTTTGCTAGCCTCCACATGTACTGAGTATGAGCTCTACTCGTGCATCCAACTCCCAAAAATCAAAGTATGCCAAATGTTTCCACCATACCTACCTACATGTGGTATTTAACTGCCACTCCAAAGTAAATTGCTCACGTGTTACCTTTAAAACCTTCAAAATTACTCCTCTTTTGTGTTCTTGTTTTAGCTCATGAGGACATAAATAGAGAATTTTTATCTCACTTGTTTATTGGGCGTTCACACCATGGACTAGCGGCTTCATTCACTTATCCAATTGATAGAAGAGCTGGCAGCAGGGTGGCCAGCCCCAAATTAATAACAAATTCTTTTCACTATTTTTGCCCCTAATATATCAGTCAAAGCATAATTGTGTAAACAAAAGAGACATAGGGATGACCTTCTACCCATATGCGTTCTTATATGGGAGCCGCTCTTGTGAAGTCTAGTTAGCTTGTGACGTACTGTAATTTCCGTTTACTACTCATTGACATAAGCATACACCTCTCTAAAAAAATGTTTTCAATACCTCTCTTTAACAAAATAAAAAGCTCTAGCACATGAGTGATCCCTGCTTCCCTCTACGAAGGGCCTTTCTTTTACTTTTATGTTGAGTCTCCATCTTATAACTTTATGCACAATTGAGAAAGCATAGTTGCCATTCTGAGTTTAATGCGCATTTGTCCCAAAAACAATATTAATTAATTCATGATGTGTTATTATTTGCTCTCAAATTATTTGCTCTAGTCTTCCTCTTAAAATTTTAAGGTGTCCTGGCATTTATGTTTTGCCCCACTCTTAAGGAAAAGAGAAATATCACTTTGCTATGTTTTCTCTATGCTTGAAACAAACGTATATCTTTCGAGTGCATTATTGTTCATGATCTTTTGTTTGTGTTACTTCTCATGATGCAAGGTGATTGCTATGTTTCATTGTTAGAATTATATCTATCATGCTTGTGTTAAAGTTCTATGATCTCATCTATGATTATGCTTTTACAATTTAGATGATCAATTTTATGTTGGTAGCATGCCACCTCAGAAATTATGTGTTTTCATCGTTTACCTACTCGAGGACGAGTAGGAACTAAGCTTGGGGATGTTGATACGTGATACGTCATAAACTTATCCTTGATTTCTGCTGTTCCATGTTGTTTTCATGCCATATGCTACATGTTTTCCTTTCACTTTATGTCATTTTTATCGATTTCCCGGGACTAACCTATTGACAAGATGCCACAAAGCCAGTTCCTGTTTTCTGCTGTTTTTTTTAGTTTCAGAAAAGTTGTTCTGGAAATATTCTCGGAATTGGAAAATTCAAAAGCCAGAAGTCTTAGAAGTCCCGGAGGGTCCACGGAGTCCCGAAGAGACCAGGAGGGGTGCCCGGGAGCCACCACACCATAGGGGGCACGGTTCCCCCTCTGGCCGCGCCAAGGGGTGGTGTGGGCCCCCTAGCCACCCTCCCGGCATCTCCCTTTCGCCTATATATGCCCCCCGATGCATAAAACCTAAATCAATTGGCCTTTTCCACCAAAAACATCCGTAGCTCCGTCGCCGCTGCCGACAAGTTTCGGGGGACAGAAATCTCTGTTCCGGCACCCTGCCGGACGGGGAAGTGCCCCCGGATCCATCTCCATCGACTCCACCGCCATCTTCATCGCCGTTGCTGTCTCCTATGATGAGGAGGGAGTAGTTCTCCTCGAGGCTGAGGGCTTTACTGGTAGCTATGTGTTTCATCTCTCTCTCACATGGTGTGATCTTTATGTGATCATGAGCTTTGTAATCTAGTTGAATAGTAGATGTTACTCTTCATCCATTATGCTACTCAAGTGGTTTTGTTATGAGATCTCCGTAAACACTTTGATCACGATGTAAAGGTGACAGTGTGTGCACCGTGTGGTTTAGCATCATATTTATATCTTGTGTTGGATGACCCTATGAAATTGTGGTGTTTGTCTAGTACCTTGTAGGGCGCTCATAGTGATAGTGTGGGGTTAACTAGACATGGGAATGCGACTTTGAGGAGTGCTTTTTGCAGCCCTACGCAATGAATTGGTGTTTTTTATTCAACCGAAGAGTGGTCCAGAGAGATATTTATGCATTCAATTATGTAATCATTGTTGAGAGTGTCCACTAGTGAAAGTAGGATCCCTAGGCCTTGTTTCTAAGCATTGAAACACCATTCCAATAAGTTCTGCTACATGTTTGCTTGCTTCCATTTTATTTCAGATTGTTATTATCACTTATAATTACCCATATCACTTGTATTTTACTCTCTCTTTGCCGAACTAGTGAAACTACACAACTGACAATTGTATTAGGTGTGTTGGGGACATAAGAGACTTCTTGTATCGTAATTGTAGGGTTGCTTCAGAGGGATACCTTTGACCTCTTCCTCCTTGAGTTCGATAAACCTTGGGTGATCCACTTAAGGGAAACTTGATGCTGTTCTACAAACCTCTGCACTCGGAGGCCCAACATTGTCTACAAGAATAGAAGTGTGCGTAGACATCAAGCTCTTTTCTGGCGCCGTTGCCGGGGAGGTAAGGTAAAAGGTACTCACATCCTCTGTGAGTGATCGAAGTTATTTTCTTTAGATTCAGCAATTATATCTTTTTGTTTCTTGTTTTTATTTTCACTAGTTAGGATTAATGGAAAACAACAAAAATATGAGAGAGCTTTATAATCTTTATCTTGAGTTAGGACAAGAAGTGTTTGAAGAGAAAATTAAAAAACCCATGGAGATTTATTTGCATGCTAGTAGAAATGTTATTAGTATAAATTGTTTGAAAACCATTATTTCTAATGCTATGGAAAAGTCTAAGCTTGGGGAAGCTTGTTTTGATGAAAATGGTCATTTTAGTCCCCCGAGCACAGAGGAACAAATTTACATTGATGATACTTTGCCTCCAATATATGATGATTACAATGATGAATATGTGATGCATGTAAAATGCATAGATGAATTTTGCATATTTTCACATGGTTTTCTATTACATATTGCATCATATAAGGGTATAATTCAATGTTTTATAGTATTTTGGGGTTAAATTACAAAGTCCCCCAACTTTTATGGAATTAACCCTGCCTGTCAGAAACCCCGTTTTCTATATTTTTGACGTTTCAGGTGGAAAACTTCCGCGAAATCACCTGAAAATTTGCGGGGGTCATTTTCTTGGAAGGATAAGACTTGTGGGCGAAGGATCCACGAGAATTGGGCAAGGAGTCCCAAAAGAGGACCCTCCACGCGGCCAGATTCCTTGGCCGCGTGAAGGCCCCCTTTTGGTCCCTGTGGCCCCAATTCCTTCCATCTTCGACTTACCGACTCCGTCTTGACCTAAAACCGACTATAAAAAGGGTCCCCCGTACCCTTACGGAGAGGAGCGCCGCCGAAACACCGAAACACCAAAACAGAGACCTGGAGTTCCAGATTGGAGGGGGAAAACTCCGGCGGGGCATCGCCGGTGTGATCTCCTACCCCTCCAATGTCATCTCCATCGACATCTCCATGAAGAGGGAGTAGTCCACCCCAGGGCTATGGGTTTGTGGAAGTAGCACTTGTATCTCTCTCTCTATGTGCTTCACTAATTAGATCCGTATGAGCTGCCTCACATGATTACGGGCACCGTTGTAATTCCTATGTGGTGGATCTTTTCTACGAGTTATCGAATCTGAGATTGCAATTGTTTCTCTTGAGTTATTTGAGTAGATGTATCTTATGTACCCCGTTCTTATTTGCTAGCTTTGATCAATCTAGTTCTTGAGAGAGTGTGTGGGGTGATGGGTGCATTAGTTGGAGTAACGGGGGGTGGCTAGTGCTGTGAAAGTGACAGAAGTTCAGCGATCCACTTAGGTTTTGTTAAACCTTTCTTAGTTACCTCACTAGGGATAAAAAGGAGTACCTTGTTACCGGGGATTTGAAGTGACACTAATCAATCTCCATGACTAGATCTAGCAAGTTCTTACTTCAACTTCATGTCACATTGCTTAAAGCTATACTCTGGTTTTTCCTTAATTATCGAGGTGTTATGATTTATTTCGCATCTTGGTGGAGTATAAGAGGGATCAATATGACCGTAGAGATCTCTATGCTAGGACGTGATGCCCATATGAAAGTACTCAATGTTAAACATGTTATTGTAATCTCACATGTAATTCTTTATGTCCACCGTCTACCACTTTATTTGAGAGAATGCAAGTGTGAAACCATGAACCCCGGTCCTATTTTAAATATAAGAAAACACTCTAGTTACTTTACTGCAATTTACTTTACTTTCATCTCCAATTCGAATTTACATTATCTCCATCACCACTTGCATCACAAAAATACAAAAACAATCCATTGCATATTTATTTTCTCATTTGCATTTAGTAGTAGATTTAATTATTGCTCATTTACTTTCAGTTTTGCATTGCAATTTAGAAGTCTCAAACCTTGTGCTTGACAACCACTTGGTGAGGTTGAGGGCACAAAATTCTCTTCTTGTTTGCAGGATCCTGGAGGAAGCTTGGAAGACAACTGCTGAAATACTGGCTCCCCAAGAGTTTGATATAAACCCTCGAGTCACCCTCGTGGGGAAGAAGGCTTGCCACTAGCTACACACTCTGCACTTGGAGTCTCAACCTATCCATCAAGCGTTTTTCTGGCGCCGTTGCCGGGGAGCCATAGGTGAAGGAGTTGTCCAAGGGAGCTCACAAGAAGTCTTCATCATCAACAAGGTGTGAAAACACCTAAGCTTGGGGAGGTTGCACCTACGTGAGTACCGTCCTTTCTATCTCCACCTTCTATCAAGTAGATTGTTTTGTTTCTTGTCTTGTTTTTGTTTTTGTTTTGTTTTTGTTCTTGTTTTTGTTTTGTCTTGCATATTTTATTTTAGTTTGCATTTTAGTTTTGCATTTAGTTATCTAGATTATTTTAGTATTTCAAATTTTCTTAGTTACTTTACTTTTGTTTTGCATAAAAAATTAAAAACTACATAAAAACTGTTAAAATGGGTGATAGAACTAAATTAAGTGACTACACAAATACACCCAATGACCAATTCATTGCTAGGCCAATTACTACACCTGAAATACAAGTTGAAAGCTATGAAGTAAGTCCTAGTTTATTGAATTTAATTACTAGAGAGCAATTTGGTGGTAGTGCTATGGAGGATGCCTGTATGCATCTTCATGATTTCATGGAAATATGTGATATGCAAAAATTTAAAAATGTGGAAAGTAGTGTTTTAAAACTGAAATATTTCCTTTTTCGCTTAGAGGAAAGGCTAAAGAATGGTTACTTTCACTACCTAAAACTAGTATAAAGTCTTGGGATGATTTAAAAGAAGCTTTCATTAAGAAATATTATCCTCCCGTTAAAATTTTGCAAAATAGGAATAATATCCTCTCATTTAGGCAAAATGATAATGAACATGTAGCCATGGCATGGGATAGAATTAAATTAATGATTAGAACATGCCCATCACATGGAGTAAATTAATGGACCATACTACACTCTTTTTATAATGGTCTAAACTACATGTCTAGAAATATACTTGATTCTGCTGCTGGAGGTGCCTTTATGAGTAAAACTGTAGGAGAGGCTAAGAGCATATTAGAAAGCATATTGCAAAATTATAGTCAATGGAATAATTAAAGAGCACCCAATCACACTAAGAAAATAAACTCAATTGAATAAACCAATGATTTGTTTTCTAAAATGGACACTATTCTTGCTTTTATTAATAAACAAAATATGGAGAATGTGCCTTTGCAGGAGCTAGTTGGTAGTAATTCTGAAAGTGTTGATGTTAATTTTGTTAGGAATTATGGTAGCAATGGTTTTGGTAATGCTTACAATTCATATAGTAAACCTCCTTATGTGCCAAATAAACCTTTTGTTCCATATCCTAATGCTAATGAAAATAAGTGGAAGCCTTCTAGTGAAATTTTTGAATTTAATAAATTGCTTATGGAACAAGTTGCTAGTCACAATGCTATGATACATGAGTTAAATAAGTCTATTGCATCCATTATTAGTGATATTAAAGGATTGCAACTTCAATCTTCGAAATTAGATAAAGCATTGTCAAAATTAGCTGATAATCAAGCAACTCTATTAAGCATGTCAGGAGGAAAGCCACAAGCACAACCTAGTGTAGGAATGAATTCTATTACTATTGCTGCTCCTATTATTGAAAATATTGATCATATTGCTGAGAATACAAGTGAGCATGTCCCTGCTAGCTTAGAAGAAACTTTGAAAGAAATAGTGAAGTACCCTGAATATTTACTTCCATATATGTCTTATCTTGCTAGCAAAGATGAAATTAGTCCTCATGAATCAAGCATGCTAGCTAAATTAGAGAGTAAAGTAGAGGAAATTATGATGCTTACTGAAATTAAGGATCCATTGCTTGATTTAGAAAAAGTAGCTTGCAAGAACTTATTGCTACTCTACAAAAATTTGCTAGTGATCCCACTATAAATGTTAATCAACCTGGCTTTGGATCTTATATTGCTAATCATGTCTTGCAAGAAAAAATTGCTAGGTACAAGAATGAGGCCATGATACCTCCTAAGCTTGGGGATGCATGGATCCACAAGGTGCTAGTTTCTATTGGAAAATAAATTCACCATGCTATGTTAGATCTAGGTTCTAGTGTATCGGTACTCTCTAAAGAATTATATGAATTGCTAGAACTAGAAAATTTAGAAAAGTGCTCAAGTGAATTTGTCCTTGCTGATAACTCTACTAAACATGCTGTAGGACAAGTAAAAGATGTTATGATTGAATTGCACATGACTTTCGTACCCGTTGATTTCCTTATTATGGATATGGGGGATAAATCCCCTAGTCCTATTATTTTGGGTAGACCTTTTCTTCGTACTACAGGTGCAATCATAGACTCCAAGGAAGGGAATGTCAAGTTTAAGTTCCCTCACAAGAAAATCATGGAGCACTTCCCAAGGAAGAGGGGCACGCTGAAGAACAAGCTCCCTCATGAGCTTTATCCCTCTTGATTATCAAGTAAGTAAAGCCTAGCTATATGGCTATAAAGAAAGCGCTTTACGGGAGGCAACCCGGTTGTTTTTGTTTGGATTTTCCTAGTGTCATCTTGCTGTCTCAAGAGAATAGTTTTTTTTTTTTAATTCTGGAGTTTTCAATAAAGAGTCAAGTCAAACCCATTTGGACTTATAAGTTGCTATCCTAGTGCATAAAATTTCTGTTTCAGCACGAGTCCGCTCACCGTATGATTTTACGTTTTTTATTGGTATGTCGGATTGAGATAATTTTTTATTATGTTCTGCAACTTTTTATCCTCTGTAAGCACAAAAATTGTCTTAATTTTTTGACGACTCTAGCCTAGGGAAAAACGTTCGTTTTGCTGCTGCTGCTTTTCTGGACAGATTCTGCCTTCTTTTGTTTTATGCACTCTTTGGGCTTGGGAATCGAATTTCCATGATTCTTTCAAGCAAGAGAGTGAACATACAACATAATGAACCTTATTTTCTATCTATTGGAGCATTTGATTTGGAATTTTGCACAGAAAGCATGTGATTTGTTTGTCCTTGCTAATCCCACCCCACAGAAAAAGAATGGGAGAAACATGTTTTGTGAAGTTTTTTTCACAAGGAATAGAGGAGATGCGCCTCAAGACATCCAAGAATGGTGAAAGCCATAAGCTTGGGGATGTGATGAACACCCCACTGGAGCTACACTCTTTTGGTTAGCACACGTCTACTTTCTGTTTTTCTAAGCAAAGCATTTATCGTAGAGACTTGAAGCGTCTAGTTTTTATTTTTATTTTTATTTTGATAAGACCACCACCATCATTTTTTATGAGATTGAGCTACTGGAGTTTGGGTTTGAAATGTATTGGATGCTAGTATTATGACTGGGAATAGGGATGCCATGGTTGATTTGAAGAGCTACATATGTTTGCATGATTTATAGGCTTTTTATGTGTAGAAATTTGCAATAATGTTGTCTTGAGCTATCTCTTATTCGTGTCCTTGATGTTAATTGCTGGTTTATTTAGTTTGTCATGAAATGAGTAGTTCTATGGATATATGCATGCATAGTAGCTGGTCAACTATCTCCCTCTTGCTAGCCCAAAAATTTAAAAATTCCAACAAGTAAAAACTTGTTTCCAACACTCCTTAGCCAAGTATTTCCAGTGAGTCCACCATATGTTCCCATTAGCTTCATTGCTATTCCGAGTATGTTCACCATGTTATTGTGTTATTTATGTTCTAAATTAAGATATTCACTTTATTAATTGTCATGGGTTGAACTTGGGATAGGACTCTGACGAACTTTTGAAGGCACACTTTACTTTTTATGCATCTAATAAACATGACCCAATAATGGGAGCCACAAGTTTTGCGTTTCACAAGTGTGTGGTTTGGAGATAGCTATAAGCGTGTATCACCGGAAAGCTTTCAACATTGCACAAAAAATTTACATTTGGTTGATATCATGTACTTTTGTTTTTGGACTCCTGCCATGCCGAAATGAAATAGAGGAATAGTAATTTTGATGAGTAAGTATCTATATGACTAGAGAAACTCATTGGGACGCTAACCCAAGCCATGCTTTGTCATGGTGGAAATTTACTTACAGCTTGAGTGACTCTACAACACATCCTATAATAAAATAAGAAGCTATGCATAATAGTGAATGAAAATAAAAAGGATGATGAGTCTACTCCGTTTGTTCATCTTGTCATTGTAACATGGGCTTGTTTCCATGTCATGGGTCAAGAGGTACCTCTTTGCGGTTCTCTATGATGTCATTAATACTTATTATGATTGTACAAAGCTTATTAGGAATCTTAAGTTGAGTAATCATGGAGTAGGTTTTCACACTCACAGGGCATGAGGCTTTCAACCACCTTGTCATTCTCATTACTTCAATACTCACAATTTTAAGATGCTAGTGATAAAGGGGCAATGAGAGTCCTAGATCAATGGATACCACATTTCAATTAGTAATTTTAGTTGAATAATTTAGAGGCTAAATAAGACTTGATCATGTTTTACCTCTACTCAATTTTCTCCAAAGTGTCCACCATATTTTCTATTCTCCATTATGCTATTCTTTGACCAATATAGGATTTTATTTTTCATTTTGTGTATGCATTTGGTCCATAGTGCTTTTATTTCATTATACACTTTGTGAACTTTCATGAAGCATCTTTGCTTGCATATTTGATATTTCTTACAACATGAATTGTATATTGCTACTCATTTCTAGTATTAATCATTTTATTATATGTAGCATGAATAATCCTCCTTGATATCCCATGATTGTTTCAATATGCAAAACCCATCTTAGTTTTATCACCTTCATACTCGAGGACGAGCATGGGTTAAGCTTGGGGATGTTGATGCATGTAAAATGCATAGATGAATTTTGCATATTTTCACATGGTTTTCTATTACATATTGCATCATATAAGGGTATAATTCAATGTTTTATAGTATTTTGGGGTTAAATTACAAAGTCCCCCAACTTTTATGGAATTAACCCTGCCTGTCAGAAACCCTGTTTTCTATATTTTTGACGTTTCAGGGGGCAAACTTCCGCGAAATCACCTGAAAATCTGCGGGGGTCATTTTCTTGGAAGGAGAAGACTTGCGGGCAAAGGATCCACGAGAATTGGTCAAGGAGGCCCAAAAGAGGACCCTCCACGCAGCCAGATTCCTTGGCCGCGTGACAGACCCCCTTTTGGCCCCTGTGGCCCCAATTCCTTCCATCTTCGACTTACCGACTCCGTCTTGACCTAAAACCGACTATAAAAAGGGTCCCCAGTACCCTTATGGAGAGGAGCGCCACCGAAACACCCGAAACAGAGACCTGGAGTTCCAGATTGGAGGGGGAAAACTCCGGTGGGGCGCCGCCGGTGTGATCTCCTACCCCTCCAACGTCATCTCCATCGACATCTCCATGAAGAGGGAGTAGTCCACCCCAGGGCTATGGGTTTGTGGAAGTAGCACTTGTATCTCTCTCTCTGTGTGCTTCACTAATTAGATCCGTATGAGCTGCCTCACATGATTACGGGCACCGTTGTAATTCCTATGTGGTGGATCTTTTCTACGAGTTATCGAATCTGAGATTGCAATTGTTTCTCTTGAGTTATTTGAGTAGATGTATCTTATGTACCCCGTTCTTATTTGCTAGCTTTGATCAATCTAGTTCTTGAGAGAGTGTGTGGGGTGATGGGTGCATTAGTTGGAGTAACGGGGGGTGGCTAGTGCTGTGAAAGTGACAGAAGTTCAGCGATCCACTTAGGTTTTGTTAAACCTTTCTTAGTTACCTCACTAGGGATAAAAAGGAGTACCTTGTTACCGGGGATTTGAAGTGACACTAATCAATCTCCATGACTAGATCTAGCAAGTTCTTACTTCAACTTCATGTCACATTGCTTAAAGCTATACTCTGGTTTTTCCTTAATTATCGAGGTGTTATGATTTATTTCGCATCTTGGTGGAGTATAAGAGGGATCAATATGATCGTAGAGATCTCTATGCTAGGACGTGATGCCCATATGAAAGTACTCAATGTTAAACATGTTATTGTAATCTCACATGTAATTCTTTATGTCCACCGTCTACCACTTTATTTGAGAGAATGCAAGTGTGAAACCATGAACCCCGGTCCTATTTTAAATATAAGAAAACACTCTAGTTACTTTGCTGCAATTTACTTTACTTGCACTTTACTTTACTTGCATCTCCAATTCGAATTTACATTATCTCCATCACCACTTGCATCACAAAAATACAAAAACAATCCATTGCATATTTATTTTCTCATTTGCATTTAGTAATAGATTTAATTATTGCACATTTACTTTCAGTTTTGCATTGCAATTTAGAAGTCTCACACCTTGTGCTTGACAACCACTTGGTGAGGTTGAGGGCACAAAATTCTCTACTTGTTTGCAGGATCCTGGAGGAAGCTTGGAACACAACTTCTGAAATACTGGCTCTCCAAGAGTTCGATATAAACCCTCAAGTCACCCTCGTGGGGAAGAAGGCTTGCCACTAGCTACACACTCTGCACTTGGAGTCTCAACCTAGCCATCAATATGTTATTTTCGTTCCACCTATTATTGAGGAGAAAATTAGTTATGATTATAATATGTCTCCTATATTTGATGATTATGGTGATGAGAATTATAATCATAGCTATTTTGTTGAATTTTCTCCCACCACTACTAATGAGAATGGCTATGCTCACGTGGAGAGTAATAATTCTTTTACGCATGTGGCTCATTGATGACCCACAAGTATAGGGGGTGTATCGTAGTACTTTCCATAAATAAGAGTGTCGAACCCAACGAGGAGCAGAAGGTGTTGACAAGCAGTTTCGACGAAGGAATAACTGTAAATACTGAAAGATAGATTTGTAGGGGTTTTTGATATTGCAGATAAATAAAATGCGAGTAAATAAAATGCAGCAAGTGGCCCAATCCTTTCTTCAGCAAGAACAAGCCGACAGGTTTACTTATGATTAACAAACTTTCTCGAGGAC
Organism: Alopecurus myosuroides; assembly: GCA_028641055.1. NCBI lineage: Eukaryota > Viridiplantae > Streptophyta > Magnoliopsida > Poales > Poaceae > Alopecurus > Alopecurus myosuroides. Next base: position 195,282,860 of record CM054062.1, read on the forward strand.
ACACGAGAGGTTTCTGTCAAGTGCTTTTGTTCCATGCAACTGAATAATGTTAGGTGTTTTAATAAGTGTTGTGTGGGTGAACCTATGCTAATGTACCGTCCCATCCAAGACTAATACATACTTGTGATTATACCCCTTGCAAGCATCCGCAACTACAGGAAAGTAATTAAGAAATAAATCTAACCACGGCTTTAAACTCCAGGATCCTACGCTCCCTCGTGTAATGGCTTCCTAATGGGGGTTTAGGTTTCTTTCACTCCGGCAACCCCACAATTAGTATCCAAATACACGATGCATCCCCCTAGGCCCATAAATGGTTAAGTATCATGTAGTCGACGTTCACATGACACCACTAGGAGAATAACACCACAACTTAAATATCAAACATTAAATATTATTCAACATTACTTCACTACTAACAACTTGATTTCCCCCATGTCCTCAAGAATAACACGAACTACTCACAAGACATCATATGGATCATGATCATAGGTGATGTAAGGTCCCCCAGAACCACTGTTCAAGGACACCTCCGATATGCATACATTCATGATCCCAGATCACACCAGTCGTGAACAACATATCAAGTTGGTACACAAATACAATATCCATTACACGATTGCACAAAACACTTACAAAATAGACATGGTCGCATGACCAAGTCCACACAATGGCCACGCAGGGCAAAACACAACACACACAGCGGAAGACTAAAACACACAAACGTAGTAGAGCCCAAGTCACTCCTTAACCTACAGGCTGCTGACGGGGAGACGATCCTAGTTGGCAAAGCCATCAGCTCCGTACTCCTCTTCGTAACTCTCCTCCGGAGATTCCTTCTCGATGGCTGGCAAGTAAATACCAGGGACGAAACCAATATGAGTACATTTGAATGTACTCAGCAAGACACCCATCATGTAACTTACCAAATGCAAGTATGCTTATATGGTGTAATAGGTAGGGTATGCATAGGGTTCACTATCCATGATATATGAAAGATATATCATAGTTGATTTTGAAAATCTATGTATCTTTGTTGAAGAAGATACTGATGCATGTAAAATGCATACATGAACTTTGCATGTTATTACTTGTTTTTCCTACATATTAGCAACTTATATTGATGTTTTATAATGATTTGGGGGATTTTCTAAACAATCCCCCTTCTTTTGGTTCTAACCCTGTTTTTCCAGAAAACGTACTTTTTAGTGTTTCAAACTTTCCGGGGGCTTCGGGACTCCAAAAAGGGCAAGGCCAAAGAGCACGGTTCAGAATTTTCGAGACGAAGACCATGGGAAAAAGTAGAGGGACAAAAGGCCAACCAGGTGGCAAAGAGGACCCTCCACGCGGCCAGATTCCTTGGCCGCGTGAGAGGCCCCCGTTTTGCCCCCGTGGCTCCGATGTCGTCGTTCTTTCTTCTCCCGAGTGTCTCGTGACCTAAAAACGACTATATAAAGGGTCCCCTGGCCTTTTCGAGGAGGAGCCGACGCCGAGAGACGAAACCACGAAACAGAGAGACAGAAGGCTGCCGCCAGAGAAGATCGGAGGGGGGGGGAACGCCGCCGGGATCACCCCCGGAGGGCTCCACCCCCCTCCGGCGTGTTCATCATCAACATCTACAGAAAGATAAGCTCCATCTCTCCATTGTAATCTCTTGGAAAACACGATGTATGATGCAATACTATATTCCCTTGATGTATTGTGTCTCCCCGTCTATGTTTGAGTAGTGAATTGTTCTTGGCAATGGTGAAATAGTTCGTTGATTGGTTGCATACAAGTTTGTTATCTTCTATGATTGTGTTTATGTACAATATATGAGTGCACGCATATGTTGGGGAATGCATGTAAGATGATCACCGGTAGCATAATGGAGTGGTGGTGACTTGGGAGTGACAGTAACCTGAGACCGAGCCACAAAGTTAAGTTATTGGGGGATATATATAGGGGACCTTAGAACGTAAGGCTATGGTGGGACCTTATGTCTTAATCAATCTTGTGCAGTCATTTACTTGGCCACATGATCCATCATAAGGGGTTGTAGATCATTTACTTGACTATACCTATTCATGGCTCCTTCCTAGAAGAAACAACTAAGACTAAAACATGTGCTTCACTAACTGTGACAACCACACGAACGAAACACCTATTGCTAGAACACTTGCTCCTTTGAGATACTTGAGATATTTGCTGCTTGCTACTTGTGAAACTTGCTTAGAAACTTGCATTTTAAACTTGCTTCACTAGTTACTAGACAAACCACACTCCACATCACTTGCTTTTAATTAGTTAGTTCATTTTAGTCAAACTTATTGCTTTGCATAAACAGCCATATAAGAGGGTTATAGGGCTTTAGAGAATAGATAGCTTACCTTCAGCTCCTCGTGGGTTTGACACTCAAATACTTATCGAAAGGTACTACAATTGATCTCCTGCACTTGGGAGTCATCAAGCACTTTTTTGGCGCCGTTGCCGGGGAGCGTTGTTCTAAGCTTTTATTCTTGTTTGCATTGCATACTAACATATAAACCTAAAACACAATTTTTTTTATAAAATGGAAAACAACTAAACAATTTTAGAACTGTATAATATCTACCTTTAAATAGGACATGAAGTGTTTGAGGAGAAATTGAAAAATTATTTGCACAACAATCATATTTGTGGTAGCACTAATTCTTTGAACACCTTTATTGCTAAGGAAAACCTTGAGCTTGGGGAAGTTTGTCTTGATGAATATGATATTTTTAGTCCCCCTACTATTGAGGATAAAAATGATATTCTTGCTGATTCTATGGAAAGTTTTAAGCTTGGGGAAGTTGGTTTTGATGAGCATGATATTTCTAGTTCCCCAAGCTTGGAGGAGAAAATTCACTTTGATGATGCTATGGCTCCTATATATGATGATTGCAATGAAAATTATGAATGTTTAAATCCCACTGTCACTAATGAGGATTTTACTTATGTGGAGAGTAGTGATTCTTTTATGCATGTGGCTCATGATAAGAATGTTTTATGTGATATTCATATTGTTGAATCTATTCATGATGCTACTGAAAATTATTATGAGAGAGGGAAACATGGTTACACATATTTCAACAATATTAAGTTTCCCATCTTTATGCTGAAAGTATTGAAGTTGCACTTGATCTACCTTTCTATGCTTGCTATTATATGCTTCTTCTATTTGTTTCATTACAAAATGCCAATGCATAGGAAATGGGTTAGACTTAAAAATAAATTGTTTAATATTTTTTGGGTGTGTTCCTTATGCTTTAATATCCTATTCGGTTTGAGCACAAATTTATGTCTTTACAACATGTAAAATGAATTTACCTACTGTTATGTATCATTTAGTTGTCGCACCCTGGCTTCTAAGGGATACTCATCGTACGAACTGGATAGCAGGTGCTTGGATTATGGGGCATAACTGCTCCCACGTCCCAGCTTCCTGGTAGGCCTGCGCTTATGCGCGACAACACAAGCCCTGCTATTCCACCGTCGATGTAAACTATCCACTAGAAGTCATAGGCACTACTGTCGACGTACTTCATATCAATCACGCACTGTACGTCAACAGCTTTGAACGAATGATGATCACAACTTATCTCTAAGACACAAAAGATTGAAATAAGGTTGCAAATGGCCTTCACTAAGGCAGAGATAGCAAATACAATCATCCAGAGGACACATGTCCCAACATAGCATTCATTACATCAGCGGAAGCAATCAAAGGTGTCTGGGTACAGACAAATCCAACAGGCTTAAGAAGCCGGAGAAAATAAAGAAGACGAAGCCCATCCACGTAGGTCCTGGATCCAGCCCTGGTCCAGCTAACTACTCGTCTGCAGCCTCGTCAAACTCCACAAAGTAGCCATCCTGGTGGTCATCGTAGCCGTAGTCGTAGTCTGCGTAAACCACAGCCCCAACGGGGTCAGTACATCCAAGTACTGGCAAGCAAGACTCACAGTTCACCAAAGTATAGCCCGTCAACACAAGCACAGATGACTTGGTTCAACGGAAAGAAGGGGATATATAATGCTGCAACTGGCTGCGCTAACCAACTACAGAGATTCTAGCATGGCCTACTATCAGAAAGGGGATAAGATCGAGGGTTGTAACCAACTGGAAGATGATATCAAACAAACCCATCCTGGATCTCGCCCCTTATCCAAAGAAGCAACCCGAGGATAACTCACACAGTTGGATTAAGATGAAACAAGTTATTGTGACAATAATCCTATTACTAGTCAAGTTATTAACCATGGGGTGTAACATGTTTGATCATTATGTTTAAGTTGTCCTGAGTACTTGTTAGCCAGTACTTTCACCACGTAATCCATAACCGCGGAAAACACGGCTTCTCGAGAAGATTATCCCTGCAGGGTTGCACCAATTTGGCCGTACACGTATGAATAACCCGTCAGATGGGATGCCTCCCACCAAGCGGGGCACTCAACACAACTGAACTCTTCTCCGCATCAAGCCCAAAGCACCTTGGGCGCACGGCTAATCGAGCCCAGAAGAAAATGGACCCTCATAGCACTCTAAGAACGTGTCCCCCTATATGCCGACTACAAAAGTTCCACCCTGCGCTGGGCTCGCAAAAACATGCATGCGGCAAATAGAAAGCACGAACTAAATGAGATGATTTGGACGAGATGCGAATCGAATCAAATTGAGGGGGGCGCCCATACTCGCTTCCCACATGCGGGTAGTGCGCTCATCATGGATCAGTAGACAAGACCCTTTTCCTATTAGGGTCGACACTAGCAGGCCTCAAAACCACACAGGGCCTCCTGCCGGTGCCTTATCATCGAATTATTATTAACAGTAATAACATTAGCATGATTGATGGATTGATTAAACATCGAGCCCCCAGAACATAATAAAGATATAGTAACTGAAAGTAACGGTTAACAGACTCGAGCCAAACAACCTAAGCATGCTAGTAAGACACTGGCTCAATCAACAGGGTTGTAGGAGGGGTGTTGAGGCAATATCAGGGTTAAAGGATTCATGTGATAGGTTCGTAACAGAAACATCTACCACTAAGGCTAGCAAGTATAGACAACGGAAAGTATCGGTAACCAGGGTTGAAAGGAACACGATGGTTCATGTGAGTGATAACTTGCCTGCAAACTGATCAGCCGGGTACTGAGCTAGATCCTCAGAAGGGGTGCTGTAGAGGTCGTCTGTCTCAACGTCGTCGTCTATTCGAGAAGAAGCAAACAGACAAAACAGGAAGGTAAACAATCATTGCCATGGCATTGTGCACAATCAAGATGATGCATGACAAGTTAATAGTTGCACCAAAATAAACTGACTAACATGATAGCACAAATTAAATGGACCCATATGCAAGGGTTGCATATGGAAAAGGATCCATTGAAAATAAGTGGAACAAATGATTTACAATTATTTATTAGGTGATAGTTGTTATCATGATGCATGCATGATGATGATGACAAGATAACAACAAATAACAATAAATAACAATGATAGATGCAAAGGAAAAGGAATAAAACAAGTTTAGAAATTATTTATTAAGTTTGGAAAATTTTTGTTACTTAAACATGCCACACATACAATTATTGTTTTCACCAATTTAAAGTGTGCAAAACAGTTAGCAAAATTTGTAGTTGAAAAGAACATCAAATTTTAGTTGGATTACATGTTTCATATTTTGAAATTTGAATTAGGATGAATTTATTATGATTTAAACAATATTAAACAAGTTTTAATTGAATTTAAAACAAGCTTAAATATTAATGGAATTTTATTTGTTCAAACCATAAATTCAAATTCACATTTGAAAAGTTCACACTTTGGTGGTTTGAAAACATAATTTGCATGTTCAAAAATATTTTATATTAATCAAGTTATTATTTTATCAAATTTAATTGAATTAAACAAGGTTTAAATTGTTTAGGCAATTTAAATTATTCAAACAATGAAACAAGTTTTATATTTGAATAGAACATTCAAAAAGGTGTGAAAAACATATTTTATTTGACTTATTTGGAAATAGTATGATTTATTTATGAAGTATGGCAATTTACATTTGAATTATTCAAATTTGAAATTTAAATATATTTTGAAAACTCAAAACAGAACACAAATTGGATATTTGGAAAGTTTAGGAAATTTGGATCAGAATTCATATAAAGTTTGTATTTATTGGAATTATAAAACAAAAGATATTGAATTTCAAAGTTTTGTTTTAATTCTGTTATTTAAAAAGAAATAGAAATTCAACAGATTCATTTTAATCTTTTGTTACCGTGCAGGTAACCTACCCACACGCTGCCATGGGGGCCCGTGGCCAGCGTGGCGAGTGCGCGCTTGCGTGGCCGCAGGAGAGGCTGACAGGGGGGGGCCACCCTGTCAGCACTCCACACAAAAAAGGTTGGGTTTTTTCTCCCGTGCGCGAACCAGCACTCGAACCCGCGAGCGTTAGCGAGCGAAGGAGGCAGTGTAACCACTGCGGTGGTGAGCGTTGCTTGTCAGAATACAGGCACGCACCAAAGATATGGATTCAGTCGCGAACTGAAATTCCTGACGACGAATTTCTTCCGCGACACTGACGATGAACCACGGCTAAACGGCGGCGAGCTACGGTGGCTACGTGCGTATGCAGAGGTGATGGAACGTGCACGGACGCGAAGCCACAGAGAGAGGGAAAAGGAGCACGGTGGAGCTCACCGTGGTTGCCGTGGGGGTTCTGACGACGGAGGGCTGCCGCGGAGGGAACGAGGACGGCGGCGAGGACCTGGTGCTTCTCTGGCGTGGCTCCGGTGTCGAACAGGTAGGAGGGATGGTGGCGATGAGGTTCCCGTGCTCAAACGACGGTGAGAGGCCCTGCAACAGCGACGACCTCCTCGGGTTCAGTAATGGAGGCACGGTGGCCGGAGAGGAAACGGATCGCGGCGGCGAATTAGGGCTTACCGTGGTGGTTGCTGGTGTCCAAAGGGTAGCTGGTAAGGTGGCGGATTCGTTCCAGGGGTTAGGTGGCTACGAGAGGGTAGGAGGCGGCGGCGCCATGGCTGGATTCAGAAGCGGTCGCCGGCGATGAGAGTTTCAGAGAGGGAGGAATCGAGAGAGAGAGCAGGAATGGCGGCGCGGCGCGAGGAGCGAGGAAACCTAGCAGCTAGGGCACCTGCCAGGGGCTAGGGGGCCTCTTATAGGGTTCTGGGCGATGGGATGGCCGCCGGCGTCGCGCGCGGTGCCGCGGTGGCACCGGCCGATTTCGTGTCGTACCGCTTGACGATGAAGAATAGGCGATCGGCGCGAATCTTGAAGCAACGCGAAGCGGTAAGTGGGGTTTGAGCGGGCTGGGTCGCTGCGCGCGTTAGATAGGGTGGGCTGGGCTAGGTAGGTGTCACGCGCGCGCTGGTTTTCTCTCCTTTTTCTTTTTCTGTTTTTTTTTTGTAGCATTTGCTTTTGGCAGAAAAACATGGCTTTTTGTTTATAGAAAATTCTGGAAAAATTTGGATAACTTCCCTAGGTTAGAAGCAAACATTTGGTGGCTTTGGTTTCCAAAAAGTTGAATGTTTGCTTGCTGTTTCAAAAATGAACCAATTTAATTGAAAATTGCAATATTAGTTATTATTGGAAAAACAAGGCAATATCAATAGGGTTTCCCCTAGAGTTTTAAAAGTGATTTAAAGAATTCCAAATAGTGGTGAACTTTATGGATTCAAGAATGAGAAGGTTTGAGAAATGGTTTGAGTTTGGAAATGATTTGGAGATAAGTGTTTAAATTGAATAATTTATTTAAGCAACAATTTAATAGATGAATTATAAAGGAATTAGTTGGAAGCAATTGATGTTTTGATTTGCAATTCTTTGTTTGAAAAGATTGTAACAGACAAGTGTGAAAACAAGGTTTGATTCATTATGAAAACAATGCAACAGAAATAAAAATGAGGATGATGCCATGATGCATTGCATAAATTAAACAAAGAAGTAAAACAACTAGGGTGTTTTCATACTTGGATGTTACAAAACGCCCCCCCTTGAAGGAATCGCGCCCCGAGATTCCCTACTGAGAAATGAACAGGTCCGGATACTTCTTGCGAAGATCCTCTTCGGTCTCCCACGTTGCCTCTTTATCAGAATGATGCGACCATTGGACTTTCAAGAACTTGGTGCTCTTGTTGCGAGTCTTACGCTCGGTCTCATCGAGAATACGAATAGGATGCTCCTCATAAGATAGATCATCTTGCAGTTCAATGGAATCATGATCAACTGCACGATCTGGATCTTTGAAACACTTCTTGAGTTGTGACATGTGGAACACATCGTGCACTTTGGATAGTTTTTCTGGAAGTTCAAGATGATAAGCATTTTCTGCACGTCTTGAGAGGATGTTGAAAGGGCCAATGTATCTTGGTGCCAGCTTTCCTTTCACACCAAAACGATGAGTGCCTCTGAGGGGAGTTACACGGAGATATGCCTTATCACCAGGTGCATAGATCATATCCCTGTGCTTGCTATCATAGTAACTCTTCTGACGAGACTGAGCAATCCTGAGATTGTCACGAATGATATGAACTTTCTCCTCGGCTTCCTTAACAATGTCAGGGCCTAAAAGTGAACATTCACCAGCTCCAGACCAATTGATTGGACTCCTGCATCTGCGACCATACAGTGCCTCAAATGGTGCCATGCCTAGGCTTGCCTGGTAGCTGTTGTTGTAAGAGAATTCAGCATATGGAAGGCAATCCTCCCATTTCATGCCAAAGGAGAGACCACATGCTCTAAGCATATCCTCGAGAATCTGATTGACTCTTTCGACTTGCCCCTGAGACTGAGGGTGATAAGCTGTGCTGAACAGAAGTTTGGTGCCCAATGCTTCTTGAAAACTCTTCCAGAAATGAGAAGTGAAGATACTTCCACGGTCTGAGCTTATTTCCAATGGAACACCATGAAGAGGAACAAGCTTTGCTGTGTAGAGCTCTGCTAACTGGCTAGCTGAGATAGTTTCCTTTACAGCATAGAAGTGAGCAACCTTAGTGAGACGATCAATAACAACGAAGATTGCATCGTTGCCCTTTTTGGACTTTGGAAACCCAGTAACGAAGTCCATTTCAATCATGTCCCACTTCCACTCAGGAATTTTCAGAGGTTGTAGTAGACCTGCTGTCTTCTGATGGACTGCCTTAACACGTTGACAAACGTCGCATTCAGAAACGTATTGAGCAATTTCACGTTTCATGCCAGGCCACCAATACAGAGTCTTAAGATCCTGGTACATCTTTGTACTTCCAGGGTGAATGGATAGAGGAGTTTCATGAGCCTCCTTGAGAATTATATCCTTGAGACTTTGAATCTGAGGAACTGCAATGCGTCCTTCGAAGAACACAGTTCCCTTGTCATCAATTGAGAAGGACTTGAATTTATCATTGCCTTCCTTGATGTGATCCACAATCTTCTTGATTTCATTATCACGAAGTTGTTCAGAACGAATCTTGTCCTCGAGAGTTGGGATGGCTGTCAAGCTAGCAAGGTATCCTTCAGGGACAAGACCAAGGTTCAGCTTCTGGAATTCTTCATGAAGTGGAGGTTGGCTTTCCATGATCATGAGATTATTGCAATAGGATTTGCGACTGAGAGCATCGGCCATAACATTAGCCTTGCCTGGAGTGTACGAAATGGTGAGATCAAAGTCTTTAATCTTCTCAATCCATCTCCTTTGCCTGAGGTTCAGATCTGGCTGAGTGAAGATGTATTTCAGACTCTTATGATCGGAAAAGATTTCAGTTTTGTTACCCAACAAGTATTGTCTCCATTTCTTGAGGGCAAACACAACTGCTGCAAGTTCAAGATCATGAGTGGGATAGTTTTGCTCATGTGGGTTCAACTGACGTGAAGCATAAGCCACAACTTGACGTTCTTGCATAAGAACTGCTCCTAGGCCTTGGAGAGATGCATCACAGAATATTTGGAAAGGTTTGGTAGTATCTGGGCCAACTAGAACAGGGGTGGAAGTGAGCTTAGTCTTCAGGAGGTTGAAACTCTCATCACATTGTGGAGTCCAAACGAACTTTTTGTCCTTCTTTGTGAGATCAGTGAGAGGTTTGGCAATCTTGGAAAAGTTTTGGACAAAACGACGGCAATAGCTAGCCAAGCCAAGAAAACTTCTGACTTGCTTTACCGTCTTAGGGGGTTTCCAATCAACAATTGCCTTAACCTTTTCAGGATCAATGGCAATGCCTTTGGCAGAGATGATATGACCAAGATATGCAACTTCTGGAATCCAGAACTCACATTTGGAAAACTTGGCATATAGACGATGCTCGCGAAGTTTCATGAGAGTGAGACGAAGGTGTTCTCCATGCTCTTCCTCGGATTTGGAGTAGACTAGAATGTCATCGAGATATACCACAACGAACTTGTCGAGGTATTCATGGAAGACAGAATTCATGAGTCTTGAGAACGTTGCCGGTGCATTGGTGAGACCAAAGGACATGACGGGTATTCATATAGGCCGTACCGAGTGGTGAAAGCTGTCTTAGGAATATCTTCCTTTCTGATCTTTATCTGATGGTACCCCATCCTCAAGTCCAACTTTGAGAATATTGAGGCTCCAGCAAGTTGATCAAAAAGATCATCGATACGAGGAAGTGGATACTTGTTCTTGATTGTTTTCTCGTTGAGAGGACGATAGTCAACCACGAGTCTTTTTGTTTGGTCCTTCTTGGCAACAAACAGAGTTGGGCAACCCCAAGCGGAGGAACTAGGCTGAATGTAACCTTTGTCCATGTACATATCGATTTGCTCCTTCAACAATTTCAGTTCAGGAGGAGCTATCTTATATGGATGCTTAGAGATTGGAGCAGTACCTGGCTCAAGCTCGATCACGAACTCAACTGCTCTGTCCGGGGGCATCCCTGGCAACTCTTCTGGAAAGACGTCAGGGAATTCACAAACCACCGGAACATTTTCAATTGCAGGAAGGGGTTTGGCATCTAGGTAACCAATCCATACCCAGAATGACATCAATGTCAGAATTTCCCAGCAACATGAGTGAAGCAAGGAATATGCGACCTCCAATTAGGATCTCATTGTCCATGCTTATCTTGAAAGTCAACATTTGCGGTCCCGGAGAGTGAACAGTCATTTGATTGCTTAGCGGAACCAGAACTAGGTTGTATGCTTTTGCAAAAATCTTTGACACAAAGGAATGCGATGCTCCAGTATCAAACAACACTTTAGCTGGAATAGAGTTTACGGGTAATATACCGAGAACGACGTCAGCAGCTTCCTCAGCTTTGTCGGCCTTGATATGGTTCACCCTCGCGTTCCTCCCGACAGGCCTGTTGTTGGAGTTGAAGGCTTTAGCCGGGGGAGCACGAACCATTGCCTGGTTGGTGTTGGGGCGAGGAGGTAGGGGTAGCTGCTTCTGAGTGCACTTATCAGCGTAGTGTCCAGTATCCTTGCACTTGTAGCAAGTGACGACACGAGAAGGACCTGGCCTTGGCTGCCCCATCGGAAACCTCTGACCCTGCATCTGAGATGGGTTGGGTGGGCGGGGACCAAAGCCTGGAGAAGCTTGGGCATTTGGAGCCCGAGTGACAGCACCATTTGGCACCCAGATGCGGCGCTTCTGCGGAGGGGTGGTCATGTTGGAGGAGGAACCACCCTCGCGCGAGTGCTTGCGGGACTCTTCGAACGCCTTGCGCCCATTCTCCTCATTGAGCGCGGTGTTCACAAGCTCCACGAAGTCCTTGCACTTGATGTTGGTGAGAGCGTACTTCAGTTCCGGGTTAAACCCTCGGCGGAACCTTGCCATCTTCTTGGCTTCAGTGGACACTTCGTCACCAGCGTACCGAGCGAAACGATTGAACTCGTTCTGGTAGCCGAGGACGTCCAGCTTGCCCTGTCTGAGAGAGCAGAATTCCTCACGCATCCTTTCCATGAGACCATCCGGGATGTGGTGCTTCAGGAAGGCATCCTTGAAACATCCCCAGGTGATAGGATAGCCAGCTCTCATGGTCTGGTAGTTCTCCCACCAAGTAGCTGCCTGACCCTTCAGTAGGTAGGTGGCGTACTTGACCTTATCCTCTTCCGCAACATGAGCAATCTCCAGAGCTCTTGCTACGTCACGGATCCAGTCATCAGCATCCAGGGGCTCACGTGTTGCCACGAAAGCTTTTGGGCCCAAGCTGAGGAAGTCCTTGATGGTGACCCTTGGAGCATTCTGGTTGTGGTGCTGGTTAGCCTGGATCTGGGCCATCTGTGTCACCACTTGGGTCATCTGAGCTAACAGTTCCCCCATTGGTGGTGGCGGAGGCGGGTTATTCCTGGTTGGAGGCATCCTGAACAGAAATTCATTTTAGCACAACAACAGAAAAGGATAGACTTGGTAACCGAAAGATAGATTATTCCGACGCATGAATAGATAACCAACAGGTACATCATCACATGTTCAAATACATCAGAATATCCAACAGACCAATACATGGTTCGAAAGACAAGGATAACTAAACATAGCTAGGAATGGATACATCGGTACTCCCATGCTCATCACGCAGGACAGCGGTGAGTAGTACGACGAGAGATACGGTGCGGAGGAATCCCACGGAAGTAGGTATGACGACGATCCCTGTAGATAGGAACTGCTCTGAGAGCAACTCTCGGTGTGGTGAAGTAGAAAGCGTCGTGTCCCTGTGCTCCATAGCGTGGAATCCCTGTGTAACCAGCTCCGAGGTCGAGAAGTGGACCTCTGATCGGCTCGTAACCTCCAGCATCTGGCAGACGAAAACCCAGTGTCTGCTGGAAACGCGCAAAGCGCTCGTCTCCAACGAAGTCTGTGGTGTACGTCGCCAGACGCGTCAACGCGAGGTAGAGCTGCTCTCTGACTGAGGCTAACTCCTGAGAAAGTGTGGAAGCAACGGCGTCACTGTGCCTCACGAACTGGGCAGTGGTGTGCAGCCTGGAGCTATCATCCTCGTAGGTATCCAGGTTGCGGTGGAGAGTGAAGTGAACTCCCGCTGCCGTGATGTAACCACGGGGGATGTGACGATAGATGGAATCATCAAACCCCCAGTAGTCAGCACGGAGAACGGTGAGACTCACGTACGCTGCCTGCTGCACGGCCATATCCACTGTGGAACCTACTGCCTCGTAGCGGTGGGCAATGCTCCTGCCATCATCCGACAGAATGTAGACGATAGCCCGGTAGCAGGTCTGGTCAAACTCTCGCTGCTGCTCATAGACCTGGTACTCCGGTGCCCAATGGAACCCCAGATAGGTAACCATGTCTCTCAGCATCTCCGGATAACCGGCGGTGCTCTCACAGCGAGTCATCCGAACCACCTGCGGGTAGAACCTGAGATCCATCTGCAGATGATCGGGGAAGGTTTTGATTAGACTCCGGTAGATGAAAAAGGATGTGGAAAACAACAACAAGGTTCAATGGACGATAAGGATGTTGAAAAGAACATGATATCGAAGCAACATCGGGAAAACGAGACCAAAAGTCCTAAGGTACTATGGAGAACCCAAAACACGTGAAATCCTAACTTGAAAGTTTAGGTGAGAACAGAAAACAACGTTGCACTTCCTTACCAGAAAAGGGTGGGTGGGTGGGGAAAGAAGAAAAATGGCAGAATTCCTACTCTCACGTTTCATTTTTCCTATATAGCTACAAAATAGTTTCTAGACTCAACTGCGACCAGTAAAAAGGGATCCTACAGGCAGACAGGCTCTGATACCATTTGTCGCACCCTGGCTTCTAAGGGATACTCATCGTACGAACTGGATAGCAGGTGCTTGGATTATGGGGCATAACTGCTCCCACGTCCCAGCTTCCTGGTAGGCCTGCGCTTATGCGCGACAACACAAGCCCTGCTATTCCACCGTCGATGTAAACTATCCACTAGAAGTCATAGGCACTACTGTCGACGTACTTCATATCAATCACGCACTGTACGTCAACAGCTTTGAACGAATGATGATCACAACTTATCTCTAAGACACAAAAGATTGAAATAAGGTTGCAAATGGCCTTCACTAAGGCAGAGATAGCAAATACAATCATCCAGAGGACACATGTCCCAACATAGCATTCATTACATCAGCGGAAGCAATCAAAGGTGTCTGGGTACAGACAAATCCAACAGGCTTAAGAAGCCGGAGAAAATAAAGAAGACGAAGCCCATCCACGTAGGTCCTGGATCCAGCCCTGGTCCAGCTAACTACTCGCCTGCAGCCTCGTCAAACTCCACGAAGTAGCCATCCTGGTGGTCATCGTAGCCGTAGTCGTAGTCTGCGTAAACCACAGCCCCAACGGGGTCAGTACATCCAAGTACTGGCAAGCAAGACTCACAGTTCACCAAAGTATAGCCCGGCAACACAAGCACAGATGACTTGGTTCAACGGAAAGAAGGGGATATATAATGCTGCAACTGGCTGCGCTAACCAACTACAGAGATTCTAGCATGGCCTACTATCAGAAAGGGGATAAGATCGAGGGTTGTAACCAACTGGAAGATGATATCAAACAAACCCATCCTGGATCTCGCCCCTTATCCAAAGAAGAAACCCGAGGATAACTCACACAGTTGGATTAAGATGAAACAAGTTATTGTGACAATAATCCTATTACTAGTCAAGTTATTAACCATGGGGTGTAACATGTTTGATCATTATGTTTAAGTTGTCCTGAGTACTTGTTAGCCAGTACTTTCACCAAGTAATCCATAACCGCGGAAAACACGGCTTCTCGAGAAGATTATCCCTGCAGGGTTGCACCAATTTGGCCGTACACATATGAATAACCCGCCAGATGGGATGCCTCCCACCAAGCGGGGCACTCAACACAACTCAACTCTTCTCCGCATCAAGCCCAAAGCACCTTGGGCGCACGGCTAATCGAGCCCAGAAGAAAATGGACCCTCATAGCACTCTAAGAACGTGTCCCCCTATATGCCGACTACAAAAGTTCCACCCTGCGCTGGGCTCGCAAAAACATGCATGCGGCAAATAGAAAGCACGAACTAAATGAGATGATTTGGACGATATGCGAATCGAATCAAATTGAGGGGGGCGCCCATACTCGCTTCCCACATGCGGGTAGTGCGCTCATCATGGATCAGTAGACAAGACCCTTTTCCTATTAGGGTCGACACTAGCAGGCCTCAAAACCACACAGGGCCTCCTGCCGGTGCCTTATCATCGAATTATTATTAACAGTAATAACATTAGCATGATTGATGGATTGATTAAACATCGAGCCCCCAGAACATAATAAAGATATAGTAACTGAAAGTAACGGTTAACAGACTCGAGCCAAACAACCTAAGCATGCTAGTAAGACACTGGCTCAATCAACAGGGTTGTAGGAGGGGTGTTGAGGCAATATCAGGGTTAAAGGATTCATGTGATAGGTTCGTAACAGAAACATCTACCACTAAGGCTAGCAAGTATAGACAACGGAAAGTATCGGTAACCAGGGTTAAAAGGAACACGATGGTTCATGTGAGTGATAACTTGCCTGCAAACTGATCAGCTGGGTACTGAGCTAGATCCTCAGAAGGGGTGCTGTAGAGGTCGTCTGTCTCAACGTCGTCGTCTATTCGAGAAGAAGCAAACAGACAGAACAGGAAGGTAAACAATCATTGCCATGGCATTGTGCACAATCAAGATGATGCATGACAAGTTAATAGTTGCACCAAAATAAACTGACTAACATGATAGCACAAATTAAATGGACCCATATGCAAGGGTTGCATATGGAAAAGGATCCATTGAAAATAAGTGGAACAAATGATTTACAATTATTTATTAGGTGATAGTTGTTATCATGATGCATGCATGATGATGATGACAAGATAACAACAAATAACAATAAATAACAATGATAGATGCAAAGGAAAAGGAATAAAACAAGTTTAGAAATTATTTATTAAGTTTGGAAAATTTTGGTTACTTAAACATGCCACACATACAATTATTGTTTTCACCAATTTAAAGTGTGCAAAACAGTTAGCAAAATTTGTAGTTGAAAAGAACATCAAATTTTAGTTGGATTACATGTTTCATATTTTGAAATTTGAATTAGGATGAATTTATTATGATTTAAACAATATTAAACAAGTTTTAATTGAATTTAAAACAAGCTTAAATATTAATGGAATTTTATTTGTTCAAACCATAAATTCAAATTCACATTTGAAAAGTTCACACTTTGGTGGTTTGAAAACATAATTTGCATGTTCAAAAATATTTTATATTAATCAAGTTATGATTTTATCAAATTTAATTGAATTAAACAAGGTTTAAATTGTTTAGGCAATTTAAATTATTCAAACAATGAAACAAGTTTTATATTTGAATAGAACATTCAAAAAGGTGTGAAAAACATATTTTGTTTGACTTATTTGGAAATAGTATGATTTATTTATGAAGTATGGCAATTTACATTTGAATTATTCAAATTTGAAATTTAAATATATTTTGAAAACTCAAAACAGAACACAAATTGGATATTTGGAAAGTTTAGGAAATTTGGATCAGAATTCATATAAAGTTTGTATTTATTGGAATTATAAAACAAAAGATATTGAATTTCAAAGTTTTGTTTTAATTCTGTTATTTAAAAAGAAATAGAAATTCAACAGATTCATTTTAATCTTTTGTTACCGTGCAGGTAACCTACCCACACGCTGCCATGGGGGCCCGTGGCCAGCGTGGCGAGTGCGCGCTTGCGTGGCCGCAGGAGAGGCTGACAGGGGGGGGGGGCACCCTGTCAGCACTCCACACAAAAAAGGTTGGGTTTTTTCTCCCGTGCGCGAACCAGCACTCGAACCCGCGAGCGTTAGCGAGCGAAGGAGGCAGTGTAACCACTGCGGTGGTGAGCATTGCTTGTCAGAATACAGGCACGCACCAAAGATATGGATTCAGTCGCGAACTGAAATTCCTGACGACGAATTTCTTCCGCGACACTGACGATGAACCATGGCTAAACGGCGGCGAGCTACGGTGGCTACGTGCGTATGCAGAGGTGATGGAACGTGCACGGACGCGAAGCCACAGAGAGAGGGAAAAGGAGCACGGTGGAGCTCACCGTGGTTGCCGTGGTGGTTCTGACGACGGAGGGCTGCCGCGGAGGGAACGAGGACGGCGGCGAGGACCTGGTGCTTCTCTGGCGTGGCTCCGGTGTCGAACAGGTAGGAGGGATGGTGGCGATGAGGTTCCCGTGCTCAAACGACGGTGAGAGGCCCTGCAACAGCGACGACCTCCTCGGGTTCAGTAATGGAGGCACGGTGGCCGGAGAGGAAACGGATCGCGGCGGCGAATTAGGGCTTACCGTGGTGGTTGGTGGTGTCCAAAGGGTAGCTGGTAAGGTGGCGGATTCGTTCCAGGGGTTAGGTGGCTACGAGAGGGTAGGAGGCGGCGGCGCCATGGCTGGATTCAGAAGCGGTCGCCGGCGATGAGAGTTTCAGAGAGGGAGGAATCGAGAGAGAGAGCAGGAATGGCGGCGCGGCGCGAGGAGCGAGGAAACCTAGCAGCTAGGGCACCTGCCAGGGGCTAGGGGGCCTCTTATAGGGTTCTGGGCGATGGGATGGCCGCCGGCGTCGCGCGCGGTGCCGCGGTGGCACCGGCCGATTTCGTGCCGTACCGCTTGACGATGAAGAATAGGCGATCGGCGCGAATCTTGAAGCAACGCGAAGCGGTAAGTGGGGTTTGAGCGGGCTGGGTCGCTGCGCGCGTTAGACAGGGTGGGCTGGGTTAGGTAGGTGTCGCGCGCGCGCTGGTTTTCTCTCCTTTTTCTTTTTCTGTTTTTTTTTTTGTAGCATTTGCTTTTGGCAGAAAAACATGGCTTTTTGTTTATAGAAAATTCTGGAAAAATTTGGATAACTTCCCTAGGTTAGAAGCAAACATTTGGTGGCTTTGGTTTCCAAAAAGTTGAATGTTTGCTTGCTGTTTCAAAAATGAACCAATTTAATTGAAAATTGCAATATTAGTTATTATTGGAAAAACAAGGCAATATCAATAGGGTTTCCCCTAGAGTTTTAAAAGTGATTTAAAGAATTCCAAATAGTGGCGAACTTTATGGATTCAAGAATGAGAAGGTTTGAGAAATGGTTTGAGTTTGGAAATGATTTGGAGATAAGTGTTTAAATTGAATAATTGATTTAAGCAACAATTTAATAGATGAATTATAAAGGAATTAGTTGGAAGCAATTGATGTTTTGATTTGCAATTCTTTGTTTGAAAAGATTGTAACAGACAAGTGTGAAAACAAGGTTTGATTCATTATGAAAAAATGCAACAGAAATAAAAATGAGGATGATGCCATGATGCATTGCATAAATTAAACAAAGAAGTAAAACAACTAGGGTGTTTTCATACTTGGATGTTACAAAACGCCCCCCTTGAAGGAATCGCGCCCCGAGATTCCCTACTGAGAAATGAACAGGTCCGGATACTTCTTGCGAAGATCCTCTTCGGTCTCCCACGTTGCCTCTTTATCAGAATGATGCGACCATTGGACTTTCAAGAACTTGGTGCTCTTGTTGCGAGTCTTACGCTCGGTCTCATCGAGAATACGAATAGGGTGCTCCTCATAAGATAGATCATCTTGCAGTTCAATGGAATCATGATCAACTGCACGATCTGGATCTTTGAAACACTTCTTGAGTTGTGACACGTGGAACACATCGTGCACTTTGGATAGTTTTTCTGGAAGTTCAAGACGATAAGCATTTTCTGCACGTCTTGAGAGGATGTTGAAAGGGCCAATGTATCTTGGTTCCAGCTTTCCTTTCACACCAAAACGATGAGTGCCTCTGAGGGGAGTTACACGGAGATATGCCTTATCACCAGGTGCATAGATCATATCCCTGTGCTTGCTATCATAGTAACTCTTCTGACGAGACTGAGCAATCCTGAGATTGTCACGAATGATACGAACTTTCTCCTCGGCTTCCTTAACAATGTCAGGGCCTAAAAGTGAACATTCACCAGCTCCAGACCAATTGATTGGACTCCTGCATCTGCGACCATACAATGCCTCAAATGGTGCCATGCCTAGGCTTGCCTGGTAGCTGTTGTTGTAAGAGAATTCAGCATATGGAAGGCAATCCTCCCATTTCATGCCAAAGGAGAGACCACATGCTCTGAGCATATCCTCGAGAATCTGATTGACTCTTTCGACTTGCCCCTGAGACTGAGGGTGATAAGCTGTGCTGAACAGAAGTTTGGTGCCCAATGCTTCTTGAAAACTCTTCCAGAAATGAGAAGTGAAGATACTTCCACGGTCTGAGCTTATTTCCAATGGAACACCATGAAGAGGAACAAGCTTTGCTGTGTAGAGCTCTGCTAACTGGCTAGCTGAGATAGTTTCCTTTACAGCATAGAAGTGAGCAACCTTAGTGAGACGATCAATAACAACGAAGATTGCATCGTTGCCCTTTTTGGACTTTGGAAACCCAGTAACGAAGTCCATTTCAATCATGTCCCACTTCCACTCAGGAATTTTCAGAGGTTGTAGTAGACCTGCTGTCTTCTGATGGACTGCCTTAACACGTTGACAAACGTCGCATTCAGAAACGTATTGAGAAATTTCACGTTTCATGCCAGGCCACCAATACAGAGTCTTAAGATCCTGGTACAGATTCCTAAACTTCACTGCGAAAAATGTTTAAAATCACAGAAGTGGAATTTTGACCTGGTAATTTACGACAACAATATTTAGTTATCACTACACATTTCATTAGTTTTAAGTTTTCTGATTTGAGCAACTTAAGTGCCTCTAAAAATTCACTCTTTACGGGCTGTTCAGTTTTTGGCAGATTATGTCTTTATTTTGCATTGCTCTCATTACTTGTGTTTTGTGTGGTTATTTTGATCAAAGAGCAATGCACAACTGTAGTAACAGTAGTTAATATTTAGAATAAACTCATGATGTGTCTTTTCTGTACCTATGTGGATTTTATTTATGGAGGCACTAACCCCTCTAATCAAGTTTTATGTTGAGATTTGTGTAAGAAGAATTTTTCAGGAGGAAGAGTTGAGTGAGATGAACAAAGATCAAGAGGGACAACCAATCAAGCTTGGGGATGTACCCCTGGGCTCACCCTACATGTATCAAATAAGTACAAGAATCCAAGCTTGGGGATGCCGAGCCACCTCACTCCAACCATCATGATGTTAAGTAAGTAAAGCCTAGCTATATGGCTATAAAGAAAGCGCTTTACGGGAGGCAACCCGGCTGTTTTTGTTTGGATTTTCCTAGTGTCCTCTTGATGTCTCAAGAGATTAGTTTTTTTTGTTTTAATTCTGGAGTTTTAAATAGAGAGTCAAGTCAAACCCATTTGTACTTATAAGTTGCTATCCTAGTGCATGAAATTTCTGTTTCAGCACGAGTCTGCTCACCGTATGATTTTAAGTTTTTAATTGGTATGTCGGATTGAGCTAATTTTTTCGTATGTTATGCAACTTTTCGTCCTCTGTAAGAACAAAAATTGGCTTAATTTTTTGACGAGTCTAGCTTAGGGAAAAACGTTCGTTTTTCTGCTGTTGCTTTTCTGGACAGATTCTGCCTTCTTTTGTTTTATGCACTCTTTGGGCTTGGGAATCGAATTTCCATGATTCTTTCAAGCAAGAGAGTGAACATACAACATAATAAACCTTATTGTCTATCTACAGGAGCATTTGATTTGGAATTTTTCACAGCAAGCATGTGATTTGTTTGTCCTTGCTAATCTCACCCCACAGAAAAAGAATGGGAGAAACATGTTTTGTGAAGTTTTTTTTCACAGGGAATAGAGGAGCTGCGCCTCAAGACATCCAAGAATGGTGAAATCCATAAGATTGGGGATGTGATTAACACCCCACTAGATCTACACTCTTTTGGTTAGCACATGTCTACTTTCTGTTTTTCTAAGCAAAGCATTTATCGTAGAGACTTGAAGCGTCTAGTTTCTATTTTTATTTTTGTTTTGATAAGACCACACCCACCATTTTATATGAGAGTGAGATACTGTAGTTTGGGGTTGGAATGTATTGGATTCTAGTATTATGACTTGGAATAGGTATGCCATGGTTGATTTTAAGAGCTACATATGTTTGCATGATTTATAGGCTTTTTATGTGTAGAAATTTGCAATAATGTTGTCTTGAGCTATCTCTTATTCATGTCCTTGATGTTAATTGATGGTTTATTTAGTTTGTCATGAAATGAGTAGTTCTATGGACATGTTCATGCATAGTAGCTGGTCAACTATCTCCCTCTTGCTAGCCAAAAATTTAAAAATTCCAACAAGTAAAAACTTGTTTCCAACACTCCTTAGCCAAGTATTTCCAGTGAGTCCACCATATGTTCCCATTAGCTTCATTGCTATTCCGAGTATGTTCACCATGTTATTGTGTTATTTATGTTCTAAATTAAGATATTCACTTTATTAATTGTCATGGGTTGAACTTGGGATAGGACTCTCACGAACTTTTGAAGGCACACTTTACTTTTTATGCATGTAATAAACATGACCCAATAATGGGAGCCACAAGTTTTGCGTTTGACAAGTGTGTGGTTGGGAGCTAGCTATAAACGTGTATCACCGGAAAGCTTTCAACATTGCACAAAAATTTACATTTGGTTGATATCATGTACTTTGTTTTTGGACTCTTGCGATGCCGAAATGAAATAGAGGAATAGTAAGTTTTGATGAGTAAGTATCTATATGACTAGAGAAACGCATTGGGCCACTAACCCAAGCCATGCTTTATCATGGTGGAAATTTACTTACAGCTTGAGTGACTCTACAACACATCCTACAATAAAATAAGAAGCTATGCATAATAGTGAATGAAAATAAAAAGGATGATGAGTCTACTCCGTTTGTTTGTCTTGTCATTGTGACATGGGCTTGCTTACATGTCATGGGGCAAGAGGTACCTCTTTGCGGTTCTCTATGATGTCATTAATACTTATTATGATTGTACAAAGCTTATTAGGAATCTTAAGTTGAGTAATCATGGAGTAGGTTTTCACACTCACGGGGCATGAGGCTTTCAACCAACTTGTCATTCACATTACTTCAACATTCACCATTTAAGATGCTAGTGATAAAGGGGCAATGAGACTCCTAGATCAATGGATACCACATTTAAATTAGTAATTTTAGTTGAATAATTTAGAGGCTAAATAAGACTTGATCATGTTTTACCTCTACTCAATTTTCTCCAAAGTGTCCACCATATTTTCTATTTTCCATTATGCTATTCTTTGACCAATATAGGATTTTATTTTTCATTTTGTGTATGCATTTGGTCCATAGTGCTTTTATTTCATTATACACTTTGTGAACTTTCATGAAGCATCTTTGCTTGCATATTTGATATTTCTTACAACATGAATTGTATATTGATACTCATTTCTAGTATTAATCATCTGATTATATGTAGCATGAATAATCCTCCTTGATATCCCATGATTTTTTCAATATGCAAAGTCCATGTTAGTTTTATCACCTTCATACTCGAGGACGAGCATGGGTTAAGCTTGGGGATGTTGATGCATGTAAAATGCATACATGAACTTTGCATGTTATTACTTGTTTTTCCTACATATTAGCAACTTATATTCATGTTTTATAATGATTTGGGGGATTTTCTAAACAATCCCCCTTCTTTTTGTTCTAACCCCGTTTTTCCAAAAAACGTACTTTTTAGTGTTTCAGACTTTCCGGGAGCTTCGGGACTCCAAAAAGGGCAAGGCCAAAGAGCACGGTTCAGAATTTTAGAGACGAAGACCATGGGACAAAGTAGAGGGCCAAAAGGCCAACCAGGTGGAAAAGAGGACCCTCCACGCGGCCAGATTCCTTGGCCACGTGAGAGGCCCCCTTTTTGCCCCCGTGGCTCCGATGCCGTCGATCTTTCTTCTCCCGAGTGTCTCGTGACCTAAAAATGACTATATAAAGGGTCCCCTGGCCTTTTCGAGGAGGAGGCGGCGCCGATAGACGAAACCACAAAACAGAGAGACAGAAGGCTGCCGCCGGAGAAGATCGGAGGGGGAAACGCCGCCGGGATCACCCCCGGAGGGCTCCACCCCCCTCCGGCATGTTCATCATCAACATCTATAGCAAGATCAGCTCCATCTCTCCACTGTAATCTCTTGGTAAACACGATGTATGATGCAATACTATATTCCCTTGATGTATTGTGTCTCCCCGTCTATGTTTGAGTAGTAAATTGTTCTTGGCAATGGTGAAATAGTTCGTTGATTGGTTGCATACAAGTTTGTTATCTTCTATGATTGTCTTTATGTACAATATATGAGTGCACGCATATGTTGGGGAATGCATGTAAGGTGATCACCGGTAGCATAATGGAGTGGTGGTGACTTGGGAGTGACAGTATGTAACATCCCAAGTCTGAAAAATAGCCTTTAGAATGTTTGCTCTCTGTTATTTTATGTTTTGCATCATGGCATCATGTTGATTGCAATTGTTTTGTTTGTTTTCCATTTGTTTTCCTGTGTTTTCAGTTGTTTTCCAACTGTTTTCATTTGTTTTCCTTTGTTTTCTATTTGAATTTCAAACCAAAATTCAAACTTGTTGTTTCATCCTTGTGATGTTACAATTTCCAAAATGTTACCTCAAATAAAAACAACAAATTGTTCTCATTTTATTTCCACATTGATCAACCAATATAATGGTGCCTTTATTTTCACTAATTAATTCCAAATTGGTTTTCAAATTCAAAGCAAAATCATCATCAACACCTCATTTGGAAATTATCAAATATCAAACCATTCCAATGTTTCTAATACAACTAATAATAGGGCTCACCCTATTAAACTTGTTGTTTTCAATCATTAACCAATTAATTTGCAAATATTCCAATTCAAACCAAATGCATTTCAAACAGAACCCAAATTGAAAGTATGAAAAGAATAACCAAAACATTTTGTTTACCCTGTTATTTTCCAATTAAAGCAATTTGGGGGTCACCCTATTTAAAATTTTGGTTTCAATAATAATTTTAATACTCAAATCATCCACATTTGAAACAATTCCAAACAACACTTAAATTTTGAATTCATGGAAAAATAACAGTGGTCACATGGTTGCTAATATAATAATTAAGCCACCCAAAAATTTTCCATAATTTTTCTCCCTCAAAATTCCTTCTTTTTCTTCCAATTGTTTGCTGCAAAAAAAAACAGAAGTAAAGAATAAAAAGGAAATGGTTTAGAGGGGGGAGAAAACACAGCCCATCATCAACCTGCCCAGCCCATCTCCCCTTACAGCCCAACCTACCCCCTCCTTGGCCCATACCGGTTCGACCTTCACCTTCCTGCAGTACGGCAGCAGATCGCACTGTCCACGTCAACGGCAGAAGCTCAGCGACGGCCATCAACGCACCTACCCCCTCTACTTAACCTACTCCCTCGAGTGACCGAGCCCTAACCCTAGCTTCGCCTCCACCTTCTTCCCACTCCCCGCCGCGGCGCCATGCTTTCTCCCTGCTGGCGGAAATTCAGCTCTGAACCTGAACCTGAACCACCACCGTGATGCTCCCGTCAGACCACCTCCTCCCCTCACCGCCGGTAGCTAGGGTCGTCTCGAGGAGCATCCGAGGAGTGGAATGGAACCGCTAAGCCCCACTCGTCCTCCTGGTACCCTCGGTATCCGCCGGGAGCACCCGGAGCTCCGGCGCCGTCCGCCATTTCCGCCGTCGTCCTCAGCTGTCCGCCCCGACCCCTCCTGCTCCTGTCCGCCCCCGAGGTGAGGCCCCCTTCCCCTCCTTCCCTCGCTCTCCCCCATCTCCTCTAACCGCTCCCACCCCGCCGCATCAACGCCCGCCGCACCAGCGCCTCCGGCGAGTGCCCTGCCGCTCCCTGCGATCGACATCTAGTTACAGAAAATCGCTCCATGTTCAGTTACGTTCAGGAAATATCCCGCAGCCACACCATAACCCATCGAGCCCACCCATTCCAACACCAACCGAACACCACCCCACTGGCAGAGAACCTCAACGCGCAGCAGGAGGTGGGGGGATCGAATCCCCCCTCCCACAATTAAAACAAACATTTTTTTTCCAATGGATTGGTACAGAAACTTCCTGATAATCACAAATAGGCCCCTGGTAATTAATCTAGACCCCTGAAATATTTTTCCTAAGTCCCTAGATGAATTAAAATGGCAGATTGCACCCTAAAATTGTAAATTGCATAACTATTTCATTTTAACTCCAATTTTCTTTTTTTAAATATGTTTTCTGCCCCAAATTAAATGTTCTATCCAAATATAAAATTTGTTTACTGTTTTGAATATTTTAAATTGGTGCAATATTTGAAAACTTGTCAAATTCACTTAAACTTGCAAAATTCATAACTTGTTCATAAAAATTCCAAATCCAACAAACTTAATATGTTTTCCAATCCATTTTTCATGTACTTTCCAAATATAATTTTTGTTTCCTTTTTTGAATAATTAAAATTGCCTAAACCATTTAATCCTTGTTTAATTCAATTAAATTGGATAAAATAATAACTTGCTCATTTTAAATCCAATTTCAACAAATGAAATATGTTTACCATGCAAAATTAAACCAACTTTTCAAATATAAAATTTGTTCCATGTTTTGAATAATTAAAATTGGTTAAATGATTTAAACCTTGTTTAAATCATTTAATATTGCTAAATTCATAACTTAATCAAATCAAATTCTTTTGGGACATATAAAATATGTTTTCAAACCATAAAAGCATAACCTTTTCAAATATAAACTTTGTTATCTATTTTGAACAACTAAAACTTGATGAAAACAACAAATGCTTGTGTGACACCTTTAAGTAACCAAAATTCCATAACTTAATGAATGAATTTCCAAACTTGCTAAACCTTATTTCCATTTGGTTCTATTGTTGTTATTTTGCTGTTTTCCTCATCCATGCATCATGCTAAATCACTTACACAAGTTGATTAGTTGTAAAAAAATTAATTCAACCATAATTCATGGGCTTTCCATATGCAATCCAATTGCATATGGGTCCATTTAATCCTGTTTCTATCTTGTCAAATAGTTTATTTTGATGCATCTATTAACATGTCATGCATCATCTTTGATTGTGCACAATGCCATGATAATGATTGTTTATCTTTCTGCATTGTTTGTTTGCTTCTTCTCGGATAAACGACGACGTTGAGGCCGACGATCCTTACGACACCCCTTCTAAGGATCTAGCTCAGTACCAGGCTACTGGGTTTTGCAGGCAAGTTATCACTCACATGAACCATTGTGTTCCTTTCAACCTTGGTTACCGATACTTTCCGTTGTCTATTTCTGCTAGCCTTAGTAGTAGTTGTTTCTGTTACGAACCTATCACATGAATCCCTTAACCCTGATATTGCCTCATCTCCCTTCCTACAACCATTGTTTGAGCCCGTGTCTTACTAGCATGCTTAGGTTGCTTTGCTCGAGTCTGTTACCCGTTACTTTCAGTTACTATTTCATTATGTTCTGGGGGCTCGATGTTTAATCAATCAATCATGCTAATGTTACTATTAATAATAAAATTGATGATAAGGCACCGGCAGGAGGCCCATGAGAGGTTTTGAAGCCTGCTAGTGTCGACCCTAATAGGAAAAGGGTCTTGTCTACTGATCCATGATGAGCGCACTAACCGCATGTGGGAAGCGAGTATGGGCGCCCCCCTCAACTTGACCTGATTCGCATCTCGTCCAAATCGCCTCATTTAGTTCGTGTTTTCCATTTGCCGCATGCATGTTTTTGCGAGCCCAGGCCAGGGTGGAACCTTCGTAGTCGGCATATAGGGGGACACGGTCTTAGAGTGCTATGAGGGTCCCTTTTCTTCGGAGCTTGATTAGCCGTGCGCCCAAGGTGCTTTGGGCTTGATGCGAAGAATGGTTGGTTGTGTTGAGTGCCCCGCTTGGTGGAAGGGCCTTTCCATCTGGCGGGTTATTCATGCGTGTACGGCCAAATTGGTGCAACCCTGCAGGGATAATCTTCTCGAGAAGCCGTGTTTTCCGCGGTTATGGATTACTTGGTGAAAGTACTGGCTAACAAGTACTCAGGACAACTTAAACATAATGATCAAACATGTTACACCCAAAGATTAATAACTTGACTAGTAATAGGTTGATGACACAATAACTTGATTCACCTTTAATACAACTGTGTGAGTTATCCTCGGATTGCTTCTTTGGATAAGGGGCGAGATCCAGGATGGGTTTGTTTGAAGTTATCTTTCAGTTGGTTACAATCCTCGATCTTATCCCCTTTCTGTTAGTTGGAAGTTGTAGTTCTCTGTAGTTGGTTAGAGCAGCCAGTTGCAGCATCTTTTATATCCCCTTCCTTCCGTTGAACCCAAAGCATCTGTGCTTGGTGTTGACGGGTTACACTTTGGTGAACTGTGAGTCTTGCTTGCCAGTACGTTGGTGTACTGACCCCTTTGGGGCTGTGGTTTACGCAGACGACTTTTCCGAGGATCTACATGGTGGCTACTACGTGGAGTATGACGAGACTGCTGACGAGTAGATAGCGGACCCGGGCAGGATCCGAGACTTCATGGATGGGCTCCGTCTGTTTGTTTCCGGCCTCTTAGGCCTATTTGGATCTTGTCTGTACTCAGACATGTTGATTGCTTCCGCTGTATTGTAATGATGTATTGTTGGGGCATGTGCCCTCTGAATGACTGTATTTGCTATCTCTGCTCTAATGAGAGCCAATTGCAACTTATTTCAATCTTTTGTGTCGTAGAGATATGTTGTGATATCAGTTGTTAAACGCCGTTGACGTACCATGTGTGTATGGTTTGAAGTACGTCGACGGAAGTGCCTTTGATCTCTAGTGGATAGTTTACATCGACGATGGAATAGCAGGGCTTGTGTTGTCGCGCATAAGCGCAGGCCTACCAGGAAGCTGGGACGTGGGAGCAGTTATGCCCCATAATCCAAGCATCTGCTATCCAGTTCGTACGGTGAGTATCCCCTAGAAATCAGGGTGCGACAAATGGTATCAGAGCCTGTCTGCCTGTAGGATCCCTTTTTACTGGTCGCAGTTGAGTCTAGAAACTATTTTGTAGCTATATAGGAAAAAGGAAACGTGAGAGTAGGAATTCTGCCATTTTTCTTCTTTCCCCACCCTCCCTCCCTTTTCTGGTAAGGAAGTGCAACGTTGATTTTTCCCTTCTCATCTAAACTTTCAAGTTAGGATTTCACGAATTCTGGTTTCTCTAGGATGGTTATATCTACTAGACCATAGGAATGGAGGTGGTTGTGACATGATTTATCATGTTGCCTACTCATGATTGAGAACGGAGGCGTGTAAGCCCCGGAAGCAAATCCTCTATCCCTTAAGCAGTAGATATTGATCCTTTAGAAGCCCGGATGGGTTTTCCGTAGTACCTCAGGAGTTTTGTTCTCGTTTTCCCCGATGTTGATATCCTGTTCTTCTCAACATCCTTTTCGTCCGTTGAAATCTTGTTGTTGTTTTCCACTTCAAATCTTCTACCGGCGTCTAATCAAAACTTCCTCGTAAACTCTTTTCCAACTAAAGTGTTATTTCATACCGGAGAATCACATTCCTTTGTGTCAACAATCTTTTCCACAACATAAAACCCAATTCTGGTTCCACTAAGCAATCAAAACTCTGTTCACTCCCCGGGATCACAAATGTTGACTTCCAAGATAAGTAAGAACAATCCAATTCTAATGAGAGGCCTCCTCGTTACTCTCATGTTGATGATTCTGACATTGATGTTATTCTTGGTGTTGCATTGATGTCAATAACTCTGTTCCACCATTCTAGCCAGATAGTCTATTCTCCAAATGAATCAAATTCTATCCAGCTATACACCCTTGGTGCAAAATCTCTCCCCTTTACTTGAAATGTTCCGGTGGTTTGCAAATTCCCTGACGTCTATCCAAGGTGCACGTTGTGTTTCACGTATCACAGCTCAAGAGGATCTTCCCAAGAAGTTTCCGGACCTTTTCTTTTCTCAGTAGGAATCTCGGGGCGCGATTCCTTCAAGTGGGGCGTTTTGTAACATCCCAAGTCTGAAAAATAGCCTTTAGAATGTTTGCTCTCTGTTATTTTATGTTTTGCATCATGGCATCATGTTGATTGCAATTGTTTTGTTTGTTTTCCATTTGTTTTCCTGTGTTTTCAGTTGTTTTCCAACTGTTTTCATTTGTTTTCCTTTGTTTTCTATTTGAATTTCAAACCAAAATTCAAACTTGTTGTTTCATCCTTGTGATGTTACAATTTCCAAAATGTTACCTCAAATAAAAACAACAAATTGTTCTCATTTTATTTCCACATTGATCAACCAATATAATGGTGCCTTTATTTTCACTAATTAATTCCAAATTGGTTTTCAAATTCAAAGCAAAATCATCATCAACACCTCATTTGGAAATTATCAAATATCAAACCATTCCAATGTTTCTAATCCAACTAATAATAGGGCTCACCCTATTAAACTTGTTGTTTTCAATCATTAACCAATTAATTTGCAAATATTCCAATTCAAACCAAATGCATTTCAAACAGAACCCAAATTGAAAGTATGAAAAGAATAACCAAAACATTTTGTTTACCCTGTTATTTTCCAATTAAAGCAATTTGGGGGTCACCCTATTTAAAATTTTGGTTTCAATAATAATTTTAATACTCAAATCATCCACATTTGAAACAATTCCAAACAACACTTAAATTTTGAATTCATGGAAAAATAACAGTGGTCACATGGTTGCTAATATAATAATTAAGCCACCCAAAAATTTTCCATAATTTTTCTCCCTCAAAATTCCTTCTTTTTCTTCCAATTGTTTGCTGCAAAAAAAAAAAAACAGAAGTAAAGAATAAAAAGGAAATGGTTTAGAGGGGGGAGAAAACACAGCCCATCATCAACCTGCCCAGCCCATCTCCCCTTACAGCCCAACCTACCCCCTCCTTGGCCCATACCGGTTCGACCTTCACCTTCCTGCAGTACGGCAGCAGATCGCACTGTCCACGTCAACGGCAGAAGCTCAGCGACGGCCATCAACGCACCTACCCCCTCTACTTAACCTACTCCCTCGAGTGACCGAGCCCTAACCCTAGCTTCGCCTCCACCTTCTTCCCACTCCCCGCCGCGGCGCCATGCTTTCTCCCTGCTGGCGGAAATTCAGCTCTGAACCTGAACCTGAACCACCACCGTGATGCTCCCGTCAGACCACCTCCTCCCCTCACCGCCGGTAGCTAGGGTCGTCTCGAGGAGCATCCGAGGAGTGGAATGGAACCGCTAAGCCCCACTCGTCCTCCTGGTACCCTCGGTATCCGCCGTGAGCACCCGGAGCTCCGGCGCCGTCCGCGGTTTCCGCCGTCGTCCTCAGCTGTCCGCCCCGACCCCTCCTGCTCCTGTCCGCCCCCGAGGTGAGGCCCCCTTCCCCTCCTTCCCTCGCTCTCCCCCATCTCCTCTAACCGCTCCCACCCCGCCGCATCAACGCCCGCCGCACCAGCGCCTCCGGCGAGTGCCCTGCTGCTCCCTGCGATCGACGTCTAGTTACAGAAAATCGCTCCATGTTCAGTTACGTTCAGGAAATATCCCGCAGCCACACCATAACCCATCGAGCCCACCCATTCCAACACCAACCGAACACCACCCCACTGGCAGAGAACCTCAGCGCGCAGCAGGAGGTGGGGGGATCGAATCCCCCCTCCCACAATTAAAACAAACATTTTTTTTTCCAATGGATTGGTACAGAAACTTCCTGATAATCACAAATAGGCCCCTGGTAATTAATCTAGACCCCTGAAATATTTTTCCTAAGTCCCTAGATGAATTAAAATGGCAGATTGCACCCTAAAATTGTAAATTGCATAACTATTTCATTTTAACTCCAATTTTCATTTTTTAAATATGTTTTCTGCCCCAAATTAAATGTTCTATCCAAATATAAAATTTGTTTACTGTTTTGAATATTTTAAATTGGTGCAATATTTGAAAACTTGTCAAATTCACTTAAACTTGCAAAATTCATAACTTGTTCATAAAAATTCCAAATCCAACAAACTTAATATGTTTTCCAATCCATTTTTCATGTACTTTCCAAATATAATTTTTGTTTCCTTTTTTGAATAATTAAAATTGCCTAAACCATTTAATCCTTGTTTAATTCAATTAAATTGGATAAAATAATAACTTGCTCATTTTAAATCCAATTTCAACAAATGAAATATGTTTTCCATGCAAAATTAAACCACCTTTTCAAATATAATTTTTTTTCCATGTTTTGAATAATTAAAATTGGTTAAATGATTTAAACCTTGTTTAAATCATTTAATATTGCTAAATTCATAACTTAATCAAATCAAATTCTTTTGGGACATATAAAATATGTTTTCAAACCATAAAAGCATAACCTTTTCAAATATAAACTTTGTTATCTATTTTGAACAACTAAAACTTGATGAAAACAACAAATGCTTGTGTGACACCTTTAAGTAACCAAAATTCCATAACTTAATGAATGAATTACCAAACTTGCTAAACCTTATTTCCATTTGGTTCTATTGTTGTTATTTTGCTGTTTTCCTCATCCATGCATCATGCTAAATCACTTACACAAGTTGATTAGTTGTAAAAAAATTAATTCAACCATAATTCATGGGCTTTCCATATGCAATCCAATTGCATATGGGTCCATTTAATCCTGTTTCTATCTTGTCAAATAGTTTATTTTGATGCATCTATTAACATGTCATGCATCATCTTTGATTGTGCACAATGCCATGATAATGATTGTTTATCTTTCTGCATTGTTTGTTTGCTTCTTCTCGGATAAACGACGACGTTGAGGCCGACGATCCTTACGACACCCCTTCTAAGGATCTAGCTCAGTACCAGGCTACTGGGTTTTGCAGGCAAGTTATCACTCACATGAACCATTGTGTTCCTTTCAACCTTGGTTACCGATACTTTCCGTTGTCTATTTCTGCTAGCCTTAGTAGTAGTTGTTTCTGTTACGAACCTATCACATGAATCCCTTAACCCTGATATTGCCTCATCTCCCTTCCTACAACCATTGTTTGAGCCCGTGTCTTACTAGCATGCTTAGGTTGCTTTGCTCGAGTCTGTTACCCGTTACTTTCAGTTACTATTTCATTATGTTCTGGGGGCTCGATGTTTAATCAATCAATCATGCTAATGTTACTATTAATAATAAAATTGATGATAAGGCACCGGCAGGAGGCCCATGAGAGGTTTTGAAGCCTGCTAGTGTCGACCCTAATAGGAAAAGGGTCTTGTCTACTGATCCATGATGAGCGCACTAACCCCATGTGGGAAGCGAGTATGGGCGCCCCCCTCAACTTGACCTGATTCGCATCTCGTCCAAATCGCCTCATTTAGTTCGTGTTTTCCATTTGCCGCATGCATGTTTTTGCGAGCCCAGGCCAGGGTGGAACCTTCGTAGTCGGCATATAGGGGGACACGGTCTTAGAGTGCTATGAGGGTCCCTTTTCTTCGGGGCTTGATTAGCCGTGCGCCCAAGGTGCTTTGGGCTTGATGCGAAGAATGGTTGGTTGTGTTGAGTGCCCCGCTTGGTGGAAGGGCCTTTCCATCTGGCGGGTTATTCATGCGTGTACGGCCAAATTGGTGCAACCCTGCAGGGATAATCTTCTCGAGAAGCCGTGTTTTCCGCGGTTATGGATTACTTGGTGAAAGTACTGGCTAACAAGTACTCAGGACAACTTAAACATAATGATCAAACATGTTACACCCAAAGATTAATAACTTGACTAGTAATAGGTTGATGACACAATAACTTGATTCACCTTTAATACAACTGTGTGAGTTATCCTCGGATTGCTTCTTTGGATAAGGGGCGAGATCCAGGATGGGTTTGTTTGAAGTTATCTTTCAGTTGGTTACAATCCTCGATCTTATCCCCTTTCTGTTAGTTGGAAGTTGTAGTTCTCTGTAGTTGGTTAGAGCAGCCAGTTGCAGCATCTTTTATATCCCCTTCCTTCCGTTGAACCCAAAGCATCTGTGCTTGGTGTTGACGGGTTACACTTTGGTGAACTGTGAGTCTTGCTTGCCAGTACGTTGGTGTACTGACCCCTTTGGGGCTGTGGTTTACGCAGACGACTTTTCCGAGGATATACATGGTGGCTACTACGTGGAGTATGACGAGACTGCTGACGAGTAGATAGCGGACCCAGGCAGGATCCGAGACTTCGTGGATGGGCTCCGTCTGTTTGTTTCCGGCCTCTTAGGCCTATTTGGATCTTGTCTGTACTTAGACATGTTGATTGCTTCCGCTGTATTGTAATGATGTATTGTTGGGGCATGTGCCCTCTGAATGACTGTATTTGCTATCTCTGCTCTAATGAGAGCCAATTGCAACTTATTTCAATCTTTTGTGTCGTAGAGATATGTTGTGATATCAGTTGTTAAACGCCGTTGACGTACCATGTGTGTATGGTTTGAAGTACGTCGACGGAAGTGCCTTTGATCTCTAGTGGATAGTTTACATCGACGATGGAATAGCAGGGCTTGTGTTGTCGCGCATAAGCGCAGGCCTACCAGGAAGCTGGGACGTGGGAGCAGTTATGCCCCATAATCCAAGCATCTGCTATCCAGTTCGTACGGTGAGTATCCCCTAGAAATCAGGGTGCGACACAGTAACCTGAGACCGAGCCACAAAGTTAAGTTATTTGGGGATATATATAGGGGACCTTAGAACGTAAGGCTATGGTGGGACCTTATGTCTTAATCAATCTTGTGCAGTCATTTACTTGGCCACATGATCCATCATAAGGGGTTGTAGATCATTTACTTGACTATACCTATTCATGGCTCCTTCCTAGAAGAAACAACTAAGACTAAAACATGTGCTTCACTAATTGTGACAACCACACGAATGAAACACCTATTGCTAGAACACTTGCTCCCTTGAGATACTTGAGATATTTGCTGCTTGCTACTTGTGAAACTTGCTTAGAAACTTGCATTTTAAACTTGCTTCACTAGTTACTATACAAACCACACTCCACGTCACTTGCTTTTAATTAGTTAGTTCATTTTAGTCAAACTTATTGCTTTGCATAAACAGCCATATAAGAGGGTTATAGGGCTTTAGAGAATAGATAGCTTACCTTCAGCTCCTCGTGGGTTCGACACTCAAATACTTATCGAAAGGTACTACAATTGATCTCTTGCACTTGGGAGTCATCAGATACTTCAAAATAAAATAATATAGTTTTCTTTCTCTTGTAGATATCACATGTACAAGAGGTTTTGTAAAAACTTTGTTAAAATAAAGTTTTCTCTTTGCAAAACTTCTTGGAATCAACTTCCAGTTTTTGTTTAGAAAAAGAAAGATTTTCTTTGCAAAACTCCTTGTAAAACAACTTCTGGCCTTTCATCAGCGGTACCTCCACGGTACAAGATTTCCTCCTTTCAGTACTTCACAAGTCCAACACCTTTTTGAAAACACTGACACAATGCTAGCTACATGGCCATTCAACTGTCCATATCTGAGGACGCGGCTATTCCGAGTAGTTCTACTCCGCAGAGGTGTACACATACACCAGATTCAGTACTTCTGTTGTGAACAACCACAGACTGTAACAACAGTATGTAAACATCAGATAACCGATCATAAACATCCACTATGTTCAAGCTAGAATATGCATATCTATTCAGTTGAGTATATGCTCCTCGGCATCAGGTCCCACCTCGCCAAGACAGGAGCCTCAACTGCTGCGACCGGGGGATAACTTAATCCCTCAATTTTTATGTCACATGTTTCATAACTTGGCGACAATCGGTTCGAGGGCACGACGACCCTTATAGAAAATTGAGATAGAACACACACTAAAAAAAAACTTCAAGTTAAGCCTCGTTCTCATGTTGAGGTAGGGTGGCAGTACGGTAAAGGTTGTCCGGCGAAGACTAGGTTATGTGTCATTTTTGTAAAACACCTTTTTCCCAAAAATGACCACTTCAATAATCCTCCGGTGGATAAGGCTTCACCTTTCCACCGGGTTTTCCATAAAGCCTTTGTTTTGCAAAAACATATTTTTAGGGTGTCCACTTAGTGATTTATACTTTTGATGGTAATGAATACCATATGGTGGCTATGGGCTTGGTAACACCAAGTATCAACTACTGGCATAGTAATAGTATATAATAGTAGTAGTAGTCACTCAAAAATAGTTTTTTGGTAATCAAAGTTTTTGTAAAACTTTCAGAAGTAAAACATGCATGATAGATAATGATAAGTGTAGTAACAACAAGCATCAGGATGGCTTTCCTTAAATCTCTTAGTGTCCCTGGCCTTGGAGTAGTTTGAACTTGACGCACAGCTCCACAACTGCTTCCTCTTCTCCTTCGTTTACTAGCGTCGTAAAATAATAAAAGACACACACTCAGAACTACAAGACAACCAACTAATCAAAACAATACATACATCAAGCAAACTTATACTAGCGCAATCACTCAAATGTTATCGAGAAAACTATCTCCCAAAACTCTCATGGTACAAAACTGTCGTCAAACAAGTATATGGTTGAGAAACCATATCCCACATCTTAGATACCATGTATGGAGTGGGTGTACCACTCTCATAATAAGATATTCAATAAGCTAAAAATATAGCTTGTGGGCACAAAAGGTGAGGCTACTAAAATAATAACAATCAATCAAAGCAATACCTATGGCAGTGGGTATTAACAACACACAAGCAAGCATCATCAAACAAGTTTAGGACTAAATAATGCATAGATAACAAGATACTACTAAGCACAACAACAACACTTAGCACAACAATAGCATAAGTATAATACTCATGCTAAGGAAATCACTTAGACAATTTCCAAACACAAGGCAAGCATGCTACAGATGAAAAGGCTAGTTATAGACTATGCTTATGTCTACTCAAAGTTATGGAACCCATCAATCATGAAAATAAACAAGCAAACCAGTAGCTCAACCAATGGTAACAATTCATAAAAAAAATCTAAAACACAATCATCACAAAAGATAATAAGGCTATAACATACATAATAACGGGAGTCCACTAACAACATACTAGTATGAGAATTCTACACAAGCATGCTATAAGAAATAATTGTACTCTACAACTAATAGCAACAAGAAACTCCACAAGTCATGTCATAATAACAGAAGTAATAACATCCTAAACATTCTAGAATAATCACACACTCATAAAATAAAAGACAACAATACTAGAGCAACTCAGACAATCTAGTGGTGTCACTAGTTCATCACTAGAGAAGCAAACATCAATACAAGGATGCATTTTCCTAATCAAGAAATACATGGATATAAATACACCTAGTAACATAACACAACACCTTACCCATGCTAGTAAGGAGATACACTAAAATAATTCCATGAAAACAACTACTAAGCAAGAGTCACTCAATTCTAATAACTCATGCTTTTCTAACAATCAATCAACAAGCAACCAAGGTACATGCTATACAACCAGTAGATATGCACTCAATACAAGATCCACTAAACACTTTCAAAAATCCAAACACTCAATGATAATCATTCACAAATAATTTATCAATCACTAGGAAACATTCTATTTGCAAACAATATTCTATTTAAACACAGCAATAGTGAAACACTTCTTAACAGGATACTCCTAAGGGAATATTATGTTAAAAAATTAAACACGCCTAAACATACTAGGATTCAAAAATAAATACTAAAAACTTCACTCACATAAGTGAAACAAACAACCATTTTCCTAGGTGGAAAATATTAAGCTCACCTATAGAAATACATGCTATTTTCGCACAAGTGCATGGTAAGGGATTTGCATCCCTAACAAAGATGCAATGGGACCAGTGGGTTATGGGCCCACTAATACCAAGGCGTTAGAGGTAACAATTCCTCTGGTCACACATGACAAAATTAATCTAACAAAGCAAACAAGTCATGGCTATTCATACTAGTGAAAACAATGCTAATAAAAACAACCAACAAAAACTACTCATGCTTTGCTATAAAATAAAGTGCTAGCTAACATAGATGATAACATAAAAATAATATTAACAAAATGGTACTGGAATCATCGCAAACATATCACAAACTTAGGTAACAAGCACACACGGATTTGTTTACACAAGCTAGTAAAAATAAATACTAGAAAACAACACAAGGCTATTTCTATTCCCAAAAGATTTCCAAACATGCACACACTTTCTAAGGTAGATGTACGGCAAGGAAACAACCTAATAACAAGTGGTAACACATCTATACATGCTAGGAACAAAGTTTCAAACAATCACACATTTAACTTCAAACAAGTGCACACATAATAAAGAAAACTGAAAAGGCGCTGTTCCTAGTTTTGCTCACCAAAAATAATATAGGGATCCAAAAATTAAGACAAGATAGGATCTTATAGATATAAACATATACAAACTCATCCAATTGGATTCACCTCAATAAACATTTTTTAAATCATTCTAAAAATCCTAGAAAAGCCTACTGGTCTTTTACCAAAATGGATGACATTTCCATTTGGTAACTCACCTTGATTTTAGGCCAAGTCATAATGATAGATCTACTCACTAGCTATCCGAAACAATTTTATTTGGTCAAAAATAAGATACACACAAAAAGTTATGTCCAAAATGGTTAAACAGACAGTCTCTGGTAAAATAAATACTACTCCAAAAATAAAAATGCAAAAGTGAAACCAACACTTGTATATGGTTAGGAATCTTCTTAGCTACCACCCTGGTTTTTGGTTTGGTCAAAAAACGATTATTTCTATTTTTACCAAGGCCAAAGCTACAGGTCAGTTTCTGCCTAAACAGAAAAGGAGATAACTCACAGGAAAAAAAAACTAAGCAGGCCGGATCTGCTGTGGCAGAGCTGCTACTGGGCTAGGCTGGCCTGGACGTGGGGTGAAGAGGTAAGTGAGTGTGGATGGCTGAGATTAGACAAAATCAACAGCAGCTGTGTATCTTCAACCTCTAGCCATGCATACATGGGCAGAAAACCTAGAAACTCAAGGGCGTCCATGGCAGCTCACCTAGGGGTGGTTCTGGGCGATGGAGAGGTGCTCCAGACGCCGCTGGAGGTCATAGACGAGGCTGGGTGGTGGCAGAAACGAAGGCAGCGCTCTCCTGCACCGGCACGGTCGCGGACGCACACGTTGGCGTCACGGACGGCAGCGACGTTCTCTGCAAGCAAAAAGTCCGAGGAGGGTGTCAGGGGCGTGTTCTTGGTCACGGGGAGTGCGGCAAATGTGAGAGGGAGCGGTGGGATAGCCCGAGTCGGGCTGCACCTCTCTGGTGTGGCTGCGGTGACCGGTAGCGACAATCTTGCTCTCCTCGCGCACATAGAGCTTAGGGGCTCAAACTAGGGGTTCTAGGCGGGTGTAGGGGAGTGTGGTAGTGCAATGGCGCAAGGGCTTTGAGCGTGGAGGCCTTAAGCCATGGGGATGAGTAAAAAGTCTAGGGGTGCTCTCGGGTTGTCATAAAATGGCATGGCAGTGAGCTCTAGCTCATGTCCATGACTTGCCAGGGCATGGGAGGGGGTCAGGGGGAAAGGAGGGCTTGGGGGCAAGCTCAAGGGTGGAGTTTGGGGGCTGGAGGAGACACAACATGGCCACAATGGTCAAAGCATGTGTGCCCATGCCATGCCATCACTCTCTGTCCCCCCTCTTTCTCTCACTCGAAAACTCCCTCTCCAAGTCTTCTAGAAGCATAACAAGGGATCCAAAGTGGAGTCCAAACACCAAGGAATCGAAATGGAAAAGTGGTGTTTCCAAAATTGAACAAAAACTAATAGAAAACATTTGTCCAAAAGTGTATCTGTCACTGTTGCAAAATTCAGAAAATTCAGTTAACACTTTTTTTTTGTAAGTGTTGGAAAACAGTAAAATAAGCAAAAAGTTTGGAATGTTTTCAGAGACCAAATGGATTCCAATTTTTGTTTTCCAAGTTGGAACTTGTTAAAAATGTTTTAAACTTTCGGAAACATCTTTTGAAAACAAAATTTAAATAGTTTAAAACTATGAAAACATAGTGGGAAAAGGTGTACTTTCTGTTTTTCTCTGTTTTCTAAAAATGCAACTTTCTGCCTTATTTTTCTTCCATAACAACAACAAGCAAAAGATAATTTTTAATGTTCCAAAAATCAAACCAATCTTATGGATTTGTAGTCCATATAACAAGGAACTAATAAAATTAAGGAAAACATAAAATAACATTTTATAGCCTAGTGAAAACAAAGGTGTAAAACAGGTACTTGGCTATATTTTCAGGGAATAGTTTCTATAGAAAACTTAGAAGAAAACTTCCATTAATCATTTTGAAATTTTGTTTTCTTGGATCCAACAAAGCTAAAAGTTTATTTAAAGATGAAATCAAGAATAATCCAAGTCTTGGATAAAATCACTCACATAACATCAGGGAAAACACCAGGAAAGATAATAGAATTATTTTTCAGGAAAAGTTGATATTGGTTTTAGAAAGAAACAAAGCTTGCATTGCAAATATGATTAAGATCATAAACACATGTTGGATCAAACAATAAGGTTGTTGTTAAAAAAAAAATTGTTGGCCCATATTTTTATCTCCTTGAACTACAGTACAAGGTTCCAAAAAACTGGGGTGTGACAGGTGATATAATGGATGATAACAATCTAGTCATAAAGTGCAAGCACTGATAAATCTCACAAGCATAACCTACTAACAAGTAATTCACACCGGGAGAGAGATCTAATGCAAAACAACGATAGAGGCCCCTAATTGTTACAACGGGATGCCGGTGGATTATGAGGGTGATGGTGCTGGTGGTGATGATGATCATGATGACGATCTTGATGATGCCCGGAGCGATGACAGTGACGATGGCGGTGATTTCCCCTCTCCGGAGAGGAATTTCCCCAGTAGATTTCTCCCTGCCAGAGAGCTTTTCTCTCTCGGGTGTTTTCCACCCCGAGGAGGCGGAGGAATAATTCTTCGACGATGGTATGAGGCTTAGGGTTTCCTGGGGGCCAAGCACGCGAAAATATCCCCCGGAGGTGGGCCAGGGTGGCCACACCCCTAGGTGGCGCGACCAAGGGGGGGCGTGCCACCCCATGGTGTGGGCCCCTGGTGTCCCCCTCTGGCTCTCCTTCTGGATGGGTTCCTCCTCTGAACTTTTAGGACACCCCCGGTGTCCCACTTCTTCTTCTGATCTTCTGAAATATGGTATCCCGACGGTGCTTTTTTCCATCAGATTCCTGGTCCCGGTGTTTATTCTCCACAAATTATAAAACATGCAAAATAACATAAAATAACATAAGGGATGCATCATAACATGAAATATACCGATGAATAACAGAAAATTATGATATAAAATAGTGATGCAAAATGGACGTATCAACTCCCCCAAGCTTAGACCTCGCTTGTCCCCAAGCGAAACTGAACTCAGAAAACATGACCACATGTTTATGAAGTGAAGAGTCGATAAATAAAATACAGACAAGAAGCATCACATCTATCTATGCACCAATCATTTTAGACAACAACTTCCTCTCATATGACCTAACTTGAAACGAGTAATGGGAGTCACAAACAAAGATGCAAAAGAGAGAATCA
The DNA here is from genome assembly GCA_028641055.1 of Alopecurus myosuroides. Classification (NCBI taxonomy): domain Eukaryota; kingdom Viridiplantae; phylum Streptophyta; class Magnoliopsida; order Poales; family Poaceae; genus Alopecurus; species Alopecurus myosuroides. The sequence goes on from CM054062.1 coordinate 195,323,459, forward strand.
AAATTGGTAATGGCAAACTTCGTTCTTGGTCAGAGAACATTTAATGAAATCATACTTATCTTAGGTGAAGTATTTATAACAAGGTTTATATTGTAGATCTTAACATGTTTAATTATAACAACTCTTTTACAGTGATTCATAGCTTTCAAAGTAATATTCATTCAGATAATAAAGCATGTGCTAAACAAAGAATGATAGAAAACATGATTGAATAAATCAACATATAGATGATGAGATCACAACAACTCAAATGCTTGCTGGAGACATGAAGGAATGAGTTTACCGACTCAACATAAATGTAAAAGAAAGGCCCTTCGCAGAGGGAAGCATTGACCACTCATGTGCTAGAGCTTTTATTTTAATAAACAGAGGTATAAAATGCATGACACTCTCCCATCCATCTTACACAAACCATGGCTAACCGAATCCTCGGGTGCCTGCCAACAATCACAAACCGTGGAGGAGTGTCTAATTTTGAGAGGTGTATGTCTATGTCAACGAATGGAAAACATAAAATACAATACGTCACAAGCCAACTAGACTCACAAGAGCGGCTCCCATAGAAGGACGCAACTGGTATAGAAGGTCATCCCTCTTTCTCTTTTGTTTACACAATTATGCTTTAACTGATAAACCAGGGGCAAAAAGAGTGAAGAGAATTTGTATTATTATTTGGGGTTGGGAACCCCGCTGCCAACTCTTCTAACATTTGGATAAGCGGATGAAGCCACTAGTCCAGGTGTGTGAGTCCAATCAACAAGTGAGATAAAGATTCTCTATTTGCGTCCTCATGAGCTAAAATAGGAACACAAAACAGGAGTAATTTGAAAGTTTTAAAGGTAGCACATGAGCAATTTACTTGGAGTGGCGGTGAAATTCCACATATAGGAAGGTATGGTGGACACAAATGGCAAGGTTTTGGTTCAGGGTTTGGATGCACGCGTAGAGCTCATACTCAGTACAGGGTTTTTGGCTAGCAAGAACGGGTAGCAAGCATAAGAGTTGAGGGAAAACAAATAAATATACATATGATGAAACCATTCATGCAATCTTCATTGAAAGCCCAAGCGATCTTAACTTGTGAATACTAAGTTTATGAGCTAATAGGCAAATTTCTGTTTCTTATACTAGCATCTCAAATTATTATTTCTGCTGACCCAAGCTAAGTTTGCCAAAACCAACTATATTAACTTGATGATCTCTAGAGTGATACCAAATCTTCTATATCTAAATAGGAACACCCCACTAAAAGTATTTCTCTCAGCATGCAAGGCGTCCACCTCATCAAGAATCAATGAGCAATCATTGCCTGCCACCTAAGCAAATCTGCCAGCTAATAAACATAAAAAATACTCACTAATAACAAGAAAGAATTAAGAGATAAATCTTCACATGCAAAGCACCATTCATCTTCCTAGCGCGCACTGGCTCAATGCACATGCTGTCATCAATAATTCGATGTGTTTCTTAGTTTTTTATTCCTTCACCGGACTTCAATTTAACCTCCAGCCTTCCTCTGTTACTCCTCCTCTCTCTGTCTTTAACACACGATGGAGTAGACCACGGAAACAAGCACATGCAGCAGGAAGAGCCATTGGATTGGTTAGTTTCTTTAGTAGAGCGACTCCTGAAATCTCGAGGGTCTTTTCCCCTTCGCATTCCAATTTTTCAAGCATGTAGCCTGTTCATTTCTCCCTAGCAGTTCTATCATATATACCCACGGAGCCGCGGGTTCTCCCATCTGGCATGAGCGCCTTTTGATCTAACCATGGCTCCTGTAGCTCTACAACGCCTCTCATAGTGTCTTCTTCTTTGACGGCAGTTTACTGTTTACGCTCTCTCCGGCGAATAGGAAGCTCACCAGCTTGAGTGTGGCGCATAGCGTTATGCATCCGCAAGATCTATATGCGTGGTGATGGTGTGCACTAGCAAAATGTCTCGTGCCATTGGCAGACTTCATGCTTGGATTTCCGGTTCTCCATCTTCAGTGCACACTCGTATCTCTCCGGCATTTCTTCTGCACGACATGTATGTTGTCAGTACTAACGGGTCTTTTATGCCTTCTATTAATTAGTTCATGTATTCTGATAAGTACTTACCACTGTTATAATTCTTGTAGTTCCATTTCATATAGGAACACTGATAGATGCTATAGTGATTTCCCTAGGCACCAATGCAGCAAGTAATTTCATTTCTTGGTATGTCACTCAGACTCTATTTTCCAGTATTGTTCTATTTCCCATTTAGATTGTTTATTTATTTTTCTAGATAATTGTTTATTCTTTTGCAGGAGAATTTCAAACAATGAAATGAAGGCTCTGATCTTTTCAGCAGTGCATCTTCAAGTTATTTATTCCTCTGTATATTCATGAAATTCATGTAGCAAAAGGGAACCTTTTTGACTTCGACATATCATGTGAATTTCATAACTTCATATGATTGATCTTAATTAATACAACGATCTTCGTCACACACGTAGAGAATAATACTTGGTACGGTTACTTCAAAGATGAACATGTCGATCTCTCTATTGTGTTTGATGTATTTTCTCTTAATCTTCACATTCTATTAAAATGTGTCTGGTTGCATAGAAGCAAATAAAGTAAAAGTATTTCCATTTTTTTTGCTATGGAAGGTATAATTCCATATTTCCATTGTTTTGTTTTATATCAACTACCCAACCCTTCAATGGGATATGATTTTCTTTATTGATGATAAGGACGCTTCCATGGCTGAAGCATAGTTTTCTATTAGCATATAATTTCATATTTATATGTTTTCCATTCAATCTTAGCGGGAACAATTGGGTTTGTCCACAACTATGTATGGTTTGTGACTAAGCAATCAATTAGCTATATCATATTCATATTTCTCTCACACATATATCATGTAATTAGCTATCTTACAGTTAGCTTCACGCGAGTGCTGTAATATTTTGACGAACCATCGTTTTTTATTTAGTATTCGGCCAATATGATTCTTGGTTCTTAGTATTGGTCTAAGTACATTTGAACAAAAGTGGTTCAAAATAGTCATATTTAGTCAAGAATGCATGCTATTTTTGTTTAGGGACGGGAGCAAATTTTCCATGCAAACTTTTTGTTTCTAGTTTTCCTACAAAATTCCACAGCAACGCGCGGGGCATTGTCTAGTACTAATAACAAGCTCAACCATATGACAGAAATTGAAAACTGAAATAATGTGCACAGAAAGTAAATGATGAAACTTCTCATTAATATTTCAAACCGGCAACTCACACCAACGGATACAACGATAACCAACTAGGGAGAGACACTTCCATACTGCAAACCATCCTATACGATAACTTCTCTACTCATGATATGACTCTACTGAAAAAGTAAAAAGATGAAAGATAGTGATGTGATACCGCGACACTCCCCCCAAGCTTGGAACAAGCTGAGAGGGTGCCAAAACCAATGACGAATTATTTCTTCGGTGGTGGTGGTGAATCCTTCTCATCCTCGGTCTTCCAAGGTAAAGGTTTTCTATTCACAAATGATATCCTGGTATCCAACATCCTAAAACTAGTAGCAGAGATTATATGTTTAAACCTGTTCTCATACTCACAGTTCTGTTTTTTCACATCATAGAGTTGTGCTTGCAACTCATTGGTGGTCTTGGTGAGTGAGAAAATCTCATCCCAAAGCTTCAAATTCTCTCTCTTGTATTCAGCAATCTGTTCTGTTTTTATCCTGTGGATGATCTCAACTTCACGCTCCGCCATATTCTTGTACCTAAAGACTTCTTTCTCTATTTCCTCCATCCTAGCTTCCAGAATGTCTTCTCCTCTAGGGCCCCGAACATCTTCAATCTGCACCTTCCCGTCCTTGAGTAGAAATTCCTTGGTATGCATCTTCAACTCGTTCATGTACGGGTTGACGACGTTCTCAAAGAAACTGTCTTTGGGAGATCCAGGAGAAGCCATTGTTGCTCTAGATCTGAAGATGTAATCTGGCATAAACAGCTTGAAACGGAAACACGATGAGAAAACAATATACAGACCTCGGGGGGTCCGGGGTATTATATAGTAAAAAGTTTCATAACGAAAGGAAAGTCCAGGTCGAAAACGAGTCGGAGAGGGGCTCCGGGGTGCCCACACCATAGGCTGGCGCGACCAGGGGTGGGCCCGCGCCACCCCATGGTGTGGAGCCTCCGGGCTCCGTCCCCGCCTCGTTTCCGGCTCATAATGTTTCATATTTTCCGAAAACAGTAAAAATAAAAGTTGGAAGATGTTTCGCGAACGTTTTCTTACCAAAACTGATACCTATTCGAAAACTGACTCGGCAGTCTCTGAAATATGCTTCTTAATAAATTCCTCTGGGATCATGGCTCGAATACAATCAACATTTTCATTATAAGGATCTCCATAAATATAATGCTTGAGTCTTTAGCCATTCACCACTTGTGAAGAGTTGTCTTCAAGGGAAACAATTTTAATTTCCCCCAGACGATATACCTCTTCAATAACAAAAGGTCCTTCCCATCTAGAGAGTAATTTTCCTGCACAAATCTGAGACGAGACCTATACAATAGCACTTTCTCACCAACATGAAATTCTCTTTTAATAATTGTCTTAGTGTGCCACCTTTTAACTTTCACTTTAAAGAACTTAGCATTTTCATACGCTTCACTCCTCCATTCATCTAAAGAACTTAAGTTAAGAAACCTTTTCTCACCAGTAAGTTTAAAATATCTATTTAGGTCTTTCACTGCCCAATAAGATTTGTGTTATAATTCTAGGGGCAAGTGACAAGCTTTGTCATAAACCATTTTATAAGAAGACATGCCCATGGTATTTTTATAAGCAGTTCTATAAGCCCACAAAGCATCATTTAATTTCTTAGGCCAATTTTTTTCTAGATTTGTTAACAGTCTTTTGCAAGATAGATTTAATTTCTCTATTTGATAATTCTACTTGCCCACTAGTTTGAGGATGATAGGGTATGATTAACATCATATTTAGCAAGAGTTTTTTCTAAAACCACCATGAATAAAATGAGAACCCCCATCAGTCATAAGATATCTAGGCACACCAAACCTAGGGAAAATAATATCTTTAAGCATTTTTATTGAGTTTTCACCATCAACACTTTTAGTAGGTAAAGCTTCTACCCATTTAGTAACATAATCAACATCAACAAGAATATGAGTGTAGCCTTTTGAAGGAGGGAAAGGACCCATAAAGTCAAAACCCAACAATCAAACAGTTCAATAACAAGAGAATAATTTATAGGCATTTCATTACATCTAGAAATATTTCCAATCCTTTGACATTGATCACAAGATAAAACAAACTTTCTAGAATCTTTAAAGAGAGTAGGCCAATAAAAACCTGATTGTAGAACCTTATGTGCAGTTCTATCTCCAGCGTGATGTCCTCCATAAGCACTACTCTGACATTTTCTCAATATCTCTTGTTGTTCATTTTCAGGAACACATCTTCGCATAATACCATCAACATATTATTTATATAAGTGTGAGTCATCCCAAAAATAATGCCTCAACTCATAGAAGAATTTTCTTGTTTGCTGAGCTGTAAAGGTAGGAGGCAAATACTTCGAAACAATAAAGTTAGCATAATCAGCGTACCATGGACTCTCTTGAGAGCTCACTTTTATTGCAGCTAACTGCTCATTAGGAAAACTATCATTAACTGGAATAGGGTCATCAGAGATATTTTCTAATCTAGACAAATTATCAGCAACAGGATTTTTAGCACCCTTCCTATCCACAATATGTAAATAAAACTCTTGTAAGAGAAGCACCCATCTAATAAGCCTAGGCTTAGCATCTTTCTTTTCCATAAGGTACTTAATAGCAGCATGATCAATATGAATAGTAACTTTAGAATCAACAATATACTGCCTAAATTTATCATAAGCAAAAACTACAGCTAGGAACTCTTTCTTAGTGGTAGCATAATTCTTTTGAGCAGCATCAAGAGTTTTACTAGCATAGTGAATAACCTTTAACTTCTTATCTACCCGCTGTCTAAGAACAACACCTACAGAATAATCACTAGCATCACACATAGTTTCAAACGGTAAATTCCAATCAGGGGGTTGGACAATAGGGGCAGATATTAAAGCCTTCTTTAAAATTTCAAAAGCTTGTTTACAATCTTCATAAAAAACAAAAGGTACATCCTTTTAATAAGATTAGTAAGAGGCTTTGATATTTTAGAGAAATCTTTAATAACCTTCTATAGAAACCAGCATGACCAAGAATACTACGAATACCTTTGACATCCCTGGGACAGGGCATTTTCTCAATGGCTTCAACTTTAGCTCTATCCACTTCAATACCTCTTTCAGAGATTTTATGTCCAAGAACAATTCCTTCATTAACCATAAAATGGCATTTCTCCCAATTGAGAACAAGATTAGTCTCTTCACATCTCTGCAAAACTTTATCAAGATTCTGCAAACAATTATCAAAAGAAGTTCCATAGATGGAGAAATCGTCCATGAAGACTTCAACAATTTCTTCACAAAAACCATGAAAGATAGCATACATCTTTTAAAAGTAGCAGGAGTATTACATAAACCAAAAGGCATACGTCTATAAGCATAGGTTCCAAAAGGACAAGTGAAATTTGTTTTCTCTTGATCAGGCTTCCTAACAGCAATTTGAGAGAACCCAGAATAACCATCAAGAAAGCAAAAATGAGTTTTCTTAGACAACCTTTCTAACATTTATCAATAAAAGGCAAAGGATAATGATCTTTCTTAGTAACTTTGTTAACCTTCCTAAAATCAATGCACATCCTATAACCAACCACTACTCTTTGAGGAATAAGTTCATTATTTTTGTTTGGCACAACAGTCATCCCTCCTTTCTTAGGGACACAATGCACATGGCTAACCCATCTACTATCAGAAATAGGATAAATAATGCCAGCATCAAGGAGTTTTAATACCTCGTTTCTTACCACATCCTTCATCTTAGGATTTAAACGGCGTTGATGCTCAACAACTGGCTTTGCATCTGGTTCAATATTAATAGCATGCTGACATATAGTAGGAGAAATCCCCTTCAAATCATCAAGAGTATAACCAATAGCACCTCTGTGTTTCTTCAATATTCCCAATAATCTCTCCTCTTCTTTACCATAAATTTTAGAACTAATAATAACAGGATATAATTTCTAATCATCAATATGAGCATATTTAAGATTATCAGGCAAGGGTTTTAAATCAAAAACAGGATCCTCCTTGGGTGGTAATGTGGTACCCATGTCTTCCAGCGGTAAATTATGTTTCAGCATCACTGGCTGATGTAAGAAGATCTCGTCAATTTCATTCCTTTCTTCCATAAAGACATCACTTTCGTGGTCTTCCATGTATTGTTGGAAAGGATTGTTAGGAGCAAGAGCTATAGCAGCCAATTGTTAGGTAATTCAGCTTCAGAAGGTGCTTTAGCAAATTTGGATAAATTAAATTCATAAGACTCTCCATCAAATTTTGTCAGGATTTTCTACTTTTTACAATCAATAACAGCACCACAAGTGTTTAAGAAAGGTCTACCAAATATAATAGGACAAGTATCACTAGCAGAAGTGCCCAGTACTAGAAAATCAACAAGATACTTAGTTTTACCACATAAGACCTCCACATCTCTAACAATACCAATCGGAGAGATAGTTTCCCTATTAGCAAGTTGAATAATCACATCAATGTCTTCAAGCTCACAAGAACCAATTTCATGCATGATTTTTTTATAAAGCTCATAAGGAATAGCACTAGAACTAGCACCAATATCACACAAACCATAATAGCAATGATCACCTATCCTAACAGATAGCACAGGAACACTATGTTTCCTAGATTTACTAGGATGAGAGACAATATTAGAAGCATCTTCACAAAATATAATGTGTCCCTCTTCTGCATTTTTAGAAACAAGGTCCTTTACTATTGCCACTGTAGGTTCTACAATTATTTGTTCCTAGGGTTCTACAGGTTTCCTTGCACTTTTATTAACCACACTAGCTAACATAGAATGTTCTTTTACCTTAGCAGGGAAAGGCATTTTCTCAATATAAGGTTCATGCACAATAGAATCAACAATATGAACTTCTATATCTCTAGCAGGAACACAATTAACAGTATCTTTATAAGGTGCATGGTACTTGTCCCATTCCTTTTTAGGAATATCAAAATAGGAAGCAAAAGCCGTATATAAGTTTGCAACAACTTGAGAATCAAGACCATAAACAATACTAACATTATGAAAATCATCGGATGACATAAAAGTTTTAATGCATTCATAATCGTAATTTATACCTGACTTTCTATCTTTGTCATTCTCCCATCCTTCAGGCCCCGCTTGGTTTGTTGGTTTAATATTCGGACCTGCATATTAACAGAGCTGTTTTGTTGTGCCCAGCTTTTCCGCCGGATTTTATGCGGAACCCCAGAGGTCCGTGAGATTTTACCGATGGACGAGGAAGGAATCGAGCAGTGGGAAAATACGGGGCAAGAAAAAATCCAACCATCCAAGCGCTGATTGCGGGAAAGTTATGGGAGGGGGTTTTTCACGGAGGTATTGCCTAATATACGCTCAACCAAGCGGAGCCTCAGTGTTTTCTTGAATACGGTCAAGAAGATCCCATTTAGCTTCATCTTTCATACGTGTAAATGATCCAGAACAAGAAGCATCCAATAAATCCTTATCATGAAGAGAAAGCCTTGCATAGAAATTATTAATAACAATACTACCGGGGAGCTCATGAATGGGGAATTTGAGCATTAGTAACTTCAATCTCCCCAATGCTTGGGCAATACTCTCTCCATCATGAGGCAAAAAAATATAATTCCGATATCTATTAATTTCACTAGGAGGATAGAATTTAGAATAAAAGAGAGGCACAATTTCCTCCCATCCAATAGTCTGGCTATTTTCAGCAGTTTGAACCATTCAGCGGCTCGGCCTGTCAATGATATAGAGAATAATTTCCTCTTCACTTGGCTCATTGTAATACCTGCACACTTGAACAATTCGCATAATTCATGTAAAAAGAGCAAATGGTCACCATGATGGACAGTTCCATCACCTGAATAGCAGTTATCCCTAACATGTTTAGCAATCTTTATTGGTATTTTATAAGGATCCAAATCAGCAGGCGGTGGGTCACTTACTACCCTAGCAGTGGTAGCAGTGCCCGCAAATAAGGACTCAAAAGGAGACCCAAATATAGTGTAATAAAAAACAACACTTACTGCAGAAGCTTCCTTTATCAATTCCACTTCCCAATAGCGCTTCACTCCCCGACAACGGTGCCAGAAAATAGTCTTGATGACCCACAAGTATAAGGGGTGCATCGTAGTACTTTCGATAAATAAGAGTGTCGAACCCAACGAGGAGCAGAAGGTGTTGACAAGCAGTTTCGATGAAGGAATAACTGTAAATACCGAAAGATAGATTTGTAGTTTTTTTTTGATATTGCAGATAAATAAAGTGAAAGTAAATAAAATGCAGTAGTAATAATTGCAGCAAGTGCCCAATCCATTCTTCAGCAAGGACAAGCCGGTAGGTTTACTTATGATTAACAAACATTCTCGAGGACACATGGGAGGTTTCGGTCAAGTGATTTTGTTCTATGAAGCTGAATAATGTTAGGTGTTTTAATAAGTGTTGTGTGGGTGAACTTATGGTAATGTACCATCCCATCCAAGATAATACATACTTGTGATTATACCCCTTGCAAGCTTCCGCAACTACAAGAAAGTAATTAAGAAATAAATCTAACCACAGCTTTAAACTCCGGGATCCTACGCTCCCTCGTGTAATGGCTTCCTAACGGGGGTTTAGGTTTATGTCACTCCGGCAACCCCAAAATTAGTAGCCAAATACACGATGCATCCCCCTAGGCCCATAAATGGTGAAGTATCATGTAGTCGACGTTCACATGACACCACTAGGAGAATAACACCACAACTTAAATATCAAACATTAAATATTATTCAACATTACGTCACTACTAACAACTTGACTTCTCCCATGTCCTCAAGAACAACACGAACTACTCACAATACATCATATGGATCATGACCAGAGGTGATATAATGGATGATAACAATCTGGTCATAAAGTGCAAACACCGATGAATCTCACAAGCATCAACTACTAACAAGTTATCCACACCGGGAGAGAGAACTAATGCAAAACAACGATAGTGGCCCCTAATTGTTATAGAGGGATGGCGATGCATGATGAGGGTGATGGTGCTGGTGGCGATGATGATGATGATGATGACGATCCCGATGATGCCCGGAGCGATGACGGTGACGATGGCGGTGGTTTCCCCTCTCCGGAGAGGAATTTCCCCGGCAGATTTCTCCCTACCAGAGAGCTTTTCTCTCTCGGGTGTTCCCCCCCCTAGGCGGCAGCCGAATAATTTTTCGACGATGATATGAGGCTTAGGGTTTCCTAGGGGGCAAGCACGCAAAAAATACCCCTAGAGGTGGGCCAGGGTGGCCACACCCCTAGGCGGCGCAGCCAAGGGGGGGGCGCCACCCCATGGTGTGGGCCCCTGGTGGCCCCCATATGGCTCTCCTTCATGCTGGGTTCCTCCTCTGAAATTTTAGGACACCCCCAGTGACCCACTTCTTCTTCTGATCTTTTGAAATATGGTATCCCGATGATGCTTTTTCCATCAGATTCCTGGTCCTGGTGTTTATTCTCCAAAAATTATAAAACATGCAAAATAATATAAAATAACATAAGGGGTGCATCATAACATGAAATATATCGATGAATAACAGAAAATTATGATATAAAATAGTGATGCAAAATGGACGTATCACTCATGATAAGAATGTTTTATGTGATAGTTATATTATTAATTTCATTCATGGTGCTACTCAAAGTTATTATGAGAGAGGGAAACATAGTTTCATGCATCTCAACAATATTAAGTTTCCCCTCTTTATGTTGAAAATTTTGAAGTTGCACTTATTTTACCTTCCTATGCTGGTTGCTTCGTGCTTTCATGACTTGTTTTTATACAAGATTATTTTTTATAGGAAGTGGGTTAGACTTAAATTTGTTTTACATTTGCTTTTTAATGCTCTCTTTTGCTGCAATTCATATTTTCTTATGTGAGCATCTTGATACGTCATAAACGTATCCTTAATTTCTGATGTTCCATGTTGTTTTCTTATTGTTTCCCACATGTTTGCTATACACTTTATGTCATTTTTATCGATTTTCCGGACTAACCTATTGACAAGATGCCACAGAGCAAGTTCCTTGTTTTTTGTTGTTTTTAGTTTCAGAAAAGTTGTTCTGGAAATATTCTCGGAATTAGAAAATCCGAAGCCCAGAAGTCTTAGAAATCCTGGAGGTTCCACGAAGTCCCAAAGAGACCCGGAAGGGTGCCTCAGGGGGCCCACACCATAGGGTGGCACAACCCCCCTTGTCCGCGCCAGGGGGTGGTGTGGGCCCCCTGAGCATCCACCGCCTCTGCCCTTTCACCTATTTATTCCCCCCGAGGCGTAAACCCTAAAGATATCCCACTTTTACCCGAGAAACACCCGAGGCCGCCTTCACCGTCATCCCAAGATCGGGAGGGTTCTAGAGCTCTCCCCGGCACCCTGCCGGACGGGGAAATCATCATCGGAGGGGTCTACACCACCATGCCCTCCTCCGAAGTGATGCGTGAGTAGTTTATTCATGTACTACGGGTCCATAGCAGTAGCTAGATGGTTGTTCTCTCCACTTTGTGCCTCATGTTTAGATCTTGTGAGCTGCCTAACATGATCAAGATCATCTCTATGTAATGCTACCTGTTGTGTTTGCTGGGATCTGATGAATGTTGAATGATATGTCTTCTGATTATCAATCTATCATGTTGTCTTCATGCTTGTGTTATTTATGATCTTGCATGCTCTTCGTTGTTAGTATATGCTCTGGCCAAGTAGATGCTAGTAACTCCAAGAGGGAGTATTTATGCTCGATAGTGGGTTCATGCCTCCTTTTCATCCATGCTCGAGTGACAGAAACATGATGGATGGAGGATGTGTTGTTGCCATTAGGGACAAAACAACAATTCTTTGTCTAAGGATGATGTTATTGTTTACATTACACACTTTGCTTACTGCAATTATCTGTTGCTTGCAACTTAATACCCAACGTTTGTTCCGATGATATTCGAAGGGTGGATTTTTAGTCATAGATGCAGTTGGATGACGATCTTTATGTCTTGTGTATCTTGTTGTAATGCCCGCATGAATCACACAGGAATCTTTATGTCTTGCATACGCACTACGGTGCAGCCTTCATTTCTGTCAATTGCCCAGCTATTTGTTCACCACACATGTCATTTATCTTTCACGGAGAGACACCACTAGTGTACTATGGACCCCGGTCCTTTTTCCTCATACTGATAAAACATCTACTGCTTTCACACTGCTCTCATACTAGTCCTACTGTTTTTCTACTGTTTTCCACACCATACGTTTAACCTCTTTGTGTTCAGAAAAACGGTGAGATTGACAACCTCACTGCTTCGTTCGGGCAAAGTGATTTGATTGTGTTGTGTAGGTTCCATGTTGCTTCTGAACTGGTAGTGCGCCCTGCCATCTCAGCTGCTTCAACCTTTTGAAGTTACTCCTTCCTCCTACTGGTCGATTAAACCTTGGTTTCTTACTGAGGGAAAACTCCTGCTATGCTCATCATACCTTCCTCTTGGGGTCTCCCAATGAGTGCAAGACCCATCAAGCTATTTTTCTGGCGCCGTTGTCGGGGAGGAAGAGAATTTCTGCAAGGGGAGTCTCTCACTTCCAATATCTTTACTTTGTTTGTGTTTTGCTTATTTTATTTTATTTTGTCTTGTTTGCTTCTCTTTATCAAAAACAAAAAAAAATTAGTTCTTATACTAGATGTAGTTTTATTCCTGTTTTTAGTCTTGTTAAAATGACTACTCCTGAGAACACTAAGTTGTGTGACTTTACTAGTACCAACAACAATGATTTTATTAGCACACCTATTGCGCCACCTTCTCCTACTGCTGATTCTTATGAGATTAAACCTGCCCTGTTCAACCTTGTTATGAGAGAGCAATTTTCTGGTGTTAGTACTGATGATGCTGCTGCCCATCTTAATAATTTTGTTGAACTATGTGAGATGCAAAAATATAAAGATGTTGATGGAGATATTATTAAACTGAAATTGTTTCCTTTGTCTTTGAGAGTAAGAGCTAAAGAATGGTTGCTGTCTTTTCCTAGAAATAGTATTGATTCTTGGAGCAAGAATAACACATAATATATGAAGCAATAAAAATATATTGTGTTGAAAGAGGACCTGATATTTTTGTTGATGAAGAAGGGGATGCCTTGGGCATCCCCAAGCTTTGATGCTTGTAATTCTTGGATATTTCTTGGGGTGACATGGACATACCAAATCTTGAGTTTTGTCCATCCTTCATCTCGTCATATCATTCTTCTCTCCCTACACTTGAAAACTTCCTCCATACAAAACTTCTCACAATTTTCATTAGCAACATTAGTGTAATCAAAATAATAAATCCACTTTGGTTAAGTTTCAACACAAGTCTCACACCCATTAAAACATTAGTTACTGTCACAACTTCTTTTAAAGATCTTCCGCTCAAAAGAACACCAAAAGGAAAAGATTAAGAGGCAAATGCAAATATTGACAGAAATCTGACAAAACAGAACAACATGCAAAGATCGATTTTTTTTTGAAAACCGTCTGTTGCTCAAATAAAAAAGTGAAAAATTAAGGAAATTTAGATAATAACCTGGGGATGTGCATAAAAAATTTCAGATCAATTCGACATTCTCGCTGAGAGAATTTTTTTTTTAGTGGCAGCACAGAATCTGTTTCAGGAAAACAACTTCCCCAAATCTTACTTCCTCCCTATTAGAGGCTACTCTTGGCATAAAAACTAAATAAAAAGTATAAGGAGAGGTTGGTATTGAGGTAACAACTTCTGAGACTGAAAGAAAACAAAAGGAAACTGAAAGCAAAAAATTTAATGGGTTGTCTCCCAAAAGCACTTTTCTTTAACGTATTTTAGCTAGGCAAAATGATTTTTGAAGATGCTCACATAATATTAAGAATTGAAGCACAATAAGAGATCATCAAGAAGCAACTATAAAACACATTTAAGTCTAACCCACTTCCTATGCAAAATAATCTTGTAGAAAAACAATTCAATAAAACACAAAGTGGCTAGCACAGGAAAACAAAATAAGTGCAAGTTCAAAAATTTCAACATAAAGAGGGGAACTTAATATTATTGAGATACATAAAACCACATTTCCCTCTCTCATAATAACTTTCAATAGCATCATGAATAAAATTAACAATATAAATATCACATAAAACATTCTTATCATAAACCACATGCATAAAAGAATTAATACTCCCCACATAAGCATAGTCATTCCTATTAATAGTACTAGGAGTAGGATCATCATAAAGAACTCGAACATGATAGACAAGTTGTGTATTAGATAGATGGTTTTGGGTAATCCCTCCATAACAATGAAAAGTTTCATGAGGATGATTGTGATTATAGCCTATGTCACAGTATTCTTTATAATAATTATAAAAAACTGGAGGAAGAGTATCATCATAAGAAATATAATAGTTATCTTCCAAAGTGTGTTCATTTGTAAACATATCATCATTTTTACTAGAAGGAGATGTATCGAACATATAATCATCAGTAACGAAGGGATTTTCAAACACATCATCCACAAGCTTAGATCTTTCTATATCATGATTGAAGGAACATGGATAGTACTAATAGTACAACAATTATTAATATCACCATTTTCAGAATTGGTACCAAAGTGATTCTTAATATCAAAAGTAGTGTGCTTTTCCCAATCATGATCACTACTATAAGCAGGCATAGGATCACCATCGAGTTCAGACTCATCAGCAACAACTATAATATGAGCAACATTCTTAGGGAAAGATATCGTTTCCTCTCTCCTTTTACTCCTCCTATCCTTCTTCTTCTTCCCTCTTTAAGAGGGGAGTATTGAAAGGAAGCTTCTCCACATACCCTGGTTTATTGCTAGAAACAATAGAAAAAACTTCGGAGGATTCCTCCTTTTCATTAATAAGAACAAAACACACATTAGTCTTATCATATTTTGGTAAAGTATCATCTTTTATAATATTTTGTATGTAAGCATTTGCGCGGCAATTATCAACACAATATAGATGACATCCATGCAGGACGCTATTCATATCAAAAGAACTCATATCTACCAAAGAGGTTTTTCTTGATAACTCTTCACACCACAAAAATAATGTAAGTTCATTATACTGATTAGGAGTGATCATGTCTTCACAATACAAACTTGCAGTACTCATTAGATTCGAAAGGCTATTATCATAGCCTGAGCATTGAAAATTGAAATGACCCACTTTGTAGCAAAGTTCACAAATAAAAGGATAGATGGCACAAATTTTTTCACCAAGATCATTTAGAGCCCTGTCCCACGTTCTAGTTTTTTCATTCCTGTGATGGGTACAATATTGTTCTTCGATTTGATTCTTTTCACAAGGTCTAAGTTCTCCACAAAAAATAACATGCTTATAAGAAATAGTAGTTTCAAAAGTTTGAGCATTTTTATTGCAATCATTAATAACAATTTCAATTTTCTTGCAAGTGCCTTTAAAAGGTTCATGATACATGTCCCAATTTTCTTTAGGAACATCGATATGAGAAGCAAAGGTGTAAGGTCCCCCAGAACCACTGTTCAAGGACACCTCCGATATGCATACATTCATGATCCCAGATCACACCAATCATGAACAACGTATCAAGTTGGTACACATATACAATATCCATTACACGATTACACAAACACATACAAAAGAGACATGGTCACATGACCAAGTCCACACAACTGCCACGCAGGGCAAACACACAACACACACAACGGAAAACTAAACACATACAAACGTAGTAGAGCCCAATCACGCCTTAACCTACATGCTGCTGACCCGGAGACGATCGTAGTTTGCAAAGCCATCAGCTCTGTACTCCTCTTCATAGATCTCCTTCTGAGACTCCTTCTCGATGTTTGGCAAGTAAATACCAGGGACGAAACCAATATGAGTACATTTGAATGTACTCAGCAGGACACCCATCATGTAGCTTACCAAATGCAAGTATGCTTATATAGTGCAATAGGTAGGCTATACATAGGGTTCACTATCAATGATATATGTAAGACATATCATAGTTGATTTTGAAAATCTATGTATCTTTGTTGAAGAAGATACTTCAAAAGAAAATAATATCATTTTCTTTCTCTTGTATATATCACCTGTACAAGAGGTTTTTGTAAAAACTTTGTTAAAAGAAAGTTTTCTCTTTGCAAAACTTCTTGGAATCAACTTCCAGTTTTCGTTTAGAAAAGAAAGATTTTCTTTGCAAAACTTCTTGTAAAACAACTTCTGGCTTTTCATCAACGGTGCCTCCACGGTACAAAATTTCCTCCTTTCAGTACTTCATGAGTCCAACACCTTTTTGAAAGCTCCTTTTTTAAAACATTGACACAATGCTAGCTACATGACCATTCAACTGTAGTTCTACTCTGCAGAGGTGTACACATCCACCAGATTCAGTACATCCGCCGTGAACAACCACGGACTGTAACAACGGTATGTAAACATCAGATAACTGATCCTAACCATCCACTATGTTCAAGATAGTAAATGCCTATCTCTTCAGTTGAGTGTAATCTCCCCGGCAGCAGGTCCCACCCCGACAAGACAAGAGACTCAACTTTTGCGACCGGGGGGTAACTTAATCCCTCACTTTGTATGTCCCGTATACCCCTCCTGGCGAAAATCGGTTCGAGGGCACGACGACCCTTATAACAAATTGAGATAGAACACACACTAACAAGAACAAACTTCAAGTTAAGCCCCGTGCCCATGTTGGGGTAAAGTGGCAATACGGTAAAGGTTGTCCGGCGAAGACTAGGTTATGTGTCATTTTTTCAAAAATACCTTTTTTTACCGAAAATGACCACTTCAACAATCCTCCGGTGGATAAGGCCTCGCCTTTCTACCGGGTTTTCCATAAAGACTTTGTTTTGCAAAAACAAAATTTTAAGGTGTCCACTTAGGGACTAATACTTGTGATGGTAATAAATACCATATGGTGGCTATGGGCTTGGTAACACCAAGTATCAACTACTGGCATAGTAATAGTATATATAATAATAGTAGTAGTAGTCACTCAAAAATAGTTTTTGGTAATCAAAGTTTTTGTAAAACTTTCAGAGGTAAAACATGCATGATAGATAATGATAAGTGTAGTAACAGCAAGCATCAGGATGGATTGCCTTAAAACTCTTAGTGTCCCTGGCCTTGAAGTAGTTTGAACTTGACGCACAACTCCAGCTCCACAACTGCTTCTTCTTCTTCTTCTTCTTTGTTTGCTAGCGTCGTAAAAGAATAAAATACACACACTCAGAACTAAAGGACAAACAACTAAACAAAACAACCCATACAGCAAGAAAACTTATACTAGCGCAATCACTCAAAAGTTATCGAGGAAACTATCTCACAAACTCTCATGATACAAAACTATCGTCAAACAAACATATGGTTGAGAAACCATATCCCACATCTTACATACCATATATGGAGTGGGTGTACCACTCTCATAATAAGATATTCAAGAAGCTAAAAATATAGCATGTGGGCACAAAAGATGAGGCTACTAAAATAATAACAATCGATCAAAGCAATACCGATGGTAGTGGGTATTGACAACACACAAGCAATCATCATCAAACAAGTTCATGATCAAACTAACACATAGGTAACAAGATACTACTAAGCACAACAATAATACTAGCACAACAGTAACATAAGTACAATCCTCATGCTAAGGTAAACACTCAGACAAATTCCAAACAGCAAGCAAACATACCACATATGACTAGGCTAGTCATAGACTATGCTTATGTCTAACTCAAAGTTATGGAATCCATCAATCATGAAAATAAACAGAACAAACCAGTATCTCTACCAATGGTAACAAGTCATAAATCCTAATCTAAAACACAACCATCACAAAAGATAATGCCCTTAACCAATAACATAAAAACAGGAGTGCAATAATAGCATTCTAGTACGGAAATTTTACACAAGAATGATATAAGAAATATTTGCATTCTACAACTAATAGGATCAAGCAACTCCACAAGTCATGTCATCGTAACAGAAGTAATAACATCCTAAACATGCTAGCATAATCATACACTCATAAAATAAAAAGACAACAATACTAGAGCATCTCCTAATAACTAGTGGTGACACTAGTTCATCACTAGAGAAGCAAACATCACTACAAGGATGCATGATCCTAATCAAGCAAGTCATGACTATAAAAACCTACTAACAACACATACACCTTACACATGCTAGTAAACATAAATACTAAAATGATTCCAGTTCATCACTAGAGAAGCAAACATCACTACAAGGATGCATGATCCTAATCAAGCAAGTCATGACTATAAAAACCTACTAACAACACATACACCTTACACATGCTAGTAAACATAAACTCTAAAATGATTCCAAGAAAACATCTACTAAGAAAGCATCAATCCATTCTACGAATACAAGCTTTTCTAATCAAGTAAATAGCAAGGAATCAAGGTAAAAATACCACCAGTAGATATGCACTCAACACAAGATCAACTAAAAACTTTCAAAACACCCAAACACTCAATAAAAATCGTTCACAAATAATTTATCAATCACAAGTTAACATTCTATTAGCAAACAATATTTAACTTACCAAACAACAGTGAAACATTCCTTAACATGATACTCCTAAGGGAATATTATGCTAAGAAATGAACCACCCCTAAACATACTAGTATTCACAAATAAATACTAAACCCTTCACTTACATAAGTGAAACAAACAATCTATTTTCCTTGGTGGAAAATGACAATCAAACATATAGTAATACATGCTAAAATCACACAAGTGTATGGTTGGGGATTTGCATCCTTAACCAAGATGCAATGGGACCAGTGGGTTATGGGCCCACTAATACCAAGACATGTATAGGTAACAAAACCTTTGGTCACACATTAAAAGATTAGTATAACAAAGTAATCCATACAAGGCTACTCATACTAGTGAAAACAAATACAAATATTACACATGCTTTGCTATAAGATAAGGTGCCAACTAACAGAGATAATAACATAAAAGCAACAGTACCAAAATGGTACTAGACTCAACTCAAGCATAACACAACTTAGGTAAAAACAAACATACAAAGATTTGGTTCACATAATTATCCAAATAAATAAAACTAGTAATACAACAAATGCTACTTCTATTTCTATTTGACTTTCCAAACATGCACACACTTTCTATGGTAGATGTATTGTAATAAAACAACCTAATATCAAGGGGTAATACTTCTATACATGCTAGGAAATAGGTCTCATACAATCAAGCATTTTAATTCAAACAAATACACACATAAATAAGAAAACAGAAAAGTGACGTTTCTAGTTTTGCTCACCAAAATTAATCTAGGGCTCCAAAAATTAATCCAAGCTAGGATTAGATAGATCTAGTCATATGAAAACTCATCCGATTGGATTCACCTCAAAAATCATTTTTAGACTCATTCTAAAAATCCTAGAAAAGCCTACTGGCCTTTTACCAAAATGGATGGCATTTCCATTTGGTAACTCACCTTGATGTGAGGCCAAGTCCTATAGATAAATCTATTCAAAGGATACTAAAAACAATTTAGTTTGACCATTTTGATACAGATCCAAAAAGTTATGACAAAAACATGCTTACAGACACTCTGTGGTAAAACAGATCTTGTCCTTAAAATATAAGTCAAAACTTAGATCTACCAATTTTAAATGGTTAGGAAAACATACATTTAGTTCCAAGAATTTTGGTTGATTTTATTTGCATTTTAAGTAATTTTCACAAAGCCAAAGCAAACCAGTACAATCTGCAGCAGATTAAAAGAAAAAGAAAACAGAAGGGCGGGCTGGCTTTCGGTGGGTGTGGCCCAGCTAAGCGGCCAAACGGCCCAGCGCGGCTGGCGCGCGCGTGCGCCTGCGCGGGAAACGCACGTTTAACGGCGCCGCATCGTCGTCCTCCTCTCCTCTCTTCTATCTCTCGCTCAATGCGGCCGGCGACGGAATTGCATGGCGGCTCACCATGGGGGGCTCGGGGATGGTGGCGCGTGCTCGGGGAGATGTAGGGGTCACGGGGGAGTCGAGGGACGCAGAGAACGGGCGCAGGTGTGGGTCCAATCGGCAGGACACTCTCAAAGTGGCTCCAAGGTGGCCTTTGGGTCAAGACCAAAGAGGTCAAAGTATGGAGACCCGTACCTATCCACCTCACCATGTCTCCACTCTCTTCTCTCACATGTTTTCTTCTCCCACAAGGCTTCTAGAAGATAAGCAAGGCATCCAAGATGGAGTACAAATATCAAGGATTCGAAATGGCAAAGTGGTGTTTCCAAATTTGAACAAAAACTCAAAGAAGACAACTGTCCAAAATTCTAACTAGCACTGTTCAAAAATTCAGATAATTCAGCTAACAATTAGGAATTTTTCTAAGTGTTGGAAACAGTAAAAGGAACAAAACGTTTGGATTGTTTTCAGGGACCAAATAGTTTCCAAATTTTTTTTCAAGGTTGGAATTTGTCTAAAAAGTTATAAACTTTCAGAAACATCTTTTGAAAAAAAATTTGAAATAGTTTAAGGCCATGAAAACAATGTGGGAAAAGGTGTACTTTCTGTTTTTCTCTGTTTTCCAAAAATGCCCTTTTCTGCCTTATTTTTATTTCACAAAGACAACAAGCAAAAGTTCATTTTTATTAATCAACAATCAAACCAATCTTATGGATTTGTAGTCCATATATCAAGGAACAAGTAAAAGTCAAGAAAACATAAAATAACATTTTATAGCCTAGTGAAAACAAAAGTGGAAAACAAGGTACTTGGCTATATTTTCAGGGAATAGTCTCTATAGAAAACTTAGAAGAAAACTTCCATAAATCATTTTGAAACTTGTTTTCTTAGATCCATCAAAGCTAAAAGTTTATTTTAAGATTCAAACAAGAATGATCCAAGTCTTGGAATAAAGTTCACTCAAGTAACATCAGAGAAAATATCAGGGAAAATATCATAAAAGTGTTTTAAGAAAACTTGATATTGGTTTTATCAAGAAACAAAACCTGCATTGCAAATGTGATTAAGATCACAAACACATGTTAGTTCAAATAATCATGTTGTTAGAAAAAAAATTGTTGTCCCTAATTTTTGTCTTCTTGAACACAGTACAAGAATCAAAAAACTGGGGTGTGACAAAAGGTTCTAAAGTAATCAACAATAATTTGAGGATTAAGACCATATTTAGCACTAAGCTCTTGAAAATCAGTAGTTTCAGTGAAAGACTTAATGCAATCGTACTCATAGTTTATACCTGATTCTTTACCTTTATCTTTATCCCAATCTCCAGTATTGTTTTGAATTGTTTCAAAAAGATTCCACTTAGCTTAAACCTTCTTACTTGTGAAAGAACCATCTGAACATGCATCTAGATAATCCTTGCAATGTCTTGAAAGCCTTGCATAAAAATTAGTAACAATTATTTCCTCAGGAAGCTCATGGTTAGGACATTTCAGTATTAATATTTTTAGTCTCCCCCAAGCTTGAGCAATGCTTTCTCCATCACGAGGAAGAAAATTATAAATGTAATTCCTATCTAAATGCATTTCACGAGAAGGATAAAATTTAGAGTAAAAGAGATATTCAATTTCCTTCCACTACGAATGATGAGGATCATCTAGTAGCTCATACCACTCCCTTGATGTGTCCTTAAGTGACAATGGAAATAATTTCTTCATGACATTTTCTCTTGATAAAACTGCAACCTTAAACAACTCACAAAGTTCTTTAAGTTTTAACAAGTGATCACTTGGATGGACTGTTCCATCCCCTACATAACGTTCATCCATAATCTTTCAACAATTTCCATAGGTATTTCAAAAGGAATACTTTCAGTAGGTGATTTAAAATATCACAAGCATCATTAGAATGATCACATATGGGAGATAAGGTATCATGAGAGCAAATTTTTTCCTCTAAAGCTAGGGAACTAAAAATATCATTTTCATAAAAACTAGCGTCCCCAAGACTTAGACTTTTCCATAGCATTAGCAATAATGGTGTTCAAAGAATTCATACTAATAACATTGCTACTAGCATGTAATTAAAGCTCGATAGGTTTTTAATTTTCTCTGCAAACACTTCATGTCCTAACTCAAGATAAATACTATAAAGTTCTCTCATATTTATTTTGTTTTCCATTAAGCCTAACTAGTAAAAATAAAAATAAGGAACAAGTAAAAATAAGCCTGACTAGTGAAAATAAAAACAAGAAACAAAAAGATATAATTGCATAACCTAAAGGAAATAACTTCGAGCACTCACACAGCAACAACAACACTAAAAAATAGCTTAGTATCCAGAGAATGTGAGTACCTTTTACCTTACCTCTCCGGTAACGGCGCCAGAAAAGATCTTTTGATGTCTACGCAAGCTTCTATTCTTGTAGACAGTGTTGGGCCTCCAAGTGCAGAGGTTTGTAGAACAATAGCAAGTTTCCCTTAAGTGAATCACCCAAGGTTTATCGAACTTAGGGAGGTAGAGTTCAAAGATATCCCTCTAAAGAAACCCTGCAATTAAGATACAACAAGTCTATTGTGTCCCCAATACACTTGCTAGTTGTATAGGTTCCCTAGTTCGGCGAAGAGATAGCGATATGCAAGTAATATGGATGATTATAAGTGGTAATTGCAATCTCAAATGAAAATGGCATCAAGCAAACATGTAGCATGACTGGTTTGAATGGTGTTTCAATGCTTAGAAACAAGGCCTAGGGTTCATACTTTCAATAGTGGACACTATCAACAATGATATCATAATTGAATACATAAATATCCTCTCTTCACTATGCTACTCTGAACTACTGCCCGGTTAGATAACGAACACCAATTCACTGCGTAGGGCTGCAAAAGCACCCCTTAAAGTCGCATTCCACATCTAGGGACACCCCACTCTGTCACTTTGAGAATCCAAAGATAGTACTCACCACAATTTCATAGAGACATCCAACACAAATAATAACTCGTGACAAGTATTCCTATAATCTTTAGCCTAAGAGACACACACGGTGCGCACACTGTCACCTTCACACCGTGAGACAAAGGTGTCTCTGGAGTTCACATTAATAAAACCACTTGAGTAGCATAATAGATGAAGAGTAACATCTACTTATTCAACTAAATTACAAAGCTCATAATCACATAAAGATCACACATGGGAGAGAGAGATAAACCACATAGCTACCGGTAGAGCCCTCAGCCTCGGGGGAGAACTACTCCCTCCTCATCATGGGAGTCAGCAACGACGATGAATATGGTGGTGGAGTTGATGGAGATGGCTCCAGGGGCAATTCTCCGTCCCGGCAGGTTGCCGGAATAGAGATTTCCGTTCCCCAAAACTTGTCTTTGATGGCGGCGGAGCTACGAAAATTTTCGTGGATGGAGGCTGATTTTTTAGGGTTTTCGCGTCGGGGGCAATATATAAGCCAAAGGGCGATGTCGGTGGGCGCCCGAGGGGTCCACACCACGTGGTGGTGCGTCCATGGGGAGTACGTGCCGCCACATGGTTTGGTTGCCTCCTCGGCCCACTTCGTGTGTCCTTCGGACTTTGTGTGCGATAGAAAAATAGGACCCTGGGCTTTCATTTCGTCCAATTCCGAGAATATTTCTTGAACAACTTTTCTGAAATACAAAAACAACAGAAGACAAGAACCCGCACTGTGGCATCTTGTTAATTTGTTAGTCCCAGAAAATGCATAAAAATGCTATGAGGTGTAAATAAAACATGTAGAAATTGGTACAAAACAAGCATGGACCATCAAAAATTATAGATACGTTTGCGACATATCAAGGTGCAGTTCTCAACACATCAGAGAGAGAGCGAGTAATTAGAAGCTAGGTCTAATCGGGAGATGAACACCTCTAAACCCAATTAGAGGAAGCTATAATTCAATTAGAAGGGATCTAATTAGATGCTTTAATTAGTATTCTAATTATTATAGAGAACTCAACTCAATTAGAAGCTCTAATTAGTCCTATAATTCTTCTACAGAAAGAGAGTGAGGCTTGAGAGCCAATTTTGAGTTTTGCTTGGAGCCTTCGGGTGCTCAATATAGTGGGAGGAGGGGAGGGACTTGCCATAAGTAAGGGGAGTCCTAGTTGTGCTAGGAGGAGGTGGCCGCACCACCATGGAGATGGCTGCACCACCATCCTAGCCCAACTCGGATTGGAGGTGGAGTCCACCTCCACCTCTTCTCTTCCTTCCTATTTTCTTTTTCCCATTTTCCCCCTTTTCTCTTCAATAAAATCAGAGAAAAATATCGGGACGATGAGCACCATTTTTTGGATCAACTAGGGACCACGTGGCAACCCCCAAAATTAGGGATTAGCCATGAGGGGGGAAATCTAGCCGCTCTCCGGTACCCCCCCCTTATATGGAAAGTCCCCAAAACTTCTCCAGAACCACTTAACCCCTACAGATAAAATCATCAGTATTATCTAAAAATGTCAGAAATATATTTACGACATCCCATCACATCTCATGCCAACTTACATATGCTCTGTAAAGCATGCAACCTCAATTTCTCTTTCATAACAACTCTGAAATAAATTCCGCTAGGAATAGAAACTGTGTCTATCACTCCAGGACATATCATGCCCTTGTTATAAATTCTCTCAATATATAAAATATATCTACCACTTATAAACACTGTTCGATGATACTACTAGTTGATCCGGACCTACCGATATACACAAAAATAAGCCCAAACTTAAGTGTGTTTCCTTGGAGGTTCGATAGTGCGTGGACATGAAACTGGACACCCACATTGACTCCCACATACTAAACGAATAAATAAATTTGGTCCCTTGTATAATAAACTCTATATTTAACAAATACCCCCGAGTTGTACTTAGTACACAAACTCGATCAATTTTCCTTCAAAGGATTTCTTTGTTAATTTCTCATATAGACTCATTATACATATCAATAAAGCTTTGCTAGAGATCACCATATATTTAGTTGTCAACTCTTGATTTTTCATAAGACTATTTAATACAAAATAAGCTTGATGGTCCCTTTATTCTATCGGGAATTCCTTCAAATTTCTCAACTTGAACTTAACGGTATAAAATACTTTTTGACTTTAAGACATTTCGATATTTCAACCCTTCTATTATCTTTACTAATTACATGCACATCCTTTACTCAAGTCCCCTTGAAACTTTTATGTGCTTCATGGTTAAGTATTTTCTTGATAATCAGCCATACCTCAAACCGCAATGGCTCTCGATTTTAGTCTAAAAGGATTGTCAATTGGAATTGCTTCCACCTTCACAACTCTGATAACTATTCCTGGAGATCCATCAATACCTTCAAGAAACACTATCATCCCAGCAAATTCAACAAGGAATCGATTCCTTAAGAATCACATATCCCTAGTAACAAAACTTTGTTACTTATGCGGTGGTTTCATATGAGGATTTTCGATGTAAAATTGGAACAACCAACAAAGTATAACTTTGTTATTTTAGTCTTAGGATCAAGTTTCAATTTCAGAAACTTTTAGATTCTAATACTAATGTGTCTCTTTATAGTTTGTCTTTCAAAACTTTGACACATATTAAACACAATAATTTTGTGCTAAAATAAAATTTAAGTTACTATACTATTCCATGGGTAATATCAAGAATTTATCTGCAAAGGAATCCTTCTTAGTGTTTGACTTTGTCTCACTTAGTCAAATATGACTTGAAAACTTTCAATACATCACTAAAACACAATTTCGAATTCTTTTTGTGAAGTCCTTTTGTTATTGATGAAAATGTCATCAATAACCTTTTTCTTGTTGACATCTCTATGTGCTTGAAAAATTTAACAAATTCACCCTTCAAGGAAGTGTGAAATTTATTAAGTTCTTCTTTTAATATCTCAAACCTTCATTATGTAAATAACGTGTTTGAAATCATAGTGCCACATGAAGGTGGTGTCAACTTGATGACAAAATATTTCAGGATAAATGATATTTCATTAATTCAAAAGATATGTAACATGAACATACACGAAGGGGTTGTTCCATAATATTATCATAAGATAACTAGGACTTCATCCTATTAATCCACAAGGGTATTACGTCGCCAATCATGTGACCTTATTACAATAACTTGAGCCGAAGCTCATAAATATTTCGAATTATAAAAAAAGTAGAGATGTCTTCATCGTCAGATGATCCTTTATGCACCTAGCTTGACGCTCATCAACACATTTTATTCTTCCGTCTCCTTACTTTCCGCAGCTCCTAGATCGAATGCATAAAATAATTTTAGCAATTGATACACTAGAGATACTAGTAAGAATGAGAAATCATTCAGGTATAACTCTTATACCTTTATCACCTTTGGTGATTTTTTTTCCATTTTCTTGAGTTAGCTTTTACAATTCCTCTTCCAATGCCCTTTCTTTTTACAGAAAAAACATTCAGGCTTTCTCTATGCAGAGAACTTGAGATTATTCTGTGCCTTAGCACTTTTGCCCTTTTCGTTCCTTTTCTTCTTGAATGGTGTAGTCTCGGAAACCATCAATACTTGTTGGTTTTCTCTCCTCACACCAGGCTCAACAGTTTTTAGGATAACAAGGAGCTCATTTGGTGTTTTCTCAATCCCATTCATGTTGTAGTTCATGATGAAACTGTTGTAAGACGGGGGGAGTGAAGACAACACCAAATCTATACTTAACTCGGTCGGGGTTGGAAATCCCAAAGTCTGAAGCCTAGTCCCGTAACCAAACATCTTGATTACATGCTCGCTCGCTGGGCTTCCTCCTTCCATGTGACATGACCATAAAGTCTTCATATTTTCATAACATTCAGTCTTGGTTTGTGTCTAGTATATGGCCATGAGTGCAACGATCATGTCATACGTAGACATACGATAAAATCGTTTCTTCAACTCAGGATCCACACATGTCAGCATGAGACATTGAACAACTATTGCATCATCACTCATCAAGGTGTGTGCATCTTTTTCTCCATCAGAAGCATTCTCATAGAGATCCTCTGGAAGAGGAGCATCGAGGACATATTCTTTCTTAATACCCCTGAGAACAATTCTTAGGGCATGAACCCAATCCGCATAGTACTTCCATTGGCAGCAAGTGGTTTCTTCTCAAGTAATGGACCAAGGTTAATAGCGGGTGCATTACGAACCATGGGTTTACAACAATTTAATAGTTCACTTAGACATGTTCAGAACTATTTTCTAAAAACTTGCTAAAACAATTAACTATGTGCTCCTACTAAATCTGATATTCCCCGTGATCAGAATTTCATGTATTACGGAATCCATGCAAAACTTATAACCAAATGATGTATCCACCTCGATGGCTATAAGCTCACAACGGGTAGGCCAACTTGTCAATGACTTCCACCGTGATTTCCGTTTCACCTTTAGGTGTATGTGCTTCGAGCTCATGAATTTCATGCCTGAACGTCAAGACAACTAGCTGAGCCTGCTGCAACAAGTGATGTCATACTGACCCCTGTATACATGTGATAAGTATTGATCAGCTTTTTACCCGCCTTCTTATCATAAGAACACATTGATCCTTGTATCCAGGTGATGAACGTGAACCCTAATCAGCTTGACAATGCTACAGTTGGGAGAGCATGATCTACCTTGATATTTTATGAGGAATCACCCTAATAATTATGTCTACTGTGCAATCAAGGGACATAAAGAAAACATAATAAAATATGCAGAAGTAAAATTGGTGAAGTAGTATTGTCCTCCTTCTTCTCCAACGGATCCTGCATTGGCGGTGCCATGTCGAGGTTCACGACAAGTGCAATGCTTCTCCTTTTCCCATCATCACCATAATCGGGTTTAGGATGGTTTGCTAGCTACAAAATAGTGTTAGGAAAAGCATCTCAAAATTCTAAACTTTAAGACAATACCACATCATGTTTCCTGCAAAACAGAGTTAGACGTCCCTAATGTTAGTTTTGCATCTTTTAGCGTGGCTGTAAGATCTACAAAACGAACCGTTAAGTAACCTACGCTTCCATAAGGCATGATTATTCATATTTCTAGATTGACATTGCGGGATGATTGTCACGACCCCGGACCCAGAGATATACATACTGTTATGTGCTCCTAGCCATGGACTCACAAGGCTTCAGGGTTACCAGCCCCAGCCGCAACAAACAACGGCAGGCAGACTGGATTCATCGGCACGTAGTCCGGATCCCCAGTCTACTACTCCTTGTATCCATGCTAGTCATAACCAACTATGCATATCAAAGCGTCCACGAATCGAATGAAACTGAAGGAAACGGGACCAAAGCTATACAGAGATGCTATGTGTCTAGAAAGTGCAACAACAATCGAGGGTTACTGGGGTTACCTCGCCCCAGGCCGATCACATCGACAGGCGGGCTCGGACATGGATCATCGGCTCCACAACCCCTCAACTGCGACAACTATGCAGGCATAGCCAAAACTGTATAACAATGAGCTCGAAACCAACAACCGATCAAAGCAGTACTCTAAACATGAAGCTTTACTAAGCAAGTAATACTAGAGTATAGCTTACAAACAGAGGTCACACGACCCAACATTACATCAGACAACGGAAGGCGAATTATGTTGCTAGTCAACAAGAACCAAAAAGGCCTAAGAGGCCGCAACATAAGGCGACGTCCCAGCCCATAGATACCAGGCTGCTACCTGGGAACCCCGAACTACTCGTCGATGTCCACGTTGAAACACCACCGATGTGAGATCTTCACCTGAACCAAAATTAAGCAAACCTGAGTACGGGAGGTACTCAACAAGACTTAGTTAACCTATTATATATCTGCTATTTCGAAAAGGGTTTCATGAAGGCTGATTTGCGTAAAGCAATCTTTGTTTTGCAAGTTGAGGAAGGAATAGCACGTCTCATGGAGTATTTCGAAAACAGATGAGAAAGCTACTCAACTACTGATATCATCATCTTTAATCCACCAAATCATTTCAGCACCTCGTGCTTCAAAGATCACCTCCTCCAGTTGTTCCACACTATCTCATGCTACAAGGTAACCCCTCTCGGCATCTCCGAGGAGGCATCCTTCATTCGTTATCAACAAGTTTTAATCATTCCGTTTAAGTTGTCTATGATCACAGAATCCGTCACCAAGTCATCTTTAACCGCAGACACGGCTTTTCGAAAAGATTTAACCCTGCAGGGGTGTACAACTTTACCCACACGTACCAACCGACTCTTAGTGCCACATGATTAGCACTAGCCCGGGAAGTGCCGGCAGAGGGTAGTCGATTCCCAGCCTTTACCTTGTCGAACCATATCCATGAGTCAACCCAAACAGGGCCACCCCGTCAACAGGGAGTTGGCCACCTCCTGATGGCACCTGTTCTGTGAGTCAGGAACAAGATCCGTGTACGTCCATCACTTGTCCCGGTCACGACCTAGTTTTCTCCAAAACATTTTCCGACTCACACGCAGATGGAAAGCTCAAACTACGTGGCTCATGGATAAGGTTAAACAAGTTAGTCAGCCGGGCGGGGTTCATCGGCCCACGTGTGGCTGTACGCTCAGTCTTGGCTCGAAGGCGAGAACTCGCTCCTAGGGGCATGAACAGGACAAAACGCCACAACCCATTGTGGCCTCACATCCATGCCTGGATTAGTCAAGTTATCAAAGGTAATTCAAATCATAAACACCTGACATACTAGATTCACGCATTGACCAGATTCATCAACTAGGCATGGCTAAGCAAGACTCACAAGGTTTAGCGAAGCGCGCACAAACAAACCTATAGCTGCTAGGTGAAGTGGATCAGGATATCTAGGTTATGCAGTATATAGGAGAACTCTATCTACTGACATCAAATAGTTTGGAACCGAATGCAAAGTACGAGATTCAAATCACTTTGAAATTATATATGAGCAGATAAGAGGTTATGCTTGCCTTGGTTATAAGAAAACCAGATAAAGATCTTCTGGAATAAGTGCTTGACTTGTCGGTTAAGATCAAGTATTCGTCGTTGAGTTGCTGGCCTTCTCTTCGGAGTCACGTTCTACCGAGGGGGAAACAAACACCGAAGGAGAAATAACAATCAACACATGGCATCGATGAAATGCGCAATATGTATGCATGAGCAAATTAATGCACTGAAATAAAGACCTAGACATGTTCGTTGGGTTGCTAGGGTTCGTATGTCAGTTCTGCATTTTTACTGAAATTTGTCCGAAATAGGCCCCGGAGGGGCAATTCGGACGATTATGAAGGTGAGTGCAAGTTAAAGTGCTCAAATGAGGTTGAAAACATCATAAACAGGTTGCATTTGTCATTTTGAGCAAAATGGTATATAACTTTTAATTTTCTAATTTTATTGGATAAAAACTTATTTTTCTATTTTTAAATGATTAAACAGTATTAAATAAAGGCCAAAATTCAACATTGTCAAATATATGTGGAAATGACATTTTTGGATAGAGCATCTTTTTCTGATGAAAACCATATTTTTACTTTATTTTTGTGACTAACAGAATAGAAGTTATTCATTATTCAACTTAATTCCTTTTCTGTAATTATAAAAGAGGTGGGGCCCACGTGTCAGTTGATTTTTGTTCAAAAGAAAAACAGAAAAATGGGCATATGACGTAGGCATGACGTTACTAGGATGTCATCCCGTGGCCAATCCTTCTCAACTGCGATTCAATCCGTCGATGCACGAGGTTATACCAGAAACGAAATCCACCAAGGGGTGGAGATGATCAAGGGGATGCTAGGGGTGGCCTCGGCTGACCAAAAGGTAGCCGGAGCGCTCGCCGGCGTCCATGTCCGCGGCGGCTAGCGGCGGTGCACGGCGACAAGCTCGGAAACGACGACTAAAAACAAACCGGAGACCACCACAAGGTGGACGAGCTCACCAGGAGCGTGGGAAGAGGCTCGGTGAGGCCAGGCCCGGTCGAGGTTGGCCGGAAACGTTGAAGGTGGCCGCCGGTCGGAGTTGAAGGAGGAAGGCCGATTCGTGCGCTTGGGGTCACCCCGCCAAACGATACTCTTCAGGGAGCAAGAGGAGACCACGACGGTTCTAGGGGTGGCTTCAATTTGGCCCGGGGTGGCCGGAGTCGGCGGCAACCACCGGCGGCCGGTGACTAGGGTTTCGTCCCGCGCGGCAGAAACAGAGAGGGAGGGATAGAGAACGGCGAGGATAGATAGTGGGAGGAGGTAGTGGGCTTCCTCCAGAACCTATCCACGCGACGAGGGAGCAAGCAGGTGCGTGGCGAGGGCGCCGTCGACGACCATCTCGCCTACTGTCATGAGGTTGAAGAAGACAAAAGACGATCTTCGGAAAACCCCCTGTGATTTCCTGTGATTTACACATAGGTCCTTTTCTTTTATAAAACAGAACTGAAAACAGATGTTTTGGGGACCTTTTTGTGAACATAAAAATTGGCAAAAATACATTTTGGAAAGCTCATGAAATTTCCAACAAAACCATGTTTTGCTTTGATGTGTTTGAAATATTTTTCAGAACAAGATTTTGAGAACCAAAATAGGTACCATTTGTGAGATTTTCTGAAACCATTTGAATTCATAACTTAAATTGGTTTCAACATGATTTAAATTTTTGTTTGATGCATGTATGAGATGAACACACACCACACACCCTAATGTAGCAAACTTTGGGATGTTACAAATCTACCCCCCTTACAAGAATCTCGTCCCGAGATTCCCGAAGGAGAAGAAAGAAGGAACACCGGTTTTGAATGATCTTCTTGAACCTTACAATTCTTTTCTCGAAGAGGTGGATCCGTAGCACCTTGAAGTATTGAACGGATACACCTTAGGTAAGAGGGAACTCTTAGGAAATGATCTTCACGAAGATCAAGTATCTCTTGGGTAACTCATGACAAGAATGTTCATAAAGAACTTTTGAGTTAACAGGCATGAAACACATCAAGATAACGGAGTGAGTAGAAGATGGTTTCAAGTTTGTGGACGATGGTTCTTGAAAGGATTTAGAATATGAGCTTTGCACAAGACTTTAAATCCTTTTGGAAAAGAAAGGTTGAACAACTTGTAACGTCTAGGTTTCTTCGAGCAGATAACCAAGATGGAGAGGATGGTCTTGAACATCACAATGTAATATCCGTAGACGAGGGAGAACACGAGAAAACACTGTAATCGTGTGTCGGAGAGAATTTGATACAAGATCATGTTCACTCTTCGGAGTGGACACGAAAGATAACGGAACTTTCACTCCGTCAAAACTTTGTCGAAAACTTTGTCAAAAGTAGGAATGTTACTTCACTGCAGAGAATGAGTAACCAAAAGAAGTTGAGGCACCGTAACAAAGGAGGAATTCTTGATCACACCATAAGAATGGATAACCAACGAGGATTGAAACACCAAAAGGAATAGGGAAACTCTTTCCGATGGTGGATTTGATGTAGCAATATGTTTACCACCTTGTTAAGATCCCATGGTTGGAGTGACTGACAAATTCACACAATGTGTGAGATGAACAGAACTTGAACTACCAGCAACTTGAAAAGGGAACTGATTGATGGCAGTTACAAAACACCAATAGATGTTCTCCTGATGAACTTGTTTCCACTGAAACGAAGGTTTGGAGGATCAACGAAGAGACATTGAGAAGAACAACTTCCAACTTATCCTTAATGTTTTAAATACCGTCAACAGGCTCGTGAAAAGCCTTCTATAGGTCATCAAGTCAGTGTAAAACTCCGGTTTGGAAAAACGGAGAGGGAAACTTGTTAGAATGAGCCACAAGAATCCTCACGGAGAGTGGTTGTTCTTACGGATTCAAAGAGATATGACATTAGGCCTTCCGGCTAATTGTGTCAACCACAACATCAACCATGCCGGATTCTGAAAAGACCTAATTCAATACCCTTGAGGAGACACCAACCATCGTTGCTGCTTGAGATTCAGCTCTGGTTAGCGAGTTGATAACTTAGAATCGGCATGTTTGATCTAAGAGATTGCACCGGTTACCAACAAGATACATATGCTGGATTCTCAAGATATGGACTACGATGTCAAGCTCAAGAAGATGAGCAGGATTACGGAACTCATGTATTAGCAACTTGTGAAAGACGGTTGCACCTACATGGCTTACTTGCAATGGAACACATCAGAGTCCTTGTTGGGAAGATGGTACAAAGATAACGAAGTTCTTAAACTTCTTCTCTTTCACAAATGGTCAGTCAGTGGCTTGGTGTGGATGCACTTCTTCCAGTAGACGGAGGTAACAACCAACCATCTCAAGAATAGTCCACACATGCATAACTGACTTGGGATTATTCTTAAGGGAGACAAGAAAACTTTACTCGGATCCATGGCGACAACTTTCACCATAAGCACACGAACCTGAGAAAGTCACTTCGAATATCCAGAACACAACTTCGTGATGAAACAAAGATGGTTCTCGAAAGTTTCCAACATTAGTGCCAAGTGTTCAACATGAACCTCTTGCAACTTGGATGAAACAAGAATGTCGTAGATGGGCTCAACAACATCTTTATCAAAACACTCCAAGAAGAGGGGTTCATATGATATATGAACAAGGCAATACATTGGTCAGACCGGAGGACATGAGGTATACTCGGGCCAAACACCATAAGTGAAAACACCGTCAAGATAGTCCTTAGAGCTGGACTTGATCTGTTGATAGCCCAAATCAAATCAAAGGTAGAGTGATAGCATGTCCACTACGGAGATAGTATCCTGCTTCAACATGAGGAGAACTAGACATCCCTTAACAGAGGATCAAGTTAGGCAGAGCTTTTGCCTTTCAACTCTCCAAGTTGTTGTTTAAGCTCAACCTACTTGTCCAGGGTATCCAGCATAGCTTTCTTGGATAAAGGAGTAGTTCAAATTACCCCTTTATTAGACATCACGGTCAGGTGACAACCTGGTGATACTTCTAGAAAGACAACCAGAACATCACAACCTACCGGTATGTCTTGGAAATCGAAAGGAGGCATGCTTTTCAAAGCAACCGATATGATCTTTAGAGCTTCGGCATGAACCTAACTCTTTGATCAAGAATGTGCACCGGAATGAACGGATTTGGTACCACGGCCGACTTTAGTAGAGACCGGGTGACCAATAGTGCTAAGAAGGATACAGATGTTTCTTAGACTTTCAAAGCAATAAGAATGCTAGGAATAGATGATACACATGTCGATGAACAGACCCATCATTCTCAAGCATTCAAGCTTGGAGGAAGGGGGAGTGAAAATGTGTAAGAGCATCACTTCATCGGTGAGGCCATGAAACTCAACACAACCTCTTGATATATAAGAGTGTGATACTCGAAGGTGGAACAGAACAGAAACTAATAAAACTTCTTTATTCTGTGAATTACAAAACTTTGACCTAGTCCTAGAGATGAACGAGGTACTGGAGTTTGTTTCTCCTGACATTCCAAGGTGGAACGTTCTGACAGAAAACAAGAGCAAATGCATTGGAAGAATCCAACACCATATGCAACTTGTATTTCAAATAGCGGGCGAAGTTCAGAAAGCAACTAAAGAGTAGGAACGTGCTCTGGAAAGTCCTGAGATCACGTTGGATGCACAGGTTAATACTCATGTGTAGAAACCATGCCAAAAGGTTGGTATAGCTGAACTAAGAACAAAGATGTGGAGCCATGATGATCACTCTTGTTGTGATCCCTTCTGATTGCAAGAGCAAACCTATGGCTATGAGAGTTGAAATTTCCTAACTATCCCGAGGTAAAACAGATTCTTCAGGATTCAACGAAACAGAACTTGGGTTAAAGGTCAGCATCCTGTGCTGATAGAGTGAGCACCACATGGTTTAAAAACCACATGCCTCAACTCACCACAATTCAGCACATTCCGGGACCTCCGGTTCAAGTCCAAGGTTGAAAACATTGAAAAGGATTAACTACTATCTTAGTGCCTTGAAGGACACTACGAATAGCAATTACGAGGTAGCTTTCAAAAGAAAAACATAGCTCCGGAAGAATTTTGAGCAGAGGATAACAGACACATACAAGATGGAAAGCAGATCTCGAGGTTCAGGATTTAGAACTCTGAAACATGTAGGAATGTGGAATCCACACAACTTTGAGAGATTACGATAGAAAGGAAACCTCCCAGTTTAAGATATAACGGAACACGGAACACACAAGACTCTAGAAACTTTAACACTAGGTCAACTTGGTTAAAAGAACGTCATTTCCAGAGAAGGCACCTAGGTTTTGAATGACTAGAAAATCTAGCAAAACCTTTTCAAATCAAAACAGGTAAGGTGACCCAGAGTTAGAGCGATACCAGATAAGGAGTAAAAAGAATCCTAAGAAGGTTTTTTCACAATCCATTTGAAGTTTCAAAATAGTTTTCACAAACACTACACTCAACATCGACCAAGCAGTAAGGTTTTCCTACAGGCAGTCCTGCTCTGATACCATGACTTGTCACGACCCCGGACCCAGAGATATACATACTGTTATGTGCTCCTAGCCATGGACTCACAAGGGCTTCAGGGTTACCAGCCCCGGCCGCAACAAACAACGGCAGGCAGACTGGATTCATCGGCACGTAGTCCGGATCCCCAGTCTACTACTCCTTGTATCCATGCTAGTCATAACCAAATATGCATATCAAAGCATCCACGAATCGAATGAAACTGAAGGAAACGGGACCAAAGCTATACAGAGATGCTATGTGTCCGGAAAGTGCAACAACAATCGAGGGTTACTGGGGTTACCTCGCCCCAGGCCGATCACATCGACAGGCGGGCTCGGACATGGATCATCGGCTCCACAACCCCTCAACTGCGACAACTATGCAGGCATAGCCAAAACTGTATAACAATGAGCTCGAAACCAACAACCGATCAAAGCAGTACTCTAAACATGAAGCTTTACTAAGCAAGTAATACTAGAGTATAGCTTACAAACAGAGGTCACACGACCCAACATTACATCAGACAACGGAAGGCGAATTATGTTGCTAGTCAACAAGAACCAAAAAGGCCTAAGAGGCCGCAACATAAGGCGACGTCCCAGCCCATAGATACCAGGCTGCTACCTGGGAACCCCGAACTACTCGTCGATGTCCACGTTGAAACACCACCGATGTGAGATCTTCACCTGAACCAAAATTAAGCAAACCTGAGTACGGGAGGTACTCAACAAGACTTAGTTAACCTATTATATATCTGCTATTTCGAAAAGGGTTTCATGAAGGCTGATTTGCGTAAAGCAATCTTTGTTTTGC
The DNA here is from genome assembly GCA_028641055.1 of Alopecurus myosuroides. Lineage (NCBI taxonomy): Eukaryota > Viridiplantae > Streptophyta > Magnoliopsida > Poales > Poaceae > Alopecurus > Alopecurus myosuroides. The sequence continues at coordinate 195,359,934 of CM054062.1, forward strand.
AAGTTGAGGAAGGAATAGCACGTCTCATGGAGTATTTCGAAAACAGATGAGAAAGCTACTCAACTACTGATATCATCATCTTTAATCCACCAAATCATTTCAGCACCTCGTGCTTCAAAGATCACCTCCTCCAGTTGTTCCACACTATCTCATGCTACAAGGTAACCCCTCTTGGCATCTCCGAGGAGGCATCCTTCATTCGTTATCAACAAGTTTTAATCATTCCGTTTAAGTTGTCTATAATCACAGAATCCGTCACCAAGTCGTCTTTAACCGCAGACACGGCTTTTCGAAAAGATTTAACCCTGCAGGGGTGTACAACTTTACCCACACGTACCAACCGACTCTTAGTGCCACATGATTAGCACTAGCCCGGGAAGTGCCGGCAGAGGGTAGTCGATTCCCAGCCTTTACCTTGTCGAACCATATCCATGAGTCAACCCAAATAGGGCCACCCCGTCAACAGGGAGTTGGCCACCTCCTGACGGCACCTGTTCTGTGAGTCAGGAACAAGATCCGTGTACGTCCATCACTTGTCCCGGTCACGACCTAGTTTTCTCCAAAACATTTTCCGACTCACACGCAGATGGAAAGCTCAAACTACGTGGCTCATGGATAAGGTTAAACAAGTTAGTCAGCCGGGCGGGGTTCATCGGCCCACGTGTGGCTGTACGCTCAGTCTTGGCTCGAAGGCGAGAACTCGCTCCTAGGGGCATGAACAGGACAAAACGCCACAACCCATTGTGGCCTCACATCCATGCCGGGATTAGTCAAGTTATCAAAGGTAATTCAAATCATAAACACCTGACATACTAGATTCACGCATTGACCAGATTCATCAACTAGGCATGGCTAAGCAAGACTCACAAGGTTTAGCGAAGCGCGCACAAACAAACCTATAGCTGCTAGGTGAAGTGGATCAGGATATCTAGGTTATGCAGTATATAGGAGAACTCTATCTACTGACATCAAATAGTTTGGAACCGAATGCAAAGTACGAGATTCAAATCACTTTGAAATTATATATGAGCAGATAAGAGGTTATGCTTGCCTTGGTTATAAGAAAACCAGATAAAGATCTTCTGGAATAAGTGCTTGACTTGTCGGTTAAGATCAAGTATTCGTCGTTGAGTTGCTGGCCTTCTCTTCGGAGTCACGTTCTACCGAGGGGGAAACAACATCGAAGGAGAAATAACAATCAACACATGGCATCGATGAAATGCGCAATATGTATGCATGAGCAAATTAATGCACTGAAATAAAGACCTAGACATGTTCGTTGGGTTGCTAGGGTTCGTATGTCAGTTCTGCATTTTTACTGAAATTTGTCCGAAATAGGCCCCGGAGGGGCAATTCGGACGATTATGAAGGTGAGTGCAAGTTAAAGTGCTCAAATGAGGTTGAAAACATCATAAACAGGTTGCATTTGTCATTTTGAGCAAAATGGTATATAACTTTTAATTTTCTAATTTTATTGGATAAAAACTTATTTTTCTATTTTTAAATGATTAAACAGTATTAAATAAAGGCCAAAATTCAACTTTGTCAAATATATGTGGAAATGACATTTTTGGATAGAGCATCTTTTTCTGATGAAAACCATATTTTTACTTTATTTTTGTGACTAACAGAATAGAAGTTATTCATTATTCAACTTAATTCCTTTTCTGTAATTATAAAAGAGGTGGGGCCCACGTGTCAGTTGATTTTTGTTCAAAAGAAAAAAAGAAAAATGGGCATATGACGTAGGCATGACGTTACTAGGATGTCATCCCGTGGCCAATCCTTCTCAACTGCGATTCAATCCGTCGATGCACGAGGTTATACCAGAAACGAAATCCACCAAGGGGTGGAGATGATCAAGGGGATGCTAGGGGTGGCCTCGGCTGACCAAAAGGTAGCCGGAGCGCTCGCCGGCGTCCATGTCCGCGGTGGCTAGCGGCGGTGCACGGCGACAAGCTCGGAAACGACGACTAAAAACAAACCGGAGACCACCACAAGGTGGACGAGCTCACCAGGAGCGTGGGAAGAGGCTCGGTGAGGCCAGGCCCGGTCGAGGTTGGCCGGAAACGTTGAAGGTGGCCGCCGGCCGGAGTTGAAGGAGGAAGGCTGATTCGTGCGCTTGGGGTCACCCCGCCAAACGATACTCTTCAGGGAGCAAGAGGAGACCACGGCGGTTCTAGGGGTGGCTTCAATTTGGCCCGGGGTGGCCGGAGTCGGCGGCAACCACCGGCGGCCGGTGACTAGGGTTTCGTCCCGCGCGGCAGAAACAGAGAGGGAGGGAGAGAGAACGGGGAGGATAGGGAGTGGGAGGAGGTAGTGGGCTTCCTCCAGAACCTATCCACGCGACGAGGGAGCAAGCAGGTGCGTGGCGAGGGCGCCGTCGACGACCATCTCGCCTACTGTCATGAGGTTGAAGAAGACAAAAGACGATCTTCGGAAAACCCCCTGTGATTTCCTGTGATTTACACATAGGTCCTTTTCTTTTATAAAACAGAACTGAAAACAGATGTTTTGGGGACCTTTTTGTGAACATAAAAATTGGCAAAAATACATTTTGGAAAGCTCATGAAATTTCCAACAAAACCATGTTTTGCTTTGATGTGTTTGAAATATTTTTCAGAACAAGATTTTGAGAACCAAAATAGGTACCATTTGTGAGATTTTCTGAAACCATTTGAATTCATAACTTAAATTGGTTTCAACATGATTTAAATTTTTGTTTGATGCATGTATGAGATGAACACACACCACACACCCTAATGTAGCAAACTTTGGGATGTTACAATGATTGAAACACATACATTGTGAAAACGTCTAGAGCCTCAATATAAACTTATTCATAACCATGACCCATGTGTGGATCCAATCCACATGCCCCTTCCAGAATGATGTTTACGAGACCGACTATAAATAGACCCAAAGAAACTGAATCACTTCTTCGTACTAGACGAGATATGACAGGGGCAACTTGAACGTCCTAGAATTTCCAGAAGTTTGTAAAATCTCGATATGCCGTCGAAAACAAAACAACAAAGCTTATTGGGAAGAAATTATACATAATTAGAACATTGGAGAACTTCCCAACATACTTGCACAAAATTATGCAATGCCCGCACACACCGGTGCTCTAGATCAGATCTTGTACCTACGCACAGACCGCTCTGGTACCACTGCTAGGTTGCACAACGGGAATTTAAAACACAACAACCAAGATCTTGCTATGCAGATACAAGTGAATATAAATTCCAAGATCTAGTTTTCGATATCGTGTACTAGACACCATAGTAGCGGAAGAGGTGTCGATGATGATGTCGATGAAGATTGTAGAAGATCCTCATGCATAAGACTATGGGTGAGGATTTTGCCGACTTCCCGAATCCAGCAGAGTGAGGGTCTCACATGTTACCCCTCTGAGAGTGTGCACACATACGTCGGGGTAAATTCTACAATGCTTCATCGTCCAGGACTTGGCGCTGCAGGTGTATATGAAGGTGGATTTCTCAACACATGAGAGAGAGAGAGAGAGAGTAATTAGAAGCTAGGTCTAATCGAGAGAGGAACACCTCTAAACCCAATTAGAAGAAGCTCTAATCTAATTAGAGGAATCTCTAATTCAATTAGAAGGAATCTAATTAGATGCTCTAATTAGTCTTCTAATTGTTATAGAAATCTCTAATTCAATTATAAGTTCTTTAATTAGAAGCTCTAATTAGTTCTCTAATTCTTCTAGAGAAAGAGAGAGGGGTTTGGGAGCCAATTGTGTGTTTTGTTTGAAGCCTTGGGGTTCTTTATATAGGGGGAGGATGGGAGAGACTTGCCATAAGTGAGGGGAGTCCTAGTTGTGCTAGGAGGAGGTGGCCGCACCACCATCATAGCCCAACTCGGATTGGAGGTGGAGTCCACCTCCACCTCTTCTCTCCCTTCCAGTTTTCTTTTTCTCCTTTCCTTTTCCATTTTTATCTTCAATAAAATCATAGAAAAATATCGGGACGATGAGTACCATTTTGTGGAGCCACTGGGGCTGTCGATTAGTCATCTCGACAAGTCCCTCGTATGATCCGGTAGGGTTTTGATTAAGAGAATGAATAAGGCGCTGGCGACAATCGTCGGCTAACAAGGGGCAAGTTTTACCCAGGTTCGGGGCCCTCGTAGAGGTAATACCCTTACTCCTGCTCTTCTAATCTGTATTATGGGTAGATCGATTACAATGGTGAGTGCGCAAGCTGAGAGATGGATCTTGAGCTATGGCTACGGTGGTGAAAAGTAGATTGGACCCCCCTCCTCGTGGTTCTCCCAGCCTTTTTATAGATAGTTGGGTCCCAAACCATCCCGGGGGGGTTACAAACCCTAACTCTAAGTCGGTGGAACTTTCCTTCTTGCCCGCAAGTTTCACGGGTGGGCTTCCACTGGGCCTTCTAGAGCTACGAAGTAGCGCCTTGCTTTGGGCCTTGGACCGGGTAGGCCCACTCGACAGGTCCTGGAGTCATCCCCACGCCAGTAGCCCCCGAGTGTTTATTCGACTGAGAATAGTCGGGTAAGCACTCAGAGTCCATTCCCTGGATTTCGCGACTGGTCATTTTAATCGCTTGTCTTCAAGGGCGTGTACCCTGTATGATATGTACTTGAGTATCGAGTGGTAAGTGAGCCTTGTGTTGGCTCTTTTCGCAGAAGGATACAACTCAGTTGCTTGGCTCTCCCGAAAGATCAAGGCCAATTAATTGCATCTTGGGCAAAAACAGTTCTGGCCTACATGAATCCGAGACCTACGACTCGAACTCCACGAGGTGATTGTTTGCGACTGGGCCGTGGAGGTCCTATCAAGTCGAACTTAACCTTAAAGGGGTACCCGGCGCGTCCGCTAGGATTTTTCTTCGTGTTGTTGACGCAGAATGTTTACTGGAGGACGCAGCTCGAGTGCGATTCCAGGCCCACAGGAGAGATCCTAGGGTCTTACCTTCGTACTCAAAATAATACGGCATCCAGATGTGCCTAGTCGGCCGAACGATCCAGGGTTAAAATGATGTGTGGGTCCATCGTGAGGTAGAGTTATGGGAGCTGCATACTCGCGATTTTACCTTGGATGCACTTTAAGTGCTATCTTTTGCAATTCTTCGAGCGATATATTCTTCTTTTCCTTCGTCTTGTACGAAAGAAATTTCGTGTTATGAAGATTATACGATTTTTTTTTCGTGTCAATGTATCTATACGAAAGAGATTTCGTGTTGGAATGCCCATACGAAAGAGATTTCGTGTCAGGGTGCCCTTGCGAAATAAATTTTGCGTCCTGATGCTCATACGAAAGAGTTTCCGTGTCGTGAGGTACACAGTGACATCACCGCGCACTCGGCTGCTCCGATGGGACGTGACGAAGTTGGGCAGAGCGCGCGGGGCCCATCTTGTCAGCTTTTTGACCGGAAACGAGCGGCCGTGCTCCGGTTAATCCGCTCGCCGCATTGTAAATATGCACGATCTTTTCGTAAAAGATCGTGCGTTGGTAATCGCCCCCGTCTCTTCGTTTTTGCTTCACACGTGGCGGTGGCGATGGCCGATGGGTGCCACATTTGCGGATCAACGCTCACATTGGCCGGGTACTGGTATAAATATTGGGTCTTACGGGAAAAGTAACTTTCCCGGCCCTCATTCATCTTCTTCCTCCTCCGCGTACACTTCCTCTCCCACGAGCATGAACCAGTTCCCAATGGCGGGAGGCAAGAAACGCGGCGCCGCTGCAGCATTTGGCAAGGAGGTGGCGAGCGCCTCCGCGGCGGCTCCGGTGAAGAAGATGGGCGATTGACGCCCTTCGAACGCCACGAAGAAAAGCGTCGCCGAGATGCAGAGAGAGGGACTACTCCCTCTCGAGGACTCCAAGCGCGTTCGGATGTCCACGAAGAAGGAGGAGAGGCCTAATCCTCTTGCCATCGAGCGTGTCGCATTCTTGGAGCACATTGGTCGAGGTTTGTCCTTCCCTCTCCATCCTTTTCTCGTTGGGCTGTTGTATGTCTATGGCATACAACTGCACGACCTTCCTCCTAACGCGATACAACACATCTCGTGTTTTATCGTGCTCTGCGAGTGCTTCCTCGGCATTCGCCCGCACTGGGGGCTCTGGAAGGCCATCTTCCAAGTGTGGATTTCTCGGGAGAAGAAACAGCCAGACGAAAGAACTGGAGAGCCGCTAAGGACCGGAGGCTTCAGGATCCAGGCGAATAAGGACTTCCCCTACCTGGAGATGAGCTTCGTCGACTCGGCCCAGGGGTGGCATCAGAAGTGGTTTTACGTCGTCGATAACAGCGCGAGTGGCGTTCCAGAATTCCATCTGTTTGCTGTTTTGAAGCGGCGGAAGTCATGGACGCATTCACTCTCAGCCGAAGAAGTCAAGGTTGTCACCCCTCTACCCGTGGCGCGCTTCCGCGACAAGGAGCAGGGAACTCCGCTCAACGGGATATGCCAGGCGGGTGTGTTTCTGCGCCGGAGGGTCCAGCCTCTTCAAGAGAGGCTGACCACCTTGTGGGAGTACACGGGCATCAACTATCGGAGCCAAAAGTGCGACGACATTCTTTTGAATGCAGAATTCGACAAGAAGATCACGGCTATCACCAATTTAAAGAAAGCAGAGGGCTACTCGACGTTCCCTCTCACCCCATTCGAAGCCAATAACCCCCCGACTGAGGTGAGTTTCTTAACCTTCTTCTTTGCTTTGTACTTCTTCTTGTTTTAGGTTTTCGTCGATTGAAATACCTATTTTTTTCTTTTTGCCTTCGCAGAATCAGGACGTGGCAACGTGCTACCCGCCACTCTCTGCGGATGAAGGTGTCTCAGATCTTCTGGCGAGCAACATTGAGGCCCCTCCCGAGGCTAGCGTCGCATACGCGGAGTCGAGCTCTGAACAAGAGGAGGTAGACGAGGAGGAAGAGTCGGATGACGAGCAACTTCGTCTTCACAAGCGCCGCAAGTCATAGGAGGCTGAGGTCACCTCCAAGGACAAATCCTTGAGTGATGATCATGTCGAGGAGGTCGAGCCCATCCGAGCAACTCCTCTCAACGTGCTTCGTCCCGTCATCCGCCAGTCGAAGATCTCCACCGCCTGGAACCCAGACAACCTTGACGATGATGATGAGGATGAGTGAGTTTCGTGTGCTTTCTCCTTTGTCGCAAATTTGCCTTTTTCTTTTTTGATTCTAACTTTTGCATTCTTGCGACCATCAGCGCGGATCAGTTTGCTTCTTCGACTCCGTCCGTGAAAAGGAAGGAGGCTGTCGCGGACCCTGCTCTAGCTGCAAATCCCACTCGAAGACCTCCAAGACCGGCACAGGCAGTCGACGTTCCGGAGTACGCGATGCCTAGCTTGGCGGGTGGACGTCCTGGAGATGTCGGGGCGTCAGCGAGCAGGGATATCTCGGCTAGCTCGGCTGATCCCTTGTCCACCGCGCAGGGCAAGGTAAAGTGTTCTCATTTTTTTTGCAACTTGTCTTTCTGTTTTTTCTTTTATCGGGTGCACGGCAGTGCTCCCGATAGGACTAGCCCCCCGAGTCTCTGGTCGACTGCTTGCGGTTGGCTATGGACTCAAGTCGAGATTTTCTTTTTTTATCTGTTTCTTGATTTTGGTTTTCATCGGGTGCACGGCAGTGCTCCCGATGGGAGTAGCCCCCAAGGCTTTACTTGACTGTGTACAGTCGTTTATAGGCTCAAGTTGTATCACTCTAATTCTGCAAGGAATTTTTCAGCCTGTTCTTGATTCCCTGGCGGATTTTAGGCGCCGACTTCTTTCGGCTGAGGTGGATTGTGCTTCTCTTTGGGGAGAGCGCGACCAGCTCGTCCAGGATGGCCTCTCCCTACAAGGTGAGCTGCCACACGCCTTTTGCCCTAGTTCCGTTTCTTCCTGGTTGCAACTGTTATTTTAATTGCACCATCTATACTTCATATGAGGTTAGTCGCTTGAAGTCTGAGAAGGCAGAGGCTACCTCTCGGGTGAAAGACCTTGAGAAGGAGCTGGAGTCTACCCGAAAACAATTGGAGTCCACGCGCAAGCATTCAGCTGACAGTCTCGCGGGAGCCTAGGACGCCTTGAAGCAGCCGGAGGAGGAAAGTGTGAAACACGACAGCGATTTGGTCGACGTCCTCCGTCCCTTGGCCCAGACTCTGGCTGGTGAGTCATGCTCGAATTTCTTTCGACTGTGCGTCGTTCTTTTATCTTTCTGACGTTTATCTGCTCCGTCCTTGTTTAGGTGCTATTGGAGTTGGGATGGAGCTATCCGGAGGGATTCGATTCGACGCTCTCTCGGACGTGTGCACTCAGATGTAGGAGCACGGGAACAAGGCATGCTTCCTCATCCGCGATGTTGCCCAAGTGCTGACGCAACTGCATCAACGACTGCTCGTGGATGTGCTGGTTCCGCCAACTCTTGGTGGCCTCCTGCAAGTTTTCCTCGGTGAGGATGATCCCCTCCAGGAGTACTCCCTTGCGCAGACCGAATGCGGAGCCAAGACGGCTATCCAGTTTGCCCTGGCGCACGACATCTCGGTGACCTGGAGAAGGTGTACTCGGAGCTTCCTCGAGACGCCCTAGAAAAAATGGTAGCGCTTCGACCTTTTGGCGCTCGTGCAGAGAGGCTTGCGAAGACGCTCTATGGGGTAGTTTCCCGCGATTGTGGTGGAAAGCCTGCTGCGAGTGGAGCTACCTCAGTAGTTCCTTAGACCAATCGCTATGTCTATATGTTTTATGTGCAATGAACCTTGGGGTGCATCCCGTAATTTGTTCTTCAATCGAGATGTTTTGAAAGTGTCAGCGTTTTGTTATCGCGCCTTACTTTGTGTTCTCCCGATGGGAGTAGCCCCCGAGCACTCGAAGATTTTGTGTGGTACATCGTCGAGTGGGGTATGACTTTGTCTCTGAAACTTTGTTGTTTTTCCAGGTGGTTGATTCCAACGGAGGTTCGTCGAGTGGAGCTGCTCCTTTGACTGAGCCGTTGATTATGGCTGCCAGTATGCTTGCTTCACTTCGTGACCGTGTCGCGGATGGCGAGCGTAAGCTGAAGGCTCTGCGAGGCATGGCGGATGTTGCCAAGTCGAAGAAGAAACTTGTTGCGGATCGCGAACAGTTTGTGATGGAGGAGCTGGCGAGCGTTGCGAAGGGCATGCTTTGTAAGTCCTGCGAGCCCCCGAGTACTTTTTGTTGATTCCTACTTGTGTTTTGACGCATTTGCTGTCTATGTAGTTGTTGAGCCTGATGGGGTGTGTGTGAGGGTCACTGGGTGGACAATCATATTGTTCATGAGTCAAGTAGCTTTAAACCTCATGCGAGCAATTTCTGGTCTGACGTAGCTGAGGTTTTGTCTTGGCTACCCTGCAGTACCGGGCGAGTGAGGCGCAACGTTTTGTTGAATCTTGTCGGGAGGCCCTTTCTTCGGTCCATTGGACATTTTACCCCCTCGGCGTTGTTCCAGATAGCTTGAGTGGCTTGCTGAGATTATTTCGTCGAGTGGGGGATGTTCGAGAGTGTGTGCGTCAGCAGCTCATTTGTGGTGCTCAGGTGGCGCTTGCCTTCGTGCGTCTATGGCATCCTGAAGTCAATTTCAATTTTGTGGCGCGACTCCCTGACACCCGACGTTCACCTGTAGATTTTGTCCCTCATTATGAGGTTGTGCGACCTACGGCAGAGCGGATTATTCGACAGACCGCGGCGGAGACTAAGCGACTGCTTCAAGAGGCGGCTGCTCGGCAATAGTTGTAGTTGATAAGGTGTATATACCTTGTATGTTTTAGTTTAAGGTGTGTACCTTGTGACCTTGTATGTTAATTCAATCGGTTAAGGTGTTTATAAGGTGTGTACCTTTTTACCTTGTAAGATATTTGTCGTGCGTGAGCACTCAAAGAATTTGATGATGCTAGTTTGGTGTAGCCCCCGTGTGTTGGGGTGTGACCGTTTGTTTAGCATGTAAAAAAAAGAAAAAATAAAGAATAAAGATTGCGACTGGATAGTCTTTGTAGCTATGGTTGAGAAACCATGTTTTTATTGCGATGGCTGAGAAGCCATGTATTTGCTCGGGCTACAATTTGGCTGGTACAGCCTTATTTTGCGAATGATATACTATCATAGGGATAGAATTTCCTCAGGTGCGCCACGTTTCATGGGTTGGAGTAGATGCCGCCTGTCTTTGGGTTTCTCAAGCGATAGGCGCCGCCTGGGATGACTTCGTGTATGATGAAGGGTCCCTCCCATGGTAGCTCTAGCTTGTGTCCCTTCTCTTGCTTTTAGTCGTAGAACCATGTCACCTACCACAAAGGATCTGTGGCGTATGCGGCGACTATGGTGGTTGCGCAGCGATTGTTGGTAGACGGCGGATCTTGCAAGGGTGATGTCCCTGATCTTGTCCTGTGCGTCCATATGTTCTGCGAGTGCCTTGTTGGAAGCTTCTTTGTTGTATGCGACAACTCGTGGAGCGCTAAAATTGACGTCCTCGGGTAACACAGCCTCAGCTCCGTATACCATGAAGAATGGCGTGTAGTTTGTGGATCGGTTTGGTGTTGTTCGCAGGCTCCACAACACCGATGGTAGTTCTTCGGCCCAATGCCCTGCTGCTGTGTGTAGTCGGGTGAACAACCGCTTCTTTAGGCCAGCCGAAACTAATCCATTGGATTGTTCGAGTTGGCCGTTAGTTTGCGGGTGTGCTACCGAGGCGAAGCTGAGGGTTATCCCTTTTTCCTTGGAGAAAGCCTGGGTTTCTTTGGCTGTAAAGTTGGTCCCATTATCTGTGATGATATTGTGTGGAACACCGAATCTGCACACGATGGAGTCGAGGAATCTCACTGCGCACTCGGCGTGTTGCGACGTGATCGGCATGGCCTCTGTCCATTTCATGAATTTTTCGACTGCGACCAACAGGTGAGTGTATCCTCCGGGTGTTGATTTTCGCAGCGGTCCCACCATATCGAGCCCCCATTGAGCGAAGGGCTAGGAGATGGGGATCATGTGAAGCTCTGTGGCCGGTGCGTGTGGCTTGGGAGCGAACTTTTGGCAGGCGATGCACCTCTTGACGAGGTCTTTGGCGTCTCTGGCTGCCGTGAGCCAGTAAAATCCTGCTCAAAAAGCTTTCCCCATGATTGCTCTCCAGGTTGCGTGATTCCCACAGTCTCCTTGGTGTATATCGCGGAGCAGTTCCTTCCCGTCCTCAGGTGCGATACACCTCTAGAGCACTCCTGATATGCTTTGCTTGTATAGTTCTCCTTTTACCACCCGAAAGGATTTGCTGCGTCGAACGATTTGTCTCGCCTCGCAAATGTCTTCTGGGAGCTGTTTGTCTGTCAAGTAGTCGAGATATTTCTACGTCCAAGTTGGCTTGACCAGGAAGACTTGCCTTGAGATGTTATGGATGAGCTCGATGAAGGCGATTTGCTCACTGGCCTCCGTTTCCGTTGCTTTGGGTGTCTCTACTTGCTTTTTGACCTTGACTGATTGTTTGCTTATTCTCTCGAAGTAGATTCCTGGTGGAACAGGGTTGTTTGTCGACCCTATGTTTGCCAGTCTGTCTGCTTCTTCGTTGCTGGATCGTGCGATGTGCTTTAGCTCGCACCCTTTGAAACTTCCTTCGAGTAGGGTGGACATGTCGCGATAGGCGACCATTTTATCCGCAATAGAATTGGACTCCTTCATCGTCTGCTACACGATAAGATTAGAGTCTCCGTATATCATCAATCGAGTGGCTTCACAGGCAATCACCATCTTCATGTCGTGTAGGAGCGCCTCGTACTCTGCATCGTTGTTGGACGCTGGATCGTCAGGGGGGGAGTCGAGTCGCAGAACATACTGGAGCTTGTCGCCCCTTGGTGATATGAGGATTACTCTGGCTCCCTCGTTTCTTTTTTACCCGTCAAAGTACATGATCCAGTTGCTCGTGTATTTTGGGGGTTCTGGAGTTTGCAGCTCCGTCCACTCGCTCAGGAACTCTATGACCACCTGGGATTTAAGGGCGTTACGTCCTGAGTATATTATATCCTAGGCGCCTAGCTCGATGCTCCACTTTGCGATTCTTCCGGAGGCCATGGGATTGTTCATGATAGTACCGAGTGATGCGTCATTTAGCACCGTGACGGTATACTCCTGGAAGTAGTGTTTGAGCTTGCGGGTTGTAAGGACCACTCCATACGCGAGTTTCTGGCAGTGGGGGTACCGCTGTTTGCACGGCAAAAGTACCTTGCTGATATAGTACACTGGTCTCTGAGCACCGTATGCTTTTCCGTCCTCTGGCTGCTCGACGATAATTACCATGCTGACCACTTGATTTGTTGTGGCTGGGTAAAGGTAGAGAGGTTCATTTTCCTGCGGTGTTGCCAATGTGCGCTTTCTCTGCATCACTCTTTTCAAATCAGCGAACGCTTTTTTGGCTTCTGGTGTCCACTCAAATTTATCCGTTTTCTTTAGCAATTGGTAGAAAGGGAGCGCTTGCTCGCCTAGCCTTGCGATGAACCTGCTAAGGGCTGCCAGTCACCCTGCGAGCTGCTGCAGGCCGTGAAGATTTGTCGGTTCTTTCAAAGTCAAGATAGCCTGAATTTTCTCCGGGTTTGCTTCAATTCCTCGGGCAAAGACCAGATAACCAAGGAGCTGTCCAGCATGAACCCCGAAGACGCATTTTATCGAGTTGAACTTGATTCTATATGCGTTGAGGGCGTCGAATGTCTCCCTGATGTCCTCGAGGAGCGTGTCCTCTACTCGAGTCTTGATGACGATATCGTCAACGTACACTTGTACGTTCTTGCCAATGAGCTTGGCGAGGCATTTTTTGCATGCAGCGCTGATATGTTGCGCCTGCATTTTTTAGCCTGAAGGGCATCGTCGTGTAGCAGTATATACCGTGTGGTGTGATGAATGATGTCTTCTCCTCATCCTCCTGCTTCATCCTGATTTGGTTATAGCCCGAGTAGGCGTCCAGGAAGGAGAGGCGTTGACAGCCTGCTGTAGAGTCCACGATCTGGTCGATCCGTGGTAACGGGAAGCTATCCTTGGGACAGTGTTTGTTCAACGACGTGTAGTCGACGCACACGCGAAGGATGTCAGTATTTTTCTTCAGGACTAACACCGGGTTTGCTAACCAGGTGGATATCTTAATTTCCCTGATGACCTTGGCGGCTAACAATCTGTTCACCTCTTCTCCGAGTGCTTTCTGTTTCGGTCAGAAAAGCGTCCGGTGGTCTGTTTGACTGGCTTTGCATCTTTAAACACTTCAAGTGAGTGCTCGATGAACTCCCTGGGTATTCCTGGCATATCTGAGGGATGCCAGGCGAAAATCTCCCAGTACTCACGAAGGAGTTCGACGAGCGCGCTTTCCTATACGGATGATAGGGTGGTGGGCACGATCGCCGTCTTCGCGGGTTCTGTCGGGTGCACTTGATGTTTTCGAGTGTTGCTGCTTGGGGTGAACTTGAGTTATAGGGCGTTCTTTTTTGTGAGCGGCATCACAGAGTTATCCGTGGTTTTTGCCAGCTCCTCCAGCTCCTCTTGCATCCCAAAAGATTTCGGGATTTCGTTGAACTCGTTGTCGCACTTGTTTGACTTCTTGAAGTCGCCGTTTATAGTTATTGTGCCGTATTCCCCTGGGAGTTTGAGATTGAGGTAGGCATAATGGCGTACTACCATGAATCTCGCGAACGCTGTTCGTCCGAGAATGGCGTGGTACTGCGATGGCCAGTCGACCACCTCAAAGTCGAGGAATTCTCTCCTGTAATTTTATGGGTCTCCGAGTATCACCTCCAGATTGATTCTTCCGAGTGGTCGGACGGCTTTCCCTGGTACTATCCCGTGGAAGGATTTTCTGATTCTGCGGGTCCATCCAGGTTCTTGTTCATCTTGCGGAGTGTGTCCGCGTATATGGTGTTGATTCCGCTGCCACCGTCCATGAACACTCGGGCTAGGTCGTAGTTGCCTATTTGCGTCTGGATGACGAGTGCGGCGTGCCCTGGTCGATACACTCGTGGAGGGTGGTCATCTTTGGAGAAGGTTATCGGCTATTCTGACATCTTCATGTATTCAGTCTTGGATGGTGGAGCCTGTACTGCCATGTTAACTTGGCGTGTGTTCGTCTTCTGGACTCTGCGGGACGGGCAGACCTTCTATATCATTCCGAGCAGTCCGTGTGGATTTGGGTATCCGTTAGCTCCTTGGTTTGCGGCGGGTGGCGCTGATAGCGCGTCTAGCGCCACGTTCTGGTGTACTGCGTGTGGAGGCAGGGTGGTGGTTTGTATCCTCCCGGAAGTTGCGGGTATCCCTGGCTAACGGCGGCCCTATGCTTCTTCGTGTACGCCTCATGGATGTCCTGGAACTTTCGACAGTCTTTGAGGAGGTGAGTGGCCTTGGTTTTGCCCGTGCGCTTATCTGTAAACAGATGCAGAGAGCAGTACCCTTCAAGGTCTTCCTCGAGAGTTTTACCGTCTGGTTTTGGTTTCCAGTCGCGATTTCCGCGGGATCCGCTATCGCAATTTCTCGTGAACTCTGCCACCACCAGTTCCGATTGGTCGTCCTGGTCGTAGTGTTTTCTCTTCCTCTTTCGGCGGTCGCCGTTGCGTTCCTCCTCGGGGGTGGGTGAGGAAGTTTTCTCGTTGCGCAGGGACTCCTTGCCATTAGCCCATATGTCTGCTATCGCCATTAATTCTTTGATTGACTTGGGTGCAGATCGTCCCAGTTCCTCTCGGAAGGCGGCGCGCCGAGCAGCCTTGGTGAAAGCTTCGACCGCGACTTGTTGTGATATGTTTCCCGGCGTGTTCTTGAGTATGGTCCATCTCTGGATATACTTGCAGGTAGACTCGCCGCTTTTCTACCTGCAGGCTCACAGTTCCTCGATAGATGCTAGCCGCTTGTATGTCGCCTGGAAGTTCTTCTCGAAGTCGCGGGTGAGATTGTCCCAGGATTTGTAGTGCGCATGCGGTCTTCCTTCGAGCTAGCTACGGGCAGCGCCCACGAGGTGCAGGTTTAAGTACTTCATGGCTGTTATCTTGTTTCCGCGCTGGCATTTTACTGGGGTGAGATAGTTTGAAAGCCATGACTTGGACTCTTGTGAGTCGTCGTACTTTGGGACCTCTGTTGTGAGCTTGAATCTTTTGGGCATAGGTGCCTCGCGGATTTTGGTGCTGAAGCACATCGCGTCGCAAGCTTCCTCGTCAGAGGAGGTGGGCAGCGACCGGGCGCGGTTCCTTCGGGATCGAGCTCTATCGACCTTGCTTTGCGCGATGTCCCCACGCGCATCGTGTTGAGTTCGGTCGCGATTATCCTCCTGCCGCGGTTCCCTGCTGCGGTGTCGCGACCGGCTTCCATGGTGCCGTGGGCTGCTATCGCGGTTCTGCAGGCTATCGTCATCGATGTGCGGGCTATCGCCATGGCGCATGGCTTCTTTTCCTCTAGAGCAGCGAGGTGATCCCTTATCTCCTCTCTTTGGCGACGTACTCTTGCGTCTGCGAGATGTTTTGTCCACCCGAGGGGTTTTATCAGCTTCTGGGGTTGTCGCATGTTTGTGGTTCTGGGCGGCTATCGCTGCTCCGGCCATACCTAGCCCCTTGAGGACTTGTCGGTGTTGCTCCGCGCGGGGGTCGTTTTCGGGCGGCTGGTTCGCCTATAAGTACGTGGCGGCGGCCAGAACAGCAACAGCTGGAGTTGTGGGGGCATACGTTACCTTTCTCATCGACGTGCATGAGGGAAGTCTCGAGAGATTTGCTGACTTCGCTGAGAGATCCTTGTTCCAGGCGAGCAGTTTTTGAGACGTATTTTTTCTTTGGAGGCTGGTTCCCCGTTGAGTGAGTCCTCGAGAGCGCCGCGCAGCGCGCACTCGAAGCTTCCGCCGCTTCCTTCCGTGCTTTTAGGTCCTTGCGGCCTTCTGTGAACAGTCGGCCTGTCCGCAACAGGTGGTAGTGATATGCGGTCAGGTCTTCTCGAGAGGCTCCAGCTTCTATCGGCTGGCTAGATTGTACCACTACTTTCGCTTTGAGCCAAGAGGCTCACGAGACCTTGATGCGTTCTCGCTCCACTCGACTTTCCTCCGTTTCTTCGGGTTGTTCGGTTGAGGCTGCCATGCAGACTTGGGCCAGATATGGCTCATGAGTCCTAGGCGTAGGCCGATGGCTTTTGCCAAATTTGGAGGGTTCCTCGGTCGCAATGGTGTGGAAGTTGCGTGTGTTGCAGCGGATGGAGCCACCACTGGGCGCTGGGTCGCTACCAACATCATCAGATGGCGACTCGAGGGTCGCCGGGCTTGAGACGGATTCAGAGTCCGACTCGCCAAGCCCGATCTGGTCGGGGCAGCGCAGGATTCCCGCCTTGCCAGCGTAGAAGTGAAAACTGCCGAACGTCAAGCTGCCGCTTTTCTCGAGTCCGCTGAACGCCGGGCGAGATTTCGGCGAGTTGGGCGCATAGACGAGCGACCCGAAGCGGATCGGATCCGTTGGAGTCGATGATCCTGGGCTCCAGTTGAAGCTCGGCGAAGACGAGGACAAAAATGTCGTGGATCCAGCGCCCGCCGTTCCCACAGACGGCGCCAATTGTCGATTAGTCATCTCGACAAGTCCCTCGGATGATCCGGTAGGGTTTCGATTAAGATAACGAATAAGACGCTGGCGACAATCGTCGGCTAACAGGGGACAAGTTTTACCCAGGTTCGGGGCCCTCGTAGAGATAATACCCTTACTCCTGCTCTTATGATATGTAATACAGGTAGATCGATTACAATGGTAAGTGCGCAAGCTGAGAGATGGATCTCGAGCTATGGCTATTGTGGTGAAAAGTAGATTGGATCCCCCTCCCCGTGGTTTCGCCGGACTTTTTATAGATATCTGGGTCCCAAACCGCCCCGGGGTGGGGGTGGGGGTTTACAAACCCTAGCTCTAGGTCGGTGGAACTTTCCTTCTTGACCCGCAAGTTTCGCGGGTGGGCTTCCACTGGGCCTTCTAGAGCTACGGAGTAGCGCCTTGATTTGGGCCTTGGACCGAGTAGGCCCACTCGACAGCTCCTGGAATCATCCCCATGTCAGGGGCCCACATGCAGCCCCCAAAATTAGGGCCTAGCCATGAGGAGGAAATCTGCCCCCTCATGGTACTCCCCCCTTATATGGAAAGCCCTCGAAATTTCTCTGGAACCACTTAACACCTATAGATAAAATCATCGATATTATATATCAATGTCAAAAATATATTTCCAACATCCCGGGACATCTCATGCCCCCTTAGATTTGCTTCGTAAAGCGTGCAGCCTTATTTTCTCTTTCATAACAACTCTCGAATAAATTCTGGTAGTAATAGAAACTGTTTCTATCACTCCAGGACATCTCATACCCTTGTTATAAATTATCTCTGATATATAAAGTATATTTATCACTTAGAAACATTGTTCTGATGATACACCTACTTGATCCGGACCTACCGAATATACACAAAAATAAACCAAAACTTAAGTGTGTTTTCCTTATAGGTTTGATAGTGTGTGGACATGAAACTGAAAAGTCTTTACTTTTCATAATCAATACTAGGGCCATGGAAATCCATATTGACTTCCACATACTAAACGAAGAAACAGTTGAACCTGTTGGTTAGTATACAAATATCCCATTACTCACGATACCAAACTTACCCGACACTATTGATTCCGGTATTGCCATGAAACAATCTATGGTATACTAATACCTTTTTCTCGTCTCGTTATTCAGTAAGTTTCCTCTTTCTCGTTACTGTATTATGATATCCCATATGATGTATCATCATCATGAATTGTCTACAGAACTTATCGATATCAAGATTACCGAGTAGGCCCAGGTATGTATCTCTCTTTTTACGGAGGAGTAATTCTCATCTCAGAATGTTAAGGTAATATACTCCTTTAGAATTACCCATTAGCTACCTTTATGTTCATCCAGTTTATGGTGTGACTCTTGATATCACCAAAGTAAAACCTCCAGAATATATTATTCTGATAATCTCATGGTCAAAGGATGCACTATAATATAATCGTGGTGTGGTATGATTCTAAGTACAAATATGTCTTAGTGGAATCTCTTAGCATATCAATCTACTTAGTGAATACCCAGTCATATTGTTACCTTTCAACAATATACTATTCATTGATGTTGACATAAACAATATCCATGATTAGAAAAACATAGTTATCGAACATCTGATGGCTCCCAAGTGCAGGAGATCAATCGTAGTCTTTGATGGGAAGTATTACCCAAATTTGTAGTTCGACTCAGTGGGAACACAAGAATACCGGCGAGACTTTAGCAATTGGGACGTCACTCCCAACCACACCTGTGTATCAACAAACTTGTAGCGAGAGTGGTGAGTGTAATAATGCAGTGAAAGTAAACAAACAGAAAGTAAATGGAGAGCAAGTGTTTTCCCAGTTTTCACCGGAAAAGAGTGAAAGTAAACCAGAGACTAAAACGCAGGCATGAGGTGACAGCGGGGTGTTGCACGGATAAGATCTCAGTTTTATGTAGGTGTGTGTTCCGTAAATTATTAATCGTACTAACCAAGAGAATTTGCACAAAGCCTATTGTCCTACCTGCCCATTTCACCGGGGCCAATTTGGAACTACAGGTAATTAAGGTCTACCCTTTCGAATAGCCCGGACCAACGCATTAACACTCCATGAACACACATAATCCTCAAACTAGAACATATCCCCCTTGTTTTCCCTAGCTGTCACTTTAGGGTTCGCAGGTTCAACATAATAGCAGGTAATACACATTGCAGATAGATACCAAACTCAAATATATGATGTAGCAATGTAAGTTCAGTACTGAAATCATGCCACTTGGGCCCTAGTAACAAGCATTAAGCCTAGCAATAGTGCATCAACATAAGACATAAGAATTCTCAAGACAAACCCCTAGATCCCGCATACCTGGTAGCAATTACATGATCAATCTCATCCAAAACCCCTCACACCTCACATGCGTACAGCAACTACTCACACATGGAGGGGGTGATGGAGCTCATGGTTGATGGAGATGATGGTGGTGATGATGATGGTGACAAAGCCCCTCGAATTCCACCTCCGGGGGTGAAATCCCGGATCAATCTGACTCCGAAATCGAAGATCGTGGTGGCGGCGGCGCTCCATTTCGCGAACAGCCCTCCCCTTCGAAACCCGTCAGTTTCTCCTATATATGGAGGGGTACGTCTAAGACCTAGCCGGAGTGGGCCATCTGGGCCCAAAAGGGGTGACCCCACGCGGCCAAGGAATCTGGCCGCGTGTGGGGCCCCCTTTTGGCCCTCGGGTGGCCCCCGGCCCCATCTGGTGCTCATTCCCCTTCTTTTCCATAAAAAGTTACGTGGTTTTCGTCCCATGTGAAAAGTCCTACGAAAATAGACGAAAAGAAGACTTTTGCTAAAAACAGCGTCAGATTCTACAGATTTATTCAATTATGGGGGGACTCCAGAGAGAAATACGATGCAAAGTGCTTGGAAAAGTAGATGCATTTTGGGTGCATCAACTCCCCCAAGCTTAGCTCGTTGTTTGTCCTCGAACAACTCAAACGCAGTGCAGAAGCGATAAAAACTTTGGCAAGAACTTTGCATTGCATATGCATCATCAATTAATACTAGAAAATACTCAAGACATGATTCCTGTAACAAGTAGCAAAATACTAGCAAGTGTGGATCTACTCAGTGTTAAAGCATATATACTTGTTGCAATAGAAATAACATGAAGTGTTAATACTTGAATGAGTTTTCTCAATTGTAGACATAAACAAAGGCTTGTGCATCGCTGATGATTGAATCATATCAAGATTTTTGAGATCTCTGATTCTTTCATATGTTGACAAGTAAAATCATTGTGCTTACTACCTTGCTCTCAGTTTTGCTAAAGCATTAATTTTTGATTTTGATTCTTATGCTTGACAAACTACAAGTTGAAAGCCTCATGCCCCTTAAAAGCGAAGTCCCGCACCATGATTACTCAACTCTAGATTCCTAATAAGACTTGTACAATCATTGTAAGTATTAATGACATCATAGAGAGCAGCAATTGGGGTACCTCTTGCCCCATGACATGGAAACCAGCCCATGTCAAAATGGCAAGACAAACAAATGGAATGGACTCATTATCCTTTTTTATTTCATTCACTATATGCATAGTTTCTTATTTTATTATAGGATATGTTGCGGAGTCCATTCTAGCTATACGTAAATTTCCACCATGATATCGCATGGCTTGGGTTAGCGGCCCAATGCGTCTCTCTAATCATATACACTTACTCATCAAGACTTACTATTCCTCTACCTCATTTCGACATGACAGGCATCCACAGTTAAAAGAACATAATATCAACTTGAATATAGAATTCTTAGTGCAGCGTTGAAAGTTTTCCATGTGATACACATTTAGACTAACCCCCAACCATAAGTTCGTCAAGCATAAGACTCCACTTTTATCATTCATGAAATTTTCTCTTTTAATTCTTTCCTTGGTTGGCAAGTTCAGTAAGCACAATGGGATGCGTAAACCTTTGCTTAAGGCTACAATTATTCAATCCATCAGCCAAGTAATGACACTAAACAATATTTCAGTTGCATCAGAATATATTCTACTAAACCACGGAGAAGATAAACAATGGCTATTATGTCACTAAGTGTTAAGGGAATCATAAGGTGTGCACTTGTTGTTATTAAAAAGCATACATAAGCACGGCAAAGGTGTTATACCTTTCATCCCTTCAAGCACATTATCATATCATTGTTGTTCTCCTCTCCCCACTTGAACTGCTCAATAAAAACTCAAATCTTGCTATAAAAAGTTACTGCATTCAGCAATTTGTTTACCTACCTAAACACCTCAAAAGTTTATCATGTTTTACAGAGGTGAAGGCCATAAAAAGTTGCAGTAGTGATTAAATTTTCAGCTCAAACGGAGTCACAAGTAAAGATTAAAGCATATAACAGTGAACATATTTCAGCAATTCCTGCAGCTCCGTATTTATACTAAACTCAAGAAAACAAAAATCTTTTTGTGGTTTTTGATTTTTAGAAACATAATGTAAATAACCAGAGGTAAACTAGCTAACAAATAACAAAAATATTTTTGTGTTTTTCAGATTTAAAGAACATAAAACAACAAATAACATGCAAGTGATATAACACACCGAATGAGGAGGGAGAGAAATACTCCCCCAAGCTTGTGATCAAGCTAGTATCCTGGGTGGTAATCATGTCCACCACTCGACGAACCTCCCTGGAAGAAGGATGGATCCTGCCATGCCTGTGCTCCAAGGTGTGGTTCAGGGAAGCCCCAGGGATATGCCATAGGCGCCTTGTATTGGGGCTCCTCCTGCTGTTGCTCTTCTTGTTGTGGCTATTCTTGCACAGTCCACTTTGTCTCCTTTTCCGGTGCACCACCGGTCCCTCAAACCTGAATGTAGAGAGGAATTCCCTCGAGAGTTCCACATATGTGTTGCGTTGATGGCGTGAGAACTCAAGCAGCCCCGTAGTTGCAGCAAAGGCTTGGAAATCTTCAGCAATCCCCCAATGTTCAAGAACTTCGGGGTCTTGCCATCTTGTGGTATGGACACGCAGATTTTCACCTGCAAAAACCAATTCATCCTCCCATAACTGATTATCATCATTATTGTTGGACACCCTTGATTCTCTTCTCCTTGTCCTTGAGGACATCCCAAGCAATGCCTTTCCCTTGTTCAGCATGTTACCTTGCTATACCAAAATAAAATTCAACAAAAATTAAATTATATCACTCTAAAACATTGCTAAGGCATCCATAACTAGTCCTCTAATCAATATCATGCATCCATATCAACTAGAAAACTTAAATTCATGGAGTTCTTAGACATAATAGGTGACACCTAGTGCAGCAAAATACTTCATACACAAAGCATGGGAGCAAAAAGTAATTGGATGAGTGAAGGAGTTACATACCAAGGAGTGATTCCATCAAACAGATTTGAAAAATCTGCCTCAAATGTGGAGATCGAGGATTGACGGAGAAACAGAGCACGGGAAAAATGGAGGAGATGAACTGGGGTTGGTTTTCGGTCGAAAGGGAGCAGATGAGCATTGGATGGGCCCCAGCATCCACTTGTGGCCAAAAATGGGGTATCCCACGCGGCCAAGGAATCTGGCCGCGTGGAGGTACCTATTTTGGCCCCTGGTGGCCTGCTGGTGCTCCGCCACTGGCTGCTGGTCCCTTCGGGCAAAAAACTGACCCCCTAATTTTTCTGGAATTTTACGTGAAACTTTTCTACAGAGAATTTCTAAAACTTCATATTCTGTGATTTCTGATTCTAATTTTTTTAATACTATGTCTATGTCTCACAATTTTAAAGCAACTAACATAAAAAATGCAATTTAAATGTTTGTGAATCATGCCTTTATCATTTCCACATTAGTAATGAGGTTGATCAAGTCTCATTAGCAACATGTAAAGAATATAGCTCATGATTCTTATTATTACTTATTATAAAACAATAAATCAAGTTACCTCATATTTGATTGGAATGGTCCCAATCATCAATATTTCATACCTTGGTGCTGGAGGTGGTATAGGTATTTCAATGCTACCAATCTTAATGGAATTTATTTGTATAGCATTCACACTTGTGATCATACTTGTAACATGTTTCTTCTTGGGAAAATAAATAGTGTGCTCTTTGCCTTTAACATTAAATGTCACTTTGCTCTCAGTGCAATTTATCACAGCTCCTGCAGTATTCAAAAAAGGTCTACCAAGAATAATAGATAGATTATCATCTTCAGGCATTTCTAATATAACAAAATCAGTAGGTATCAACTCATTAGCAATAGAGATGGGAACATCCTCACATATTCCTATAGGTACAGCAGTTGTTTTATTAGCCATTTGTAAAGATATTTCTATTGGAACTAGTTTGTTCAAATTAAGCTTCTTATATAGTGAGAAAGGCATAACACTAACACCAGCTCCTAAATCACATAATGCATATTTCACATAGGCTTCTTTAATTTTGCAAGGAATAGTAGGAATACCAGGATCTCCACGTTTTTCAGGCAATTTTCCTTTAAATGAATAATCAGCAAGCATAGCAGTAATAGCATCAGTAGGTATCTTTCTTTTATTAGTGACAATATCTTTCATGTATTTTGAATATGGAGGATTCTTAATAGCATCAATAAGTGGAATCTCTAATTTCATATTCTTAATCATATCATAAAATTGCCCATACCTCTCTTCATCTTTTGTTTTTGATACCTCTTGGGGATATGGAATGGGTCTTTGTACCCATGGATCCCTTTCTTTACCTTTATCTTTATCTTTATTTGGTTTCTTCTTCTTCTTGGTATTCTCAATAGGAGGCTGAGGATCCTCCTTACCAGCAGCTTCTTCATTATTATCATCATGTTGTTCAATATCAGGTGGAGATGATTCTTCTTCTTCATTATTATCATCCTCAGTTTCAGCATCAGAAATAGAAATATCCTTGTCTTGCTCATTGGAGTCATCATCATGCTCATTTTCATTGGGAGATTTTCCTGCAAAAGATTTATCTTTAAGAGCAACTTGCTCTTTTCTTTTAGGATGATGATCAGGATAATCAGGATCCTGGGTGCTTGCACCTCCCCTTGTATTAACTCCACATAATTGTTTTTGTTTATTCAGATTTTCATACAATTGATTTTGTAAAGAAATCATTTGCTCAACTTGATTGTTCATCATTTCACAATGTTTAACAATTCTTTTAACTTCCCCTACACTAGCATTTAAATTTTCACGGAGGAAATTAATTTTATGATGGTTTTCCATGATAGTCATTCTAATTTTACGCTCCTCAGGATTATCATGATAAGCAAAATTGTTAACATAAGAGACATCAACAGGAGGTGTTACCTCCTCATTACCTTCCATAGGGAGTATAGAGTTCACTTGAATTGGAAAGCATGGTTCATCAGTAGGAAGTTTAATACCCATTTCAGATAATTCCTTGAGATGAGAGGTTTTAATTCCCTTCTCTTTAATATCCTTGGAAGCTTCAGCCATTGTTTCTTGGTTCAATTCGAGTATACCTCCTTTCTTCTCTGGGAGTGTCTCATTTTTATCTATCTCCTCAATGTTCCAATCAGCTTCATTCTCGAGAATAGACTCCAGTAATTCAATTGCTTCATCAACACTTCTGTCCCTAAAGATATTCCCTGCAATACTATCAAGGTAGTCTCTTGTTTCCCCCATTAGTCCATTATAGAATATATCAAGCAATTCATGAGGTTTAAAACCATGACCAGGACATTTCTTACACATTTTACCAAATCTCCCCCAAGCTTGGGCTAGACTCTCTTTCTTATCTTGTTTAAAATTGCCAATTTCAACAGTTAATGCATGTATCCTTTCAGCAGGAAAATATTTATTGAAAAACAATTGCAAGCATTCTTCCTTACTAGTAATACATGCAGGTCCTAAACGATTATACCAAACTCTAGCATCTTCACCCAAAGAAAAAGGAAACAATTTTAAGAATAAATAATGTTGACGGATTTCATCATTTCCAAATGTAGTAGATAAAGCATGCAATTCAGCAATATGATCAAGAGGAGACTCCTCATCCTTTCCACAGAATCTAGACTTCTCAACTATCTCAATTATCTCAGGATTAACATTGAATTCATAATCTTTATCTCTAATTCTAATAGCTGGGCCACACAAATTCCTAGTAGCAGCAAAACAGTTTCCAAGAGATGCATCATCATAAATAGAGAGTTTATCAAGTTTTGTATAATCAGGTGATATAAAGGCCTCAATAAATGCTTCTTCTTCTTCAGAAGAGGCCCCATATTCATACTCTCTACGAGTCTCATTTCTTTCTAGCTCAAGTTCTACATTTTCATCTACAGAAGATTCAGGAATTTCAGTTGTTTCAGGTGTTTCATTTGCCTCAGGTGTTTCAATAGTTTCAGGAATTTCAGAAGCTAGTTCTTTGTCTACATTATCAAGTGTTTGATCATTAGATGTACTAGTAGACATTTTTGACAATGGTGATTTACCAGCTATTCCTTTCTTTTTCTTAGCAGCCACAGTAGAAACAATATTAGGTGAAAAATTTGGTCTACTAGGCAAATCATTACCAGAACGAGTAGTCGAAGGCATTACCTCCTTCGAAGTGTCCTTTCCCTTTCCCATTGTAGGG
Organism: Alopecurus myosuroides; assembly: GCA_028641055.1. NCBI lineage: Eukaryota > Viridiplantae > Streptophyta > Magnoliopsida > Poales > Poaceae > Alopecurus > Alopecurus myosuroides. The sequence goes on from CM054062.1 coordinate 195,385,076, forward strand.
AACAAGAAAGTGCAGCAAGTAGACAATAACAAGTGGTCTTACCAATAAAGCTAGGCTCCCTGGCAACGGCGCCAGAAAACAGTCTTGATGGCTCCCAAGTGCAGGAGATCAATCGTAGTCTTCGATGGGAAGTATTACCCAAATTTGTAGTTCGACTCAGTGGGAACACAAGAATACCGGTGAGACTTTAGCAATTGGGACGTCACTCCCAACCACACCTGTGTATCAACAAACTTGCAGCGAGAGTGGTGAGTGTAATAATGCAGTGAAAGTAAACAAACAGAAAGTAAATGGAGAGCAAGTGTTTTCCCAGTTTTCACCGGAAAAGAGTGAAAGTAAACCAGAGACTAAAACGCAGGCATGAGGTGACAGCGGGGTGTTGCACGGATAAGATTGATCATGTAATAATGTTTTGCTAGCAGCGGGGCCTTTCTCTATCTCAGTTTTATGTAGGTGTGTGTTCCGTAAATTATTGTGCGTACTAACCAAGAGAATTTGCACAAAGCCTATTGTCCTACCTGCCCATTTCACCGGGGCCAATTTGGAACTACAGGTAATTAAGGTCTACCCTTTCGAATAGCCCGGACCAACGCATTAACACTCCATGAACACACATAATCCTCAAACTAGAACATATCCCCCTTGTTTTCCCTAGCTGTCACTTTAGGGTTCGCAGGTTCAACATAATAGCAGGTAATACACATTGCAGATAGATACCAAACTCAAATATATGATGTAGCAATGTAAGTTCAGTACTGAAATCATGCCACTTGGGCCCTAGTAACAAGCATTAAGCCTAGCAATAGTGCATCAACATAAGACATAAGAATTCTCAAGACAAACCCCTAGATCCCGCATACCGGGTAGCAATTACATGATCAATCTCATCCAAAACCCATCACACCTCACATGCCTACAGCAACTACTCACACATGGAGGGGGTGATGGAGCTCATGGTTGATGGAGATGATGGTGGTGATGATGATGGTGACGAAGCCCCTCGAATTCCACCTCCGGGGGTGAAATCCCGGATCAATCTGACTCCGAAATCGAAGATCGTGGTGGCGGCGGCGCTCCGTTTCGCGAACAGCCCTCCCCTTCGAAACCCGTCAGTTTCTCGTATATATGGAGGGGTACGTCGAAGACCTAGCCGGAGTGGGCCATCTGGGCCCAAAAGGGGTGACCCCACACAACCAAGGAATCTGGCCGCGTGTGGGGTCCCCCTCTTGGCCCTCGGGTGGCCCCCCGGCCCCATCTGGTGCTCATTCCCCTTCTTTTCCATAAAAAGTTACGTGGTTTTCGTCCCCTGTGAAAAGTCCTGCGAAAATAGACGGAAAGAAGACTTTTGCTAAAAACAGCGTCAGATTCTGCAGATTTATTCAATTGTGGGGGGACTCCGGAGAGAAATACGATGCAAAGTGCTTGGAAAAGTAGATGCATTTGGGGTGCATCATCATCCAATAAATTAGTCTTAAAGGGCAAGACTAAGGTTTATTTATGTGTTTATTTTACTACACGTGAGTGTGAGTTTTCCTCTGAATCTCATATTCAAGAACCATGTCAGCTATAGCATAGTAATATGAATCATAATTCTGAAACGAATGTATAAATATTCTTGCCTTTTGGGCATACATCCAACACGAACAACACTGAATTTTGCTGATGATTTTTGAATTTTCTAGAAGTAAAACAACTTCCCATATCTAGCTAAAACTCTTGTCTATCCAACTAAAATTCTTGGTTATGTTATTTTCTCCGTCTTTGAATACAAGGCCATTTCATATTTTGAGACAAACTTTGACCATTAATTTATCAACAAAAGCTGGTTTATATGTAACGAAAAGTATGTTATTGGATGCACACATGAAAGAATTTTCCGGTGATATTTTTTTAATGTAATATGACTTCAAATTTGTTAACCAAAATTAAAACTAAAAGTTTAGCCTTGGATATAAAAAAAGGGAATATCGAAACGGTATGCCGATGAGTCGATGACGGCACGTTGGCGTGTTCCTGCTATCCGGCAACGATCGATCTTTAAGACCGTGAAATAAATCGTCCGAACGACATAACACATGATAGCATAAGAGCATCTCCAACCGGTCACCCAAAACCTCCCCCAAACGTGAGGACGAACAAAGCGGGCATCGCCCGGGCTAAAAACACTCACCCAATCATCCTCTCCAAAGTCAGCCCGATAATCCCCAAACCCAGCCCATATGTGGGGAGAGTTTGGGGTCGTCCGAATGCGCACGGATAGCCTGCCATGTCGAATTTGGCCTATCCCTACCCCCACATATATCTGCTCATTCCACACTCTGGAGCAAACCCTAACTGCACTCCACTCTCTTCTCCGTCGGCTCTACTCGACAATGGCCGGCTCCAGCAACGGATTTAGGACCGAGATGTACTGCCCTTGTGGTAGAAGAGGAGGAGGAGGTTTCAAGCCGAGCTGCTGGAGAGAAGAAAACCCCGCCCCGACAGATGTTGCCTCAGTCGTTCATCCTCGGATCAAGTGCGCCGGATGAATTTATATCTTCGATGATGAAGTATGTCCGCCCTGATGAACTATGTCCCCTCTTTGAACTTGTAACCGCCGAACTAAATTTTATCGTTGACCTATTCGTCCGTTGATAATCTACATTGCATGGTTAATTATTGTTTTTTAATTATTAATTATGTTTTTGGGGTGGCAATTTATGGATCCTATCTATATCTCTTACAAGAGAAAACCCCACTAGGTATCATTTAAATTGTCTATCTTGACATGCAGCCCATCCACATCACCTCATATTCATAGCCATCAGATTCGATCGTCTTCTTGATTCCCGACCGTCCGATTCCATGTCTAACTCTGTCTCCAGTATTATATTTTTTTTCCATGCACAATCACCTTATCTGTGGGTGTGACGCCCCGAGATCGGGTACTATGCAGATTTCAGCATTCCCGCCAAAATCCACATAATAACCGATTCCAGGTTGCCACTGGTGATAACATTATAACAGTTCACGAATATTCCGCAACAACAACAGAAAAGATATATACAAGACGACTCAAACGAGTCAAGGATACAACTGATACAATACAAAGATCCAAATAACAGCGGAAGAAACAACATAGCGTCCGACTACGGACAAGATACAAATTGGACTAAGAGTCCTGAAGATAACCGATGTCGTCCAATCCCTGCCCAGGCCAAGCCGGAGGGGTTCCCAAGCTAACGTCCTCAGACTTCAAACCTGTTGACTGCAATGTGGAATATGCAGCCACGAAAAAGGATTCGTGGGTCAGTACGGTTAAGTACTGGCAAGTGGATAACCCATACTCACAAGATGCCAGCGTAACCAATCATCACAAGATACAAATACTTTGGGTACAACGGAAAGGAAGGGATTATTGCAAAGAAGCGGCAGCGGGCTGCACTAACTAACTACAGAGACTTGCTACAACATCCGGCTAAAAGAAAGGGGATAAGATAGCGTATCAGAACCAACTATAACTACTCACCAAACAATACCCATCCAGTGTTACCCCCTACTAAGGAAGCAACCCAAGGAAACTCACACTGTTGATTAAGGTGACATTCATTGTTATGGTGGAGGTAATCTATATTACTAGTCACGTTATCATCGTTAGGTGTAAGTTGTCTGAGTACTTGTTAGCCAGCACTTTCACCAAGTCATCCATAACCGCGGACAACACGGCTTCTCGAGAAGATTTAACCCTGCAGGGATGCACCAATTTGGCCGTACCCGTAAGAATTACCCGCCAGGCGGGGAGCAAACCCACCAAGCAGGCCACTCAACACAACCCAACTCTTCTTCGCATCAAGCCCAAAGAACCCCGTGCAATTGAGCGCACGGCTAATCAAGCCCCACGAAGAAAAGGGGACCCTCATAGCACTCTAAGAACGTGTCTCCCTAAATGCCGACTACAAAAGTTCCACCCTGGCACCAAGGGTTCGCACCTGTATATGCATGCGGCAAATGGAAAACCCGAACTAAATGAGGCGATTTGGACGAGATGCGAATCGAATCAGAATTACGGGGGGCGCCCATACTCGCTTCCCACATGCGGTTAGTGCGCTCATCATGGATCAATGGACAAGACCCTTTTCCTAATTAGGGTCGACACTAGCAGGCCTCAAAACCACGCCGGGCCTCCTGCCGGTGCCTTATCATCAAATTATTATTACCCAAAACATTAACATGTTGTTGATTGAATTGAAACCCAACTATCGACTAAACAGGTGATAGGGTAAATGACGACAAGACTCGAGCGCAAACAACACTAAGCATGCAATTACGACACGAGGGCCAACAAGGTAAACAAACAACAGTTAATAGGAAGTGGGAGGAAGGCTATATCATGGCTGCAAGGTAAACATATGATAGGATCGAGACACAAGCATCGAATCGTAAGGCTAGAATAAAGGCAATTGGAAGAATCGGTAACAAGTGATGAAAGGCAGCCATAGGCAGCAAGTGAGTTTACTTGCCTGGAATCCAGCAAGTAGAGGTACATCCGTAGAACTTGTCGTTGCTCACATCATCTCAACGTCCTATCCGCGAAGAAGCAACGAACTAGAACAAACACCGGATGCAACAATTACTACTACGGCAAAAGATCCAGCATGATCAAGATACGGATGCATGACAAGTTTAAGGATGCATCAAAGATAAACTAGTTGACATGGTAAACATATTTAAATGGGCCCATATGCAATTTGGATTGCACATGGAAAAGCCCATGAATTAATGTTGAATTAAATGATCTACAAATAACCATCATGTGAAAGTTGATTAGAATGATGCATGGATGATGAAAACAATAAGAAAACAACAATAGCTTCAATTTGACATGTTGTTTACCAAGTTTGGAATTTTATTTATTAAGTTATGAAATTTGGCATTTTAAATGATTTAAACAAGCATTTGTTGTTTTCACCAATTTTAAATGTTCAAAACAGATAACAAAATTTATAGTTGTAAAGAACACAAAATTTTAGATGGAATACATATTTAATTTGTTGAAAATGGATTTAAAATGAGCAAGTTATTAAATTGACAATTTTAAATGCATTAATTAAGAAATTGTTGTTTTCAGCAATTTAATTTATTCAAAATAGAAAACAAAGTTTATATTTGGAAAGCTTATTCAATTTTGCATGGAAAACATATTTTACATGGTAGAATTGGATTTGAATTGCCCAAGTTATGAATTTTGCAATTTAAAAGGTTTAATTAAAGCATTGAATTATTGCACCACTTTTAATTAGGAAAAACAGTAAACAAATTGTATTGAAAAGGTTGAAAACATGTAGCAAATGTTTCACTGAGCATTTTGAGCTATTAAACATAATTTTTGGGTTATCATTGAATTTATTATGCAATTTTCATAACCCATTTTATTCTGCCCTTTTTAGTAAAAAGAGGGAAACATGTTCAAAATTAATTCAATTGTGACCAAATAAAATACCAATGTGTAGAGTTTGTTAAGACAAATTTTTAGAGCCCAAGTTTGCTCAAATTGGATGAACAGAACTAAAGTTATGAAATTCCAAAGTTTCCAATTTTTATTGCATTTTCAGTAATTAATTATTTAATGCAAAAATTATTACAGAAACATATTGCAATTTTATTACTAATGGAAAGAGCACAAGATTTTGAATCCACAGGAACTTGAATCGTTGAATTTGGAGCAATATTTAATTTTATATTGATTTTAGAATTAGAGAAACAGATCTGCTTTTCTGGAATTCGGGCAAAAAAGAAAAAGGGGCAGAAAAAGGTGTGGCTTTTCTGCCTGGGGGGGGATCGAGCCCAGCACCTGTTGGGCGCGCGCAAGGGAGCTAACCAGTGGGGTGATGTGCGGTTGGTGATGGAATGGGTGGGCTCGTGGTTTTGAGTGGACCGGCGCGGAAATTTCTGAACTGAACAGAAAGGTTCAGTACTGAACCTGGAGCGACGCCGGACGGCGCGACGTGCGTGCTGCGTGCGTGCTGCGCGGTGGCTGAGGAACATGCTGCTGCATAGGGGGGGCAACGTGCGGGCGAGGTAGACACGGTGCGTGCGAGGTGGACACGGTGCTGCCGCTCGGAACAGTGGTCGAGCAGCTTGCGTGCGAGGTGGTCCGAGGCGGTCGTCCATGGATCCACGTCCTCATGCCAAAAGGGAAGCGGGGAGGATGTCTGGGAGGTTGGTCTCCTCACCGTGGGGCTGTAGGCGAAGCAGAACCCGATGACGACAACGTAGACGGCCGGTTGGAGTGGAGGACGTGCTGCTGGTGACCGCCGGGAAGAGGCACTTGGCGCGGCGTCTCCTTTGCGTCTCCGGCGCTGCCCCTGCACCCGATCCACGAGCACGATGGCGCAACCCTCCTGGCGCAACCACCACGAAGGTGGAGGTGTAGATCATCGGGGCCCTAGCTTGAGCCCTCGGTGTCCATGGCGACGGCGTAGCGGGGTAGAGATGGAGGCGGCGGCGGAGGAAGGAGACAGAGGAAAAAATGGGACCTAAGGTTGGAGAGGAAGCTCCGGGAGAATTTATGGAGGAGGGGGGGAGACGTGGAGCAAGCTCCTCACGGGAGCTCCGCTCCCCCCATGTGCGCCTCCCGTACAGAGGATGACGAAGGCAGGAGGGGGTGGGCTGGCTTCGTGGGGCTGGTGGGCTCAGCCCACCAGGCTGGCCTGCCCTCCCCTCTCTTGGGTTTTTTTTTGTTTTATTTTTTCTGTTTACATTTTTTTTTGTAGGAAAGAACAAGAGAGAAATAGAATGGGGTTTGGGTTTTTTTTATTTTATGAATAAATTTTTATTGAAAAACCTAACAGCAAGATCAAAGATATGTTAACATTATTTCCAAAAATTTGAAATGGTCAAAAGATTTAAAATTGCTATTTGAATTTCAAATAGGGTTCATATAGGTTTTGATTTTTTGAAATAAACAATTGTTATTCAATAAACTCAACCAATTATAAAAACTTATTGGATTTAATTGTTTGTAAGATTTTAATTTTGTAACCACAGTGGGAACATGCCAAGTATGGATGATTTTGATTTGAATTTGAGTTTACCATTAAGGTGTTAATTAAAGGGAATTTTATTAACAAGCATTTTAAATAAATCAACTTCAAAACTATTGAAAACAATTTGAGTTGTTTAGTTTGCAACTTTTAGATGGGAAATTTTGGACATGTTTGAAAGTTTAAATTGGTTTGAACTTTTGAGTGGTTTTGAAAACAGGGTGCAATGCATATGTTGCGTGTGATGCAAAGCAAAAAAGAAAACAACCAACTTTCTAACTTAGGGAGAACACCCCAGGTGTTACAGACGACACCACTAACAAGGGATTGCGCCCTCGCAATCCACCCACTAACCCGGGAGGGGAAAGAAGTTCGACTATCGATTCTTCATGCTTCCAGTTGATCTCCTCGACATCACTAACAAGGGCTTCTCGACACCACTAACAAGAGATTCTTTCTCGGAGTGACGACGATCTTCTCCCACCAGGAATCTTCCGATGATCGAACCTATTAGGATAAAAGGCTAAGAGAACGTCCACCCACGTAGGATCCTAAAACTTTGAAAGATTGAGAGGGAGAGAGACACCAAAACAAATAAGATGAGAGGGGAAATAGAATAGAGATAAGGAGAAAACAGAAATCCTATTGAGAGGTTTCCAAAACAGATTTTTGCACAAATAGTTTTGACACTCTAAGAACACGACCGTTAGCGAGGTTATCCTACAGGCTTTGCGGACCCGTTGCTTCGATAACCATTCGTATCGAAACAATATCGGGAATCGGAAACCAGGCTCTGATACCATTTGTGACGCCCCGAGATCGGGTACTATGCAGATTTCAGCATTCCCGCCAAAATCCACATAATAACCGATTCCAGGTTGCCACTGGTGATAACATTACAACAGTTCACGAATATTCCGCAACAACAACAGAAAAGATATATACAAGACGACTCAAACGAGTCAAGGATACAACTGATACAATACAAAGATCCAAATAACAGCGGAAGAAACAACATAGCGTCCGACTACGGACAAGATACAAATTGGACTAAGAGTCCTGAAGATAACCGATGTCGTCCAATCCCTGCCCAGGCCAAGCCGGAGGGGTTCCCAAGCTAACGTCGTCAGACTTCAAACCTGTTGACTGCAATGTGGAATATGCAGCCACGAAAAAGGATTCGTGGGTCAGTACGGTTAAGTACTGGCAAGTGGATAACCCATACTCACAAGATGCCAGCGTAACCAATCATCACAAGATACAAATACTTTGGGTACAACGGAAAGGAAGGGATTATTGCAAAGAAGCGGCAGCGGGCTGCACTAACTAACTACAGAGACTTGCTACAACATCCGGCTAAAAGAAAGGGGATAAGATAGCGTATCAGAACCAACTATAACTACTCACCAAACAATACCCATCCAGTGTTACCCCCTACTAAGGAAGCAACCCAAGGAAACTCACATTGTTGATTAAGGTGACATTCATTGTTATGGTGGAGGTAATCTATATTACTAGTCACGTTATCATCGTTAGGTGTAAGTTGTCTGAGTACTTGTTAGCCAGCACTTTCACCAAGTCATCCATAACCGCGGACAACACGGCTTCTCGAGAAGATTTAACCCTGCAGGGATGCACCAATTTGGCCGTACCCGTAAGAATTACCCGCCAGGCGGGGAGCAAACCCACCAAGCAGGCCACTCAACACAACCCAACTCTTCTTCGCATCAAGCCCAAAGAACCCCGTGCAATTGAGCGCACGGCTAATCAAGCCCCACGAAGAAAAGGGGACCCTCATAGCACTCTAAGAACGTGTCTCCCTAAATGCCGACTACAAAAGTTCCACCCTGGCACCAAGGGTTCGCACCTGTATATGCATGCGGCAAATGGAAAACCCGAACTAAATGAGGCGATTTGGACGAGATGCGAATCGAATCAGAATTACGGGGGGCGCCCATACTCGCTTCCCACATGCGGTTAGTGCGCTCATCATGGATCAATGGACAAGACCCTTTTCCTAATTATGGTCGACACTAGCAGGCCTCAAAACCACGCCGGGCCTCCTGCCGGTGCCTTATCATCAAATTATTATTACCCAAAACATTAACATGTTGTTGATTGAATTGAAACCCAACTATCGACTAAACAGGTGATAGGGTAAATGACGACAAGACTCGAGCGCAAACAACACTAAGCATGCAACTACGACACGAGGGCCAACAAGGTAAACAAACAACAGTTAATAGGAAGTGGGAGGAAGGCTATATCATGGCTGCAAGGTAAACATATGATAGGATCGAGACACAAGCATCGAATCGTAAGGCTAGAATAAAGGCAATTGGAAGAATCGGTAACAAGTGATGAAAGGCAGCCATAGGCAGCAAGTGAGTTTACTTGCCTGGAATCCAGCAAGTAGAGGTACATCCGTAGAACTTGTCGTTGCTCACATCATCTCAACGTCCTATCCGCGAAGAAGCAACGAACTAGAACAAACACCGGATGCAACAATTACTACTACGGCAAAAGATCCAGCATGATCAAGATACGGATGCATGACAAGTTTAAGGATGCATCAAAGATAAACTAGTTGACATGGTAAACATATTTAAATGGGCCCATATGCAATTTGGATTGCACATGGAAAAGCCCATGAATTAATGTTGAATTAAATGATCTACAAATAACCATCATGTGAAAGTTGATTAGAATGATGCATGGATGATGAAAACAATAAGAAAACAACAATAGCTTCAATTTGACATGTTGTTTACCAAGTTTGGAATTTTATTTATTAAGTTATGAAATTTGGCATTTTAAATGATTTAAACAAGCATTTGTTGTTTTCACCAATTTTAAATGTTCAAAACAGATAACAAAATTTATAGTTGTAAAGAACACAAAATTTTAGATGGAATACATATTTAATTTGTTGAAAATGGATTTAAAATGAGCAAGTTATTAAATTGACAATTTTAAATGCATTAATTAAGAAATTGTTGTTTTCAGCAATTTAATTTATTCAAAATAGAAAACAAAGTTTATATTTGGAAAGCTTATTCAATTTTGCATGGAAAACATATTTTACATGGTAGAATTGGATTTGAATTGCCCAAGTTATGAATTTTGCAATTTAAAAGGTTTAATTAAAGCATTGAATTATTGCACCACTTTTAATCAGGAAAAACAGTAAACAAATTGTATTGAAAAGGTTGAAAACATGTACCAAATGTTTCACTGAACATTTTGAGCTATTAAACATAATTTTTGGGTTATTATTGAATTTATTATGCAATTTTCATAACCCTTTTTATTCTGCCATTTTTAGTAAACAGAGGGAAACATGTTCAAAATTAATTCAATTGTGACCAAATAAAATACCAATGTGTAGAGTTTGTTAAGACAAATTTTTAGAGCCCAAGTTTGCTCAAATTGGCTGAACAGAACTAAAGTTATGAAATTCCAAAGTTTCCAATTTTTATTGCATTTTCAGTAATTAATTATTTAATGCAAAAATTATTACAGAAACATATTGCAATTTTGTTACTAATGGAAAGAGCAAAAGATTTTGAATCCACAGGAACTTGAATCGTTGAATTTGGAGCAATATTCAATTTTATATTGATTTTAGAATTAGAGAAACAGATCTGCTTTTCTGGAATTCGGGCAAAAAAGAAAAAGGGGCAGAAAAAGGTGTGGCTTTTCTGCCTGGGGGGGGGGATCGAACCCAGCACCTGTTGGGCGCGCGCAAGGGAGCTAACCAGTGGGGTGATGTGCGGTTGGTGATGGAATGGGTGGGCTCGTGGTTTTGAGTGGACCGGCGCGGAAATTTCTGAACTGAACAGAAAGGTTCAGTACTGAACCTGGAGCGACGCCGGACGGCGCGACGTGCGTGCTGCGTGCGTGATGCGCGGTGGCTGAGGAACATGCTGCTGCATAGGGGGGCAACGTGCGGGCGAGGTAGACACGGTGCGTGCGAGGTGGACACGGTGCTGCCGCTCGGAACAGTGGTCGAGCAGCTTGCGTGCGAGGTGGTCCGAGGCGGTCGTCCATGGATCCACGTCCTCATGTCAAAAGGGAAGCGGGGAGGATGTCTGGGAGGTTGGTCTCCTCACCGTGGGGCTGTAGGCGAAGCAGAACCCGATGACGACAACGTAGACGGCCGGTTGGAGAGGAGGACGTGCTGCTGGTGACCGCCGGGAAGAGGCACTTGGCGCGGTGTCTCCTTTGCGTCTCCGGCGCTGCCCCTGCACCCGATCCACGAGCACGATGGCGCAACCCTCCTGGCGCAACCACCACGAAGGTGGAGGTGTAGATCATCGGGGCCCCTAGCTTGAGCCCTCGGTGTCCATGGCGACGGCGTAGCGGGGTAGAGATGGAGGCGGCGGCGAAGGAAGGAGACAGAGGGGAAAATGGGACCTAGGGTTGGAGAGGAAGCTCCGGGAGAATTTATGGAGGAGGGGGGAGACGTGGAGCAAGCTCCTCCACGGGAGCTCCGCTCCCCCCATGTGCGCCTCCCGTACAGAGGATGACGAAGGCAGGAGGGGGTGGGCTGGCTTCGTGGGGCTGGTGGGCTCAGCCCACCAGGCTGGCCTGCCCTCCCCTCTCTTGGGTTTTTTTTTGTTTTATTTTTTCTGTTTACATTATTTTTTGTAGGAAAGAACAAGAGAGAAATAGAATGGGGTTTGGGGTTTTTTATTTATTTTATGAATAAATTTTTATTGAAAAACCTAACAGCAAGATCAAAGATATGTTAACATTATTTCCAAAAATTTGAAATGGCCAAAAGATTTAAAATTGCTATTTGAATTTCTAATAGGGTTCATATAGGTTTTGATTTTTTGAAATAAACAATTGTTATTCAATAAACTCAACCAATTATAAAAACTTATTGGATTTAATTGTTTGTAAGATTTTAATTTTTTAACCACAGTGGGAACATGCCAAGTATGGATGATTTTGATTTGAATTTGAGTTTACCATTAAGGTGTTAATTAAAGGGAATTTTATTAACAAGCATTTTAAATAAATCAACTTCAAAACTATTGAAAACAATTTGAGTTGTTTAGTTTGCAACTTTTAGATGGGAAATTTTGGACATGTTTGAAAGTTTAAATTGGTTTGAACTTTTGAGTGGTTTTGAAAACAGGGTGCAATGCATATGTTGCATGTGATGCAAAGCAAAAAAGAAAACAACCAACTTTCTAACTTAGGGAGAACACCCCAGGTGTTACAGTGGGTTAGTTCTATGTAGGCCCAGCTTTCCATTCAGCCCGACGAGTTAAATCATAGCAACCGGCTCACATGCATCCATTACTCTTCAACTTCCCTGATGCTCAAGTGGACCATCAAGAATATTTAATTTTCTCCATTATCCCCTGCAACCGTGTGTCTTCCATCTCTTCACCTCCTTCGGAATCATTTCTTATTTATTACCCAAGCAAGCAATGGGGAATCTATACTTCTTATAAAGCAAAACCCCACTAACATGCATTAATTATTTTTCTATCTCAACATGCAAGCTATCCACATCATCCATCCTCTTAGCCAATCAATTGTCCATGTCATCTCCTCTAATATTTAAGGAATTGCTGGTTAATCAATTTGGCTAATCAATTGTCCCACGATCAATTTTGCTAATCAATTGTCCCACGATCTGCCAATCAAAACCTAAAGTACTTTATACTCACACAAATAAATGGAGGCACTGCTGGTATGAAAGGGTCTGCAAATCCAGTAACCATTTGGCCTTCCACACCACCCGTCGGCCATCATTTTATATAGCTTCCCAGGTCACCACACAGTATCCGCACATGTACTGCTCACCTCCTCACGATGACAGCAGCCATCGGGAATAAACCTAGCCTCCTCGCTTCTTATCGGGCACCATCAACATGGAAATATCAACTCATGTGCTAGCTGATCCTAGCTTTTTCCTTTTCTTGGTAGCCTCCGATTGCTGGTACATCAACGACTAATCACATCAGGAATGTACGCTCTAGGACTCTCGGTCTCTCTTTCTCTGTCCATTAAAAAAATATTTTGATGTGTTTTCCTGTTTTGTATTGCTTGCAGTATCATCCATTGTTACCCACGATCTTCATGCTAAATTTTTGGTGTAGAAAGTATATTTAGGTAATCCTTTTCCTCGGCTTACACCACAGTACAACTAGATCTGTCATTGGTATTATCATATTGACGGACAATCTAGCACATTGCTCACATTAATTTTACATCTGCCACTTATCGATTCTTCCTATCTATTTTTTGTAGGTCGACACCATCGTCTATTTTAAGTTTCAACGCCAATCTTCCTGCACTATGAAAACCGGCTTGCATGCATTGCCACTATAATTTCTAGCCAAAGTGTCAAACGCCGCCTCTTATCATTTCATGGATAAGTAATTAGGCCAGCCCCTATCCGATGCCTCATATTTGGTTTGTTTTATATTGATGTAAATAGTTTTCTTTTATTTTTTCATAGACCATGTAGTTGTTATGATTTTTCTCCTGGCTTTCTTATTAGTATAACTGTACTGCTCTCTAAAGCTTTCAGCAATTTGGTTCAATCATAATATTTAATGGAATTATTGACTTAATGGAGACTTTGGAGAGTGCAAAAAACATTTCCGCGAGATGCGTTTTTTGTTCAGATATACTGAAACGTCCTGACTAAATGTCGTCACTTTCAGTTTGACACCATTATTTTCTGCATGTAATATTTACCACTCCCAAGCTGTAATTGCGTATCTAGGTTTAAAGGAAATTGATGTTGCAAGCGATAAGGTAGTAAGGCCTGTCCCAATGCATTGTTTCTTAGCACGTTATCATAGGTGCATTAATAATTTAATACACTATTAGTCCAATCCATTGTTTCTTAGAGCAAGTACAATAAGGCCATGTAAACGGGCTATAAGGAATTAAATAATATATTTGTGCTTAGTTGGATGAGAGAGAAGAGGAGAGAGAAGAGAAGCGGGCTACAAGATAGTAGCCAGCTCTTGCACGTGGCCGTAGGCACTTTGTGAGAGTGTAAGGTGGGCCATGTGTTGACAAAATAGTGCATGCATATAGTATACTATTGTACATGTTGGCTATAAACTGGCTATAAGATGACATGGCAATGCCTTATAGACAGTAGCCGGCTCTATTATTAACCATGCTCTTAGAGGTTGTCTCTAAATTTAATGATTTGGTGCTCATGCATGGATTTGATTGGACTATTAACCATTTTTACCTATGATAGCGTGTCAATGTACAACCTCACTCTCTCTCATCATTAAGTAGTGTGCCACATAAGCAAAACGTCTATGAACCCGCGCTAAGAAACCCCCATTGTGACATGCCTAAGGGGTCATAACATCCTATAAGGGCATCTCCAATAGTTGTAAGATAGACGTTGGTAGATTTTGCCACATAGGATTTTTGATGATGTGGCATAAAATAAATGAGGTGAGAGAGTGAGGTTGTATGTAGATTAACCAACAACCCTTGCACAAGCTCCGAGGTAGAATAGAGAGATGTCTTGCACATTCTCTCACCTCCTATTGGTCAAACTGTATACAACCATTGGAGTGGTTGTAAGATGTGTTGTTGGTTGATGACATGTCCAATTTTACCAACAAGTTAACCAACAAACTGTTAAAGATGCCCTAAGAGCAAGTTCAATAGTAGAGCCAACAGCCGGCTATAAGAAATTGACATGTCATCTATAGCTAACCTTATAGCCAACATGTACAATAGTTGGCTATAAAAATGTGCTACTTCATTAAGTTATGGCCAACTTTCCACTCTCACAAAGCGCCTAGGAGCACGTGCTGCAGCTGGCTATTGCATGAGAGCCCACCCCTTTTCTCTCTCCTCTTCTCTCTCCTCCATATCATCATAAAAATATTACTTTAATTCTTATAGCCCGCTTACATCACCTTATTGTACTTGCTCTAAATGAGTTTATTCTAAAAAAAACATCCTATGAATGAGACTCATTCTTGCAGGGGCAAAGGATACATAATTGCGGGGAGATAATTGGTTCATCTATTTATCACCTGAACACATCACAATAAAGGTAATATGGCGGTTAATGAAAAATGATTTTTAACATGAAACCGTAGAATATTGGAAGGGGTGTTTTACGCGTACACATATGCACAATTCGATTGGAAGATGAATATTAGATGATCATCCATTTTATGCTTATTATTTTTAAATAATAAATCTAAACAACAGCAAAATATTGTTTGCGATGTCCCGCAGCAACGTTATCATCTAGTAGTTATTATAGTTAGAGAACACAACTTTTGAGGTTGGCCGGTCACCGTCCGCGAATAGTCTGGGGTTGTTTTATTTTGGGTCACCGGTTAGAGATGCTGGGCCGTATGTCCGCGTCTTCTCTTCGCAGGGTAGCGTATATCTGGGCGCGCGAAAACGGTCACTCACGCAGTCCGAGATTGCTATCGACCATGGACCGGCCGGCCACACGACACTGCTCATTGTGAGGTCCGATAAACCTGTTCGTACATACAGCTAGCAGTAAGAACATGCATGTATGCAACCTTTTTGAAACGAGGCAAGGATGCATGCAACTCGTGCCAGCATAGCATATACGAAGTATGTAGGATTGATGCAGCTCCTTTTCTGTGTTTTCCTGCCTGGAATAATTTCGGCACTTACGGAATTGGATTCCAATCGAAGGATACAGGACGACGGAACAAAAGCTGGCTCTGACTCGATTCTCATATTTCGTTTCAGAATCCTCAGATTCGCTCTTTCACCTCGTCATACTGATTCTCGAACGTTTTACCGTCTCAACTCTGAACTGAAGTGAAGTGGAGCCCCAGCGTACCCGGCCCGCGCCGCTTTCTCACGGACGTCTCCGTTTTAGTTGGCTAGTGGTGGACATCCCCAACCATATAAGCTATCATAGAGGCTGTCCCCAGGAAAGTTCAACAAGAAATGGAGACAGGGGGCATCATTATCGCACATCGTACAAGAAACTTAGCCCTAAATTTGTATCGTCTCCATGATTCACCTGCAGGTACTGAATGGAACTCGATGGCTCGTCAGCTGAACGAAGAAGATGCCTCGGCAAAGCCTAGGACTCTCGAATCTCCCCCTAGGATCTTCGACCAGTCCAGACGCCGCACCACGTCGACCCTGCCGCACCCTACACCCGGCCGTCTTCGACGTATCCTGGGCCAGAGACCTTGTCTTCTTCTCAGTCGATCAAGCCATCACCACGGCAAATCTTGTAGCTTTCCCTCAGACCGTACGACTAGGCCTCCACCCATTCATTTCCAGAGTATTTCGTATTCAAAGGCCACTGGCCAGTGGTCCGATCCGGCAACCATCGCTTGCTGTTACGTATGGGTCCATACATTTCGTTTGTGCGATGAATGCCAACTTGACAGAAAACATGTCAAGCTCCAACCAGAAAATCTCGTAATGCTGTCATGCGTATTAAGGTCCATTATTGGTGTATGGTTTTGTTTTTTCTCCGATATAGAGCGGGCAGAAAAGCACACCACGAAGAAGGATTTAGAGAAATATATGTTGTTATAAAGATTTTGTTTTTCTGAAAATGTAAAGGCTGTAGCTCATTGAGGATACATCTGTTAGCTTATTGGAATATAGATAAAAAATTATTAGTTGGTACTTTGGTGCAAGTTCTTTTTGCTACCGGTGATTTTCAGTATCCATCCATGTAGAGTTCATATACGTTGTGCAATTCCCCTGACTCTATAATTTATCCTTCAACAAGACAATCACTGTCAGTAGTGTCAAGTTGAATGGTTGGAATTTCCCGAGGTTTAGAAAAACTTTGTGGGGGGAGAGTTGGCAGTTCAATTTGGAGATATGATGAATTTGGTAGATGCGGTTCAGACGGATGAAGAACCTGACATAGTTGGGCTACTGGAAGTTCTGGAAAATTGAAGGTGCGTGATCTATATACCTCCACTTGAGTTCTAATGGGGCTTTCCCATTTAAATTCACGTGGAAGGTTAAAATACCTTTGAAGATCAAAATCTTTAATAGGAGTAGCATGATTTTGAAGAATGATATTTTGGTTAAAGAGGTTGGTCAGGGATTACGAAATGTCACTTCTTCGGTAGAGAATAGACTATGGATCACTTGCTGTTCCAGTGTCAATTAGCCAAATTGGTTTGGCAGATCGTGGTGTGTGCTTTAGGTTTGGCTGGACCACCCACTGGTATGAATGATCTAATGGATGGGTGGTTAGGATCATATCCTTTCCAACCTCACAGCGCAAGTTACTATTAATTGGTGGTGCAGCTGTGTGCTCATCACATTATCATTCACAGGCTACTATAGTCAATTTCTATATATAGTAAATAAGGAAATAGACAATACCAGATTTTAAGTAAAAAAAAACAGTATGAAATGTGCTACTGCCTTCTAACTCCTTGTCATGTCGACCATCTTGTCCTAAGGAAGAAGACGATTCCTTGTCATGAAAGGCAAGTAGAGTTAACTATTATAAGTAAATAAGAAAATAGGCAGTATTAGCCTTTTATATTTCTATTAAAAAAATTAGGTGGTGGAAGGTGACATCGAATTCGTCTTAAGAACAAACAGTCCTAAGAATGACTGATAGTTTAGCATTTTTTAACGAACATACGAACAAGCACTAGTGATCACATTGACGCTACAAACAAGTGGTATATAAGTAATTGTATAATTATATGTAGATGAGAATATTTAGAGGCACTACAGTAGTGTATGTGTACATATAATTGTTTGGCAACAATGACATCGTCAAGCAGAGTTGAGGTTTGCGGTGTAAGTTCTGATAGTCGGTTTTACCGGTGTGTTCTATCGGCCTTGTGTGCTTCACCGTTTGCTATGTAGTCAGAGCTGCCGTGGAGGATCCTCGGCAGTGACAATGACACATGAATGGTGGTTGTCTGAGCCGCATTGTCAAAATGAGAGTTATTTTCCTGGACGTATGTGATCGTCAGTTTGGCATGCGCCGACGCGGCGTTCATGCATCAACTTGCGATGATCACATTGTCGATGGTCGTCTACGCTAAAATCGGAGCCGTTGGATCGAGAGCGATAGGTGACGACGATGACACGTGTGTGAAGCCTTGACTGATGCTCTCTTCTCGGTGGTGTCTACGTTTGTAGCCATGTTGGTCGGCGCCCCATGTGCCTAAGGGCGTGTTTGTAACCGTTTTCGTCGGGCTCTCCATAAATTAAGTAGGCAATTCTACTGTTCTAAATTAATAAAACAGGACACATGATGGGCTCTCCATAGATTAAGTAGGCAATTCTATTATTCTAAATCAATAGAAAAGACAAATCTTTTGTCTTGTTTATAAGAACCAAAAGCACAACTGCAATACGACCAATGGTAGGGCGGGTGAGAGAAACCAAGATTTAAGTACCCCCTCCGTCTCAAAATATAAAACCCTCTTGATTTTTGCTGGTCAACGGCTTAGAACTTTAACTATGATTTGTACCATAATATGTCCGCAAAATTAGTATAAATATATGTGAAATGAAAAGGCAATCCATATAACTTAGTATATATACTTATTAGTGATCGAAGTTGTGCATCACATTATCATTCACAGGCTACTATAGTCAATTTTTATATATAGTAAATAAGGAAATAGACAATACCAGATTTTAAGTAAAAAAAAAACAGTATGAAATGTGCTACTGCCTTCTAAGTCCTTGTCATGTCGACCATCTTGTCCTAAGGAAGAAGACGCTTCCTTGTCATGAAAGGCCAGTAGAGTCAACTATTGTAAGTAAATAAGAAAATAGGCAGTATTAGCCTTTTATATTTCTATTAAAAAAAATTAGGTGGTGCAAGGTAGCATCGAATTCGTCTTAAGAACAAACAGTCCTAAGAATGACTGATAGTTTAGCATTTTTTTAACGAACATACGAACATGCACTAGTGATCACATTGACGCTACAAACAAGTGGTATATAAGTAATTATATAATTATATGTAGATGAGAATATTTAGAGGCAGTACAGTAGTGTATGTGCACATATAATTGTTTGAAAACAATGACATCGTCAAGCAGAGTTGTGGTTTGCGGTGTAAGTTTTGGTAGTCGGTTTTACCGGTGTGTTCTATTGGCCTTGCCTGCTTCACCGTTTGCTATGTAGTCAGAGCTGCCGTGGAGGATCCTCGGCAGCGACAATTACACATCAATGGTGGTCATCTGCGGGAGGCTTGGTCGGCGAAAAGTCTGCCCCTTTCTCCTTCGAGCCTCATTGTCAAAATGGGAGTTATTTTCGTCGACGTATGTGATCATCAGTTCGGCATGCGCCGACGCGGTGTTCATGCATCAACTTGCGATGATCGCATCGTCGATGGTCGTCTATGCTGAAGTCGGAGTCGTTGGATCGAGAGCGATGGGTGACGACGATGACACGTGTGTGAAGACTTGACCGATGCTCTCTTCTCGGTGGTACCTACGTTTGCAGCAATGTTGGTCGGCGCCTCATGTGCCCGTGGGCTTGTTTGTAACCGTTTTCGCCGGGCTCTCCATAGATTAACTAGGCAATTCTATTATTCTAAATTAATAAAAAGGACAAATCATTTGTCTTATTTATAAGAACCAAAAGCACAACCGCAATACGACCAATGATAGGGTGGATGAGAGAAACCAAGATTTAACTACTCCCTCCGCCTCGAAATATAAAACCCTCTAAATTTTTGCTGGCCAACGGCTTAGAACTTTGACTATGATTTGTACCATAATATGTC
Source organism: Alopecurus myosuroides (assembly GCA_028641055.1). Classification (NCBI taxonomy): domain Eukaryota; kingdom Viridiplantae; phylum Streptophyta; class Magnoliopsida; order Poales; family Poaceae; genus Alopecurus; species Alopecurus myosuroides. The sequence continues at coordinate 195,404,843 of CM054062.1, forward strand.
TGCAAAGTTAGTATAAATATATGTGAAATGAAAAAGCAATCCATATAACTTGGTATATACTACATATTAGTGATCGAAGTTGTGCATCAAAAGGACCAATAACAAAATAGGGCACCTTATATTTCTTTCTGGGTGAAAGGGATTACAAGACACCACTGTTTAGATTTTTCTGGTGGAACATCCTCATCAGTGTTTAGAAATCAGGAGATCTATTTTTTTTTTAGATTTGCATCGCCATCAATCTTAAGCTGTCGCATATCAGGTGCCTTAATTACGACAATCTAAAAATCTAATCAAGTTTTATATCAGGTGCCTTAATTACGACAATCTAAAAATCTAATCAAGTTTATACCAGGTGCCTTAATTACGACAATCTAAAAATCTAATCAAGTTTTCTGGAGACGTATATATGGCTAGCTGATGTATGAGTCGAGTAATTAAATCAAATAGGAGTAGTAGCTAGCTGTTGTCTACGACGTAACAAATCGTCACTACACATGTAACATCGTGTATACTAAATTTGACGGCTCGTTTGGAAGGGCAGGCCATCCAGCTAGTCATGAAAAAGATCGGCGAAGAGAAATAAAGACGGTAGACGTGCATACGAGAACCGTCTCAAATAAGCCGAGCGGAATCTAAAGCTAAAGATCCCAACCGAAATTCTTGAAGCCTGTGGTACTACTGTATACCAATTGCTGGCTAGCCGCCAAGGTAAGCAGCGGCATCAGGCCATAAATGGGTTCCATATCAATCAGTGAAGACATGATGCCGCCACCAAAACGGCACGGGGCGCGCTTTACTTCGAGACCGACACCAGTCCTCTGTCCTCGGACCTCACCGGCCCGATCCATCCCGGCGACGCGGCGGCGTTGCGGTTCACTCGTTTCGCTCTCCAGGTGACGTCGCGGCCCAGGAATCATGGGGCGCTCCATGGAGACACGTCGCCGGGGAGCCGCCTGGGCTCGTCGGCGCCCACAAGTTACTTCCGCAAACACTGTAGAAACACGTAGAGGGCATAGCGATGTGGGGATTAATTAGTTAAAGCGTAGTATGTGTGGAGTAATGGGTAGGTGTGAACGAGCAGACGACCAATTAAAAGTGCTTGCTACAGTACTTAGTCATTTATCAGGTTATTAATCACGGTTTTGGCTAAAGCATGGGTTTTGGATAATCGAAGTGTGTCAGGAACGTGCGGGAACTGGGCGGAAAACAGTAGTTACCTGATCGGCGAATTCGCCGCGGCGCGTGTGTGCACGTTTCTTCCTCGGCTCCTCTTTCGGATCTTGCCTGCCCCCTTGCTTCCCAGGTCGTGACTCGTGACTAACCAGCTACAGCTTTGTCTCTCCTGATAAATGTCCATGCCGCCGTGTTCCTTGTTAAACGAGTTGTTGAATATCGTGTATAGTTGTTACACGGTTTCTTGTACAGCACGGATAGGTAGTTGTAGATTAACCTGTTCGTATCTATCTCCAAGTATCTCTGTTGAGATCGGTTGGGAGGTTTAAACCTTGTACTGTAAATCTGTTGTTGATATAAATACAAAGCACCGGAGACCCTAGAGGTCACCCCACGCAATATCGATCTCTGTTGTTTGATATGGTATCAGAGCCCAACTCTTCCACAATGTCGAACTCTTCCTCATCCTCCGGCAATGGCTCCGGTGGACTACCTCACGGGTCGGTAACTGAGAAGCTAGGGAGGGACAACTACCCTCTCTGGAAGGCACAGGTGATGCCGCCGCTCCGGTCAAACCAACTGACCGGATTTCTGGATCGCACGGCGGTGATGCCGGCGAAAACCATCTCGGTCGAGGTGGTGAGCAAGGAGGGCGTGAAGACCCAACAAATCGTCCCCAACCCGGCCTACATCGTGTGGATCTCTCAGGACCAGCAGGTTCTGGGATTCCTCAATTCCTCTCTGACACGGGAGGTCCTCACACAAGTGGCATCGCTCGATAATGCTGCCGATGTGTGGGAGGCACTCACCGCGATGCATTCATCGCAGTCCCGGGCGCAGGTGATGCAGCTCCGGATGCAGCTCGCGACTACCCAGAAGCGTGATCTGCGGGTGGCGGATTACTTCGCCAAGATGAGGAGCCTCGGCGACGCCATGACGGCGGCTGGCTCCAAGATGGAAGATGACGACCTGGCATCATACGTTCTAGCCGGACTCGACTCCGAGTGGAACGCCCTCGTTACTTCCATGACGACCAAAAGTGAGGCTGTGTCGCTCTCTGAACTTTATTCCCATCTACTGAACTTCGAAAACAGACTTGATCTGCAGAACGGAGGAGGATCTGCTGGTGGTAACACCGTTTTCAGCTACGGTGGCGGTGGAGGTCCTCCCGGTGGTGGCGGTGGCTCGTCATCGGTCAACCTGGCGTCTCGAGGTGGACGCTACGGCCACGGGAATCGTGGCGGTGGCCGCGGTTTTGGACGCGGCGGCAGAGGAGATGGAGGACGCGGTGGTAACGGTGGCAACTACAACAACACTGCCAACCGTAACCAGCAACCATTTGATGCTAATGGTAACCCGCGCCCTCAGTGTCAGTTGTGCACCAAATATGGGCACACGGCATTGAAGTGTTGGAAACGCTTCAACAAGGACTACCATGGAGAAGAAAAGGTGGCTGGCGCCGTGACCACCTACTCCTACAACAATGATCAGCCTCAACCGTGGATTGTCGACACCGGTGCGACGGACCACATCACGGGGGAGTTGGATAAACTCACCATGCGTGATCGCTACCACGGCCATGATCAAGTCCACACCGCAAGTGGATCAGGTATGGATATAAGCTATGTTGGTCAATCAATTATTCATACCCCATGTGATAAACTCCATCTTAGAGATATTCTACATGTTCCACAAGCTACAAAAAATCTTGTTTCTGCTCACAAGTTAGTTCGTGACAACAATGCTTTTCTTGAAATTCATCCTTCTGAATTTTTTGTTAAGGAACGGGGCACGAGGAGAATCATGCTTCAAGGTAGATGCCGTGATGGTCTCTATCCCCTTGTGTCGAGGTCACCTTCATCTATTCAAGCTTTTGGAGTCAATAAGCCATCCACTTCTCGATGGCATAGGCGTTTAGGACACCCCTCCCTCAACATAGTTCAACATATTCTTAGTCATAATAAACTTCCTTCTGTAAAGGATGATTTTGCGCAATCCGTTTGTGATGCGTGTCAAAAAGGGAAGAGTCATCAACTCCCTTATCCTCGATCAACTAGTGTGTCTAGTGCTCCCTTGGAGCTAGTTTTCTCAGATGTGTGGGGGCCAGCTTGTGCCTCAGTTGGAAACAATAAATACTATGTAAGCTTCGTTGATGATTATAGCAAGTTTACGTGGATTTATCTTCTCAAAAACAAATCAGATGTGTTTGCTCGTTTTCAGGATTTTCAGAACTATGTTGAACGCTTGTTTAATCGGAAAATACTTGCTTTACAATCCGATTGGGGAGGTGAATACCAAAAGCTAAACTCTTTCTTTCAGCGCATTGGCATTGAGCATCATGTGTCGTGTCCCTATGCACATCAGCAAAACGGGTCAGCCGAGCGAAAACACCGTCACATCGTTGAGATGGGACTCACACTTTTAGCACATGCTAATATGCCTCTCAAATATTGGGATGAGGCATTTCTTGCCGCCACCTTCTTGATAAATCGTACCCCTAGTCGTATCACAAAACTCAAGTCTCCACTAGAACTTCTATTTAATCGCACACCCGAGTATAATTTCCTTCGTGTGTTTGGGTGTGCGTGTTGGCCGAATTTGCGTCCCTACAATTCTCGCAAACTTGAGTTTAGATCAACACGTTGTGCTTTTCTTGGTTATAGCAATCTTCACAAGGGGTACAAATGCCTTGATATATCTAGTGGCCGCATTTATATCTCTCGAGATGTTATTTTCGATGAAAATATTTTTCCATTCACCGAACTACATCCTAATGCGGGTGCTCGTCTTCGTGATGAAATATTACTTTTATCACCTACCCTTCTCACTTTTACTCGTTTTGATCAAGGGGATGAATTAATTGATGATCAACCAATGGCTAATCCTACTAATTCTACTTCTAGTGATTTTTCTGGTGCACAGGATGGTGTACATGGAGCAAATAGCTTTGGCACGCAATCTGCTGCAGATTCCCCGACAGAATCAGCTTCGGGATCTGTTCCTGACTCAGCATCCGCCTCGGGATCGAGCGCGGAACCTTCCACGCGCGTCAACCCAACAGGGTCCACTCCGGGATCCGTCCGCGTAGGCCCCCGCGCGTCGAGGAGCGACGTGGCGGGCGGGCATTCGGCGCGCGGCTCACCCGCGCACTCCAGCCCGACCGGATCTGCGTCGGGATCCGCTTCTGCCAGGCCGCGCGCGTCGAGGAGCGACGTGGCGAGCGACTATTCGTCGCCTTCTCGCGCGGCGTCTTCCCCGACAACCTCCGCGGGATCGTCTGCGGCTGAGCATTCGCCTGCGCAGGCCACATCTGAGGCCACAGGATCTTCACTGCCTGCTCCAGAACACACAGGATCCGGTGCGGCTGCCGAGTGCACATCCGGATCTTCTGCGCCAACACATGTTGTGACTCGTTCTCAAAATAAAATTTTTAAGCCCACTAAAGTACCTGCAGGGTTTGTTCGGTATGGGAACGTGTGTGTTACAGGAGAACCTAACAGTGTTCAGCAGGCCCTCGATGATCCGAATTGGAGGCTTGCAATGGAGCAAGAATATGATGCTTTGGAGAAGAACAAGACATGGCATCTTGTACCCGCAAGAGAAGGGAAGAATGTGATTGATTGCAAATGGGTGTATAAAATCAAAAGGAAGTCTGATGGTACCATTGACAGGTATAAGGCACGTCTTGTTGCTAAAGGATTTAAGCAACGATACGGTATTGACTACGAGGACACGTTTAGTCCGGTTGTAAAAATTGCCACCATTAGGCTTGTGTTGTCCATTGCAGTTTCTCGAGGATGGACACTTCGTCAGCTCGATGTTCAGAATGCGTTCTTGCATGGCGTTCTGGAAGAGGAGGTGTATATGAGGCAGCCACCAGGATTTGAGAAAGGTGATCATCTTATTTGCAAGCTAGATAAAGCTTTATATGGGCTCAAGCAAGCCCCTAGAGCTTGGTATGCACGATTGAGCTCTAAACTCTTGCAACTTGGTTTTGTTCCCTCAAAATCCGATACTTCACTGTTCTTTCTTGCCAAGTCAGAAGTCACTATGTTTGTGCTAGTTTATGTGGATGATATTATTGTGGCCAGTTCCTCTCATATTGGAGTTCATAGTTTACTTCAGCAGCTTCGAGGAGATTTTGCTTTAAAGGATCTTGGTGATCTTCACTATTTTTTGGGCATTGAGGTGAAACAGGTATCGGATGGTATCACTCTTTCGCAAGGGAGGTATGCATTGGATTTGCTCAAGCGTGTTGGTATGGATATGTGCAAACCGGTTACTTCCCCAATGTCTTCAACTGAACATTTGTCAGCCAATGATGGCGAATTGTTATCTCCTGATGATGCTACTCGGTATAGAAGTGCAGTTGGTGCCTTACAGTACCTTACTATGACTCGTCCTGATATTTCATATGCTGTTAATAAAGTATGTCAGTATTTACATGCTCCTACAGTATTGCATTGGTCAGCAGTCAAGAGGATTATGAGATATCTTCGTTTTACAGTGGATCTTGGTATGAGAATAAGGAAATCTTCTTCTACACTTGTTAGTGCATTCTCAGATGCTGATTGGGCAGGGTGTGCTGATGATCGTCGATCCACAGGAGGTTTTGCAGTTTTCTTTGGCCCTAATCTTATTTCATGGAGTGCCAGGAAACAGGCCACTGTATCTCGTTCTAGTACAGAGGCAGAGTATAAATCACTTGCAAATGCTACAGCTGAAATTATATGGACACAGTCTGTTCTTAGAGAGATTGGAATTCCACAACCAAGAATTGCTTGTTTGTGGTGTGATAATTTGGGGGCTACATATTTGTCAGCTAATCCGGTGTTTCATGCAAGGACTAAACACATTGAAGTAGACTTCCATTTTGTTCGAGAAAGGGTGGCAAACAAATTATTGGAAGTCAGGTTTATTCCCTCAGGTGATCAAGTGGCAGATGGCTTCACTAAGCCATTACCAGTTAAACAACTCGAAGCGTTCAAACGGCATCTCAATTTGGAGAGTTGCGTTTGAGGGGGCGTGTTAAACGAGTTGTTGAATATCGTGTATAGTTGTTACACGGTTTCTTGTACAGCACGGATAGGTAGTTGTAGATTAACCTGTTCGTATCTATCTCCAAGTATCTCTGTTGAGATCGGTTGGGAGGTTTAAACCTTGTACTGTAAATCTGTTGTTGATATAAATACAAAGCACCGGAGACCCTAGAGGTCACCCCACGCAATATCGATCTCTGTTGTTTGATATTCCTGGTTTGTCCTCACGACAAGTCCAAGCGTGTTTTGCCAAGAAAAGGTCCAGGGGAGCGTCTCCTTCCAGATGCAAACACCCCATTAAGCCTCTGCAGTAATGCTAGAAGCCTGGTATTCGTGCTACCGCTAGTATCCATGCATACACAACAGTATTTTCTTTTTAAGAAATGCAAAATATTTGCTCACTCCGTTTACATGTATAAGACACGTTACTTACCATTTCAATTTTGACCACATATATAGTAAAATGAGTGAATATATGTACAAAATGAGTCTAGATTTCACTCATTTTAGAATATATGTGAGCAAGATTAAAATGTCTTATAAAAGTGAACGGCTTACATTCGTTCATTAAAAAGGAAGGAGTTTGGAACAAGGTTTTAAAAAGTTACAACCCACACAAAAAGAACAAAGAGCACTAATCTCCAGGATTTAAATTACTCAAATATTTCGTCCTGGCGAAAACCCACGCTCTAGCTTCGAACTTGATCTTCGAGAGAATGCTGGCCAGCAAAGTGCTAACATGCTTGAATGCATGGCAATGATCAATGTACAACAATTTAAATATTACTCCACTAGTTTGTGAATCATGTGTTTCACTAAACCATAGTCCGATGTTTTCTTTCTCAAACATGGTCGATTTTTCAACGGTTCGATCTGCATGGAGATTCATGCAGGTTATGTTGGTACGAAGATTTTCATATTTATGTGGAGAATTGTGCATGTCGTGTTTTCCGGAAAAAAAATCTCAAAATATCAATGCTACACTATGTTACCGCCAAAAACAAAGTGGAACGTAGCTTATTCAAGTAATAATTTGAATTTAAAACCATTCTGATACTCTTGTTTTTGTTATAAATTATAGAATGTGGATGAAGAATGTTGCTACTATTGCATGCATGGCGATATCGGACAAAGTTACACAGGAGACGTGAGCATGTTGAGGTTTTTGGAAAATCATTGGTGCTATACACTAGAGTACCACCAAAAACATGGAACATAGTTTGTTCAAGTAATATATTTAATTTTAATTCACTTTGATGTGTTTGTTTATCAATTATAGACCATGGACATGTAACCATAATCACATGCATGACGATATAGGACAAGGCATATACACCAAGCGAACCTTGCTAGGCTAGAGTGGTAGGGTATCAAGGTTCACTCTCGAGATCAAATGAGTTTTGGCTAATCGAAGTAGATTTTGACTAATTTAAATTTCGAACCAGGTTGTCGGAGATCGGAGGAGAGGGATTAAGCGTTGAAGGTGACATGAGCACGAGACTGGAAGATGAGAGGTGCAAGATGTAGGAGGATAAGAGAGAAGGTGGCTGGTGACCCACATGTGTAAGGAATTGTAACAGTTTTTGAGGGAATCATTTCAATCCAAATATATTAATTCAACATAAGGGGAGACAAAAAAAATACTTATAAAACTTAGCAGCTGAGTTGTCAATTCAAACACACCTGGATAAATACTTTCTTGACAAAATTTATTAGTAGCAACATCGATATAGTGATAACAGTAATTTGGTGACACTAGTAACAATAAAGTAACAATAGCAAAAGTAACAATAATAGCGAGAATGATTAAAGAGAGCAATATAGATAAAAACATTGTTAGCATGGTGATGGATAAATGAGCGTCGCATAGATAAGATCACTTATGTAATACTCATAATGCCAGGCAAAAGGTAAATAAAGCATACAATTCATCAATTATACACTAATATGCATTCCAAATAGTCTTCATGCGAGCTATACATGAATCTTAGACTCAACCATAAGAAACTTTATATGGCTTGAGACACTAAACTCAACATGGATCTTAATGGGCCGCAACCCGTGTCTTTTCGTCATGTTGAATATCAAGTCTCAATCAAGGCTTTAAAGTATGTTGATATTCTGGTTTCAGCTGAACCGCCTTCATATGTTGAGATCACTTGGACCATAGGTTTACTAGGCTGCAACCTTTTGTCTTCAATCTAGTGTACTGATGGCGTGTCCAACACCCGTTGAGAACCCCGAGAGGAAGGTGTGAAGTTGCACGTAGCAAGTTTCCCTCAATTGTGAAACCAAGCTTTATCAAACCAGTAGGAGTACAAAGTCTTCGGCGGGTTTGTAGTAGACATACACACAACACACAAATCTTTTCTTGCCCCAACATTTCAGGAAGGTTTTCAATCTTCCTAACTTGCTGAAAACAAAGGGTTAAATGTGTAGTGTGGAATGTATTTGCAAAAACAGTACAATAAGAATAGTAAAATCAAGTAAAATGAGGTTGCAAACAATGTAAAAGAATGAACCGAGGGGCATAGTTGAAAGTAAAGTATGGACACCGTAACCAACAAATATACCCACAATAGTTTTGGATTGAAATTTAGACAACCTAACACCCTTGATCAAATAAAAGCACTTACAACCGAATACACGGAAGTAGGAGACGTTAGGCTTGTTGCCGGTAAGGATCTCATATGGAGTCTTGTCCAAGCCTTTGCGGATGTAGAGGCGGTTGGAGGAGTGTCATGCGGTGGATATGGCCTCAGCCCATAAATATTGGGGAGAAGTGTACTCCGCCAACATGGTCCTTGCCATATCCAGAGTGCGATTCTTTCTTTCGGCAACACCATTTTGTTGAGGAGTGTAAGTGACGGAGTATTGATGACGAATGCCTTCTTCACTAAGGAATTCATTCAAAGTGTAATTCTTGAACTCCGAACCATTATCACTCCTAATAGCCATGATTTGCACATTGTGTTGACGTTGCACTTCGTTGGAGAAGTCGATGATGGTTTGTTGAGTTTCACTCTTGCACTTGAAGAAATAAACCCAAGTGTATCTTGAATAATCATCGACAATCACCAAGCAATACTTCTTGCCACCAAGACTTGCCTCGGACACGGCACCAAAGAGATCAACATGGAGAAGCTCCAAAAACCTCTTTGATGAAATAATAGTCTTGGCCTTGTGTGCCTTATCATGCATCTTTCCTTCAACACACGACCTACAAACGCGATCCTTTGAAAAGGAAACATTTTCTTTTAGTCCGACAATAAGGCCACCTTTGTGAAGACTTTGCAAAGTTCTCATGTTGACATGGGATAAGCGGCGATGCCACAACCATCCCAAGTCCGTCTTTCCGAAAAGACACATTGTTTGAGAGTTGACCGACTTTGAAAAGTTCACCACGAACAACTCATTTTCAACATGTCCCACGTAAGCGACGTCAAGAGTCTTGCTCCTCAAAAGGACCACAATATCAACATCAAAAAAGGCGGAGAAACCCACCTTTCCAAGAGAGAGGACGGAAAGTAAATTGTAACCAAGGGATTCGACAAGCATGACGTTCACGATAGTGATATCGGGAGCGACCACAACCTTGCCGAACCCGGATACCTTAGACGAGGACGAGTCTCCATAAGTAACGGTTGCTTGTATGTCATTTGGGCGCAATTCCGTCACAAGTTCTTTACTTCCGGTCATATGGCTAGTGCATCCACTATCAATTATCCATTTAGTCCCACCGGAAGCATAGTCCTGCAAGAGATCATCGACTAGTGTTAGGACCCGGGAAGGGTCCCTTCATGTTAGTAACAAGGGTCTTTGGAACCCAAATAGCATAGTCAATGAAACCCTCAATAGGACCAACATATTTAGCTTGCACAACACCATAATAATCAACATATAAAAAATGGTGTGGATTGTTAGTTCCCGCGGAGGTGCTACGAGTAGTGTTGTCCCTCATGACACTACTACTCGAGGCAACATTGCTTGCTTGTTCGGGTGTGCTATGAGTAGTGTTGTCCCTAATGACAATACCACTCGAGGCACCATTGTTGGTCTTCTTCTTGTTCTTCTTCTTCTTGTTCTTTTTCTTGGCAATATAGCCAAGACCTTGCTTGGGAGCACTCAATAGTGGTCTAGCAATGACCACATTTGAGATAGGGGCCACCACTTGTGGGGTAGAGATCACATCCTTCTCAACTTGAGGGCCTTTGCCCTTGAGCCTAGCAAGCTCAACCTTCAACCTAGCATTTTTCTCAATAATATTTGCATGATCACAAGAAGAAGTAGAGGTGCTAGGGTTGTTAAGTTGAGTTTGGAGTTGTTCATGCAACTCTTTGAGGGAAGAATGTTGACTCTCCAAGGCTTTGTGAGTCTTGGTTAGTTGTTCAAACTCCTCGGTTAGTTTACCATGACCAACCCCAAACTCGACCTTATCCTTTTTAGCCTTTTTATATTTAGCAATAACAAGATCACGTTCCTTAGTGATTTTAGACACAAGTTCATTATGAGTTTCTTCAATAGATTCAAGTTCCTCCTCAAGAGAAACTCTACCATCATGCTCTTCCTCAAGAGTCATAGAGAGGGATGCAATTTCATCCGCATCCCTTCTTTCAACCTCACCTTTCTTCTCAATAGCTTCTTGGGCCTCTCTCAATTGGCTCATGAGATGCTCAAAGTACTTCTTGGTCTCCCCCTGCATGTTAGACATAAAATTCTCCAAGGAGAGCCTTTCATCTTCTACTCTAAGACTAGCAATATGTTCTAGTTCACTGGGGGTCTTAGAGTTGGAGGTAGGTGATACCTCCGTGGCCTTAGCCATGAAGCACTTGGCATTTCGTTGAGGATGATTGTCATTGGGGGATTCAAAAAGATATGAAGATGATGGAGTAGAAGCAATATCAAGAGCGCCCACTTCATTTGGGGTTTCTTCTTCTTCATCACTCCCGGAATCATACTCCTGTTGAGTCAAAAGCACAAACTTGGTGGGAGACTTCTTGTCGAATGGTTTCTTCTTGAAATGAGGTTTCTTGTACTCAACCTTGGACTTGTCCTTGCGAATTAGCTTGCCACTATGGAGTTCTCTATTTTCATAGGGACACTTCGCAATGAAGTGGTGCTTGTCTTGGCAATTGAAGCAAGACCTCACTTTTTGAGCCCCATCTTTGCCATAGCGAGACTTGGTCTTCTCCTCAACAAACTTCTTGCCCTTGGGAGGATTCCTCTAAAACTTTTGCACGGTGAGAGCAATGAGATCCTTTAGCACGGGATCATAGTCTTGTTCCTTCAAGGGAGGCAATGCCTCTTCTCCTTCCTCTTCAAACTCAACCTCTCTTGACACAACCTTGGCCTTCAAAGCAACCGATGCCCCTTTATGCATTCCAATGCCCTAGCACGGTTGTCAAGAGCATTCTTGGTTTGCACTTGATAGGAGCACATTTCTTGCATCACTTGAGTTGAGGTCATGGAGGAGAAGTCATGTCTTCCTTGAATGCTCTTCAAGTCCGCGCCCTCAAATGGCATTAGGGCAATCATGTACTTCCTCTTGATCCAAACATCATCAATGTACTTGGCACCGACATTAGAGAAGGCGGTGGCAAGGGTCTTGAGTCTACGGTACATGTCTACATGATCCTCTCCATCATGCATATAGAACCCTTCGGCCTCATTGGTCAAGGCATCATATCTATTCCTTTGCATACTCTTATTGCCCACAAACATGATGACAAGAGTGTCCCATGTTTCCTTGGCGGTGGAATATTGTTGAAGATGCGGCATGTGGTTAGGACCCACGGCTTGTTGAAGAATTGACAAGGCGGTGTAGTTGAGTTGACAATCTGTGGCTTCCCTTCTTGTGAGGTTCTTGGGGTCATGAGGTTTGTATCCATCACGAGTGACCCTCCAAATCTCTATACAAGAAGAGTTCAAGTGAGTCTCCATGTAATATTTCCATTCACGAAAAGGAAAAGCATCAATTTTAGGTGGATCTCCCCTAGGGATTATATGAGGATGAGGGACGGGTGGATCGGGAGAATAATGTCCTTTGACGGAGTGAAATTCTCCATCTCCATCCGTGCCCTTCTCGGTGGAGTTTTCGGCGGAAGAATTTTTAGATGGTTCACCATTTACCCCTTTCTTGGTGCCCTCCGGATTAATTTCTGGAGGTGTAGATTCCGCGACCTCCTGTCCTTTGGCTTTGAGGAGTTTCGCCAAGGCTTGGCGCAACTCATAAAATTTGGTGTCTATGGATGAGGTATTGAGGTCAATGAATTTCTCAAAGCATTGAGATCATCCATGGTCACCTTTGCCACGGAACCTTCGGGGCCCGAATCTTCACCCATACTAAAACTCTTAGGCGGTTAAACCCGATAAAAGAGCCGAGGCTCTAATACCAATTGAAAGTAAAGTATGGGCACCTAGAGGGGAGGTGAATAGGTGCTACGACCAATTTTAATTTTTCTTAAAGTTTAGGCTTGACACAGAGGTAAATTCTCTAGATAGTGCAACTAAGTTGAATTTACCTATATGGCAAGACAAGCAATTAATGCAACTAGGACAACACTTAATACAACAAGTACTACAATAAATGCTACAAGTACAAGTAAGTAAAGGGTAAGGGAACGAGGTAACCGATGGAAGCACGCGGAGACATGATGCATTCCCGAGTTCCTCCTTGTTAAGGGAGTACGTCTCGTTGGAGGGGTGTGAGCTCGCCACGAAGGCCTACTCAACGCCACAAACGCCTCACCCTATTCTCCGATGAACTCCGCCACAAAGGCCTAGTTCACCTTCCACTATTGAACCCCTTTGTGGCGGGGATCGAGTCCTTTACAAACAAGTTTGGGGCACATACCCACAACCAAATTGGGGGCTCCCAACACTCACAAATCACCAAGAGTAGCAAGAAGCCTAGGTTTTCCACAAGATAAAACCCTAGGAAAAGATCCCTCAAACTAATGAGGGGGAAATGGAAAACCGGTTGGTGAAGATGTAGATCCGGGGCTTCTCCTTCACTCCTCAATGTTTCAACAAGTTTGGGTGGAGGAGGTGGGAGATCTAGCTTGGTTGGTGAGCTCAATCAATGAGGTCTTCAATGCTGGAGGAGCTAACCCTTGGGGAAGAAAGAGGACCCCTTTTTAAAGTCCCAACTCCAACTAGCCGTTTTTTCTGCTCAGTTTGCGACCAATCCGGAATCACCCAGAATAATTCCGGCCTCCCGGAATAATTCCGGAGCAATCTGGATGGCAACAGAGAAAATAGCGGTCATGTCGGAATCCATCCGTATTGGTCCGGAATGGTCCGGAATAATTCCGAATGGCAACAGAGGATTTTGCGGCCAAGTCGGAATTTGCCCGGAATAATTCCGGGCTCCGGAATCACCCGGAATAATTCCGAATTGCAACAGAGGATTTTGCGGCCAACTCGGAATCACCCGGAATGGCCCGGAATAATTCCAGGTTGCACATTTGAGCTCCCTTTTAGGCCAGAAAAACACCCGATGATCTTTAACTTCTTCACCATTTCTTCGACACCAAATGTGTGCTGATTTAAGACATATCCTCTGGCAAAATAGCACACATGGTTAAAAACTTCTCTATGTTGTTAACAAACACACAAAACACAGAGATATCGAAAACGCACTTTCAATAGTTTCACTAGTGGTGTATCACTGATGTCTACTGCACACTTTTAATATTGTAGACGTTGTTGTGCCTCCAAGTATAGAGTTTTGTAGGACAACAACAATTTACCTTAAGTGGATGACCAAAGATTTATCGAACCAAGTGAGGTGTAGGTTGAATGTTGCCCTCTCAACCAACCCCGCAATCAAGATACAAGAAGAATCTTGTGACCCCAACACACCTAATACAATGGGTAATTGTATGGATGCCAGAAAATGTGGTAAAAGAGGTGCAATATGTAGTGTAAAATGTGGTTTACGTAATCTAAATTAATAATGGGAGTGAGATAACATGTGGCAAAAGTGAGTAAAAACATGAACAACAAAAGTAAAAGATGGAGATGCTCCGGGGTTCATAGGTTCACTAGAGGCATATCTTCAAGCAAAATAACAAGTTTTGCATGAACAAGTTATAGTTGGATAATTGACATAATTAAACTAATTAATGAGCAAGAATATTCATGGCATGATTCATATATGAATTACGTCAAACGTATATATTCCGCTATCCAGCATGCATCTATAACTAATAATCAACCCAGAGACCGATGTCCAGCATGCATCTCTTAGGAATGAAGTTGCAAAAAGCAACAAACAATTGCATTAAGCACAATACATAATGCAAGCGATATTTATAATCAAAAGTAGACTTAAACATCACAGTTTTACCCGTAGTGGCAACAACGCACCCTCGACCTTAGTTTTCTCTATCACTCAAGCCTAGGTACGGAGGAGGCATGAAGCCACTATCTAACACAAAGCTCTCTCTTGGAGATCTCAACAATTAATGGCATAAAGGACTATAACTTAAATAAGTGGTAGAGACCAGAACACACATGCTCTCTGTTGGGTTACGTAGATAATTTAACTTTTTTTGTCCTACAGAACACACATGATTTACTATGTGGGTAAAGGCGTGGATAGATCTGATTCGTTACCGATACAAAGTGCGAAAGAGTATCGATAACGATGTTGGTGATGCTTGATGAAGACTGCCATGGCTAAACCTAGTGGTGTGATACGTTGTAAGCGTATCTACTTTTGCAACCACTTTTCTTGTTGTTTTTCCTCACATTTTCATGATTTGGATCAAACTAACACATAATAACAATGTTTTCATTAGAATTACCCTTGGTGTCCAGTTTTATGCAGAAATTCAATTTTCTCAGGAAATTCCAGAAATTATTTTTCCCCGGAAGACTCCCGTAGCCCGAAGGACAACTCGAGGGCCCTCCTGGTCACCCAGGTGGGTGCCAGCCGTGGCCCCCCTCTGGCCGCGCCTGGGGGGGGGGGCTAGGTGACTGGGACCGCCCCCAGGGTCCCCTTTGGCAACAAAACTCCTTCGTCCTCGAAACTCATAAGCCTCGAAGGATTTTCCCGAAAAACGATCAACAGCTCCATCGACACCCGAAATCCTAGTTCGGGAGACAGAAGTTCCTGTTCTGGCACCCTGCTGGGACGGGGATTGGAGGGAAATCGTCGCCATCGTCATCACCATCACCTCTCCATCAACCCTCCATATTCCCCGTTCGATGTATGAGTATTTCCCTGCTGTAGGCAGAGGGGATGGTAGGGATTAGATGAGATTAGTCATGTAATATATCACTACATTGTTGGGGCTTGATGCCTTGTGTCCACTATTGTTGTTTATTGTCGTTGTTGCAACTTTGATTGCTTAATGCTTGTCACTTATGGCCCGAGTGCCATGATTTCAGATCTGATTATGTTATGTTTTCACAAGTATAATTGATGTTTGGATCATACCTACTGGTTGTATACACTTATTACTGTTCAGAACCTGAGACATCAAGGTGACATGGTTGGGATATCGAAGAGGATGGAATCTAATCCGAGGATTACATGTTTCCCCCGTATGTTAATGGTTTGCTCTGGTGCTTATTAGAACAAGTGACTTAATTGCCATTAGTTCCTTTTTGGCCTGCAGAACCGGGATGGTAGGACAAAAGACGTCGTGAAGTTCTTATTGCAAGCACGTACGATAATTCTTGGGAAACATGCCTATGATAGTTTGTGACTTGCATACTCTCTTATATATTTGTACTACGCTTTGTTACCTCTGTTACATGGTTAACCTCATTCATGCAAGACCCGTACATCCATCCCTATGCCTACGGTGTTTTTAGCACTGCTTCTCAAAACGTTTACATTCGTTGTTACTGTTACTACTACTGTTTTCCTGCTACTGATACTGTTAAACCACTGTTGCCATTATAATACCGTTACTACTAATAAATTGTGTGAAGCAAGACACTCAGTTGTTAAGGCTTATAAATATTCTTTGCCTCCCCTTGTGTCGAATCAATAAATTAGGCTATATTTACCCTCGAACATTGTTGCGATCCCCTACACTTGTGGGTCATCATGGTGACGATGTTTTCGATTCCCCATATCCCACCTTAGAGATCCGAGAGAGCGAGGGTATCACGTGTTACCATCCCGAGAGTTCGCACACATACGCCTGTCAAAGTCCTGCAGTGCTTCGACGTACAGGACTAGGCACCACAGGTTCACATTGAGGTGGAGAGATCCCAACACATGGGATAGAGAGGAAGAGAGATTAGACCACCTCATTTATTTATCAAATAAATCAGGAAAAAAACACAGGGAGTGGTAGTGCGCAATGTGATGCCATGGGGACCACTTGGCAGCCCCCAAAAATTGGGTTCAACCATAGGAGGGAAACTGTCCCCCGTTGGCACTCTACCCCTTTTGTTGAAAGTTCTCCGGAACCATATAATCCCTATAGATAAAATTATCGACTCTATCTAATGATGTTATAAATATATTATAACATCTCCTGGACATCCCATGCCCCTCTGCACTTGCTCCGTAAAGCGTGCAAAGTATTTCTCTCTCATAGTAACTTGGATACAAGTCATTTGACACCGCATGTACTTGCTCCTCTACACTTTCTCTTTAAAGCGTGCAAACCATTTGACACCGCATGTACAAAATGTTCCTTGGATACAAGTGATCTATCCATACCTGCCTGCAGACGACAAGAACATGTTGACCCTTGGATACAAGTGATGAACGTGAACCCATGTGTGTTATGACTGCTGCTACAATATAGGAGAACACGATCAACCTTGATATTTTAAGTGAGGAATCACCATAATAAACGAGTACTGCGCAATCAAGGTGCAAACAACAAAGGATAAACATGACATGCAATTCATATTTCATGTGATTCGGTATATCCTTTATTCTTTAGGGATTCTTGACGCATCTCCAACGAGGATCCTTAATCTCCGTTATTCTCACCATATGTAAAATCCGAGGTAATTGTCCTGCGGTGAAAATTTCTTCAAGCCTTTCCACGATAGAGAAACAACCACTTTCTCTTGTCATGTATTTCCTCTAAGGTCCGCGATTGACACCTGATTTTTTATGTTGAACAATGGGACTCCTCTGGCATTGGCTATCATGTCAAAATACAATAACAAGATAGCTATACCAAACCATATGCACACCCTGCAAAACCAAGTTAGACACATCTAACGCTTTGTTTGCAAGTTTTAGTGTGGATGTGGGTTCTACGATCAACTATCGTCATAACCTACTGTTGGAGGTATGCCCTAGAGACAATAATATCCAGTCATTATTCTATCTCCAAGTTCAGAATTAAGCTTATATCATCATGGTACAACCACTGTAGCACTTGAAAATTGAGTTTTTAAAGGAAAATCTTTATGCATGCATGAAGACATAAACAAACAAGAGTTTCTAATATTGTTTCTAAGATTAGCTTATGGTTTGTGAGATGACCACATTTTCCTGATCATGGACTTGGATGAAAGTCTAGCAAAAACAAAAGAGTGTATTGTTAGAGCAACAATAGTACTGAACCGACCCAAGCGTATCTTGTTGCTAAAAGAGACTAAACAATCATAATATATTTTAGCAAATATATATGAAGTTGAAATTGAATATAGTTTCTATACTATGAGAATATCTAGTGACTGCACGATCGAAAGTTATACTTTGGATATTATCAACCGTCTTGCCATAAATGGGAATCATAACGGATATCTGGGTTTGACCTAGAAAGTGTAATGGAACTAAGATCATTCAAGACTAGTACTTAACTTCTCTAAATGATAGAAGATACATTCTCTGGGCCCTCTCAGTATCACCGATGACATATCGTCTGGCCAGACACAGTGTGATTTATCACAAGGTCATCGGGGATATAGATAAGAAAAGAGAACGATATCGGTAAACGAGTTTTATATGTTATGATTAAAGAGTTTGATCAAACTAGATCACATAGTCTCACCTTATTATATCGTTGGTATCGTGAAGTTAAGGGAATAATTGCAATGAGTAACTTATAAGTTTCTCTCATTCTTCGGGAACACGTGTGAGACATTATGATGTTCACGGTTCCGCTATTGGTTATTGTTCGGTAAGTTTCCGAACATGTCTATGTGTTATCGAGGCTTTACAGGTCACACGCTTAAGATGTGCCAACATTAATTAGTTGAGAGTATTAATATATTTCTATTAGTTTTATGAATGTTCGTTGTCATTACGATATCACAGAAATAAGTCTTGTGTTACAGTGTGATTTCGGAAAAGTTAGTATAAGAGAGAAATTATGCCGCTGTTAGATAAAATTTATATGAGAGTTAACGGAGGACATGAGATGTCCCGAGATGTCAGAAATGTGTTTCTAACATCGTTAGATAATATTGATAATTTTATCTATGGGTCAAGTGGTTTCGGAGGAGTTTCGAAAACTTCTCATAATATAAGGAAGAAGTGCTGTGTAATGCAGATTCCGGTGGCTTCACAACCGAGAGGTTGTAATTAAAGGGTGTCTAATTAAGGTCACAACCGAGAGTTTTACTATCCATGCTCTACGTGCCTTTTCTGTCAATGACGCAACACAGTACTAACACTGTCTTCTTGTCCGGTATTGTTATAGGCTTATAGCTATATACACACGTGCCATGACCGACGTGTATCCCTGCGTAGCGTACGTACACGGTAACTATCACCATGTTGTTACAGCACGAACCGGCAAACACTGCACCCTCATATCCGAACAGTGGATATTAAGCGGGGCGTCTGGCTCGTCGCCGGCGTACGAGCGCGTAGGCGCTTGGCCTAGCCAGATGATAAAGACGCATCGTGTCGTGATATCACGTTCGGACACGATGGATCTCTGGACTCTGGAAATATTTTCAATGCCTGATTCGCTCTCGTGCTACGTTCGTCAATGCGGCGACGTTGATCTGACTGCTCGCGCTGGTCATCCTGGCGTGGCGTAGCCTAGGCCCACAACTGAGACAGGGAAGCGCCCAAACTAGGAGGAGCGTTAGACGAAACGTACTGTATTTTGTATACGAAGGCCAGATTGGAGGACAAAAGACACCGTGGATCAATGCCTTTTAGCACCGATCGACGTGCTGCTACTACAACCGCCTGCTTCAAAGTGTTGGAAGTGGGTTGGTCAAAAAAAAAGTGTTGGAAGTGGGTGGACAACGACGTTAAAGTTGTACCTTTGCTCGCCAGGAGGAGAGCATCATAGTGTCACGCAGATATTTCATTTTATTTTTACCAACCCGGTGCAAGTACTATTAGATATCGCTTTCTGTCTGTTTTCAAATCGCACAAATTGACGGGAAAATGGAAAATGCGATATTTATTTGAGACAAAAACGGATGACACCCAAGGGGGCCATGGGTCCACACCCCAGCCATGAGGGGCACGTCGACACTTCGTTTATACGAAGCACTTGACCTAAAATTACAATAGTATATCAAGAGTTGTTTCGGTAGCCTGCATAGAACCCATTTTCCCAACCTCCCCTCCCGGGTCGCACGCGCGGGCGACCCCGGGGGCTCAACCTCGATCCAGCGGCCCTCGACCCCGGGATCCCCTCGCCGCCGCCACCGCCGGTGGCGGTGGTAGCGGCGCCCGGCCGGCAAAGGCGGCGGGCAGGGTTGGCGCGCCTCGACGGGCCTCCCTCGCGCGGGGGAGCGGCGTCAATCGGGCGGCGCGGGAGTGGGCCTGGAGGGCCGGCACATGGCGGAGCGGACGGGACGGCGCTCGACGGAGCTGGAGAGGTGGTGCACGGCGGAGCTTCACCGGGGGAAGGAGGAGAGCGGCTGGGGATCGAGGGGCGTAGGTACGGTGGCGCTTCCTGATGCGGCGGTGGAGTTTTTGGGAGCGGGTGCTCTGGGCCATGGAGGCGGGGCGGTGATGCTGCGTAGCGGCCGAGACGCGTCGTCCCTGTGCCTTGCCCCTCCTTGTCTCCGCTGCTGCAAGCCTAGAGGTGCCGCGTGGGCCGACCGGGCCCGATCAGGGCCGTGGCATGGTCGTCTGCCGGAGCGGCCTGACGACCATTGCGTGCGGTTCCGTCGTTCTGCCGGTTCCTGGCGGGAGGAGTGTTGCGGCGTTGCTGGAGGGTGACTCGGTGGAGTCCCTGGAGCCTAGAGGTGCTGCCATGATAGTGGAGCTAGGCTGGTGGCCCGGCTGTGTTGCAGCTGTCCGGAGCGTGACAACAGCAGGACGGCGGGCCCTCATCCTTGCAGGAGGTGGAAGATGGCGGGGGTTCCAGGTACCCGGCAAGATCGGAGATGGTTGATCGGTGAGCTTTCGTCGTGCGGGTCGCGGAGTGACCATAGCGTTGCGGCTACTTCTGCAGGGTGTTGTGGCGGCGGCGGTGTGAACAGCATGGGTAGTTGCCTTATACCGGCGAGCACGGTGGGAGGGACATGGAGATACGGGCGAAAGTCCTGCCTGTTCTCGGATGGTGCCGGCGACGACGGCGCCTGTGGGTGTCGTTTCCCTCCTTGGAGGCGTCGCCGAGGAGCGTCGGCTCTTCCCCCGTTCTCACTTAGGTTTGGTTGATGTCTCGGGGCTAATGCCTAGGTCTGGAGTTGGACCGACATGATGGCGGCGTCCTCGACGTCGCACCTTCGTTGGGAGCTTCATGTTTAGAGACATGGCTTGGAATACCATGATTGATCTCCTCCGGAGCTTGTCGTCATCCAAGGTTGAGCATCTCAGGCGCTATGTACATCGTCGGCGAGAAGTCCAAGACGGCGTCTTTCTCGGGTCCGACCAAGTCCCGTCTTTCACTTGCCACCTTCTTTCGGTCATTTGGGTGGACGACGCGTTGACTTGGAGTGTCCAGGTGGAGGTGTTGTTTCTCGGAGCTGCTTACTGTCGGTTGAGACGCGGCTGGGTTGATTAGCTTAGGATAGGCTCCTTTTTAATGTAGTTGCCGGTGTGGTGTTTGACAGATATTGGTTGCAACAATCTGTCAATTCTTGTACTCAAACTTGTTCTTCTATAAAAATCAGGTGCGCAATTGCATACCCTAAAAAAAGTTGTTTCGGTAGCGTCGCCATCCCAATGACCAATCTAGAGCCCTCTTTTGGTACTCAGTTGAAGGGGACATGGTCACCCGAGGCATCACCACCATTGTTGCCTCCATACTGATGCGTTAGTAGCCCCGTAACATTCCAAGATTTTGAAAATCACTAAAAAAAATAAAAAAAATTGTGGAAAATAAATTCCTCATACCTTGAAGTTTGACTCGAAATAATTAATTTTGAGTTTATAATAAACCCTAAAACAAGTTTTCCAAAGTATTTTAAAGCAAGCTCAATTTATAAAATGGGTTGTGTCCAATATTTTATTTTGTAAAAGAATACCTTAACATTAAAAAATTGAGGGTTATGATCCTTTATGATTTATAGCATTTAAAAATATTTATAAACCCAAAAGTAATTATGTTTCATTTAAATGATTTGTCAAGTTTTGAAACCTAAAATCATTTCCATGAATTATTTTGGGCACCAAAATGACTTTAGTATATATTTTCTATTCAATATTTGGAATGTTTATTTTTTATAACTTTTATTAAACCACAATATCGTTTTATTAAAATTTTATATTTTAAAATTGGCATAAAGTGCAAAATGTTCACTTATAAAATATTTTTAAATTTTGAACTTGAAAATTTGTTTAAAACACCACAAAAATGTTTTGGTAGAAATATAGTATTTTTTACAAATTTATAGAAACTAAATTGAGGTTATTTGGAGTTCTCAAACAAAAGTTACAAAGGAAAGAGAAAAACAAAAAAATAAAAGTTTGACAGTGGGACCCACCTGTCATCTCTCTCCTTTAGCCGTTGACCGTGTCCAAAATCACTCTCAAAACCGGCAATTTGAATCATGTTAATTACATGCAATTTAAGCCCCAATTTGATGCCCCTAGCCTCCCCTATAAATCCCCTCCCTCTCCTTATTTGTTTGCGTGCAAAACCCTAGCCACGCCACCCCTTTCTGATCTCTTTCTTTTCCCCTTGACCTCAACTTCCGAGCTCGCCAGAGCCTCGATCCGCTCTGTACGGTCATTGCCATCATCCCAAGAAGTGCAAGCTCGTGTTGTCATTGCCACCGAACTCGCTGAGTCGCACCGGACATCGTCGTGGTCTTCCGTGAGCCCAAACACCACCAGAGCATGATTGTGCTGTCGCAATACGCCCGTTGGGAAACCCCAAGAGGAAGGTACGATGCAATACAATGGTGAATTTTCCCCAGTGAAGGTACCAAGGCTATCAATCCAATAGGACTTCAACACCTTCAGTTAGGTTGTTTGTTGTATGGCACTTCAACAAACATGGACCTGCACACAAAACACATACTCTATTTCTCTCCAACCTTTTAGGAAGTTTCTCAAGCTTCTCGTCTTGTTGTCAGCGAGTGAATTAAATGGATGGTGTGGTTGGCAAAAATAAAAGTAGAACGAAACAACAAGCAAGTGATGATTAAAAACAAGTAAAAAATGTAAAAGAATAGACCGGGGGCCATAGTTTCACTAGGGGTGTCTCTCCATAAAAAAATAAACATGTTGGGTGAACAAATTATAGTTGGGCAATTGAAAAATCATAAGGGCATAAACAGTACTATTATGACAAGTTAGAGTTCATTGTACTAATCATGTAGGCGCTATGTCAAACATATATAGACCTCTATCCAGCTGTCGAATCTGTAACTCGGCAAATCCCTCAGGTGAACCCATAGGGTTTCGAATATGAGAACCCATGAGCGCTGGTGACGATCGTCGGCTAGACAGGGGGCACAATTTACCCAGGTTCGGAGCCCTCGTAGAGGTAAAACCCTTACTCCTGCCTCTGTCGATCTGTATTATCGAATAGATCGGTTAGAAAGATGATTGCTCAAGTCGAGAGTACAATCTCGAGCTCAAGGCTTTGGTGGTGCGGTATTGCTTGGTCCTCTCTCGGTGGTTCTCCTGGCCTTATATAAGCGGCCAGGTCTCAAACCCTACCCGAAGAGGACTCGAACTCTAATCCTATGTCGGTCACAAGTTTCCTAACTTAGCCCGCAAGGCACTGCGGGTAGGCTTCAATTGGGCCTTCCAGAATACTCCAGGGGCCTTTCTCCTTGGGCTTTAGCCTTGGGCCTAAGACGGGGTGTCCTTACTCGCAGGGTCCAAGGTCCATCCCTTCGTCAGTAGCCCCCGAGCGTTTGCTCGATTGGGATTTTCCAGTCGAGTAGACGGTCAAATTTTTTCATCCCGCTTTCTTTCGGATAACCACTATGGTCATTTCTTGGAGGGCGTGTACCCTGTATGATGAGCTTTTATACCCGAGTATCGAGTAATGAAAGTGCCTGTTTTTATGGCTGTTTATCGCAGAAGGATGCGGCACAACAGCTTGGCTCTCCCGAAAGATCAGGGCCAATTAATTGCAACTAGGGCAAAAACATTTCTGGCCTACACAGATTCGAGACCTCCGACTCGAACCCGATGAGGTGATCATTGCGACTGGGCCGTAGTGGTCTTACCGAGTCGAACTTAACCTATGGGGGTACCCGGCGCGTCCGGTAGGATTTTTCTTCGTGTTGTTGACACGGAATTGTACCAGAAGACGCAACTTGAGTGCGGTTCCAGGCCCTCAAGAGAGATCTTTTGGGTCTTACCTTCATATTTGAAAGAATATGGCATCCGGTTGTGCCTAGTCGGCTAAACAATCCAGGTCTATGATGCGCAAACATCGTGCGAATGAGTGGCAGGATCTGCCTACTCGCGTAGTTTTGAGCTTGTGATTTTCTAGATATGAGAACCAAGCTATCTTTGTCCATACAAAAGTGTTTTCGTGTTTGGAGTTTTTCCCTTGTGAAAGAGATTTCATGCCATAATTTGTCCATACGAAGTTATTTTCGTGTTTGGAGCTTTAATCGCATACGAAAGAGCTTTCGTGCTTAGGTTATTGTTCTCCTGTGAAAGAATTTTCACACCATAGTTCTTCCATACGAAGTTACTTTCGTGTTTGGAGCTTTAATCGAAAGATTCGCCGTCTTGATGATGCACGCTATGACGTCACGGCGCACTTTTATCCTCCCGATGGGACGTGACGGGGCGAGAGCAAAAATGCTGGCCCACGTTGTCAGCTTTTTGACCGGAAACAAGACGTCGTTCCCGGTTTTTACGCGAACTGCGCGCAGTAAATGCGCACGATCCACTGTTAGGATCGTGGCACGAAACAGCATCCGCCGCCCGTTCGATTCGCCTTCGCACGCGGCGGCCGTGATGGATGCCACGCGGCTCAGTGAACGGTCAGGATCGATTGGCGTTGTGTATAAATGCAGGCCTTAGGTGAAACGGTGAAAATTTCCCAGCCTTCGTCTTCTTCGTCCTTCGTCTTCCTCGCTCTCCAAGCTTTCTCTCTGCGACCTCGCACCAGCGCCAATGGCCGGGAGCAAGAAGCACGGCGCCGCCGTTTGTTCATCGAAGGCACCTGAGGAGGTTCCTGCGCCTCCCGCACCGCGCTCGGGCGACTGGCGCTCGCCCAACACCACGATGAAGAGCATCAAGGAGATCCAGCGGGAGGGGTTGCTGCCTGCGGAAGCTGAGAAGCGGGTGCACCTCGGCAAGAAGGAGGAGGTACCCAATCCACACGCGAACTAACGCGTGGTTTTCGCGGACCACGTGTCGCGCGGACTCTCTCTTCCTCTTCACCCCTTCCTCGTGGCATTGCTGTATGTCTATGGCATACAGCTCCACGATCTTCCTCCGAATGCAGTGCAGCACATATCGTGCTTCATTGTGTTATGCGAGTGCTTTTTGGGCATTCGCCCACATTGGGGCCTCTGGAAGGCCCTCTTCAAGGTTCGAATCTTCCGCGAGAGATCGCGGGTAGAATCTGAGCCTGGCGAGCCACTGCGCACGGGTGGCTTCGGGATTCAAGCGAAGTCGGAGAACAGCTACTTTGGGATGTACTCCATCGACTCCGCCCAAGGATGGAGGAAACAGTGGTTTTACGTCACCGACAACAGCTCGGGTGGAATTCAGGAATTCCACCCGTTCGCTGTCTTGAAGAGGCGGAAGTCCTGGCCGCACAGACTGTCGGCTGAAGAGAACCAAGTCGTTACGCTGCTACTCGCCAAGGTGACCGCCCTCCGGGATAAAGCCGCTGGAGTCGTGCTAAACGGGCTGCACCTGGCGAGCATCTTCCTCAAGCGCAGGATTCAACCCCTGCAGCACAGGCCTTCCATCATGTGGGAGTACCAGGGCACTGCGGACCCCAGTCGCGTGAGCCGTGAAGAGCTCTCGAATGTCGAGTTCGAGAAAAAGATCGCGGCCATCACCAGCTTGAAGGTGGGAGAAACCTTCCCCGACTGCACAGTCGCAGCTTTTGGGGCATCAAGGCCTCCGCCACCCGAAGTAAGTTCGTCTTTCCTTCTATCTTCATTTCTTTCCTTGTTCTGAAATTTGGTCGACTGAATTTTTCTCTTACTTTTC
Source organism: Alopecurus myosuroides (assembly GCA_028641055.1). Classification (NCBI taxonomy): domain Eukaryota; kingdom Viridiplantae; phylum Streptophyta; class Magnoliopsida; order Poales; family Poaceae; genus Alopecurus; species Alopecurus myosuroides. The sequence continues at coordinate 195,430,547 of CM054062.1, forward strand.
TTTTGTCTTCTTTGATAGAGCTTAACCGTGGCCACCTGCTACCCGCCAATATCCGGGGAGGATGCCTCGGATTTGTTGGCAAGTAACTTGGACGGCCCAGCCGACACCAGTGTTGCTGATGCCTCCTCGAGCTCCGAGAGTGGCTCCTCGGATAGTGCGGAGGATTCGGGTGACGGTCTCCTCCAGCGCAAACGCCGTCGAGTGGAGGGTGATGAGGCCACTTCCAAGGACAACTCTTTGGAGGAATCGCCCGGGAAGGGGCCCCTCATCGTGACTCCACTGCACACACTCGCCCCTTCTCCTTCATTTCCAAATATCCAAACCGCCTGGAATGCGGATATGTTGGATGATTAAGATGACGACGAGTAAGTTTCTCTTCTTGATCTTTAGTCGAACGTTTTTCTTTCGCGTCTTTTGACATATTGTCTTCATTGTAGTCTGCAAACTATCAACCCACGTAGATTTGTCTCTTCCCGTCCTGACAAGAGGAAGAAGGTTAAAACCGCGGGTGGAACCCCTACCGCCGACACCGTGCAGAACTCGCCGAGTGCGGCCCCTACAGCGGCGACTACGGAATACAGAATTCCTAGTTTTGCTGCTGGGGCCTCGACTCCAAAAGAGGTGTCGGGTAGCTCAGCGGATCCCCTTTCCTTCGCCCAAGGCCTGGTAAACCTTGCTGCTTGCTTCTCCAGTACTTTGTCAATTTGGATCTGTTTTTTATCGGGTGCACGACAGTGCTCCCGATGGGAGTAGCCCCCAAGGCTGTAGTTGATGGCATGCGATTGGCTACAGGCTTAAAGATAGACCTTTTCCTTTCTTCTGGCTTTATCGGGTGCACGACAGTGCTCCCGATGGGAGTAGCCCCCGCGGCTATACTCGAATGTTTTCAATCGTGTATAGGCTCAAATTTCTCTTTTCTGATTCTACAATCTTCATATTCTTTGCAGTCTCTCATTGATTCCCTTGTGGTCGTTGGTCGTCGTGTCGTTCTTGCCGAAGCGGAATGCAGTAACCTTCGGTCGGATCGTGATCGACTCACCAGCGAAAATGAGCTCCTTCGAGGTGAGTCTATTACCTTCCCCCCTCTTTATCTCTTTATCTCTTCCAATTTCTTCGTTTCTGACAATTATTGCTGCGCAGCTCAAATTGAGTTTATGAAGACCGAGAAGGCGGATGCCTCCACTCGGGCAATTGCTCAGGAGGCTCAGTTGGCAGCTATTCGAGAGGAACTTGAATCATCCCGCATGCTGTCGGCTGACCTCGAAGGAAAGCTTGCGGCTGCCCAAGATGCTCTGAAAAACCTGGAGGAGGCTGGCACGAAGGCGGACTCCGACCTTGTCGACTTCCTTCGTCCTCCAGCCGAACAGTTTGCAGGTAAGTTGCTTTTGGTCTATTGTCATCTTTTGATTGTCTGATAGGTCCTTGAATTTTAATACTTTCCTTTGCAGGTCTTCTGGGCGTCCCTCTGGAGCTTCCTGGGGTCCACCGGGTGGATGCGCTGACCGATTCCTGCGCCCAGCTCAGAAGGCACGCCGATGGGATCTGCACCCTGATTGGTGATGGTGATGTCGTTCGAGTACTGACGCAGCTTCACCGTGGCCTCCTAGTCAACGCGTGTCTCCACCTGCGCTGGGTGATCTTTTGAAGATTTTCTCGGAGAGCAATCTCCTTGGCGCCTACGCGGTTGCGCAGTCGGAGTCTGGGGCGAAGACCGCCATCCAGTTCGCGCTGGCGCATGGAGTCACCGGCTTGGAAGAGGCGTACTCGGACCTTCCCGTCGATCCTTCCACGGGCAAAAAGGTAGGGCTTCATTGTTTTGGCGAGCCAGCCGGAGTCCTTGCTCGGAAGTTATCCGAGTTGTTCGCCCGTGCTAGGGGAGGCACCGTCGCGAGTGGCAGCACATCTGCAGCTCCTTAGTTATCTTTTCTTTGTAGTTTGCTCTTTTGATTGTAATGAACCTTGGGATGTATTCCCTTATTTTCATTGTTTAATCGAGATGTTTTTCTGAGATGCTTACTGTGACTGATTTGTTGTGTGTTTCCTCCCGATGGGAGTAGCCCCCGAGCACCTGTCTAATAGGTGGTTGTTGTATCTCGAATGAGGGCATCTTATTCCTTCAATTTCCATGTATTCTTTCAGGTAGTCGGGGTTGCTGCGGAGTCTTCAGGTGGATCTTCTACCCCACTAAATCCTCTTGTTGCTGCTGTTGGCACCTTTGCAGGCCTCCGTGATCGTGTGGCGGATGGTGAACACAAGCTAAAAGCGTTGCGTGGGGTAGCGGATGTAGCCAAGTCGAAACAAAAGCTGGCGACTAAACGCGAGCAGTTTGTGATGGATGAATTGGCGTCTGTTGCCAATGATTTGCTCTTTAAGTAGTTCAGCCCCCTAGTCTTCTTTGTCCTATATCTTTCTTTGACCATATACCTTTGTTTTCCAGTTGTTCAGCCAGATGATAGGAGTGAGAAACAGTGGGTGGAGAACCGCATCCTTCAGGAATCTGGCAGCTCAAAGCTAAAAGCGTTGCTGCTGTTGGCACCTTTGCAGGCCTCCGTGATCGTGTGGCGGATGGTGAACGCAAGCTAAAAGCGTTGCGTGGGGTAGCGGATGTAGCCAAGTCGAAACAAAAGCTGGCGACTAAACGCGAGCAGTTTGTGATGGATGAATTGGCGTCTGTTGCCAATGATTTGCTCTGTAAGTAGTTCAGCCCCCTAGTCTTCTTTGTCCTATATCTTTCTTTGACCATATACCTTTGTTTTCCAGTTGTTCAGCCAGATGATAGGAGTGAGAAACAGTGGGTGGAGAACCGCATCCTTCAGGAATCTGGCAGCTCAAAGCCCCATGCGAGTAATTTTTGGTCCGATCGTAGTCGAGGCTTTGTGCTGGCTACCTTGAAGTTTCGAGTCATCCAGGCGAATATACTCGTGAGTTCCTTTCACGAGGTGTTGATTGCAATGAACGCTGCTTTTTATCCGTTGGAGAGGGATCCTGAGGATTGGAGCCACCTTCTCAAGGTGTTCGGGCGAGAAGGAGAAATTCGCGAGTGTGTTCGCAATCAGATGATTTGCGGCTCGGTAGTGGCCCTCTCTTTTTTCCGGTTGTGGCATCCTGAGGTGAATTTCAACTCCGTAGCTAGACTTCCTGATGGTCCAACCGTCGACATTTCTCCTCATTATAGGGTTGTTCGACCCGCGGCAGAAGACATTATTCGATTGACCTCTGCTGCTGTAGATCGGGTTTTGGCGGCTGAGAATGCTCATCGCCATGTGTAATTGTAAGATCTATGTATCCTGTTTCGTTGTGTAGTTTGTAAAAAACTGTTGTAAGGTGTTTACCTTGTATATAAATTTCTTCCTGTGATGCTGTGTTAGGTGTAGCCCCCGTGTGTTTGTGGGGTGTATACCTGTTGCTTTTAGCATGTAAGGATGGAGAACTCGATTATCTATGGTTGAGAAACCATGTATTTTATTGCAATGACTAAGAAGTCATGTATTTTTCTTTCGAGCTACAAGATGGCTAATATAGCCTTATTATGATGAGTAGAAAACAAATCTAAGGATAAAATTTTCGGAGTTGTGCAACATTCCACGGGTTGGAATAGATGCCTCCAGTCGCCGGATTCTTCAGTCGATAGGCACCACCTGGGATAGCTTCGTGTATTATGAAGGGTCCTTCCCATGGTGGCTCGAGTGTGTGTCCTTCCTTCGGCTTGAGCCGTAGCACCAGATCTCCTGCTGCGAAGGCCCTGTGGCGTATGCGGCGACTGTGATAGTTTCGCAACGACTGCTGGTATACTGTGGATCTTGCGAGTGCAATGTCACGCATTTCATCGAGTGCGTCCATATCATCCGCGAGTTCCCTGTTGGAGGTTTCTTCGCTGTAAGCAACAACCCATGGGGCGCTGAACCTGACGTCCTCCGGAAGGACTGCTTCGGCTCCGTATACCATGAAAAATGGTGTGTAGTTTGTGGATCGATTGGGAGTTGTACGGAGGCTCCATAGTACGGAGGGTAGCTCTGGGTGTAGGCGATCGAGTAGACGTTTCTTGATGCTAGCTGAAACTAGTCCGTTGGATCTTTCGACTTGGCCGTTGGTTTGCGGATGGGCAACTGAAGCAAATTTGAAGTTGATGCCCTTTTCTTCGCAGAACTGCTGTGTTTATTTTGCCGTGAAGTTGCTACCATTGTCAGTAATGATGTCATGTGGTACTTCAAACCTGCATACGATGGAGTTGAGGAATTTGACGGCGCATTGGGCGCTAGCCGAGGTTACTGGCATTGCCTCGATCCACTTGGTAAATTTGTCTACTGCGACTAGCAAGTGTGTGTATCCGCCTGGCGTGGACTTGCGCAGTGGTCCTACCATGTCCAGCCCCCATTGTGCAAAGGGCCAAGAGATTGGTATCATATGTAGTTCCGTAGCGGGTGCGTGCAGTTTTGGTGCGAATCGCTGGCAAGCGTTGCACCTGTCGACCAGTTCCTTTGCATCCCTGGCTGCTGTAAGCCAGTAGAATCCTGCTCGGAAGGATTTTCCCATGATTGCTTTCCAGCTAGCATGATGTCCACAGTCCCCTTGGTGGATGTCCCGCAGTAATTCCTTGCCATCTTCGGGTGCTATGCATCGTTGCAATATGCCTGAGATGCTTTGCTTGTACAACTCGCCGTTGAGTACCCGAAAGGATTTGCTGCGTCTGATTATTTGTCTAGCCTAGCGAGGATCTGCTGGGAGCTGTTTGGCGGACAAGTAGTCGAGGTATTTCTGCGTCCAGACTGGCTCGACCAGAAAAACTTGCCGCGAAATATTATGAATGAGCTCGATAATAGCGATCTGCGGGCTGACCTCTGTTTCCAATGCTACGGGTGCCTCTGCAGTTTTCTTGACTTTGACTGATCGCCTAGTCATCCGCTCGAAATATATCCCTGGCGGTATGGGTGTGTTTGTGGAACCCATGTTTGCCAGCCTGTCTGCTTCTTCATTGCTGAATCTCGCAATGTGCTTCAGCTCGCACCCTTTGAAACTTCCTTCGAGTAGGTTATACATGTCACGATAGGCAACCATGTTCTCAGCGATAGCGTCGCACTCCTTCATTGTTTGTTGCACGATGAGATTGGAATCACCGTAGATCATCAGTCGGGTGGCTCCGCACGCGACTGCCATCTTCATCCCATGCAACACGGCCTCGTATTCTGCGTCATTATTTGATGCTGGGTCATCAGGTGGAAAGTCCAGTCGTAGGACGTACTGCAGCTTGTCTCCTCTGGGTGATATTAGGACGATCCCACCTCCTTCTCTTTCGTTTCTCTTGGATCCGTCGAAGTACATGATCCAGTTACTCGTGTATTCCGGCGGCCCGGGCGTTTGTAGTTCTATCCACTCGCTCAGGAATTCCACGAGTACCTGGGATATTATTGAGTTGCGCCCTGCATAGATGATGTCCCAAGCGCCCAGCTCGATGCTCCATTTTGCTATTCTTCCGGATGCCATTGGGTTGTTCATGATTATGCCAAGTGATGCATCATTAACCACCGTTATGGTATGTTCCTGGAAGTAGTGCTTGAGTTTTCGAGCTGTGAGAACGACTCCATATGCAAGCTTCTGGTAGTGAGGATATCGTTGTTTGCACGGTGATAGCACCTCGCTGATGTAGTAGATTGGTCTTTGAACTCCATATGCCTTGCCTTCCTCAGGTCGTTCGACCACGATGGCCGTGCTGATGACCTGGTTTGTTGCGGCTAGGTATAGGTATAGTGGATCCCTTTCTTGTGGTGTTGCCAGAATGCGCCTGCTTTGCAAGGATCGCTTCAGGTCTGCGAATGCCTGCTTAGCTTCTGGTGTCCATTCGAACTTCTCCGTCTTCTTCAGCAATTTATAGAAGGGTAACGCCTACTCACCCAATCGTGCGATAAATCTGCTCAAGGCGGCTAGTCGCCCTACGAGCTGTTGGACTCCGTGTAGATTGGTTGGCTCCTTCATTGTCAATATTGCTTGTATCTTCTCTGGGTTGGCTTCAATGCCTCTGGCGGATACCAGGTACCCGAGAAGTTGTCCTGCTGGGACGCCGAAGACACATTTTGTCGGGTTAAGTTTAATCCTGTATGCGTTTAGAGCATCAAATGTTTCTCTAACGTCCTCGAGGAGTGTATCCTCTACTCGAGTCTTGATGACGATGTCGTCAACATACACTTGTACGTTCTTGCCAATGAGCTTGGCGAGGCATTTTTGCATGCAGCGCTGATATGTCGCGCCCGCGTTTTTGAGCCCGAAGGGCATTGTCGTGTAGCAGTACACACCATGGGGTGTGATGAATGTTGTCTTCTCTTCGTCTTCCCGCTTCATCCGGATCTGATTATATCCTGAGTAGGCGTCCAGGAAGGAGAGGCGTTGAGAGCCCGCAGTGGAGTCCACGATCTGGTCGATTCGTGGGAGGGGAAAGTTATTCTTGGGGCAGTGCTTATTCAATGACGTGTAGTCGATGCACACTCGAAAGATGTTAGTGTTCTTCTTTGGGACCAGCACTGGGTTTGCTAACCAAGTGGATATCTTGATCTCTCTGATGAATTTTGCTGCTAGCAATCTGTTTACTTCTTCTCCAAGCGCTTTCTGCTTGGGTTCTGAGAAACGTCGAGTGGTATGCTTGACAGGTTTTGCATCTTTGAAGACTTCGAGTGAGTGCTCGGCGAACTCCCTGGGTATTCCTGGCATATCTGAGGGCTCCCAGGCGAAAATTTCCCAGTACTCACGGAGGAGTTCGACGAGCGCGCTTTCCTATGCTGGCGAGAGTGTAGTTGAAACCATCGCCGTCTTCGCAGAATCGGTCGGGTGCACCTGATGTTTTCGAGTGTCGCTGTTGGCGCTGAATTCCAATTCTGGCGCGTTCTTCTTTGTGAGGGGCATCACGGAGTGGTCCGTGGTCTTTGCTATCTCCTCCAGTTCTTCTTGCATCCTGAAAGACTTTGCGATCTCGTTGAACTCGATCTCGCACTTGTTGGACTTCTGGAAATATCCGTCGATGGTGATTACACCATATTCTCCGGGTAGCTTGAGCTTCAGGTACGCGTAATGTGGTACTGCCATGAATCTGGCGAACGCCGTTCGACCAAGAATGACGTGGTACTATGAGGGTCAGTCGACTACTTCAAAGTCGAGGAATTCTCTTCTGTAGTTGCGTCGATTGCCCAACACAACCTCTAGGTTGATTGTTCTGAGTGGACGGATCGTCTTTCCTGGAACTATCCCGTGGAAGGATGTTTCTGATTCCGCAAGTCCGTCCAGGTTCCTGTTCATCCGGCGGAGCGTATCCGCGTAGATAATGTTGATGCCGCTGCCTCCGTCCATAAATACGCGAGCCAGTTCGTAGTTACCAATTTGCGCTTGGATTACCAAGGCAACGTGTCCTGGTCGATAGACTAGTGGCGGGTGGTCTTCCATCAAGAAGGTGATTGACTGTTCCGCCATCTTCAGGTACTCGGGCCTTGTTGGCGGGGTCTGCACAGCCATGCACAGCTGCCGCGTGTTTGTCTTCTGAGCTCTACGGGGATGGGCAGACTTTTTGTATCATCCCTAACTGTCCAGCCGGGTTCGGGTACGCGTTAGCTCCTGCGTTTGGCGCGGGTGGCGCGTTTAGTGTGGCTAGCGCCATGTTTGGATTTCCTGGTGGGGGTAGGGGTAGTGGCGGTTGGAATCCTTGATGTTCTCCTCCTGGAAGTGGCGGGTAGTTTTGATTAGCTGCTGATCTACTTTTCTTCGAGAAGGCCTCGTGGATGTCGATGAACTTTCGGCAATCCTTGAGGAGGTGTGTTGCCTTAGTTTTGCCCGTGCGCTTATCTGTAAATAGATGTAGCGAGCAGTACGCGTTAAGATCCTCCTCGGGACTTTTGTCTTCAGCTTTTGGTTTCCACTCGCGACTCCCACGGCGCCCATTATCGCGGTTTCACGTGAATTCTGCCGCTACCATCTCTTCCCGATCGTCGTGATCATAGTATTTCCTCCTTTTCTTTCGACCATGGCGGTCTTCTTCGGGCGCGGGCGATGATGCCCTCTCGTTGCGCACCGCGTATTCTCCAATAGCCCATTTGTCGGCTATGGTCATCAGTTCCCCAATAGTTTTGGGTGCGGCTCGGCCCAGCTCTTCTCTGAAAGCAGTTCGTCGGGCGCCTTTTGCGAAGGCCTCAACCACTACTTCTTCTGAGATATTTCCCGCGGTGTTCCTGAGTGTTGTCCATCGTTGAATGTACTCACGGGTGGACTCGCCGCTCTTCTGTTTGCAGGCCCGCAGTTCTTCAATGGTTGCTGGTCTCTTGTAAGTGGCCTAGAAGTTCTTGCAGAAATCGTAGTGCAGGTCATCCCACGATGCGTAACAGGATTTCGGCCTTGCCTCTAGCCAGCTACGTGTCGCGCCAACCAAGTGTAGATTGAGGTATTGCATAGCCGTGTTCTTGTTTCCACGTTGGCATTTTACTGCCGTGAGGTAGTCGTTTAGCCACGACAAAGGTTCGAGTGAACCATCGTATTTCGTGACTTCTGTGCTGAGCTTGAATCTCCTGGGTAGGGGTGCCTCGCGGATGCTGCGGACGAAACACAGCGCGCCGCAGGTCTCGTCATCCGAAGAACTGGATGAGGAGCGCGCACGGTTCCTCGCAGCTCTTGCCTTGTCCACCTTATTTTGCGCGATATCTGACCGCGCGTTATATCCTGGCTGGTCGCGATCAATTTCCTTCCTTGGCTCTTTGCTGTGCTTCCATGAGCGGCTGCTATGACGTCGCGAGCTTTTATTTCTCGGGCTGCCCTCGCTGCTGCTTCGACTATCGCCGCGTCGCCGAGTTTCTTTTCCTCGACCACGGCGAGGTGATTTGTCTCTCCCAGGCGAAGTGCTCCTGTGCTTGCGTGATGCCTCTTTTTCTTTTTCCTTCTCTTGCTGTTCGGCAGCTTTCCTGCGGTCGTAGGAGGCGAGCCTTGAGTCCGCCATGCCCAATTCCTTCCGAACCTGTTTGTACTGCTCTGCTCGAGGGTCGTTCTCCGCTGGCTGGTTCATCTGCATGTAGGTTGTTGCGGCCAGACGGCGGCAGCAGGAGTTTGCGGGTAGACGTTTCCGTCCTCGTCAACCCGCATAAGGGAAGGTGCGAGTGACTTACTGATCCCACCCAGGGACTCGGCGTCCATGGATGTTGTTCTTGATGCATATCCCTTCCTTGTGGGTCGAGTTCCGACCGAAGGTGTTAGGGACAGCTCGGCCCGGCGTTGACTCGATTCATCCGCCAATCTTTTCCGATGGGCCAGGTCTCTCCGAGCCTCTTTGATAGCTGTGGCCGCTCTCACTAGATGGTAGTGGTAGGCGACCATATCTTCGTGTGGCGCTCCTGCCACAGGCGGCTTGCTTGTTCGTAAGGCTTCTTTGGCTCGGTCCCAAGCGTCCCGCGAGACGCCAATCTCAGCGCGTTCTGCAGCGCTTTGTTCTGTTTCTGGGGGTTGTTCCGATCCTGCCATGCAGACTTGAGCCAGTCGTGGCCCGTGCATCCTAGGCGTAGCTCGGAAAGCTTTCTGGATCTGGGAAGGCTCCTCTGTTGAGAGGGTATGGTAGTCGCTGGTGTTGAAGCGGATGGACTCGCCACTTTTCTCCAGATGAGGGCGCGAGTCGACGGCTTCTGACTCAGATCCTGATTCTTCAGGGAAGTGGAGGATCCCGTCCTTGTTGGTGTAGAACTTCAAACTTCCGAACGTCAAGGTGACACTCCTCTCCAGATCGCTGAATACCGGGCGTGATTCCGTCGAGTGAGGGGTGACCACGACAGATCCGATCCGAATAGGATTGGTTGGAGCCGAAGTCGAAGGTTTCCAACGTGAGTTGGATGATGAAGCCAAAGATGCCGGAGATCCAGCGCCCGCCGTTCCCACAGACGGCGCCAATTGTCGAATCTGTAACTCGGCAAATCCCTCAGGTGAACCCATAGGGTTTCGAATAGGAGAACCCATGAGCGCTGGTGACGATCGTCGGCTAGACAGGGGGCACAATTTACCCAGGTTCGGGGCCCTCGTAGAGGTAAAACCCTTACTCATGCCTCTGTCGATCTGTATTATCGAATAGATCGGTTACAAAGATGATTGCTCAAGTCGAGAGTACAATCTCGAGCTCAAGGCTTTGGTGGTGCGGTATTGATTGGTCCTCTCTCGGTGGTTCTCCTGGCCTTATATAAGCGGCCAGGTCTCAAACCCTACCCGGAGAGGACTCGAACTCTAATCCTATGTCGGTCACAAGTTTCCTAACTTAGCCCGCAAGGCACCGCGGGTAGGCTTCAAGTGGGCCTTCCAGAATACTCCAGGGGCCTTTCTCCTTGGGCTTTAGCCTTGGGCCTAAGACGGGGTGTCCTTACTCGCAGGGTCCAAGGTCCATCCCTTCGTCACCAGCATGCATCTATAACTAATAATTCACCTTGAGACCGCTATCTAGCATGCATCCCGCTGGTATTAAGTTGCAAAAGGAAAGCAAAGTTGCATTAAGAATAGTACATAATATAAGAAACACTTATAATCAGTAAGTAGACATAAACACCATTGTTTTACCATAGTAGAAACACCATATCCTTGCCCTTAGACGTGTCTGTCACTTGTGCTCAGGATCGAGGAGGCATAAACGTACTATCTAGCACAAAACTCTCTTGGAGATGCATGCGATCACTTGGTCAAAACAATCACACACACCAGAGACCATGCAAGAACACAATAGAATATCAACACAAATAAAGTATCATGATCATATAAGAAACATGAACAATCTGATCATAGCTTCACAATTCATCGGATCCCAGCGCACACAACATGTAGCAATTACATAACGGTGATGTTGATCATGTTAGGCACCTCACAAGATCTCAAAATGGTAGTACAAGGAGAAGAGACCACCATCTAGCTACTGCTATGGACCCGTAGTCCAAGTATGAACTACCCACACATCATCGTGGAGGCAAACATGGCGATTAAGGAGCCTTTGGTGACGATTACCCCTTCTAGCAGGGTGACGGAGCAGAGCTGTAGAAGCTCTAGATTGAACTTTCGAGTTTACGATGGCTCTGTATGGGTTTCATGAAAAATAATCACCGCCCCAAACATTTTAGGTCACAAGGCAATTTATACGCGAAGAGGGGGCCCGATGAGGTCCCCTGGTCAAGGAGGCGGGTGGAGGGTGTGCCTGGGGATGGACTGGCGCCCCCTGGTTTCCTCCTCTTTGTTGGCCTTGCCTCTGGTTTCCTTTGAACTTTGTATTTGCGTCGGGTACATACCGGCGTCCGTGAATTTTGAGTACTTTTCGCGAATATTTTCTATAGAACTTTTCTAAAACAAAAAGAAAGCAAAACACATAATCTGGCACTTGGCATCTTGTCAATAAGATGGTCTAAAAAATGCCTTAAATGATATAAAATTATAGTGGAAACATGTATCAATCATACAAAACAAGCATGGAACATTAAAAAAACTACTGATTTGTTTTGGACGTATCACCATCCCCAAGCTTAATTCCTGCTCGTCCTCAAGTAGGTAAATGATAACAGAGATAACTTTTGAGGTGTCATGCTACCAAAAAATCTTGATCAAATAGTTATGTAAAGCATATGGACTGAGATTAAATGATCCGAAACAATTGTCTATATTTGATATGAAACAACAATGAGTAACCCAGTTGAATCATCTAAATAGAAACATACCATGAATAGTACTTTGGAGACATGAAACTATAAAGGTTGACATAACATGTTAATTCTGAAGGTAGTACCTTCTTGTCAAAAGTATTTAAAGCCAACACAAAATAAAGATTAAAGATTCATCAATGCTTCAATTTTGAACTTACTTATCTCATGGATAATGTCAACACATTTAATCATGATTAGACATAAAGATAAAATATAAAAACTTGTACCCAGCGTTAACACAGTGTACTTGCTTGAGAGAATAGATAGGAACATGAAAATTAACCCCACATAAAATTAAAATATAGTCCCTTTGCAGAGGGAAGCAGGGATAAACCATGTGCTAGATATTTTCAATTTCAAAATAGATAAGAGATGGAAAAATAAATTTTGAAAGGTGTATGTTTTATGTCAACGACTGGTAATAGATAACACACTATTTCCCATCCTAAACAAGCTTTTAAGAGCGGCTCCTATAGATAAACGAGGACGTTCCTCTTCTCCTTTGTTTTTCACAAGCAAAGTTTGACTGATTTCTTAGGAAAAAATGGTGAAGGAGTGTTTATTAGTATGTTTTTAATCTTTTTGGGTTGGGCACGCGTTTGCCAGCTCTTTTTCAATATTAGGTACAAACACCTTATGCATGCAAGTCAAAGGTAAATCTCGTTTAACATGGGTAAATAAAGAACCATCTACCACTTCCTCATGAGCTAGAAAAAAGGCATAAATAAGGAGTAATAATTATTTTGAAGGTTTAAAAGTAGCACATGAAAATTTTAGTTGGAATGGAAGGAAAATACCATGTATGGGTAAGTATGGTGGACACAAATGGCATGGATATTGGATCAAGGTTTTGGATGCACGATTATAGCTCATACTCAATACAAGGTTTGGTCTAGCAAGGTTTTACCAAACAGATAATGTTAACTACTACAAGAATAATTATAAAATATCATTATGAATAAACACAATACTTCCTATTGTCTTCCTTGTTAACCAAACATTCTTTTTATGAAAATACTTTACTTTCGAACTACCATGTATGAAAAACAATAAAATTTCAAACATTAGAGTAGTCTCCACTAATGAGCCTTTACTTAAATAACCAGCAAATTTAAACATTAACTTATCAAATACCTCAAAACAATTGCAAAGTATCAAGTTAACACAATTCAATTATCTACAAGACTATGAAAGCTTTTCTTTATACCACTACCACATGCATGATACTTTCTTTATTTTTCAACCAACACCAATCAACTTATAAACAACTCTCAAAACAAATATAAGTGAAAAAAGAGATTTTTAAACACTTTCTAAAAAATAAAACTAACAACTGTTAACAAGATATAAGTGAAGAACAAGATCTAAATACAAGCGGTAGGAAAATTTAATAAACAACAAATATAAGTAAAACACAAGAGTATTCTAACAAAAAAAATTGGATCATTTCTCTCTCCCAAACAAGAAAATTAGGATCTAATTTTTTATTATAAGAAAACAAAATAAAAAAATGAAATAAAACATAAAGACGCTCCAAGAATAGCACATAATAAGTGAAGCAATAAAATATAGTTTCAAGAGAGACGACATGATAATTTGTTGATGAAGAAGGGATGCCTTGGGCATACCCGATATTAGACACTAGAGTATTCTTGAATATTTATTGGGGTTCCATTGGGCATCACCAAGCTTGATATTTTTTTTCCTTCTTGATCTTCTTTCATCGTCCTCCCTCGTGCCACTTAAAAACTTTATTCACATAAAACATCTCATAAACTTCACTAGAGGGGTTAGTACACCATAAAATAAATCCACTTTGGTACTTTACTAACATATTGTAAACACTCGATTTAATATTAAATATTGTCACAAAGCATTACGTATGGTTCTCCATCCCAAGAGAACCACAAACAACTCTCGTAAAGAAGCAAATGAAAATAAAGGCACAAATTGAATTGTGTGTGGAGATGAATTTTTTTCGGGGTACTTTTGTATATAAAATCAGAAAACATAATACTAATTAAATATATATTATAGCCCAAGGCTTGATTTAAAAAATTATCAGATAAAAAAGATGTTTTGGTGTTTTTTTTAGAGAACTTAACGATGAGGCACAGAAAATCTGTTTCTGGACAGCAAATTAAAATTTTAAACTACAAAAGCGTTATAGGAAATTCTTGGCACAAAAACAAAAATAAATAGATAAAAATATGTTGTTAAAGAAGTAAAAAACATCAAAGACGCCACAAAAACAAAAACAAAACTTAAATATTTAAAAAATGGGTTGCCTCCCACAAGCGCTTTTCTTTAACGACTTTTAGCTAGGCATAGAACAAAAATCAAGTATTTTCTCAAAGACCAACATAAAAATCATAACTAGCCCTTATAATGGCCCCAAAGTTAACTTAAATCTATTTTTAGGTAATTGTTTCATACCCTTTTAAGGTGAACTGAAAACTTATGTTTCCCTCTTTCATATCAATAATAACACCAAAATTTCGAAGAAAAGGTCTTCCCAAATAATATGACAAGAAGCATTGCATTCAATATCTATAGCAAGAAAATAAACGGGAAATAGTATTATTACAACAATAAGAACATGATAAATCATTCCCATTGGTTTCTTAATCGTAGAATCAATAAGATGAGCACCCAAAGAACAATCATCCAGAGATTTCGATTCAACCATATCATATTAACTTTTTGGTATAAAAGAATAACTAGATCCAAGATGACACAAAGCATTGCAATCAAAATTATTTATATTTATCTTAATAGTAGGCTACCAACTATATTGTAATTTTCTAGAAATACAGGTTTCAAGTTTGAGTCTTTGTTCTCTAGCACTGATAAGAGCATTTGGGATCTGTTTAGTAAAAGCCGTATTTAATTTACTAGCATTGGGAGCTTTAGAATTTTTTTGGAACTTTATGAGTTCATTAAGGTTACAATTATCAAAATTAAGATCATTATCATAAAAAAGTGTGATCTTTCTCTCCTAAAGTCATATTATCCTCAAGCCCACTTTCAATATTTTTCTCAATAAGAAATTTGACACACTCCAAGTTTTTTTGGACTCTTTCTACCTAAATCCAAGACCTCTCCAATCCTATTTCTTTTACCATTAGAATATTTAGGACTAGTAGGAGATTCACAAGTACTGAAAGTTTTAAGATCTTCATGTGTTTGAATAGTGCAAATTCTAATAGTTTCCCTATTAGCAAGATTTTTAGCAATTTCAGCTTCTATTTCTCTAGCCCATCTAGCACGCAATTGAACTAACACCCTTATATTATCATAAATTTGAACTTGTATAGAATTTATAGGTTCAACTTTCTTGTCTCAAAGAGGTTAGGTTATAATTTTTAATATTTCAACATCACGAGCAAGATTATCACCTTTTAAGACAAGATTATCCAGTTCTTTTAAGATTTTCCTTAACAATTTTATTGAAAACTTTTGTGTAGAGATAAAATTTTAAGCATGTTTCCAAGACCAGAGGTGAATTTTTTTTATCGATGTAACCAGTACCATAAGAATTTCCATAAGAATTACCATAATTAGAAGGATATGGCCTATAGTTGTTACCACCAAAATTATTTTTATAATATTGTTGTTGAAATTGTTTCTACCAATAAAATTTACATCAAATTGATATTTTTCTTGAGAAATCGGAGATTTCAAAGGAAAATTATTAGTATCAACGGACACTTGTTTATAAAGCATCGAAATAATCATACCAACCTTATCATTCAAACAAGAGATCTCCTCAAAAGAATTTACCATTTTACCTGTTGGAGCTCTTTCGGCGTGTCATTTAGAATTAATTTCCATGATATCATCTAAGAGTTTAGTTGCTACACCAAGTATGGTGGACATAAAGGTTCCTCCCGTAACTGAATCCAATAAATTTTTTGAATAAAAATTTAATCTTACATAAAAAGTTTGGACAAGCATCCACGTAGTTAATCCGTGTGTGAGACAATTCTTAACCATAGATTCCATTCTTTCCAAAGATTGAGCAACATAATAATTATAAATATTTTTAAAGTTCATGATGTTGCTCCTCAGTTTTATAATTTTAGTAGGTGGATAGTACTTCCCAATAAAATCATATTTGCATTTAGTCCAGGAATCAATGCTATTCCTAGGCAAAGACAATAACCATTCTTTAGTTGTTCCTCTTAACGAGAAAATAAATATTTTATGATTTCTAATGTAACCTTATACCTCTTAAAAAAAATCAGATCACATAACTCGACAAAGTTATTTAAATGAGAGGTAGCATCTTCACCTGTACCATAAAATTGTTCTTTCATCACAAGATTCAACAAAGCAGGTTTTATTTCATATGATTCTACCTTTGTGCCAGGTAGAGCAATTGGTGTGCATATATAATCATTATTATTGGTGCTAGTAAATTCACAAAGCTTGGTGGTATAATATGAACCTATTCTAGCAATATAAAATCAAGACAATCTAACAAAATGGGAAAAACACTAAAAGCTGGAATTCTAATTTGTTTATTTTTTTATTTTTAGAAAAGGAAAAGAAGAAAATTAAGACTAAAAAATGTAAGTAAACAAGAAAATAGAGAGATAGAGATAGATAGATAGAGAGAGAGAGAGAGAGAGAGAGAGAGAGAGAGAGAGAGTGTGTGTGTGTGTGTAAAACTCCCCTAGCTGAAAGCTTGAAGTCACCAGCAACGGGGCCAGAAAATTAGCTTGATGGTTGTGTTGAAACACACCCATTGGGAAACCCAAGAGAAAGATATGATGCAATAAAGAGGTTAAATTACCTCAGTGTATATACTAATATTATCAATCCAGTAGGACTTCAACACCTAGTGAGAACTTTCCAACATACTTGCACAAACTTATGCAATGCCCTCACTGACCGGTGCTCTAGATCAAATATTGTACATACGCATAGACCGCTCTAATATCACTATTGGGTTGCGTGTACGGTAATTTAAATTTTTTTCCATGCATGATATGCAATATCCAACTTCTATCTATGAAGATACAAGTGAATAATAATTCCCAAATCTAGTTCTCCAGATCGTGTACCAGACACCGTCAAGCGGAAGAGAGGTAAGTGACGATGTCAATGAAGCATGTTGAAGATCCTCACACAAAATCCCGTGGGTGGGGATGTCACATACTCCGCGTATCTAGCACCTTGATCCAGCAGAGTGAGGGTCTCCCATGTTACCCCTCTGAGAGGTCCCACACATACGTCAGAACCAGTTCTGCAGCGTTTCATCGTCCAGGACTATACGCCACATGTGTATAAGAAGGCGAAGTTCTAAAAACATGAGAGAGAAATAAATTATAAGTTAGATCTAATTGGGAGAGAACACCTCAAAACCCCAATTATAAGAATCGCTAATTCAATTAGAGGGGCTCTAATTAGACCATCTGATTCTAATAGAGAAAGAGAGAGAGAGGCTTGAGAGCCAATTGATATATTTTGCTTTGAGCCTTGGGGTCCTTTTTATAGATGGGGGAGGGGGGAGACCTTCCTTGGGAGGGATTAGTCCCTCCCAATTCCACCAAGGAGGTGGCCGACCTACAAGGGTGGCCACACCACCCTCATAGGGGGAATCGGATTGGACTCCATGTGGAGTCGAACTCCCCTTCCTCTTTCCTTTTTTCCCTTTTGTCTTTTCTTTTTCTATCTCAAAGAAAACATGGGAAAATTAGAGAGAGCAATGTGCCATGTTGTGGTGCTATGGGGCCCACCTAGAAGCCCATATGATGGGTGCGGCCATGGAGGGCATTCCTGCCCCCCCTCCAACACTCACCCCCTTCTCGGTTTTTGCGCAGAACTCTTCTGAACCTTATGAACCCTATAGATAAAATCATCGACCTTATCTAACGATGTTAGAAATATATTTTTGACATCCTGGGACATATCATGCCCCCTGCACTTGCTCTAGAAAGCATGCAACTCTCCTTTCTCTCTCAGAAAATCTCCGGAATAAATTCCGGCAGTAATAGAAACTACTTTTATTACTCTGGGACATATAATGCCCTCATTATAATTTCTCTCCAATATATAAAATATATCTATCATGCAGAAAAAACATCACGATGATACTCTTTGTTGATCCGGACCTACCAATATACACATAAATCAGGCCTAACTTAGGTGTGTTACCCCTACAGGTCTGATAGGTATGTGGACATGAAACTGGAAACTCTTTCCTTTTCAATAGTGGGGTCATGGATGACCATATTGACTCTCACACACTATGTGAAAACACTCTATTGAACATGTTGGCTATTATAAAATATCTGTATTACCGTATTATGATATCCCACATGATGTATCATCATCATGTATTGTTTACAAAACATATGGATATCAAGAATATCAAGTAGGTCTAGGCTTGTATCTCTCTTTTTATGGAGGAGTAATTATCATCTCAGAACATCAAGGCAATATACTCCTTTTGAATTACTCGGTGGCTACCGTTATGTTCACTTAGTTTACTGTGTGACACTTGATAGTACCAAAGTAAAACCTCCAGAATATACAACCCCAATAACCTCATGGTCAAAGGATATGTTATAACATAACCGTGTTGTTATATGTCACTAAGGACAAAGACACCGCAATGGAATCTCTTAGCATATCAACTACTAGGGTATACACTGAGGTGGTAAAGCTGCAGGAAGTCGAGGGGAGGGGTAGTGCCATCGTAGCGAGATGACAGTGTGGGGGTGAATTTTGGCGGCCACGAGACCGTGTGAAACTGCTTGGTGAACGCAAGGGCGCCGCCGACGTAGACTGTGGCGCGCGCGTCGAGGTCTGCCGGGCGGTTGGCGCGGCCGGCCTTGGCGAGGTCGCGGATGGTGTGGCGCTCGCGTTCGTGGCATCGTTCGATCTGAACGCGCGTATCCGGCAGAGCGCGCAGGATCTGGCAGTTGTTGCTTCTCTTCTCAGGCACCTTAGTAATGGGTGCCTTGTAAGGGAACTTGGTGCAAGGGTCGCCATGCACAGGCGAGGTTACACCGTGAGAAGGGGGCGGCGCGTCATGAGATGCCGCACTCCTACTATCGAAGCTCTGGCTCCACAAATCCCTCGGGTGACCCTATCGGGTTTCGACTAGGAGACGTCATAGGAGCTGGTGAAATCGTCGGCTTGACAGGGGGGCGAGATTTACCCAGGTTCGGGGCCCTCGTAGAGGTAAAACCCTTACTCCTGCCTTCTGTCGATCTGTATTAGATGATTAGATCGGTTACAGGATGCTCGAATCGAGAGAGATCTCGAGTTTCAAGGCTTTTGTGGTCGTGCGGTATTACTTGGTCCTCTCCTTGGGGGCTCTCCTGGCTT
This sequence comes from Alopecurus myosuroides, assembly GCA_028641055.1. Lineage (NCBI taxonomy): Eukaryota > Viridiplantae > Streptophyta > Magnoliopsida > Poales > Poaceae > Alopecurus > Alopecurus myosuroides. The sequence goes on from CM054062.1 coordinate 195,449,566, forward strand.
TATATAGATAGCCAGGTCTCGAGTCCAACCCGGAGAGGATATAAACCCTAGCTTGGGTCGGTTACAATCCCTAACTTAACACGCAAGTTGATGCGGGTGGGCTTCTTATGGGCCTTCTAGAATACTCCAAGGGCGCTTCCTGTCGGGCCTTGACCAGAAGGCTTGAGAGGGGGTGTCCTTACTCGCAGGGTCCAGGATCCATGCCTTTGTCAGTAGCCCCCGAGCGTGTGCTCGACTGGGATTTACTTTCAGTCGAGTAGACGATCAGAACTTTTTTAATCTCCTCTCGGAAGTTCAGCTTGACAGTTGTTATTTTTGAAGGGTGTGTCCCCTGTATTGTAAGTTATAGAACTCGAGTATCGAGTAGTACTGGCGCCTGTTTTACGGCTTTTATTTGCAGAAGGATGTGGCACAGTAGCTTGGCTCTCCCGAGAGATCAGGGCCAATTAATTGCGACTAGGGAAAAAACACTCCTGGCCTACACAGATTCGAGACCTCCGACTCGAACCCGATGAGGTGATTGTTGCGACTGGGCCGTTGTGGACTTATCGAGTCGAACTTAACCTATGAGGGTACCCGGCGCGTCCGCTAGGATTTTTCTTCGTGTTGTTGACACGGAACTATACCGGAGGACGCAGCTTTCGAGTGCGATTCCAGGCCCAAAAGAAAGATCTTTCTGGGTCTTACCTTCGTACTCGAAGAATACGACATCCAGATGTGCCTAGTCGGCTGAACAATCCAGGTTCTTATGATGTAGAATTATCACGTGTAGGAGAGGTAGGCTTTTTCCACCCGATGGATTCGTTTGAGCCCCATACGAAAGAAATTTCGCGTTGGAAAAAACTAAGCCCGTATGAAAGAGTTTTCATGTTCGGGATGCTGTGCCCATACGAAAGAGTTTTTCGTGCATAGGGTGTTTTCCTCTCTGTTCGAAGAGGTCTTGCTTTATGAACTGTTCATGGAAAAGTTGGTTTCATTCGAAGGAATCGATATTCGTACGAAGATAATTTTCGCGTTTGAACTTCCATTCGAAAAGATCTCAATTTTGAATGACGAACGTCATGACGTCATGGCGCACTCCTCTTCTCCCGATGGGACGTGACGGAGTGGTAGCAGATGGTGGCCCACCTTGTCGGCTTTTTGACCGGGAAACGAGACGTCGCTCCCGTTTTCTACGCGAAACGCGCAGTAAAAGCGCACGATCTTTTGTTAAGATCGTGGCACGAAACAGCGCATGCCGCCGCTTCGTTTCATCCTCACGCGTGGCAGCCGCGATAGGTGCCACGTAGCGTATCGTACGGCTGAGATTGCTTTACCCCATGTATAAATAGGGGTGTTAGCGCCGCAGTAAAATTTTCCCCGCTCTCTGTCTTCGTCTTCTTCCTTGCGCCCATCTTCATCTTGCTTGCGCTCAAGCTCTCGCTGCGAACAATGGCTGGCGGAAGGAAGCGTGGCGCTGGTACTCTGGCGTCTGGCGAGCCTTCTGCGCCACCCGCTCCTCGCGCCGGCGACTGGCGCTCCCCCAACACCACCGCAAAAAGCATCAAAGAGATGCAGCGGGAGGGATTGCTACCGGCGGAGGCGGAGAAGCGCGTCCGCCTCGGGAAAAGAGAAGAGGTACCCAACCCTCAGTCGAATGAGCGCGTGGTCTTCGTGGACCACGTGACTCGAGGTCTTTCTTTCCCCCTTCACCCTTTCTTCATCGGGCTGCTGTGTGCCTACGGCATACAGCTTCACGACCTTCCTCCGAACGCGATGCAGCACATTTCGTGCTTCATCGTGCTTTGCGAGTGCTACCTCGGCATTCGCCCGCATTGGGCGCTCTGGAAGGCGCTGTTCAAGATCCGGATCTTCCGCGAGAGGCCGCGGGTGGAGTCCGAGCCTGGCGAGCCACTTCGCACGGGTGGTTTCGGGATCCAGGCGCGCCAGGAGAACGCGTACTTCAACATGCACTTCATCGACTCCGCCCAAGGCTGGCGGAAGAAGTGGTTCTACGTCGTCGACAATAGCTCGGGTGGGCTCGTAGAGTTTCACCCATTCGCAGTTCTGTCGAGGCGCAAGTCTTGGAGCCACAAGATGTCAGCCGAGGAAATTCAGACGGTCACTCCCTTACTCGCAAGAGTAGCCGCTCTTCGAGATCAAACCTCGGGAGTAGTGCTCAACGGGCTCCATCTGGCGAGCCTCTTCTTGAAGCGCAGGATCCAGCCTCTGCAGCAAAGGCCTTCCACTATGTGGGAGTATCAAGGTGCAGAAGATCCCAGCCGAGTGAGTCGCGAAGAACTTCAAATCCTCCTCCTGCTGAGGTTAGTTTCTTGTCTTTGAGTTACTTTCATCTTCTGAATTTTTAGTCGATAAGATCTTTCTTGTTTTCTTGTCTTCGTAGAGTCTAGCCATGGCGGACTGCCACCCGCCAACTACGGGGGGAGCTGCTTCGGAGCAAGTGTCTAGTCACCAGGACGGCGCGGTTGATACCAGTGTCGCCAATGCTTCCTCTAGCTCGGAGGATGATTCTTCGGACGACGTCGAAGACTCGAATGGCGCCCTCCCGAAACGTCGTCGGGTAGATGAAGACGAAGCTACTTCAAAGGACAAATCTTTGGAAGCATCGCCTAGTCAAGCTCCTATCCATGTCACTCCACTCAAATCTCTTCCTCCTTCGGCTTCGTTTCCAGTGATAGCAGCCGCTTGGAATGCGGATGCTCTGGACGATGATGAAGAAGATGATGAGTAAGTGTTTTCTTCCTTGTTCTTTTGTAATGCCAGTCGACGAAACTCTAAATTCCGATATTGATGTTTTTCTATCTTTCACTGCAGTCTGCAGGCGATCAGCCCGCGTAGGTTTGCTGCTAACGTTCCTCCCGAAAAGAGGAACAAAGCAAAGGACGCGGGTGAAACCCCCACTGCAGGCACCGTCCAGAACTCTCCCAGGGCAGCGCCTGATGCTGCGACTGTGGAGCGAGAACTCCCCAGCTCCGCCGCTAGGACTTCGGTCTCGAAGGAGGCGACGGACAGTTCTGCGGATCCTCTCTCCCGCGCTACCGGACAGGTAAACTTCTATCTCTTGGCCTTCAAGAATTTCTTTATCGGGTGCACGGCAGTGCTCCCGATGGGAGTAGCCCCCGAGGCTGTAGTCGATCGCGTGCAATCGGCTGCAGGCTCAAAGTTCTGTTCATCTTTTCTGCATGATTTTGCTTTTCTCGGGTACACGGCAGTGCTCCCGATGGGAGTAGCCCCCGAGGCTGTAGTCGATTGTAAATAATAGGGTACAGGCTCCAATGTAATCCTTCTAATTCTTCTATCTTCGTGCTTTTAATTTTTATCGGGTGCACGGCAGTGCTCCCGATGGGAGTAGCCCCCGAGGCTGTAGTCGATTGTAAATAATCGGGTACAGGCTCAAATTTGATCTTTTTAACTCTTCCGTCTTCGCGCTTTTGCAGTCACTCGTTGATTCTCTTGCGGCGATTGGTCGCCGCGTCGTTCTCGCTGAAACGGATTGCAAGTCTCTTCGAGCAGACCGCAACCGACTCCGGACTGAAAACGATCTTCTCAAGGGTGAGCTTTATCGTTCCCCTGTCTTCCACACTCCATTCATTCTAGAGTTTTTGACAAGCGTCTCTTTGCAGCTCGACTTGAATTTGCGGAATCCGAAAAGGTCAAATTTTCTGAGCAGGTAACTGCTCGAGAAGCTGACTTGACGGCCATTCGACAAGAGCTAGAGACTTCCCGCATGCAGTCGGAAGACTTCAGTCGACAGCTTGCGGAGGCGCGGAAGTCCTTGAAGGAGTTAGATAAAACCGGCAGTAAGGCCGACAGCGAGCTTGTTGGGTTCCTCCGTCCCCTTGCTGAGCGCTTCGCGGGTAAGCTTGATGGAATTTCGCGATTCTGATTCTTCACTTGGCTGTAGTTTGCTAAGTATTATTTTCTCCCTTCGCAGGTATTCTAGATGTTCCTCTAGAAATCCCTGGACTCCAGCGGGTGGATGTGGTAACCGATACGCTTGCCCAGCTTAAAAGGCACGCTGATGGAGTTTCTTCCATGGTCAGTGATGCTACCCAAGTGCTGGGGCAACTGTACGGTCGCCTCCTCGCCAAGGCTACTCCTGCACCTGCGCTCGATGATATGTTGAAGGTCTTCTCAGAAGGAAAGCTTCTGGATACCTTTGCAGTCGCTCAATCGGAGGCTGGCGCGAAGACTGCGATTCAATTTGCTCTGGCGCACGGAGTCGAAGGGTTGGTGTCGAAGCTCTGGCTCCGCAAATCCCTCAGGTGACCCTATCGGGTTTCGACTAGGAGATGTCATAGGCGCTGGTGGAATCGTTGGCTAGACAGGGAGGCGATATTTACCCAGGTTCGGGGCCCTCGAAGAGGTAAAACCCTTACTCCTGCCTTCTGCTGATCTGTATTAAACGATGAGATCGATTACAGGTGCTCGAATCGAGAGTAGATCTCGAGTTTCAAGGCTTTTGTGGTCGTGCGGTAATACTTGGTCCTCTCCTTTGAGGCTCTCCTGGCTTTATATAGATAGCCAGGTCTCGAGTCCAACCCGGAGAGGATACAAACCCTAGCTTGAGTTGGTTACAATTCCTAACTTAGCCCGCAAGTTGATGCGGGTGGGCTTTTCATGGGCCTTCTAGAGTACTCCAAGGGCGCTTCCTGTTGGGCCTTGGTTAGAAGGTGCGAGAGGGGGTGCCCTTATTCGTAGGGCCCAGGATCCATGCCTTCGTCAGTAGCCCCCGAGCGTATGCTCGACTGGGATTTATTTTCAGTCGGGTAGACGGTCAGACCTTTTCTTTGATCTCCTTCTAGAAGTTCAGCTCGACAGTTGTTGCCTACGAAGGGTGTGTTCCCTGTTTCTTGAATAAAAATACTCGAGTATCGAGCAGCATTAGTGCCAGTTTTTGCGGCTATATTAGCAGAAGGATGTGGCTCAGTGGCTTGGCTCTCCCGAGAGATCAGGGCCAATTAATTGCGACTAGGGCAAAAACACTCCTGGCCTACACAGATTCGAGACCTCCGACTCGAATCCGATGAGGTGATCGTTACGACTGGGCCGTTGTGGACTTATCGAGTCGAACTTAACCTAAGGGGGTACCCGGCGCGTCCGCTAGGATTTTTCTTCGTGTTGTTGACACGGAACTATGCCGGAGGACGCAGCTTTCGAGTGCGATTCCAGGCCCAAAAGAAAGATCTTTTTGGGTCTTACCTTCATATTCGAAGAATATGGCATCCGGATGTGCCTAGTCGGCTGTACAATCCAGGTTTTTGTGATGCGTAAATATCACGCATAAGGTGGGTTCTTTCTACCCGATTAGATTGGTATGAGTTCCGTACGAAAAAAGTTTCGTGTTGGAAATGTTAGCTCCGTATGAAAGAGTTTTCATGTTTTGGAAAATTGTGCCTGTACGAAAGAGTTTTCGTGTGTAAGGCATGTTTCTCTTGTCCGAAGAGGCTTTGATTCATGAATTTTTTCATGGAAAGAATGTGTTCTATCCGAAGGAATAGATATTCGTGCGAAGATAATTTCGCGTTTGGAATTCCATTCGCAAAAAATTTCCTTTCGGAATGACGAACGCCATGACGTCAAGGCGTGCTCCTCTTCTCCCGATGGGACGTGACGGAGTGGCAGCAGAAACTGGCCCACCTTGTCAGCTTTTTGACCGGGAAACGAGACGTCACTCCCGTTTTTTACGCGAAATGCGCAGTAAATGCGCACGATCTTTTGTTAAGATCGTGGCACGAAACAGCGTACGCCGCCGCTTCGTTTCATCCTTACGCGTGGCAACTGCGATAGGTGCCACGTTGCGTATCGTACGGCTGAGATTGCTTTACCCCGTATATAAATAAGGGTGTTAGCGCCGCAGTGAAATTTTCCTCGCTTTCCGTCTTTGTCTTCCACCTCGCGCTCATCTTCTTCCTCGCACTCGTCTTCAACTTCCTCGCGCTCAAGCTTCCGCTGCGAACGATGGCCGGTGGGAAGAAACGCGGGGCTGGAACTTCGGCATCAGGCGAGCCCTCTGCGCCCCTCGCCACTCGCGCCGGCGACTGGCGCACTCCCAACACCACCGCCAAGAGCATCAAGGAGATGCAGCGGGAGGGTCTTCTACCGGCGGAGGCGGACAAACGTGTTCGCCTCGGGAAAAGAGAAGAGGTACCTAACCCCCAGTCGAACGAACGCGTGGTCTTCGTGGACCACGTGACTCGGGGCCTCTCCTTCCCCCTTCATCCCTTCTTCATCGGGTTGCTGTGTGCCTATGGCATACAGCTTCACGATCTTCCCCCAAACGCGGTGCAGCACATCGCGTGCTTCATCGCGCTTTGCGAATGCTATCTTGGCATTCGCCCGCACTGGGCGCTCTGGAAGGCGCTGTTCAAGATCCGGATCTTCCGCGAAAAATCGCGGGTGGAGTCCGAGCCCGGCGAGCCGCTTCGTACGGGTGGCTTCGGGATCCAGGCGCGCCACGAGAGCGCGTACTTCAACATGCACTTCATCGATTCCGCGCAAGGCTGGCGGAAGAAATGGTTCTACGTCGCCGACAACAGTTCGGGCGGACTTGTCGAGTTCCACCCACTCGCAGTTCTGACAAGGCGCAAGTCGTGGAACCACAAGATGACAGCCGAGGAGACCCAGACGGTCGCGCCCCTGCTCGCAAGAATTGCTGCTCTTCGAGACCAGACCTCGGGAGTAGTGCTCAACGGGCTTCACCTGGCCGGCCTTTTCTTGAAGCGTAGGATCCAGCCGCTGCAGCAGAGGCCTTCCACCATGTGGGAGTATCAAGGCGCAGAAGATCCCAGTCGAGTGAGCAGAGAAGAGCTTTCGAATGTAGAATTCGAGAAGAAGATTGCTGCCATCACTCGACTGAAAGTTGGGGAGCAATACCCTGATTGCTCAGTCGAGGCTTATTCTGCTTCAAATCCTCCTCCAGCTGAGGTTAGTTTTTCTGTCTTTATTTATTTATTTTTTTTTTTTTTTTTTTTTTTTTTTTTTTACTTTCATCTTTGGAATTTTCTTGCCGATAAGATCTTCTTTGTCTTCTTTTTTCTGCAGAGCCTAGCTGTAGCAAATTGCTATCCGCCCGTTGCTGGTGATGATGCCTCATGCCTTCAGTCAAGTCACCAGGACGGTGTGGTCGACACTAGCGTGGCCAACGCCTCTTCGAGTTCTGAGCATGATTCTTCGGATGACGCTGAGGACTCGAGTGACGTCCCTCCGAAGCGTCGTCGGGTGAATGACGATGAAGTCACCTCCAAAGATAAATCTTTGGAGACGTCGCCTCCGATTTTCGTGACTCCGCTCCAATCTCTTCCTCCTCAGGCCCCATTCGCAGCCGCCTGGAACGCGGATGATTTGGATGAAGACGAGGAGGATGACGAGTAAGTGTTTTCTCCGTATTTCTATTCGAACAATCTTTGTTTGTCTATGCTGATGTTTCCTTGTTTTCTAACGCAGTTTGCAGGCGATCAGCCCGAGTAGGTTTGCCGCTGCTGTTCCTCCCGAAAAGAGGAATAAGGCAAAAGACGCGGATGAGACTCCTACCGCGGGCACCGTCCAGAATTCTCCCAAGGCTGCGCCTGATGTTGCGACTATGGGGCGGGAGATTCCTAGCTTCGCCGCTAGAACTTCGGTCTCGAAGGAGGCGACGGATAGCTCTGCGGATCCACTCTCCCGCGCCACCGGACAGGTAATCTTCTATCTCTTTGATCTGCCCAGTAAAAATTTTATCGGGTGCACGGCAGTGCTCCCGATGGGAGTAACCCCCGAGGCTGTAGTCGATTGTAAGTAATCGGGTACAGGCTCAAAAGTTTCTTTCTTCACTTCTCCGTTATTTTGTCTTCTTCGGGTGCACGGCAGTGCTCCCGATGGGAGTAGCCCCCGAGGCTGTAGTCGATTGTAAATAATCGGGTACAGGCTCAAACCTCTTTTCTTCTAACTCTTTATCTTCGTGCTTTCACAGTCGCTCGTCGATTCCCTTGCGGCGATCGGTCGCCGCGTCGTTCTGGCCGAAACAGATTGCGAGTCGCTTCGATCAGAAGTTAGCCGACTCAAATCTGAAGGCGACCTCCTTAAAGGTAAGTTTCGTTATCTCTTTGGCTTTCGTGTGTCATCCATTCTTGATTTCTGATTAACATCCTTTGTGCAGCTCGAGCCGAATTCGCAGAGTCTGAAAAGACTAAACTTTCAGAGCAGGTAACTGCCCAGGAAGCTGAACTGGCGACTACCCGGCAAGAACTGGAAGCTTCCCGCAAGCAATCGGAGGAACTCCATACGAAGCTTGCGGAGTCGCGGAAGGCCGTGAAGGAGTTGGAGGAGGCCGGCAGTAAGGCTGACAACGACACTGTCGCGTTCCTTCGTCCTCTCGCCAAGCGCTTTGCGGGTAAGTATCTTAGGTTTTTGAATTTTTCATTCTGCTGATCTTTGCTAAGCATCATTTTGTCTGTCCGTAGATCTTCTGAATGTTCCTCTGGAGATTCCTGGGATTCAGCGGGTGGACGTGCTGACCGACACTCTCGCGCAGCTCAGGAGGCATTCTGAGGGAATATTTTCCCTGATTGATAATGCTTCCAAAGCTTTGGCACGAGTGCATGGCCGTCTTGTCGCCAGCGGTACTCCTGCGCCTGCGCTGAGCGAGTTGTCGAAGGTCTTCTCGGAAGGCGATCTCCTGGAGGCCTTTGCGGTTGCTCAATCAGAAGCTGGCGCAAAGACTGCGATTCAATTCGCTCTGGCGAACGGAGTCGAAGGTCTGGAGGAGGCTTATTCGTCCATGCCGGTCGACCCTTCCACGGGCAAGAAGGTACGGCTATCTCGTTTTTCCGAGCAAGCCACTGTTCTTGCTCGGAAATTATCTGAGATGTTTGCTCGGAAGAAGGGAGGGTCGACTGCCGCTAGTGGCAGCACCAACGTGGCTTCGTAGACTCTTTTTCCTTTGTTTCTGTTGTTTGGATGTAACGAATTTTGGGATGCATTCCCGTACCTTTGTTGATCTTTAATCGAAGCGTTTTGCGTTTAGAATTCGTCCTTGTTGTGTATGCCTTGGCTCCCGATGGGAGTAGCCCCCGAGCGAGTAGTCAAATGTGCGACTAGAAGTAACTCTAGTAGGGCGTCTCATTTCTTTTCCGTGTACTCCTTCCAGGCGACTGTGTCTGCCGCTGAATCTTCGAGTGGACGTGGTAATCCAATAAATCCACTAGTGGCTGCCGTGGGCACTTTAGCTGGTCTTCGTGATAAGGTGCAGGAAGGCGAGCGTAAGCTGAAAGCACTGCGCGGAGTCGCTGACGTGGCGATTTCCAAGCAGAAATTGGCGGCTGAGCGCGAGCAATTTCTGATTGGTGAATTGTCTTCGATTGCAAGGGACTTACTGTGTAAGTAGTGTAGCCCCCTATGCCTTTTCCTCTGCTGTATTTGTGATCTTACTGAGTGCGTTTGCTTCTTAGTTGTGAGACCAGATGACAGGGAAGAAAAGCAGTGGGTGGAAAACCACATTCACCAAGGGGCTAACAACACAAATCCTCATGCGAGTAACTTCTGGTCTGATCGCAGTCGAGGTTTTGTAATGGCCACCTTGAAGTTTCGAGTCCGCCAGGCGAGAATTCTCGTGGGTTCTTTCCACGAAGCCTTGATTGCGGTGAATGCTGCTTTTTATCCACTCGAGAGAGGTCCCGAAGACTGGAGTTATCTTCTCAGGTTATTTGGGCGAGAAGGAGAGGTTCGCGCGTGCGTTCGCAATCAGATGACCTGCGGCGCGGTTGTTGCTCTCTCATTTGTCCGAATATGGCAACCAGAGATAGACTTGAACTCCGTAGCTCGGCGTCCAGATTATGCAATCGAAGATATTGCGCCGTACTATGATGCTGTCCGTCCTGCGGCCGAGAAGATTATCCAAATGACCTCTGAAGAAGTGGATAGGGTCTTGGCGGCTAAGAATGCCCAGCGTTTTGACTGATTTGATCGGATGTAAATATCCTGTATGTTTGTCTTGAGTTTGTAGGAACTGTATTTAAGGTGTGCCACCTTGTATTCTGTAATTTTTTCCGTGATGCATATTTGTAGGTGTAGCCCCCGTGTATTTTATGGGGTGTTTGTACCTGTAACTTTTCAGCATGTAGTAAACTGTGAAAGCTGTCGGGTAAATATGATGAGGGGAATCATGTCTTTATTGCTATGACTGAGAAGTCATGTGTTCGAGCTACAAGTTTGGCTAGTATAGCCTTATTGTTGCAAAATAAACCTAGGGGTAGAATTTGCGCAGTTGCGCGATATTCCACGGATTGGAGTATATGCCTCCAGTCTCTGGATTCTTCAGTCGATAGGCTCCTCCTGGGATCACTTCGTGTATGATGAAAGGTCCTTCCCAAGGAGGTTCGAGCTTGTGTCCTTCTTTTTGCTTCAGTCGCAACACCAAGTCGCCAACCACAAATGATCTATGGCGTATGCGGCGACTGTGATAATTGCGCAGTGATTGTTGGTAGACTGCGGATCTTGCGAGTGCGATGTCTCGGATTTCGTCGAGTGCATCCATATCTTCTGCGAGAGCTTTGTTGGAGGTTTCTTCGCTGTAGGCTACAACTCGTGGAGCGCTGAATCGAACCTCTTCGGGGAGGACGGCTTCTGCCCCGTATACCATGAAAAATGGTGTATATTGCGTTGACCTATTGGGAGTTGTTCGGAGACTCCAAAGTACGGAGGGTAGCTCCTCTGCCCAATGTCCTGCAGCGGGATGTAGCCGATCCAGCAATCTCTTTTTGATTCCAGCTGAAACTAAGCCGTTGGATCTCTCGACTTGGCCATTAGTTTGCGGGTGGGCGACGGAAGCGAACTTCAGATTGATTCCTTTCTCCTCGCAGAACTGTTGTGTCTCCTTTGCGGTGAAGTTCGTACCATTGTCTGTGATGATGTCGTGTGGTACCCCGAATCTGCATACTATGGAGTCGAGGAACTTAATTGCGCATTGGGCGCTACCCGAAGTCACTGGCATAGCCTCGATCCATTTGGTAAATTTGTCGACCGCGACCAGCAAATGTGTGTACCCTCCTGGAGTAGATTTGCGCAGTGGGCCAACCATGTCAAGCCCCCATTGGGCAAAGGGCCAGGCGATGGGTATCATGTGCAACTCTGTAGCTGGCGCGTGTGGCTTGGGTGAAAATCGCTGGCAAGCGCCATATCTGTCGACCAGGTTTTTTGCATCGTTGGCTGCCGTTAGCCAGTAGAACCCTGCTCGAAAGGCTTTGCCCAGTATTGCTCTCCAGCTAGCATGATGTCCGCAGTCACCCTGGTGTATATCCCGGAGTAGCTCTTTGCCGTCTTCGGGTGCGATGCACCGCTGAAGGATGCCCGAGATGCTTTGCTTGTACAGTTCTCCGTTGATTACCCGAAAGGATTTGCTACGCCTGATTAGCTGTCGAGCCTCGCGTGGATCGGCTGGGAGCTGTTTATTGAGCAGGTAGTCGAGATATTTCTGCGTCCAGACTGGCTCGACCAGAAAAACCTGTCGTGATATATTATGAATAAGCTCGATAAGCGCGACCTGCGGGCTGACCTCTGTTTCTGGCGCTGCCGGTGTTTCTGCAGCTTTCTTCAATTTGACCGATCGCTTGACCATCCGTTCGAAGTATATTCCTGGCGGTATGGGTGTATTCGTGGAACCCATGTTTGCCAGTCTATCCGCCTCTTCGTTGCTGGATCTTGCGATATGCTTCAACTCGCATCCTTTGAAGCTTCCTTCGAGTATATTATACATGTCGCGGTACGCGATCATGTTTTCAGCAACGGCGTCGCATTCTTTCATTGTTTGTTGCACTATGAGGTTGGAATCGCCATAAATCATCAACCGGGTAGCTCCACAAGCAATCGCCATCTTCATTCCGTGCAACAGTGCTTCATATTCCGCGTCGTTGTTCGATGCTGGGTCGTCAGGTGGAAAGTCTAGTCGCAGGACATAGTGCAGTTTGTCTCCACGAGGCGAGATAAGAACGATTCCAGCTCCTGCCCCTTCGTTTCTTTTGGACCCGTCGAAATACATGATCCAATTGCTTGTGTACTCGGGTGGTCCGGGTGTTTGTAGTTCTGTCCATTCGCTGATGAATTCCACAAGAACCTGAGACTTGACTGCGTTGCGGCCCGCATAGGTGATGTCCCAAGCGCCCAACTCGATGCTCCACTTCGCTATTCTTCCGGATGCCATAGGGTTGTTCATGATTGTCCCGAGTGACGCATCATTAACCACTGTGATGGCGTGTTCCTGGAAGTAATGTTTGAGCTTCCGGGCTGTGAGGACAACTCCATATGCGAGCTTCTGGTAGTGGGGGTATCGCTGCTTGCATGGCGAGAGTACCTCGCTGATGTAATATATTGGGCGTTGGACTCCATATGCCTTGCCATCTTCAGGTCGTTCGACTACAATTGCAGTGCTGATGACCTGGTTTGTGGCGGCTAGGTAAAGAAAGAGTGGCTCCTTTTCTTGCGGTGTTGCGAGAACGCGCCTGCTCTGCAGTGATCGTTTTAAGTCTGCGAACGCTTGTTTGGCTTCAGGTGTCCACTCGAATTTGTCTGTTTTCTTCAGTAACTTGTAGAAGGGTAACGCCTGCTCTCCCAATCGTGCGATGAATCTGCTTAGGGCGGCTAATCGCCCTGCGAGCTGCTGAACTCCGCGTAGATTGGTGGGCTCCTTCATGGTGAGGATAGCTTGTATTTTCTCCGGATTGGCTTCGATGCCTCTGGCAGAAACCAGGTATCCGAGAAGTTTTCCTGCAGGGACGCCGAAAACGCATTTTGTCGGGTTGAGCTTGATCCGGTATGCGTTGAGGGCGTCGAATGTTTCTTTGATGTCCTCAAGGAGTGTGTCCTCTACTCGAGTTTTAATGACGATGTCGTCGACGTATACTTGTACATTCTTGCCAATGAGATTGGCGAGGCATCTCTGCATGCAACGTTGATATGTTGCGCCTGCGTTCTTCAGCCCGAAGGGCATTGTCGTGTAGCAGTATACACCGTGGGGTGTGATGAATGCCGTCTTCTCTTCATCTTCCTTTTTCATTCGGATCTGATTGTATCCCGAGTAGGCGTCTAGGAAGGAGAGACGTTGGCAACCTGCCGTAGAGTCCACTATCTGGTCGATTCGTGGTAGAGGGAAGTTATCCTTGGGGCAGTGCTTATTTAATGACGTGTAGTCGATGCACACCCGAAGGATATCCGTATTCTTCTTGGGGACCAGCACCGGGTTTGCCAACCAGGTTGATATCTTGATCTCCCTAATGAACTTGGCGGCTAGCAGCCTATTTACTTCTTCTCCAAGCGCCTTTTGCTTGGGCTCTGAGAATCTTCGAGTCGTCTGTTTGATGGGTTTAGCGTCGGGAAAAACTTCGAGTGAGTGCTCGGCAAACTCCCTGGGTATACCTGGCATATCTGAAGGCTGCCAGGCAAAAATCTCCCAGTACTCACGGAGGAGCTTGACGAGCGCGCTTTCCTATGCTGGCGAGAGGGTCGAGGAGACCATCGCGGTCTTGGCGGAATCTGTCGGGTGCACTTGATGTTTGCGAGTGTCGCTGTTGGCACTGAATTCCAGCTCAGGTGCATTTTTCTTCGTGAGGGGCATAACGGAGTGGTCCGTTGTTTTTGCCAGCTCCTGAAGTTCTTCCTGCATCCCGAAAGATTTCGCGATTTCGTTGAATTCTATGTCGCACTTGTCTGACTTCTGGAAGTCGCCGTCGATGGTGATAACACCGTATTCGCCAGGTAGCTTGAGCTTCAGGTACGCGTAGTGTGGTACTGCCATGAATCTGGCGAACGCTGTTCGACCAAGAATGGCGTGGTACTGCGAGGGCCAGTCGACGACTTCAAAGTCCAGAAATTCCCTTCTGTAGTTGCGTGGGGAGCCCAGCACAACTTCGAGGTTGATTGTTCCGAGTGGACGTACTGCCTTGCCCGGAACTATCCCGTGGAAGGATGTTTCTGATTCCGTTAGGCCGTCCAGGTTTTTGTTCATTCGACGGAGTGTATCCGCGTAGATGATGTTGATGCCGCTGCCGCCGTCCATGAATACGCGGGCCAGGTCATAATTGCCAATTTGAGCTTGAATGACAAGGGCGGCGTGTCCTGGTCGATAGACTCGTGGCGGGTGGTCTTCCTTCGAGAACGTGATTGGCTGTTCGGCCATCTTCAGGTACTCGGGCTTCGTTGGTGGCGTCTGCACTGCCATGCATATTTGTCTCGAGTTAGTTTTTTGAGCTCTGCGAGAGGGGCATACCTTCTGTATCATCCCGAGGAGTTGTCCGTGCGGAGTCGGGTATGTATTTGCTCCCGTGTTTGGCTGCTGTGGTGCTGGCAGTGCGGCGAGTGCCATGTTTGGGTTGGCTGGTGGAGGTGGTGGCGGTGGTAGCTGGAATTGTTGTCCGCCTCCTGGTAGCGGTGGATAGTTTTGGGTGGAGGCGAATCTTTTCTTGGCTAGCGCGTCCGAGATTCCGATGAACTTTCGGCAATCCTTGAGAAGGTGTGTTGCCTTAGTCTTGCCCGTGCGCTTGTCTGTGAACAGATGTAGCGAGCAGTATCCATCGAGGTCTTCCTCGGGTGACTTTTCTTCTTCCTTTGGCCTCCATTCGCGACTTCCACGACGACCGGAGTCGCGACTTCGCGTGAACTCTGCCGCCACTAGTTCTTCTCTATCGTCGTGGTCGTAGTATTTTCTTCTTTTTCTTCGCCCATGACGGTCTTCGTCATGTGTGGGTGATGATGTTCTTTCATTGCGTACCGCGTCTTCTCCGTTGGCCCATTTTTCGGCTATAACCATGAGCTCCCCTATGGTTTTGGGCGCAGCTCTGCCGAGTTCTTCTCGAAACGCGGTTCTTCTTGCTCCTTTGGCGAAGGCCTCAATCGCCACTTCTTCAGAGATTGTCCCTGCGGTGTTCCTGAGTGTGTTCCACCGTTGGATGTATTCTCGCGTGGATTCGCCACTTTTCTGTTTGCAAGCCCGTAGCTCTTCGATTGTAGCTGGTCTTTTATAGGTCGACTGGAAGTTTTTGCAGAAATCGCGATGCAGGTCGTCCCATGATGCATAGCAAGATCGTGGTCTTCTTTCCAGCCAGCTGCGGGCCGCTCCGGCCAGGTGCAAATTGAGGTATTGCATGGCCGTGTTCTTGTTACCACGTTGGCATTTTACTGCCGTGAGGTAGTCGCTTAACCACTGGGAGGGCTCAAGTGAGCCATCGTATTTTGTCACCTCCGAGCTGAGCTTGAATCTCTTGGGTAGAGGCGCTTCGCGAATACTGCGAGCAAAGCAAAGTGCTCCGCAAGTTTCGTCGTCCGAAGACCCGGATGAGGAGCGTTCGCGGTACCGTGAGGCCCTTGCTTTATCCACTTTCTTCTGGGCGAGATCGGATCGCGCGTCGTACCCGGACCGGTCGCGGTCGCTATCTTTTCTTGGTTCTTTGCTTCTTTTTCTCGAGCGGCTGCTGTGATGCCGCGAATCTTTGTCTCTCGGGCTGTCTTCGCTGCTGCTTCGGCTGTCGCCGCGGCGCCGGGCTTCTTTTCCGCGGCCACGACGTGGCGATTTATCCTTTCTTGGAGAGGAGCTCCTATGCCTGCGGGGCGCGTCTTTGTCTTTGTCCTTCTCTTGTCGCGCCTTCTCCAGTTGTTCCTTGCGATCTTGGGAGGCGAGCCTTGCGGCGGCCAGCCCTAAACCTTTGCGGATGTGCTTGTATTGTTCCACCCGAGGATCGCTGTCCGTTGGTTGGTTCATCTGCATGTAGGTGGCCGCGGCTAGAATTGCGGCGGCTGGAGTTTGCGGGTAGACGTTCCCGTCGTCGTCAACCCTCATGAAAGAAGATGTGGTGGACCTGTGGGTCCCAGCCATGGATTCGTGGTCCCTTGTTGATGCTGCGGGTCCTTTTCCCACGGGTCGGGTACCGACCGAAGGGGCAAGGGACAGCTCGGCTCGACGTAGGCTTGACTCATCCGCCGCTCTCTTGCGGCGGGCTAGATCTGCTCGGGCGTCCTTGATGTTTGAGGCCGCTCTCACTAGGTGATAGTGGTAGGCGGTTAGGTCTTCTTGCGTGGCACCTGCTGCGGGTGGTTGACTCTTTCGCATGGATTCCTTTGCTCTTTTCCAGGCTTCCCGCGAGACGCCGATTAGATCGCGCTCGGTTGCGCTATATTCAGTTTCCGAGGGCTGTTCCGATCCTGCCATGCAGACTTGGGCCAGTTGTGGCCCGTGTGTCCTAGGCGTAGATCGGGAGGTTCTTTGCACCCGAGAGGGTTCCTCTGTCGAAAGCGCGTGGTAGTCGATCGCGTTGAAGCGGATGGACTCGCCGCTTTTCTCCACATGGAAGCGCGAGTTGACGGCTCCAGATTCGGGTTCAGATTCATCCGAGAAGTGGAGGATCCCGTCTCGGTTTGCCATGAAGTTAAAGCTTCCGAACGTCAAGGTGACGCTCTTCTCCAGATCCTCGAATACCGGACGTGATTCCGGCGAGTGAGGCGTGACTATGACGGATCCGATCCGTACAGGATTGTTCGGAGCCGTAGTCGATGGTTTCCAACGGGAGTTGGATGTCGATGAAGCCGAAGATGCCGGTGATCCAGCGCCCGCGATCCCCACGGTCGGCGCCAATTGTCGAAGCTCTGGCTCCGCAAATCCCTCAGGTGACCCTATCGGGTTTCGACTAGGAGATGTCATAGGCGCTGGTGGAATCGTCGGCTAGACAGGGAGGCGATATTTACCCAGGTTCGGGGCCCTCGAAGAGGTAAAACCCTTACTCCTGCCTTCTGCTGATCTGTATTAAACGATGAGATCGATTACAGGTGCTCGAATCGAGAGTAGATCTCGAGTTTCAAGGCTTTTGTGGTCGTGCGGTAATACTTGGTCCTCTCCTTTGAGGCTCTCCTGGCTTTATATAGATAGCCAGGTCTCGAGTCCAACCCGGAGAGGATACAAACCCTAGCTTGAGTTGGTTACAATTCCTAACTTAGCCCGCAAGTTGATGCGGGTGGGCTTTTCATGGGCCTTCTAGAGTACTCCAAGGGCGCTTCCTGTTGGGCCTTGGTTAGAAGGTGCGAGAGGGGGTGCCCTTATTCGTAGGGCCCAGGATCCATGCCTTCGTCAGTTGGAGGAGGCTTACTCGTCCATTCCAGTCGATCCTTCCACGGGCAAAAAGGTACGGCTCTCTCGTTTTGGCGAGCAAGCCGCCATTCTTGCTCGGAAGCTTTCTGAGATTTTTGCTCGGAAGAAGGGAGGGTCGACTGCTGCTAGTGGGAGTACCAATGTAGCCTCGTAGCTTTTTTATTTCTTTCCTTGAATGTAATGAACCTTGGGATGTATTCCCGTACTTTTGTTGGTCTTAATCGAAGCATTGTGCTTTTGGAATTTAATCCTTTTGTTTGTACTCTGTCTCCCGATGGGAGTAGCCCCCAAGCGTTTAGTCAAATGTTCGACTAGAAACAACTCGAGTAGGGCATCTCACTCCTTTCCTTGTACTTCTTCCAGGCGACTGTGTGTGCCGCGGAGTCATCGGGTGGACGTGGTAATCCAGTAAATCCACTTGTGGCTGCCGTGGGCACTTTCGCTGGCCTTCGTGATAAGGTTCAGGAGGGTGAGCGTAGACTGAAAGCGCTGCGCGGGGTAGCTGATGTGGCGATATCCAAACAGAGATTGGCAGCTGAGCACGAGCAATTTCTGATGGATGAACTGTCTTCGATTGCAAGGGAGTTACTATGTAAGTAGTGTACCCCCCATTCTATATTCCTCCCCTCTGCTTCTTATCTGACTAAGTACGCTTGCTCTTTAGTTGTGAGACCAGATGACAGAGAGGAGAAGCAGTGGGTGGAAAACCTCATTCATCAAGAAGTTAACAGCACAAAACCTCATGCGAGTAATTTCTGGTCTGATCGCAGTCGAGGTTTTGTGATGGCTACCTTGAAATTTCGAGTCCGCCAGGCGAGAATTCTTGTGAGTTCTTTCCACGAAGTCCTGGTTGCGGTGAATGCTGCTTTTTATCCACTCGAGAGGGGTCCCGAAGACCGGAGTTATCTTCTCAGGCTGTTTGGACGAGAAGGGGAGGTTTGCACGTGCGTACGCAAACAAATGATGTGCGGCGCGGTTGTGGCTCTCTCGTTTGTCCGAATATGGCATCCTGAGATAGATTTGAACTCCGTAGCTCGGCGCCCAAATTATGCAATCGAAGACATCACACCGTTTTATGATGTTGTACGCCCTACAGCCGAGAAGATTATTCAAATGACCTCTGAGGAGGTAGATAGGGTCTTAGCGACTGAGAATGCTCAGCGGTTTGACTGATTATCGGATGTGAATATCCTGTAAAAATGTTTATAGTTTGTAAAAACTGTTTGTAAGGTGTGTAACCTTGTTTTTGATGATATTTCTTTGTGATGCTTAGTTTTAGGTGTAGCCCCCGTGTATTTAATGGGGTGTGTACCTGTAACTTTTTAGCATGTAGTCGACTGGGAATCTGTCGGGTAAATATGATGAGGAAATCATGTATTTTATTGCGATGACTGAGAAGTCATGTGTTCGAGCTACAAGATTGGCTAGCATAGCCTTATTGTTGCAAAACAAGTAAACCTAGGGGTAGAATTTGCGCAGTTGCGCGATGTTCCATGGATTGGAATAGATGCCTCCGGTCTCAGGATTCTTCAATCGATAGGCTCCTCCTGGGATCACTTCGTGTACGATGAAGGGTCCTTCCCAAGGTGGTTCGAGCTTGTGTCCTTCCTTTTGCTTCAGCCGCAACACCAAGTCGCCTACCACGAATGACCTGTGGCGTATGCGTCGACTGTGGTAATTGCGTAGTGATTGTTGATAGACCGCGGATCTTGCGAGTGCAATGTCCCGAATTTCGTCGAGTGCATCCATATCTTCTGCGAGTGCTTTGTTGGAGGTTTCTTCGCTGTAGGCTACAACTTGTGGGGCGCTGAATCGGACCTCCTCGGGAAGGACGGCTTCTGCTCCGTATACCATGAAAAATGGTGTGTATTGCGTTGATCGATTGGGAGTTGTGCGGAGGCTCCAAAGTACGGAGGGTAACTCCTCTGCCCAATGTCCCGCAGCGGGATGTAGACGATCTAGCAATCTCTTTTTGATGCCAGCCGAAACTAAGCCGTTGGATCTTTCGACTTGGCCGTTTGTTTGCGGATGGGTAACCGAAGCAAACTTGAAATTGATTCCTTTCTCCTCGCAGAACTGTTGTGTTTCCTTTGCGGTGAAGTTTGTACCATTGTCTGTAATGATGTCATGTGGTACACCGAATCTACATACTATGGAGTCGAGGAACTTGATGGCGCATTGGGCGCTAGCCGAAGTCACTGGCATAGCTTCGATCCATTTGGTAAATTTGTCGACTGCGACCAGCAAATGTGTGTATCCTCCTGGTGTGGATTTGCGTAGTGGTCCAACCATGTCTAGCCCCCATTGCGCAAAGAGCCAGGCGATGGGTATCATATGCAGCTCTGTGGCGGGTGCGTGCGGCTTTGGTGAGAATCGCTGGCAGGCGTCGCATCTATCGACCAGGTTTTTTGCGTCGTTGGCTGCTGTTAGCCAGTAGAATCCTGCTCGAAAGGCTTTTCCCAGTATTGCTTTCCAGCTAGCATGATGTCCGCAATCACCCTGGTGTATGTCCCGGAGTAATTCCTTGCCGTCTTCGGGTGCGATGCAGCGCTGGAGTATGCCCGAGATGCTTTGTTTGTACAATTCTCCATTAACCACCCGAAAGGATTTGCTACGCCTGATTAGCTGTCGAGCCTCACGTGGATCGGCCGGGAGCTGTTTGTTGAGCAGGTAGTCGAGGTATTTCTGCGTCCAGATTGGCTCGACCAGAAAAACCTGCCGTGATATGTTATGAGTTAGCTCGAGAAGCGCGATTTGCGGGCTGACCTCTGTTTCTTGTGCTGCGGGTGTCTCTACGGCTTTCTTTACTTTGACTGATCTCTTAATCATCCGCTCGAAATATATCCCTGGCGGTATGGGTGTATTCGTGGAACCCATGTTGGCCAGTCTATCCGCCTCTTCGTTACTGGATCTTGCAATATGCTTCAACTCGCATCCTTTGAAGCTTCCTTCGAGTAGATTATACATGTCGCGGTACGCGATCATGTTTTCAGCAATGGCATCGCATTCTTTCATTGTTTGTTGCACTATGAGATTGGAATCGCCATAAATCATCAATCGGGTAGCTCCACAGGCAATCGCCATCTTCATCCCGTGCAACAGTGCTTCATATTCCGCGTCGTTGTTCGATGCTGGATCATCTGGTGGAAAGTCTAGTCGCAGGACGTATTGCAGTTTGTCTCCACGAGGTGAGATAAGAACGATTCCAGCTCCTGCTCCTTCGTTTCTTTTGGACCCGTCAAAGTACATGATCCAATTGCTTGTATACTCGGGTGGCCCGGGTGTTTGTAGCTCTGTCCATTCGCTGATGAATTCCACGAGAACTTGGGATTTGACTGCATTGCGTCCTGCATAGGTGATATCCCAAGCGCCCAACTCGATGCTCCACTTCGCTATTCTTCCGGATGCCATAGGGTTGTTCATGATTGTCCCGAGTGACGCATCATTAACCACTGTAATGGCGTGTTCCTGGAAGTAATGTTTGAGTTTTCGGGCTGTGAGGACAACTCCATATGCAAGCTTCTGGTAATGAGGATATCGCTGCTTGCATGGCGAGAGCACTTCGCTGATGTAATATATTGGGCGCTGGACTCCGTATGCCTTGCCATCTTCAGGTCGTTCGACTACGATTGCAGTGCTGATGACCTGGTTTGTGGCGGCTAAATAGAGAAGAAGTGGCTCCCTTTCTTGTGGTGTTGCGAGAATGCGCCTGCTTTGCAGTGACCGTTTCAAGTCTGCGAATGCTTGTTTGGCTTCGGGTGTCCACTCGAATTTGTCCGTCTTCTTCAGTAGCTTGTAGAAGGGTAACGCCTGCTCTCCCAATCGTGCGATGAACCTGCTTAGGGCGGCCAATCGCCCTGCGAGCTGCTGGACTCCGCGTAGATTGGTAGGCTCCTTCATGGTGAGGATGGCTTGTATTTTCTCCGGATTGGCCTCAATGCCTCTGGCGGATACCAGGTATCCTAGGAGTTTTCCTGCGGGGACGCCGAAAACGCATTTTGTCGGGTTGAGCTTGATCCGATATGCATTGAGGGCGTCGAATGTTTCTTTAATATCTTCGAGGAGTGTGTCCTCTACTCGAGTTTTGATGACGATGTCGTCGACGTATACTTGTACGTTCTTGCCAATGAGATTGGCAAGGCATCTCTGCATGCAACGTTGATATGTTGCGCCTGCGTTCTTCAGCCCGAAGGGCATTGTCGTGTAGCAGTATACACCGTGTGGTGTGATGAATGCCGTCTTCTCTTCGTCTTCCTTTTTCATTCGGATCTGGTTGTATCCCGAGTAGGCGTCCAGGAAGGAGAGACGTTGGCAACCTGCTGTGGAATCCACGATCTGGTCGATTCGTGGTAGAGGAAAGTTGTCCTTGGGGCAGTGCTTGTTTAGCGACGTGTAGTCGATGAACACCCGAAGGATATCCGTGTTCTTCTTGGGGACCAGCACCGGATTTGCCAACCAGGTGGATATCTTGATCTCTCTAATAAAGTTGGCGGCTAGCAGCCTATTTACTTCTTCTCCCAGCGCCTTTTGCTTGGGTTCTGAAAATCGTCGAGTCGTCTGTTTGATGGGCTTGGCGTTAGGAAAGACTTCGAGTGAGTGCTCGGCAAACTCCCTGGGTATACCTGGCATATCTGAGGGCTGCCAGGCGAAAATCTCCCAGTACTCACGGAGGAGTTTGACGAGCGCGCTTTCCTATGCTGGCGAGAGGGTTGTGGAAACCATCGCGGTTTTGGCGGAATCCGTCGGGTGCACTTGGTGCTTGCGAGTGTCGCTGTTGGCGCTGAATTCCAGTTCAGGCGCGTTTTTCTTCGTGAGGGGCATGACGGAGTGGTCCGTGGTTTTTGCCAGCTCTTGTAGTTCTTCTTGCATCCCGAAAGATTTCGCGATCTCATTAAATTCTATGTCGCACTTATCCGATTTCTGGAAGTCTCCGTCAATGGTGATCACACCGTATTCACCGGGTAGCTTGAGCTTCAAGTATGCGTAATGTGGTACGGCCATGAATCTGGCGAACGCTGTTCGACCAAGAATGGCGTGGTACTGTGAGGGCCAGTCGACGACTTCGAAGTCCAGGAATTCCCTTCTGTAGTTGCGTGGGGAGCCCAGTACAACTTCAAGGTTGATTGTTCCGAGTGGACGTATTGCCTTGCCCGGAACTATCCCGTGGAAGGATGTTTCTGATTCCGTTAGGCCGTCCAGGTTTTTGTTCATTCGACGGAGTGTATCCGCGTAGATGATGTTGATGCCGCTGCCACCGTCCATGAATACGCGGGCCAGGTCATAGTTGCCAATTTGAGCTTGAATGACAAGGGCGGCGTGTCCTGGTCGATAGACTCGTGGCGGGTGGTCTTCTTTCGAGAACGTGATTGGCTGCTCGGCCATCTTCAGGTACTCGGGCTTCGTTGGTGGCGTCTGCACTGCCATGCATATTTGTCTCGAGTTAGTTTTTTGAGCTCTGCGAGAGGGGCATACCTTCTGTATCATCCCGAGGAGTTGTCCGTGCGGAGTCGGGTATGTATTTGCTCCCGTGTTTTGTTGTTGTGGTGCTGGCAATGCGGCGAGTGCCATGTTTGGGTTGGCCGGTGGAGGTGGTGGCGGTGGTAGCTGGAATTGTTGTCCGCCTCCTGGTAGTGGTGGATAGTTTTGGGTGGAAGCGAATCTTTTCTTGGCGAGCGCGTCCGAGATTTCGATGAACTTTCGGCAATCCTTGAGAAGGTGTGTTGCCTTAGTCTTGCCCGTGCGCTTGTCTGTGAACAGATGTAGCGAGCAGTACGCATCGAGGTCTTCCTCGGGTGATTTTTCTTCTGCCTTTGGTCTCCATTCGCGACTTCCACGACGACCGGAGTCGCGACTTCGCGTGAATTCTGCTGCCACTAGTTCTTCTCTATCCTCGTGGTCGTAATATTTTCTTCTCTTTCTTCGCCCATGACGGTCTTCTTCGTGCGTGGGCGATGATGTTCTTTCATTGCGTACTGCGTCTTCTCCATTGGCCCATTTTTCGGCTATGACCATGAGCTCCCCTATGGTTTTGGGCGCAGCTCTGCCGAGTTCTTCTCGAAACGCGGTTCTTCTTGCTCCTTTGGCGAAGGCCTCAATCGCCACTTCTTCAGAGATTGTCCCTGCGGTGTTCCTGAGCGTGTTCCACCGCTGGATGTATTCTCGTGTGGATTCACCACTTTTCTGTTTGCAAGCTCGTAGTTCTTCGATTGTAGCTGGCCTTTTGTAGGTCGACTGGAAGTTTTTGCAGAAATCGCGATGCAGGTCGTCCCACGATGCGTAGCAAGATCGTGGTCTCCTCTCCAGCCAGCTGCGGGCCGCTCCTGCTAGGTGCAAATTGAGGTATTGCATGGCCGTGTTCTTGTTACCACGTTGGCATTTTACTGCCGTGAGGTAGTCGCTTAACCACTGGGAGGGCTCGAGTGAGCCATCGTATTTTGTCACCTCCGAGCTGAGCTTGAATCTCTTGGGTAGAGGTGCTTCACGAATACTGCGAGCAAAACAAAGTGCTCCGCAGGTTTCGTCGTCCGAAGACCCGGATGAGGAGCGTTCGCGATATCGTGAAGCCCTTGCTTTATCCACCTTCTTCTGGGCGAGATCGGATCGCGCGTCGTACCCGGACCGGTCGCGGTCGCTATCTTTTCTTGGTTCCTTGCTTCGTTTTCTCGAGCGGCTGCTGTGGTGCCGCGAATCTTTGTCTCTCGGGCTGTCGTCGCTGCTGCTTCGACTATCGCTGCGGCGTCGAGCCTCTTTTCCTCGGCCGCGACGCGGCGATTTATCCTTTCTCGGAGAGGAGCTCCTGTGCCTGCGGGGCGTATCCTTGTCTTTGTCCTTCTCCTGTCGCGCCTTCTCCAGTTGTTCCTTGCGATCGTGGGAGGCGAGTTTCGCGGCTGCCAGCCCTAGACCCTTGCGGATATGCTTGTATTGTTCCACCCGAGGATCGCTGTCCGTCGGCTGGTTCATCTGCATGTAGGTTGCTGCGGCTAAAATTGCAGCGGCTGGAGTTTGCGGGTAGACGTTGCCATCGTCGTCAACCCTCATGAAAGAAGACGTGGTAGACCTGTTGGTCCCAGCCATAGATTCGTGGTCCCTCGTCGACGCTGCGGGTCCTTTTCCCCCGGGTCGGGTACCGACCGAAGGTGCAAGGGACAACTCGGCTCGACGTAGGCTTGACTCATCCGCCGCTCTCCTGCGACGGGCTAGATCTGCTCGGGC
The DNA here is from genome assembly GCA_028641055.1 of Alopecurus myosuroides. Lineage (NCBI taxonomy): Eukaryota > Viridiplantae > Streptophyta > Magnoliopsida > Poales > Poaceae > Alopecurus > Alopecurus myosuroides. Next base: position 195,473,882 of record CM054062.1, read on the forward strand.
ATCCTTGATGTTTGAGGCCGCTCTCACTAGGTGATAGTGGTAGGCGGTTAGGTCTTCCTGCGTGGCACCTGCTGCAGGTGGCTGACTCTTTCGCATGGATTCCTTGGCTCTTTTCCAGGCTTCCCGCGAGACGCCGATTAGATCGCGCTCGGTTGCGCTATATTCAGTTTCCGAGGGCTGTTCCGACCCTGCCATGCAGACTTGGGCCAGTCGTGGTCCGTGTGTCCTAGGCGCAGATCGGGAAGCTCTTCGCACCTGAGAGGGTTCCTCCGTTGAGAGTGCGTGGTAGTCGATCGTATTGAAGCGGATGGACTCGCCGCTTTTCTCCATAGGGAAGCGTGAGTTGACGGCTCCAGATTCGGGTTCAGATTCATCCGAGAAGTGGAGGATTCCGTCTCTGTTCGCCATGAAGTTGAAACTTCCGAACGTCAGGGTAACGCTCTTCTCCAGATCCTCGAATACCGGGCGTGATTCCGGCGAGTGAGGCGTGACTATGACGGATCCGATCCGTACAGGATTGTTCGGAGCCGTAGTCGATGGTTTCCAACGGGAGTTGGATGTCGATGAAGCCGAAGATGCCGGTGATCCAGCGCCCGCGATCCCCACGGTCGGCGCCAATTGTCGAAGCTCTGGCTCCACAAATCCCTCGGGTGACCCTATCGGGTTTCGACTAGGAGACGTCATAGGCGCTGGTGAAATCGTCGGCTTGACAGGGGGGCGAGATTTACCCAGGTTCGGGGCCCTCGTAGAGGTAAAACCCTTACTCCTGCCTTCTGTCGATCTGTATTAGATGATTAGATCGGTTACAGGATGCTCGAATCGAGAGAGATCTCGAGTTTCAAGGCTTTTGTGGTCGTGCGGTATTACTTGGTCCTCTCCTTGGGGGCTCTCCTGGCTTTATATAGATAGCCAGGTCTCGAGTCCAACCCGGAGAGGATATAAACCCTAGCTTGGGTCGGTTACAATCCCTAACTTAACCCGCAAGTTGATGCGGGTGGGCTTCTTATGGGCCTTCTAGAATACTCCAAGGGCGCTTCCTGTCGGGCCTTGACCAGAAGGCTTGAGAGGGGGTGTCCTTACTCGCAGGGTCCAGGATCCATGCCTTCGTCACCTACGCTGGTCGATGTCGCCTCCCTGCGGCTCCCACGGGGGGACGTTTGCGACGGTGGCGAGCTCGTGGAGTCGAGCGAGCCATGCGGCGTGTTCTTCAGGTGCGGGCAAGTGCGTAAGCAGCTCCTGGACCAGCAGCACGGCTGCTGCGGGAGTAGGTTGCTCGAGGCGCCCCTGCGTTCCTGACGGCAGTGGGGGCAGATGCTGAGACGTAGGCGCGCCTCGCTGCGACGTGTGGGAGGAAGCTTCTTCCTCGGCACCGTGTCCGCCCTCCTCGCATGTGGTGTTGTGCTGTGGCGCGTCGTTGTCGTTGCCGGTCAGATCGACCTGCCCTCGGCGGCAAGCGTGCTCGGAGCGGGTGAGGCGCGGGCTGGTCCGGGCGCAGGTGACATGGCGATGAAGAAACGAAGGAGTGCCTTAGCCCCCTACCTGACGCGCCAAATGTCGGAGAGAGCTCGTCTGTCCTAGACAGGATAGCTCTCAAAGGTTCGAACACTAGGGGATAAACACACTTCCTTCGCTTCCAGAGGAAGCTTCGAGAGGGAAGGTTAAGCACGACAACAATGGCGACACGGAGAGTTTACCTAGGTCTAGGCCACCAGTCTGGTGTAAAACCCTACTCCTGCTTGTCTGATGGATTGCACTGTGGTGATTACAGTACAAATGCGAGCTTGTGCTCGGAACAGACTACTTGAGCTCTACGATGGTTCGAGCTCTCTTTCTCCAAGGGCCGGGGGAGCCCTTCTTATACTGGCATTTGGACCTCCTTCCGGCTCATTTGGCGGGAAAGGGTTCCCACAAGGTGCCAAAGGGAGGAGCGTCCCGTACTTCTGCGCCTTCTGCGCGGTCCTGGTCGCTGGGGGGCAACTCCACCGTCCGTGGCGTCACGTTAGGGGAGCCCGGTGACGCCGTCTTCATCTTGTAGCGCGGTCTTGGTCTTCTTGCATCAAAGGGGCAATCTTTGGGAACCTCTTTGGTGCCCACATCGCCTGCCCTCGCTTTATACGCGAGAATGACAACTATGGCCAAAGAGGTTCTGCGACGCCTCCGTCACCATTCAGAGGAGTGGTCGTCAGAGGCACATGGGTTGTCCCCTCTTGAAGGGAGATGCCCAGGGGGAGGAGCAAGGGTGAAGTAGCGCTCCTCCCCAAGGTGCGAGTACCTGTTGGTTTGGCCCACCTGGCGGGCAGGCCCAACCAGATGGCTCCGTTCCCCGCAGACAGGGCCCTTGGTCCTGGCACTGCATACTGGACTAGGCCGTAGTTGTCGCCTCGAGGTACCCTGGTATCCAGAGGCTCGACAGATGTTTCCCTATCAAGCTGCCCAAGGTAGAGATGATGATCGCAAGAAGAATGAGCAACCAACTAAGGACAAGGAAGAAACTATAGAGGAGATGCTTGATAATCGAAATGAAGAGGTAGAAGAAGATTCACATCAATACCCCTACGCCACCATAGGAAGAATTGATGTAACTCGAACCCTTTTCCTCAAAACAAGGGGTGAGGATCTCTATAGGTGGTAAGGCCCCTCGTAGAAACCTAGATGAAAGACTTCTCCTTCCACGTGCCACCAATCCCTTCCATACATAACTCCATCGTTATCAACTTGAAAACACTCATGTGGGAGAATTACCTTGTTTTTGGAATATGGATCGGGATGAGCATGCATGAAGAGGAAGTGTTGGTCCTGAAGTCAGAGAAGAGTGGGGAGACTCAAGCAAGAGTTGGGATTCACCTATGGAAAAGCTCACGAGCCGTGTTGATAACAACACCGAGATGATCTGTAACCTGATTTTTCAAATAGAAGATCTCAAGGCAGTGATTGAGAAACTTATTGAGGCCATCCAAGGACCACTGAAGGATCAAGCTTAATTATCATGGGTAAGAGGCACTTCCTTGGCTTGTTCCAAGCTTGGGGGAGTTGCCCCGGTATCACTATCTTTGCTTTTATGATTGGATTAGTGTGTCTTATCATGGTTCGAGAGGTTATCATATAGTATGGTCATTTGCAAGTTGGGATATCACTCCTTTATAAGCGAAGTTTTGTATCCGTTGGTGTGAGTTTTCCTATGATAAAATATTGATATGAAGTCTTCTTCTTACTTAGTTGCACGATATGTTTTATTCATGGCAATTATTCTCGCATGCTTGTCTTGTGATTAGTAGTGATGTCATGTTGGGCATAGCAGCAGAAATTTATTGAGTATTGGCAAACATAGCATTGGTCATAGCAACAACACTTAGAGACTTAGAACAAAGATGAAAGATTTCGCATGCAGGTATATTACCCCATAGATCTTTTATGCCTGCAAAACCTTCATGTTTATGTTCTTATGGTTGATGTGTTATGCTGATAATGAAGACAATTTCAATACCTCATGTTTTATATCATTGCATGGTTTTATATATCTATTTGCATCTCTCAACATAGTATGTTTTCTACAAAGCCTTTGCTAGCCAAGAACCCTGCACCGAGTATGATCACTACATGTGCATCCAAATACCTGAACCAAAAACCTTCCACATGTGTCCACCATACCTTCATATATGTAGTATTTCACCGCCACTCCAAATGAATTTCTCGTGTGCTACCTTTAAATCTTCAAAATACCAAACTTGTTTTGTGTCCTATTTTAGCTCATGAGGAAGTAGTTTAAAGTTTATCACGTCTTATGTCAAGCAAGGTTCTTCTTCCTCATTTCACCCAATGAGTATGGAATCAGTGCTCATCTAAAATTGCAAGATGGCTGGTGTCAAATAATATAATATAAAAATGGCACTTCCCCATGGATTGATGAAAGTTGGTGGGTACACATGGATACGGCTGGCGCTGGTTTGTGAAAGGCAAGGTGGGGGGAAGAGCCAAACTTAATAAAGAAATGGAAACCGCTCTCAAAAGTCTAAACACTTTGCTTGACATGGGTTATGATAAGTTTTTCACTACCATTTGTTGACATAGACATACACACCTCTCAAAATTACATTTTCAATACCTCTGTTTTATTAAGATAAAAAGCTCCAGGACATGAGTAATCCATGCTTCCCTCTATGAAGGGCCTTTTCTTTACTAACATGATTGAGTCTGTTTCACCTATTCCCTCTGTTCTCTGCTAGCAAACTTATGATGTTGAACTGATATGCATTCGTTTATATGACCACGATGATATTTAACCATGTTTTATTGCAGTTGACATTACCATCATGGTAAACAGGTTGAAAGTTGAGCTTTGCTAAATAGCATCTCCCTTTGTGTCAATTATTTTCACTTCCTTTATAAGAACATAATCCCTGAAATTTTTATATTCATGAAAAGACTTTCTAATAATTGAAGTGTGTGTTATTTTCTTAATAGCTCTCACATAGACTCTTCCGGAAAGATAAGATTGATACGATAGTTGTTCTCTGACCAAGAACACAGTTTGACATAGCTCAATGAATTTGCACTCATTGTACCTTTATATGATTGCAACATTACTTCTCTTTGAGAAGCATTATGGGAAAAGATTGTTGTATAGAATTATTGGTGTTTATTAAGTAATTGTTGAGGCTTCATGTTCGTATTTTTATTATCGACACCTCACATCATAAAACCCGTGGTCATGTTTTCCGAGTTTAGTTTTCGCTTGGGCACAAGCGGGTTGTAATCTTGGGGGAGTTGATACGTCCATTTTACATCACTATTTTATATGATAATTTCCCTTATTCACTGATATTTTCCATATTAGAGCACTATAGTTATGTTATTTTGTTGTTTTCTCTATGTTTTACAGTTTTACAGAATTATTTATCAGAGTCAAAAATCAGTTAGATAAAGCACCTGTGAGATGGGATATTTTCTAGACGTCAGAAAAATCGGAAAAAAAAAAATCAGAAAACGGCGTTCCGTTAGCAATCACCGGGGGAGCCAGAAAATTTTCCAGAGGGGAGCCAGGGGGCAGACAAGTGCCTCCTGGGCGTGGACCCCCCCTTGGCCACGCCTAGTGGGCTGCTAGGGGCCCCCTCTGGCTCTCCTTTGGGGTACTTACCCCCCGTGACATAAAAATATTGGGGAGGCACTTCGTAGAATTTTTTTGCCGCCTCTTTGCGACGGAAACGACAGAGAGAAGAAACACCTTCCTAGCGGGGAGATTCCGCCGGGGAAATTCCCTCCCGGTGGGAGAAATCGTCACCACAGTCACCGACTCACCGTCATCGCACCGGGCATCATCAAGATCATCATCGTCATCGCCATCAGCACCAGCATCCTCACCATCCACCTCCACCCCGTTGTAACAATTAGGGTTCTATATCGTTGTTTTCCACTATATCTCTCTCCCGGTATGAATTACTTGTTTGTTGTTGATGCTTATGAGATTTATCGGTGTTTGGTCTTTATGATCAGATTGTTATTCATCATTTATCACCTCTGATCATGTACTATATGATGTGTTGTGAGTATATCATTTAGTTCTTGAGGACATGTGAGAAGTCTAGCTATTAGTAGTCATCTTTCGTTGAGTAATATTTATCGGTTTGATATATAATTTTTGTTGTTATTTCTCTAGTGGTGTTATATGAACGTGACTACATACCAGTTCACTTTTTAAGGCCTAGAGAAATGCATTGTATGTTGGATTGCTTAAGGTGGGGTGTCAGACTGACAGAAACCTAAACCCCAGTTTGCAATACTTCACATAAGGGAGTAGTAGATACCACGAGTCTATTGCTACAATTAGATTTATTTTTAAATTACTTTCTTGTAATTGCGGACGCTTTCAAATAGTGTAATCGTAAGTGTGCATTAGTCTTGGATAGGACGGTGCACTAGCATAGGTCTACCCACATTACTATTACTATTACAAAAATCTCTAAACAATTGTTTTGTAGTGTTTACCGTGAAACATTACTCGAAACTATTTATCAATACTTTATGATCCTCGTTGGGTTCGACACTCTTATTTATCAAAAAAGTTACGATCGATCCCCTACACTTGTGGGTCATCATCCGCTCATCTTTGCGAGATCCATCAACGTTAGTTGGCAACATCATGTCTGCTTAGATCTCGCGAGGGATAGGTGCAGAATAATTCACAGAAAAAACTCGATCTCACAAACGGGACCAAACGAGGGGGGAAACCGTTTTCGAGAACAAATCTGGGTTATACCTCTGCGATGAATGACGAGAGAATGCTTGAGGGGGGACGCAGATGAGTTGGTGGAGCGGTAGGTGCATGTTCCACAACCTTTGCCAGTGAGGCCGATTCAAGGGTATGGAGCGAGATCGTAGTCGAAATAGTCGTATACGCGACGATCAATGACATATGCAGAAAGTAAATAGACAAAGAGATATAGTCAATAGAGCTCATTATTATCAAGTCTCTCTCCATACAATACATTGATTGATATAGTAAAAAATGGTAGGTGGAAGGACCAAATGTAAAGAGAAACTTGCACCTTGATGTGGCCGCACCATCTAGGTCGCCCATACGGTTTCCCAACACTACCTTCTATTTCCGGCAAAGTACCACCTTCCAGTTTGGCCCATCTTTAGCTATCTATCTCTTGAAATGCAGTAAAAAGCAACTCAACATATCGGTTAGACCCGTCAAAATAATCATATAGTGCTCTTTTTTTCTTTAGTCGATCAAAATATACATGCTATAGGTTATTGCTGTTTTTCCTTTAGTCGACCGTTATGGATCCAGCTGGGCAGGCTCGATCGTCTCTGGAAGGTATCTACCCGTCTCACTTTCCAGTCATTATACGCAGTAATGCGAACGGGACCGACGGAGGCGCGCTCGATCGGGAAGGGCACCGAGCGCCCACCTCGATCGAGCTACAAGAGCTCAACAGCCGGAGCGAGCGAAAGGGAAGGGATGGATCGGAACAACTCGGGACACACAGCGACCCTCGAGACGCAGGTAATAGGCGCACGCGAACCTTCACGTTTACTCACCGCAAAGGCCCGGCTCGCTTTTTTTCCACGGCGAGTACGGTAGAGACACGCACAGCGCAACTCACGTTGCGTACGTGATAAATCGCGGTCGTCGTCATAGCTAGCCCGCCCGCTTGGCTAGCTAGTGGCATGAGAGGAGTAATGGTTACACTCTGCTGAATGCTGATGTGGTGCATATATGTACTCCTACTACTTGTAGAGCTAGAGCGGCCGGGCGGTAAGTATCATAGCGACGGATGTGTGCGAGGACAACGTGGTCGCTGGCGAGGCCACGGAGGGGACGATGGTGAGGCCATGCGCCACGGCTCCCGGGCGCCCACGTGCCCCCGCCTCCAGCCACACCCACACGGCCGGTCACTCCTCTTGTCCCTACTCGGGTTAATGTTTCGTTGCCGATCCTACGTAGTACTGCTAGTCCTACCCACGTACCGCCCGCCCTCCCCGGTGCTATATTATGTCTTGCCGCGCTGCGTGGCCTATTCTATGCTAGCTCCGCAACCCAACCGATCAGGGGAGTGACCGGCCGACCTCGCTCTAGTCAGTGCCAGAACAAAGATCATCCATCATCACGCTAGCTAGTAACCCGGCCGACGCCCATCGTCCCCGCGGTCACGCACCAACTCCTTTTGGACGCCAGCGACAATCCTCAGCATATCCCACCGCGCTCGACGTGGTACCTTGCCAGCCTCTCCATTGCTCCGTTCCGCAGGCGGGCGAGCGCAGGCACGCGCGCGCGGTTCGGTTGTTCCATCGTCTCGTTGCGACCTAGCTATCTAGCTAGCTAGGTAAGCGCGCGTGCGGCCGGCGGGAACGTTGGCTTGACTGACCATCCATCGAGAAGATGGGGAGGGCGCCGTGCTGCGACAAGGTGGGGCTGAAGCGGGGCCGGTGGACGGCGGAGGAGGACGATGCGCTCGCGAACTACATTGCCGAGCACGGCGAGGGCTCATGGAGGGCGTTGCCCAAGAATGCAGGTAAATGTATACTATGACATATGCGCTCTGCGCGACTACTTGCATAGCTATCTATCTGTCTTTGCAGCCGCTGCTTACTTAGCTGAAACTTTTTTCGAGAACTAGTTCGCTGAAACTTATGAGACAGATTAACTTGGCGCGCGTTCATGACTAGCATGCATGCATGCTAACATCTTTCTGCTTCCGTCTTCTTACAGGGCTGCTGAGGTGCGGCAAGAGCTGCAGGCTGCGTTGGATCAACTATCTCAGAGACGGAGTCAAGAGGGGGAACATCTCCAAGGAGGAGGACGACCTCATCGTCAAGCTCCATGCCACGCTTGGAAACAGGTACGTCCATCTATACTCCTCTTCTTCTAATCTCTGTAAGCTTCTGTTATCCTCGCACAACAGTAGTACGCACGTACGTACGTACTATGCCATTCTATTTTTTGTGTGTAAATTAAGAACAGTTTACATGTGCAGTTCTAGCTAGTGTTTTGCCGACAACCAGCTCCATAGGAATCAACGAGCAATGAAGTTCCATAGGAATCACAGCCACGTACGTACATCTGTCCGAAGATGGAGCTCATAAAAAAGTCTACCGAGTCTCTGGCAGCTAGCACACCGGCCCTGTAGTATGATACATGCATCAGTTCGTCACGTGAACATCCAAACAGTTAATTAATATGTTAAGTAGTCCATAAAATATCTCGATGCATGCATGGTATGGCTTTTGAGCTTTGAGAGAGTTGAGATATCACATCCGATACGGTACTATACATAAATCATATCCTCCTAGTGCACTGCTCAACATGGAGAGCAAAGTGTGCCGCTCTTTTCCAAACGGGTCGAAGGTCGTTTTGGAAAAGAAAAAAAAAAGTCCATACCATATGGCCGATCGAAAGTAGCGCGCGCAGTCGTCGCTTCACTTTCGCGTCCATCGTTTCATGTGTGTTTTTCTACTACTGTGCAAACACTTAATTAGGTCGTGCTTCCCGGATGGATCGATGGTCAATTTTACCGATCCATCGACACTGTCCTTGTCGCCGGTTGCATCCTAAACCTATGGCGGAAGGGCATGGCGCGTCTGCAATCCTCTAACCTGTTCTTTTCTCAATTCAATGCATGGTGACACACGCGCGCGCGGGCGTCCTGCATGCTCATCTGTAGAGCACGGAGGTACACGTACTACGGCACAGATCGATGCAGGGTCTGCCAATGCTCAAGTATATACTGTATTTGTGTGTCTAGTGCCCACACGTACTACTTTAAACTGCAACACACCTGGCTAAAGAAAAGCAACACGTGTGCGACAGTACTGTGCTGGGTCTTGTATGCTTTCTCGTGTGGAAACATATGTACGGCACACAAGATAGATAGCTACTGCTGGCTAGTGGCTGCAATTGAAAAAAAATCATCCATATGTTGAGTAATCCATAAGATTAATTTCCTAAACATGCATGTAACTGAACATGATAAACTTTCGTACAAAAATATGTTTCTGCTAGGATTTTTTTTGTAGAAATATGCTAGTAAGAAGTTTTCGAAATTGTTCTAGAGTGGAAATATCTTCATGTAAGATCTCCAATAAAACAACATCCTTTCAAGACGGATGACATCTTAAATCACTTATTCTCACCATCAGTATGTACAATGATATCTTCGTGATATTAATATATTCTATTTATAAAAAAACAGTATTGTATGGAGACTGATAGTCATCGAATGAAAACACTTCCATTAGATTTTCCTGGAAAAGTGCCTCTGTAATTTCCAAATAATATACTCCCTCCGTCCGAAATTAAATGTCACAAAGTTTGACAAAAGCGGATGTATCTAGACATAATTTAGTGTTAGATACATCCACATTTGTCAAACTTTGTGACACTTAATTCCGCATGGAGGGAGTATAATATACAGATATAAAAAATGGCAAGTTACATATTCCATACTTTGTCTATATCTATAAAAAATCTTATTGAGGTTCTTTTATCCCGTATCTTTAACTCAGATCTATTCTACTCCCTCCGTATAAAATATAAGATGTTTTAACGACCACATGTATCTAGACGTGTTTTAGTGTAACAAACACACGAATGTACACACTAAAACATGTCTAAATGTGTGTTGTCTATAGAAAACGCTAAAACATCTTACATTTCTATATGAAGGAAATACTTAACAAATAGCTAAGCTCATCAGGGTTTTGGTTGCCCAAAAAAAAGTGCCTTTGTCCATACGGAGAGAATATTTTTGGACCTAACTAATCCAAATAGTTTCGTGCATTAGATATAAATCTTTTTGAACGCTAATTGCATCCATATCTATTAGAACTAAAAAAAAAAGGTACGTACAGATAGCTTGACTAGAAACTACCAACAACGTGCAAAGGTTTTCTCAGTCATTCACGTCTGAAGAAAGCCCCCAACTCAACAACACACACGGCAAAACATCGAACATGCATGCACATGCATACATGTGTGTGGTCTCGCGCGCATGAGTACTGTATTAGCTAGCTTAGCTATGGGATTCGTACGCCTTCACTCGTCTTCTACGAGGAAACAAGAAGGTACTACGTATAAGGTTAGGTTTCTCTTGTCAGTTAACTTATCACGTTCTTGCGTGGGGTTAATATTCAGTTCTTTCTCGTGGCTTGTTTTCTCCGACAGACCGTCACCATCATTCATGGCATCATGGCAGAGCTCAAATCATGCTTTTTTACTTGTCTTAAGGAGAAGAGCATCTTGTCCTATATAATTTTTGTGTGTGAGAATAAGGAGATCACCCATTAGTTTTCATTGGTTGTTGAATAAATCTGGCTCAGGAGTTGCTGTCGATGGCCCCTTTAGATTTAATGCAGGGCCCACATGTCTTAATGGTCTTCGTATTTTACGTTGACAAACACTGATGGTGAGAGCAAAGGGGACCCTGAGGTCCAGGGCTCTACTAGCAGCTGCCCGTCTTAATTAAGCGTACACTGACCTCTCGCCGCTTTACGACGTACACGCTCTCGCCCGTATATGATTACGGCAGAGGAGCAGCAGCCTCTGTGTCGATGCATTTGTGATTAGTAGAAACTTACAGTTAACCAGTTGCAGAAAGGATCTATAGTAGTAAATATCTTGTTTTGGATTTCGCCACCTCTTGTAAAAAGATCTCCAGCATGAAGCATCTGACGGGTATCTATCTATCTGACAGGTGGTCGCTCATCGCCAGCCATCTGCCGGGACGGACCGACAACGAGATCAAGAACTACTGGAACTCGCATCTCAGCCGTCAGATCCACACCTTCAGGAGGACGTACGCCGCCGGCAATGGCACCACCATAACCATCGACATCAGCAAGCTCTCCGCCGCCGGGAAGCGCCGCGGCGGCCGGGCCCCTGGCCAGTCGCCAAAGAATAACACGAAGGAGCCCAAGCCCACGAAAGTAAAGGCTGCCTCCAGCCCGGCCGTCGCGACGTCATCGGCTTCAAGCCCACCTCAGAGCGACGGGGCGGGAAGCGCAGTGGTCGACCCGGACCAGAACCAGCCCAACAACAGCATCAGCGCCAGCCACAGTTCCGATGGGCACTGCAGCGAGGACGAGACGTGGCCCGTGGTAACGGAGCCCGTAGATCAAACTGGGCTAATGGAGGCGAATAGCTCTCTGAATCAGAATGAGCTTCTGCAGGATGAGAGTGAGATGGAGGCCCTTCTGTGCAGCGGCGTTAGACCGGAAAGTGGGCTTGCGGGCATCGTGTCCGATAGCCCGGCTCAGGTGGACGATCTGCTGGACATGGACTGGGAGGGCTTCGCGTCGCACCTCTGGGACGAGCCAGCCCAAAATGATTTGCTCCGGCCGGCCGAGCCGCAGCCGGCAGCGACCAACTCCGACGCGGAGGAGCTCGAGTCGTTCGTGAGTTGGCTCCTGTCGGACACGTGCTAAGAAGACCCCCGGAATGGCAGCGGCGAGCAGCCGCGAGCCCAAAGCTAATCGCAGGTGTTTCATGTGTGCAAGTTTTGGTAGCTTTGCTAGTTTTCTTGTAAGTATGTGTGTGTTTTGTCTGTGCAAATTGTAGTGGTACAGTTGTTTTGTAGCGTGGGTTGGTCGTCGTGGTAGATTTGCATTATGAGGTATAGTTGGGCTCGGTAGGTTTTACGTGCAATGCATCCCGGTTGATGTGGAAGCTCGCACGATTGCATTTGCATCAACAGTGAAATGAAGTGAAAGTGGAACTTTGAGTTTCAGTGTAGTCTGTCTCCGATCTATCTCTCCTTGGACAGAGATTGTTGTTTCCTGAACGTGAAGATGAGACAACTGAAGGTGGAATCACCTGAGACAGAGAGTTTGTGCAACGTATAGCCTGCTGCTTTTCGGTTTTCTGTATTTGTTCATTAGTTACAACTGAACGGCTAACTATCAGAATCTAAGACCGAAACTTCACGCAGCGCCATCCCACTACTACCGTTGGTATCCATCTCCCCTACAATCACTCTACGATGACTATGTCTCGTGCCACCCTACGAGGAACAAAACGTGGCGAGCTAGACTTTGGGTCGGCCCTGAGCATGTGCGGCTGCACAGGGGCCCTAATTTTTTAGGGCCCCACCAGATACGTATATAACCTTTACGTTAGTTTAGAACAAATGTAGCCAACCGTCCCAATTACTAGTATCAGGGTGGCTATCGCTAGTCGCTAACAAAGAAAAAGACCAAAGGCTCTGCCTATCCAGTCCAGTACGTATATCTAGATTGTTTATGTGAGCAACTATTTATGTATAAAGGCCCAATTTTTTTTGTCCTGCACCAGGACATGTGAGGGCTGGCCCAAACTAAACTACGTTTACAACACCAAAAATTAACGAACTACTCACAGTGGTGACGTGCACAATCACACGCTACACAATGTGTTTATTTAGACTGTGAAACTGAATCTTTGTTACAGGCTTAACTGAACCTAACAATTCACCCCCCCCTAAGCCTCTTGCCTTGACATCCTCGATCCCAAGCTTCTACCTCAACTCAATGAACTTGGCTCGACCAAGTCCTTTGGTGAGGATGTCTGCTAACTAAAGATCGGTCCTGACGTGCTCGATGCCCATCTGTTCAGCCCCAATGCATTCTCAGATGAAATGATGACATACCTCTATGTGCTTCCTCCTTTCATGACGAAATGGATTCATGCACAATGCAATCGCCGATTTGTTGTCCACACGCAGCTCAAACTTTGTTGGATCGGTTCCTCTCATCTCGGCGAGCAGACGGGTGAACCAGAGACCCTGACACGCAGCAGCAGATGCGGCTACATACTCTGCTTCGCATGAAGATAACACAACAATCTTTTGTTTCTGTGAATCCCATGAGATGACGCTTGAGCCAAGGAAGAACAGAATTCCCGTTGTGCTCTTGCGTTCATATATGTCACCTCCTTGATTGTTGTCGTTGTAGCCAATCAGTGCCGATTCGGATGTTCATGCCCGATAGACACATCCGTAGCCGATCGTCCCGCGCACATAGCGTAGAATCTGCTTCACCAGAGCTCAATGTTGTGCTCCTGAATCCTCCATAACACGGCTTGCGATCCCCACCGCATATGAGATATCTGGCCATGAGTTCACAATGTACCGCAAGCTTCCAATGATGTTGCGGTAGCGTGTAGCGTCGACCTTGCTGCCGGCATTATGCTTCCCAACATTGGCCCTGGTTTCTGCCAGTGTATGACATGGGTTGCAGCTGCTGAAAGGACATTGTCCCTTAATCCTATTTTGATGTTTGATCACAACACTCGGAAGTTTGAACCATTTTTTCCAAGTGTTTTTAGGAAACAAAGCTTAAGATGAAAATGGAGAAAGTAAAACAAGTCAAAATATATATTTGTTGAATAAAAGAATCAAAGGAAGAAGTAAATGGAAGAGAAATAAGAAAAGTGGAAACTTCCCCCCCGGCCTGGCTGGGCAAGAGGCCGGGCGGCTCGGGTGGGTGGTCGTCCTGGCTGCCGGCCCAGGCCGGGCTCTCCGCACGCAGGCCGGGGAAATTGCCTAGCCGGCCCAGGCCGGGCTAGAGGCCGGCCTCTCTACACCTCAGGCCGGGCAGCTCGGGCTGCAGGCCGGCCTCCCAACCGGCCAGGCCGGGCTCCAGGATGGGCATCCTATACAAGGAAAAACTCCCTCAAACGGCCACTTTTCACCTACCCCTATAAATAGATATCTTCTTCTACCTTTTGGATGTGTCACTTGTAGATTCTCTCTCCACCATTTGTGACCACCTCAAAGCTCATATATCTCCCCAAATCCCCAACCAAATCTCTTGATCTTTTGGGATTTGGAGGAGAGCCACTAGATCTACGACTCCACCAAACCGATTCGTCACCACCCCACTAATCCCCTAAGGATCTTGAAGTTCTTGGTTCATTGGAACCTAGAACCTTGTTGCTCTTAGCTCATTGGAGCTTGGAGCCTTGTTGGTGTCCCCGAAGCTTTGGGAGCTCGAGGATCTTGTTGCCCGGAGTCTTGGAGGCTCCCGGGATTTGGTGAGGACCCTTCAAGTTGTGGAGTGTGCCTCATCCTTGTAAAGGTTCTAGTGGTTGATACGTCCATTTTGCATCACAATTTAATATCATAATTTCCTGTTATTCATCGATATATTTCATGTTATGATGCATCCCTTATGTTATTTTATCTTATTTTGCATGTTTCATAATTTTTGGAGAATAAACACCGGGATCAGAAATCTGATGGAAAAAGCACCGTCGAGATACCATATTTCAGAACATCAGAAGAAGAAGAGGGACACCGGGGGTGTCTTAGAAGTTCAGAGGAGGAGTCCAGCCAGAAGGGGAGCCAGAGGTGGCCACCAGGGGCCCACACCTTGAGGTGGCGCCCCCCCCCCCCGGCCACGCCACCAGGTGGTGTGGCCACCCTGGCCCACCTCTGGTCGAGGACTTTCGCGTACTTGACCCCCAGGGAACCCTAAGCCTCAAACCATCATCGAAGAATTATTCTGCCACCGCCTCGGGGAGGAAAACACCCGAGAGAGAAAAGCTCTCTCGCAGAGAGAAATCTGCCGGAGTCCTCTCCGGAGAGGGGAAATCACCGCCATCGTCGTCGTCATCACTCCGTGCATCATCAAGATCGTCATCGTCATCACCATAATCATCAGCACCACCACCCTCATCATCCACCGTCATCCTGTTATAACAATTAGGGGCCTCTATCGTTGTTTTACATTAGATCTCTCTCCCGGTGTGGATTACTTGTTAGTAGTTGATGCTTGTGAGATTTATCGGTGTTTGCACTTTATGACCAGATTGTTATCATCCATTATATCACCTTTTATTATGATCCATATGATGTCTTGTGAGTAGTTCGTGTTGTTCTTGAGGACATGAGAGAGGTCAAGTTGTTAGTAGTGAAGTAATGTTGAGTAATATTTAATGATTTGATATTTAAGTTATGGTGTTATTCTTCTAGTGGTGTCATGTGAACGTCGACTACATGATACTTCACCATTTATGGGCCTAGGGGAATGCATCGTGTATTTGGCTAATAATTGTGGGGTTGCCGGAGTGACAGAAACCTAAACCCCCGTTAGAAAACCATTACACGAGGGAGCGTAGGATCTCGGAGTTTAAAGCTGTGGTTAGATTTATTTCTTATTACTTTCTTGTAGTTGTGGATGTTTGCAAGGGGTATAATCAAAAGTATGTATTAGTATTGGATGGGACGGTACATTAGCATAGGTTCACCCACACAACACTTATCAAAACATAGAGATTATTCAGCGGCATGGAACAAAAGCACTTGACAGAAACCTCCTGTGTGTCCTCGAGAACGTTTGTTAATCATAAGTAAACCCACCGTCTTGTCCTTTGCTGAAGGAAGGGTTGGGCCACACGCTGCAATTATTGTTACTGCATTTTATTTACTCGCACTTTATTTATCTGCAATATCAAATACCCCTACAAATCTATCTTTCAGTATTTACAGTTACTCCTCCATCGAACCTGCTTGTCAACACCTTCTGCTCCTCGTTGGGTTCGACACTCTTATTTATCGAAAGTACTACAATACACCCCCTATACTTGTGGGTCATCAGTGTTCAACCTCAACGGCAACATAGTGATTCGTGTTTCATCCACTTTGGTTATTGAACACGAAGGAGATGCGATGTTCCATTTGACGGCTACTCGGTGCTCCACTTTGGTGGCACCGCACCGCTGTAACGGAGATTAGCTTCCATTGGGAAGTGAACTTTGGGATAAAACTCCGCTTCATTATGTTCGGTTATTCCTCAACTTACCTTTACTTGTTGTTACTAGCTTAGTTCTTGAATATCTTGTGCTAGTATTGTTTTCTCATTATATAGGATTGTTCACCTAGTTGCATAATCTAGACAATCTATATTTGAGCAATTATCCGTAATAAAAAAAGAAGTAAAATTTGTAGCTAGCCTATTCACCCCCCTCTAATTAACCCTCTCGATTCGTTCAGTTGGTATCAGAGCCTTGTCTCTTTATTAAGGCTTTACCGCCTAAGGAGGATGGACGGGCCGGAAGAACCCGTCGCCATGGATGCTATCCAAAAGCTAATTCAAGCTATGATTGATAGCTTGGAAAAGTGGATGGAGGGATTAATAAAAGGAATGACATCTTCATCTAGCCACTCCTCCGAAAATCTTATTTTAGATGAGAATGAAACTCCTATACCTTCTAAGGAAGGTTCCAATGCATCTAATCTTAAAGATAAAAACAATGGAAATTCCTTTGGTCATACTTACAACATTACTCCTAGTGTTCAAAATCCACATGTAAACAATCTTGGTGCACCTCCTTTAGTAGATAGGTCTCGTTTTACTAAGTGGAAAGCTTCCATGAAGCCTTAAGTGTGTAGCTCTTCAATGCAAATATGGAGAATCATTGAGAATGGTAAAATCCCAATGACCTGAAGAACTTGAGCTCAAGTGATATCATAGATCAACAACTCAATACTCATGCTATGCACATGCTAGAGAAGGCAATGGGAAATGAAGAATTTGAGCACATCCGATCCTTCACAGCTGCTAAGGAGGCATGGAATTGCATAATTGACATGTATGATGGAAATGTCAACATTCAACGCTCTAAGAAATTTATCCTCCAAAGACAAGTCAATGACTTGCATATGAAGAATGGATAAACTCTAGAAGACGTGTTTAGAAGACTCAAGACTCTCGTGGTTAACATGAGAGCTGTGGGTTCCAAGATTGCAATGATGATTGGGTCTAGGAGAAAGTCCTTCTCACCTTGATTCCATAAAATGAGAACATGGTGATGACTGTGTAATCAAGGGATGATTTCTTCGATCTATCTCCCAATGAATTTTTGGGTATATTCATTACCATAGACATGTTGAAAAAGTCCTCCAATGATGTCATGGCCCGTGTGAATGGAATGAAGAAACCTTCTCTTGCTTTGAATGCCACATCTCATGAAGAAGCGGACTCAATTGATGATGGTGGTTCCTCATATGTTGTCTCCGAGAAGGAGAAGAGGATATCACATTAAGAATGCTTGTCTCTTGCCCAACATAAGTGGTGGAAGAAGGGAGACTTTAGATCAAATGAAACAAAGAACAAGGGAAAGGAAGCCCCAAGCATGAAGAAGGCAAGAACTTGCTTCAATTGTGGATATAGTGAGCACTTTGTTGCGGAATGCCCTTTCAAGAGTAGCATTGAGAATGGTGGAAGGCTAATAAAGAAGTCCAACTTTGTTCCCAAGGCCAAGAACTTCATGAGAATAAGTGCACCAAACGCTTTGTTTGTCAAGGAGAATGAATACATATCTGGTGGTGAGGAGAGTGATGATAATGATGAGGAGGTTGGCATGGCGGCCATGGAAATTGGTGCCATTCTCCTAACTTTGAGATCTTTCTTCTCCAACCAAAATTACAAGAAGGGTACCTCTATTCACAAGTGCTTCATGGCCAAGGGTATATCCCTAAAGGTGACTCCTACACTTAAACTTGCAAATACCTCTACTCCATCTCTATTAAATTGTGTTGAGGTAGTATACAATGATCAAGATCCCCTAGTCAACTTTGTAAAAAGGCTATAAGGTGAGACTAAAATCATATTTGATGCTCTCACGGTTCAATTAAGTGAGGCACAATGCCTCATTGATGAACATGAGGAGAGAATCATTCTACTTGAGGGCTTCGCTGGTGATGATGCTAATAAAATAGTGGAGCTTGAGGAATCTCTAGATCATTCACAATGCCTTAAGGAAACCATTGAAGAAACCTTTGCCACAGACATAGCTAAAGTAAATTTTGATCGTGATCATGATTTTGAAAAGGTAAAGGAATTCACGGCCCTAAATGATGCCACTAACTAAGGCTACAATGATCTCATTAAGGATTTTGATAAGCTTAAGGCCCCGCTTGGAATGCCTTTTTAATTTCCGGGACAGTAAACTTTACATCCGGGTTTTCTTGTGCCCACAGAAACCCGGGTATTTTAAAGAGGAGGTGGAATGGTCCATGAGAATTACGGAGGTGGATCGCTAGAAAACTGGGCACAGAAAAGTCGGAGCCTGATATATTCCAACGAACCAAGCGCAAGTTCGGAAATAGTCGACAGGCCTGTATTACACGCCGGGTTTGGCCCATGAAACGGTGAACCAAGCGGGCCCTAAGGATGCTCATAGAGCACTCTCAAGTGAGCTCAAAACCCTTTAGGATTCAAATGATATAAATGCAAATTATTGTGCCACTAACCCTTTGTGTGTCAAAGAATCTCTCATTGAGGAAAACAATAGGTTGAAGGCTCAACTCAACAAAAGCCTAGCTACTTGCATCCAAGGGCAAAATAATCTCAATGATCTTTTGAGTAATCAAAAGAGAGTTGTTGGGAGAGAAGGTCTTGGATTTGGATCTACATCCAAGATGACCCAAGAGAAGAAGTCAACTCCCTCCAGTAATGTTATTGTTTTTGTGAAGGAGGGGGAGTTGGCTAATCAAGAAGTGGAGTTTGATGTTATTGAAAAAATTATTGTCCCTAGGGACACTACTACTGATAAAAACTTTGCGGGAAAATATAACCCATCTTATGTGCTTCTTAAATCTCATGATGGTCATGTATATGCAAAATATGTTGACACTTCATATGGTGATGATTATAAGTATTATATTTGGGTTCCAAAGACCCTTGTGACTAAAAAGAAAAGATCCATCCAAAAATGGGTATCTAAGAAAATAAATTGATTCATTGTAGGCATGTGCTTCCGGTGGAGGAACTTGGAGGATTGATAGCGGTTGTTCTGCGGATATGACCGGAAGTAAGGAAGTGTTAGAAGACCTAACATCCGAACTCATCAAATTCGCACAAGTCACCATAGGAGATGGTTCAAAATTTACGGTATTGGGACATGGCAAGGTGGTCATTTCTCCGGAGGTATCCATTGAGAAAGTCCTCCTTGTTGAGTCTCTTGGCTATAACCTACTCTCCGTTTTACAACTTTCTGGATGTGGTTATACATGTGTTTTTGGATCTCATCACGTGCTTTTCCTTCACATTATTTCTCTTAAAATAGCCTTTGTTGGATTTGTGGAGAACGGTATGTATGTAGTGGATTTCTCGAAAGAAACTACACATATTTCCACATGTCTAATGGCTAAGTACGACGTGGGGTGGCTTTGGCGCCGCTTGGGCCACGTAGGTTTGAGAAACTTACAAACTATTTTGAAGGGTGAGCCTAACAAGTGTCATTTTTTTCCAAAGATCGTCCTTGTAGATCTTGCATAGCCAGAAAGATGCATAAGAAGAACCACCGCAAGAAGTCAATCATTTCCACAAAGAGGCCCTTTGAGCTTATTCATTTGGATCTATTCGGGACTCCCACATATGATAGTATTGGTGGGAAGAAATATTGTTTGGTGATTTTTGATGATTATACAAGATACACGTGGGTATTCTATAACAAGAAGAAGAGTGAGACCCAAGAAAAGTTCATTTTGTTTGGGCCACAGAAGTGCAACGTCAATATGATACAAAGATCTTCGCAATAAGGAGTGATAATGGGTCGAAGTTCAAGAACTACACCATGGATGAATTCTTGAGTGATGAGGGGACAAGGCACCAATTTTTCGGTGCGTACAACCCTCAACAAAATGGTGTGATAGAGAGAAAGAACCATACACTCCTTGATATGACAAGAACTATGATGGCCGAATTCAAATCCCCATATAACTTTCAGGCCAAAGCAATCAACACCACTTGCCATCTATCCAATCATTTCTTTCTCCGTCCGAGGATTGGCATGACTCCATATGAACTCCTAACCGGTAACAAACCCAATCTCAAGTACCTTTGAGTTTTTGGGTGCATATGCCTGCATTAAAGGCAATAGATTATCTAAATTTGATCCTAGAACTTTTTGAAGCCATATTTGTTGGTTATGCCACGAACTATCATGCTTATAGAATCTACAACATAGCCACCGGTTGTGTTGAAGAATCTATGAATGTGGAGTTTCATGAGGATAATGTCTCCCAAGTGGAGCAAATTGATTGTGATGTTGTAGGTGATGAACCTTTGTCCATAGCCATAGGAAGAATGGGTATAGGTCCTCTTATACCCATTGAGTAACACATTGTGGCGAATGAGGATGGGATAAGCCCTACGCAAGAGGAGCCCTCTACTTCAACCATTAATCAAACGGTAGACCAAGAATAAGAACAAGACCTTCAAGTTGATACCATGATGGTGCTAGAGTGCACTCGTTGGGAGACCCCAAGAGGAAGGTATGAAGAGCACAGCAGCAAATTTTCCCTCAGAAAGAAACCGAGGTTTAATCGACCAATAGGAGAAAGAAATCACTTCTGAAGGTTGAAGACAACTGATGTTGGCAGGGCGCACTACCAGGCTCAGCAGCAACGTGGAATCTACACAACACAATCAAAGTACTTTGCCCCCAACAAAATAGTGATGTTGTCAATCTCACCGGTTTTGCTAACACAAAGGATTAGATTATAGTGTGGAAAATGGTACTTGTTTGCAGTAAATGAAACGAGAATAGTGATGGTAGTGAATAAGAGGAGAACAGTAATTGCAGTAGAAAATAGTGGTTGCAGTGGTTATATTATCAGTGTAAAGAAATGGACCGGGGTCCACAATTCACTAGTGGTGTCTCTCCAAAACAGATAATAACATGCTCGGTAAAGAAATTACAGCTGGCCAATTGACAGATATAAAGGCTGCATCGTAGTGCATATGCATGCCATGATGATTGCTATGTGATTCATGCGGGCATTATAACATAATTCATAGACTATTATCCAACTGCATCTATGACTAATACTCCACCCTCGGAGCGTCATCTAATCAAACCTCGGGTATTAAGTTGCAAGCAACAGATAATTGCATTAAGCAAAGTGTGTAATGTAAACAATGTAAACATCGTTATTTTGTCCCTAATGGCAACAACATATCCCCACCCGTTACGTTTCTGTCACTCGAGGTGAGTGAAAGGGAGGCATGAACCCACTATCTTGGATAAATACTCCCTCTTGGAGTTACAAGCATCAACTTGGCCAAAGCATCTACTAGTAACGGAGAGCATGCAAGATCATAAATAACATAAACAAGATAGATTAATAATCATTAGACATAGCATTCAATATTCATCGGATCCCAGCAAAGACAACATGTAGCATTACAATAAGATGATCTTGGTCATGTTAGGCAGCTCACAAGATCTAAACATGAGGCATAAAGAGGAGATAACAACCATCTAGCTACTGCTATGGACCCGTAGTCCAAGGATGAACTACTCACGCATCACTCCGGAGACAGGCATGGTGATGAAGAGCCCTCCGGTGATGATTCCCCCTCCCGGTAGGGTGCCGGGGAGAGCTTCAGAACCCTCCCGAACTAGGGTTGATGATGACGGCGGCTACAGAACTTTTGGTAGAAAAAGGCTCGGTTATTTAGCGTTAACCCACGGAGGATATTAAATAGGTGAGAGTGCAACGTTGGCGGGTGGCCAGGGGGGCCACACCACCTGGTGGCGCGGCCAAGGGGGGCGTCGCCCTATGGTGTGGTCCCTCCAAGGCCCCCCTCTGGGTCCCCTTTGGACTCCGTGTACGTGGCAGATTTCTAAGACCCTGCGATTTTGTTTCGTCCAATTCCAAGTATATTTCTAGAACAACTTTTCTGAAACAAAAAACAACAGAAAATTGGAACTGGCTCTGTGGCAACTTGTCAATAGTTTAGTTCGAGAAAATCCATAAAAATGACATAAAGTGTATAGGAAACATGTAGCATATGGCATGAAAACAACATGGAACATCAGAAATTATAGATACGTTTGAGACATATCAACCATCCCCAAGCTTAGTTCCTACTCGTCCTCGAGTAGGTAAAACGATAAAAAAAAATCTGAGGTGACATGCTACCAACATAAAGTTGGTCATCTAAATTGTAAAAGAATATGTAAGCTGAGATCATAGTACTTTAAACACAAGGATGATAGATTTAATTCTAACAATGAAACTTAGCAATCACTTTGCATCATGAAAAGTAACATAAACAAAAGATCATGAATAATAATGCTCTTGAAAGTTATACGTTTGTTTCGAGCATAAAGAAAACATAGCAAAGTGATATTTCTCTTGTCCTTAAGAGTGGGGCAAAACATAAATGGCAGGACACCTTCAAAGTTCAAGTGGATGACTAGAACAAATAATTTGAGAGCAAGTAATAACATCATGAATAATTCAATAATAATCTTTGGGACTGATGCACATTAAACTCAGAATGGAAATTACGCTCTCTTAATTGTGCATAAAGTTAGAAGATGGAGACTCAACATAAAAGTAAAATAAAGTCCCTTCATAGAGGGAAGCAGGGATTAAGACATGTGCTAGAGATTTTTATTTTATTAAATAGCGGTATTGAAAACGTTTTTTAGAGAGGTGTATGCTTATGTCAACGAATGGTAATTGAGTTCTTGTCATCTTCATACTAAACAAGTTGAGAGTGGTTCCTAATTATTTATATTGGGCACATATAGCATGCACTTTATATAGTATGACACTCCTCCGCACATTGCTTTCGCAAACCATGGCTAACAGAATCCTCGGGTGCCTGTCAACAATCTCATACCATAGAGGAGTGCCTATTTATTTGTTTAGCTTTTTTATGTTATAATGGTCTAACCATATCTTTGCAAAATTAATGACGAGAAGATGAAGCATGCAAGTCGAGGTACTTAATTAGTATGGAAGACAACAAACCCAACTACTACTTCCTCATGAGCTAAAACTAGAACCCAAAACAGGAATAATTTTGAAAGTTTAAAGGTAGCACATGAGAAATTTACTTGGAGTGGAGGTTAAATACCACATGTAGGTATGTATGGTGGACACATTTGGCAAACTTTGGTTTTTTGGAGTTGGATGCACGAGTAGAGCTCATACTCAGTACATGTGGAGGCTAGCAAAAGAGTGGGAGCAACCAATTAAGAGAGCAATAATGGCCATAATCATGCATAGCGACAAAAACATTATTAATCAAAGAGTAAATGGTATTAAAACTAAAAAAATGAACATAGAGGCTATAGGTGACTGGTTTATAGTCATAAACATGGTGTAAGTATGCGCCAACTCAACCAAATAAAGCATTCGAAGGAGAATACCACAAAATTATGCTTCAATGTGATAAAAACAACTCATGATTCTTTCAATGGCACATTAAGCACTCTCAGCTATTTGAGACAAGTCATGCTACAATTATAACTACTAAGTATAGAATTAAAACAACATCCAACATGACATGATAAAGTCTATCCACAGTCTATACGAGCTTCCTTTTGCACCGTTATAAGCACGAAAATTGTACTACTGCTTTCCAACACCAATCATTTTATACTAAACAAAAACTCTCCAAAAGATATAGCAATGGAACAAGAGAGTACTAATACTACTTTACTATAACTAACAGCTCTGAATAAGAGATGCAAGAAGAATAGGAGCTAAAAGGATTTGTAGTAGCTAGAAGAAAAACTAAGAATACGAGCATGGAAGAACACGAGTATTCATATGAAAAAGAGGAGCGTGTCTCTATCCCACACAAGAATGCTGGGTTCCAACTATGTTTATTGCAGCAAGGAAAATAAAAGAAATGAAAACAAAAATAAACAAACGCTCCAAGTAAAATGCATATGATGTGACCGAATAAAAATATAGTTTCACTATTAGTGACCTGATGAGTTGTTGATGAAGAAGGAAGGGGATGCCTTGGGCATCCCCAAGCTTAGACGCTAGAGTCTTCTTGGAATTCTCTGGGATGAACCACAGGGGGATCCCCAATCTTTGGCTTTTCACTCTTCTTGATCATATTATATCACCCTCTTCTCTTGACCCTTGTAAACTTCCTTCACACCAAACTCAAAGTAATTCTCATTCGAGGGTTAGTGCACAATCAAGAACTCACATGTTCTCCTTGGACACAAGCATTATTAATACTCTTTAAACATTAGCTACAACCACTAATGTTTTGTGGATCAAAGAAATCAACTCAACATAGTAAAAGAGAGAATGCAAGTAAAAAGGCAGAATATGTCAAAACCAGAACAATCTTTAACATGACTTGTTTCGAGGCATTAACGTTGCTCAAATCGAAAAACATAAAACTAGAAGAAGTTTCGGATATATCTGAGGATTAAGCACAAAAAATTTCGGGTCATTTTGATCTTTCTGTGAATTTATACGAATTTAACAGTGGACAGCAGAAATCTGTTTCTTGCGCAGAAATCCAAATCTAATTTTAACTTTCACTAGAGACTTTACTTGGCACAACAAATGCGAGAAAATAAGATACAAAGGAGTTTATACAGAAGTAAACAACACCTTGACTCAAATAAAACAGAAGAAAACATTTCAAAAATAAAACCATGGGTTATCTCCCAAGAAGTGCTTTTCTTTAACGCCTTTTAGCTAGGCCTAGAAAACTAGAATCAAGTATTTTCAAGTGAAGAAACATCCAAATTGTAACTTGTTCTAATAATAGAATCAAAAGGCAACTTCATTCTCTTCCTAGGAAAGTGTTCCATACCTTTCTTGAGTGGGAATTGATATTTAATATTCCCCTCTTTCATATAAATAATAGCACCAACAGTTCTAAGAAAAGGTCTTCCCAAAACAATAGGACAAGAAGCATTGCATTCAATATTCATAAAAATGAAATCAATGGGGACAAGGTTATTGTTAACCATAACAAGAACATCAGCAACTCTCCCCAAAGGTTTCTTTCTAGCATTATCAGCAAGACGAACATCCAACTAACAGTGTTCCAAGGGTGGTAAATCAAGCATATCATAGAGTTTCTTAGGCATAACAGAGATACTAGCACCAAGATCACATAAAGCATTACAATCAAAATCATTAACCTTCATTTTAATTATGGGTTCCCAACCATCATCTAACTTCCTAGGGACAGAGGCTTCACGTTTTAATTCTTCTTCTCTAATTTGCATGAGAGCATTTTTAAATATGTTTTGTGAAAGCCATATTCATAACACTAGCATTAGGACTAGTAGAAAGTTTTTGTAGGAACATAATTACTTCAGAAATACTGCAATCATCAAAATCAAGATCATTTTTATCAAAGGTAATGGGACCATTGTCTCTCATATTTCGAAAAAATTAGCACTTTTATCAGAACAGTTTCAGTGGTTTAAGGCAATTCTAAACGTTTAACAGAAGAAGTGGAGACATTGTCAACACCAATTACTTTACCACTAATAGTATAAGGTTTATAGCATGAGAAGGTTCAGTTTTACTAGTGTTGGTAATAGTACAAACTTTAGTTATATTATTCTTTCTAACAATTTCATCTTCTCTTTCCCACCTAGCATGCAATTCAATTAAAATCCTAACGTTGCTATCAATTCTAACTTCGATGGCATTAGTAGCAGCAAAAAGATTTTCATCTATAGTTTTAGTTTTAGCCGCCATTTTATTGATTAAAGAAGATTGTGCTTCAAACATGGATGAAATACAGGTTTCAGCACGAGCAATTTTAACTTGCAAACCAGAAATTTCCCTATTTAAATTCTCAAGTTGATGACTAATATTTTTCAACATAACAGATTGTTCCTCCAAGGTCTTAGTAAATAATTTATTTATCTCATATTGCTTTTGCATAAAGTATTTAGTGGCTCTTTCAATTTCTAAAATTCTTTCATTAGGCATTCTAGGTCTATCATAAGAATAATTATTACCACTATTAGTAGGATATGGCCTATAATTGTTGCTACCAAAATTATTCCTATAATCATTGTTATTTTTAATGAAGTTCACATCAACATCCTCTTCTTGAGCAACCAAAGAGGCTAAAGAAACATTGTTTGGATCAACATAAGCTTTACCATTCACAAGCATAGACATAATAGCATCAAGCCTATCACTCAAGGAAGAGGTTTCTTCAACAGAATTTACCTTCTTACCTCGTGGAGCTCTCTCAGTGTGCCATTCAGAATAATTTATCATCATATCATCAAGAAGCTTTGTTGCAGCACCCAAAGTGATAGACATAAAGGTTCCTCCAGCAGCTGAATCCAGAAGGTTTCTTGAAGAAAAAATCAGACCTGCATAAAAGGTTTGGATGATCATCCAAGTAGTCAGTCCATGAGTGGGACAATTCTTTACCAAAGATTTCATTCTTTCCCATGCTTTAGCAACATGCTCATTATCAAGTTTCTTAAAATTCATAATTCTACTTCTTAAGGATATAATCTTAGCAAGAGAATAATATTTTCCAATGAAAGGATATTTACGTTTAGTCCATGAATCAATACTATTTTTTAGGCAAAGATAGCAACCATTCTTTAGCTCTCCTCTAAAAAATAAAGGAAACAATTTCAGTTTAATAATATCTCCATCTACATCCTTATATTTTTTCATCTCACAGAGTTCAACAAAATTGTTAAGATGGGAAGCAGCATCATCAGTACTAACACCAGAAAATTGCTATCTCATAACAAGATTTAACAAGGCAGACTTAATCTCATAAAAATCAGCAGTGGGAGCAGGTGGAGCAATATGTGTGCTAATTAACAAGATTAAGAACATGATAAAAATAACAAATAGAATAAAAAACTAATTTTTTTTGTTTTTGATATAAAGAAACAAACGAAATTAAAAAAATAAAGTAAAGAGATTGGAGGTGAGAGACTCCCTTTGTAGAAATCCTCTTCCTCCTCGGCAACAACGCCAAAAAAGCTTGATGGTGCCAGAGTGCACTCGTTGGGAGACCCCAAGAGGAAGGTATAAAGAGCACAGAAGCAAGTTTTCCCTCAGAAACAAACCGAGGTTTAATCGACCAGTAGGAGAAAGAAATCACTTCTGAAGGTTGAACACAACTGATGTTGGCAGGGCGCACTACCAGGCTCAGCAGCAATGTCTAATCTACACAACACAATCAAAGTACTTTGCCCCCAACGAAATAGTGAGGTTGTCAATCTCACCGGTTTTGCGAACACAAAGGATTAGATGTATAGTGTGGAAAATAGTACTTGTTTGCAGTAAATGAAAAGAGAACAGTGATGGCAGTGAATGAGAGGAAAACAGTAATTGCAGTAGGACAATAGTGGTTGCAGTGGTTGTATTATCAGTGTAAAGAAATGGACTGGGTCCATAGTTCACTAGTGGCGTCTCTCCAAAACAGATAGATAACATGTTGGGTAAACAAAATACAGTTGGGCAATTGACAGATATAAAGGCTGCACCATAGTGCATATGCATGACATGATGATTACTACGTGATTCATGCGGGCATTACAACATAATTCATAGACCGTTATCCAACTGCATCTATGACTAATAATCCACCCTCGGAGTGTCATCCAATCAAACCTCGGGTATTAAGTTGCAGGCAACAGATAATTGCATTAAGCAAAGTGTGTAATGTAAACAATGTAAACATCATTGTTTTCTCCCTAATGGCAACATCACATCCCCCACTCGTTACGTTTATGTCACTCGAGCGTCAGTGAAAGGGAGGCATGAACCCACTATCGAGCATAAATACTCCCTCTTGGAGTTACAAGCATCAACTTGGACAAAGCATCTACTAGTAACAGAGAGCATGCAATATCATAAATAACATAAAAAATATATATTGATAATCATGGGACATAGCATTCAATATTCATTGGGTTCTAGCAAACACAACATGTAGCATTACAATAAGATGATCTTGGTCAATTTAGGCAGCTCACAAGATCTAAACTTGAGGCATAAAGAGGAGAGAACAACCATCTAGCTACTGCTATGGACCCGTAGTCCAAGGATGAACTACTCACGCATTACTCCGGAGACAGGCATGGTGATGAAGAGCCCTCCGGTGATGATTCCCCCTCCCAACAGGGTGCCATGGAGAGCTTCAGAACCCTCCTGAACTAGGGTTGACGATGACAACGGCTACAGAACTTTTGGTGGAAAAAGGCTCGGGTATTCAGGGTTAACCCGTGAAGGAGCTTAAATAGGCGAGAGTACAACATTGGTGGGTGGTCAAGAGGGCCACACCACCTGGTCGCGCGGCCAAGGGGGGCGCCGCCCTATGGTGTGGGCCCTCCAGGGCCCCCCCTCTGGGTCCCCTCCAAACTCCGTGTACGTGACAGATTTCTAAGACCCTGTGATTTTGTTTGGTCCAATTCCGAGAATATTTCCAGAACAACTTTTCTGAAACCAAGAACAGGAACTGGCTCTGTGGCATCTTGTCAATAGGTTAGTCCCGGAAAATCCATAAAATGGGATGAAGTGTATAGGAAACATGTAGCATATGGCATGAAAACAACATGGAACATTAGAAATTATAGATACGTCTGAGACATATCATACCACTCATCAATAAAGTGATCAAGATCCACCCAATGATAATGGTGGTCATGATATTGGTGACTCTTAACCAAGAACTCCACTCCTGGTAGATCATGGCCTTGATGATGGAAATGACGAGGATGTTCCTCCAAATGAGCATCCCGATGATTCACTCATCCGTAGGAAATCTCTTCAAGCCGCAGGTTTAATCAAAAGTCACATTATCAAAAGAATGTTATTGGTGGTTCGGGAAGAAGTGTATCCATTCGCGATAAAGTACTCAAGTTTTGTGGTCTTCACTCCTATGTCTCTCATATTGAACATATCAAAGTGTATGATTATCTTGAAGATGAAGATTGGGTTCAAGTTATGCATGAAGAGCTCCACAACTTTCAAAGAAACAAAGTATGGTCTCTAGTGGAAAGACCCAAGGTTCATAATGTCATTGGAACAAAATGGGTGTACAAGAACAAGCAAGATTCTCATGGGAAAGTGGTTCGCAACAAGGATTGTTTGGTTGCTCAAGGCTAATCTCAAGTCAAAGGACTTAACAACGGTGAAACTTATGCTCGCGTAGCTAGACTTGAATCCATTCGTATATTACTTGCATTTTCCACTAGTCATAACTTCATATTACATCAAATGTATGTTAAAAGTGCATTGCTTAATGGCCCCCTAAGTGAGTTGGTATATGTTAAACAACCTCCGGGATTCGAATATCCTAAGTATCCTAACCATATCTACTTACTCCATAAGGCTTTGTATGGCCTCAAACAAGCCCCACGTAGTAGATCGTGGATTCGTACTTGGGGTAATTGATCCCACACTATTTATAAACAGTGAAGATGGACATTTCTTTGTGTGCCAAGTATATATTGATGATATTATATTTGGATCTACTAATGTGTGTTTTGTAGAACAATTTTCCAAGATAATGACAAGTGAGTTTGAGATGTCTATGATGGGTATTTTGAAGTTCTTACTTGGTTTTGAGATCAAGCAATATTATGAAGGAACCTTCATTTTCCAAGCAAAATATATTCAAGATATGCTCAATAAATTTGATATGATCAATGCTAAGCCATTGGGGTTTCCAATGGCAACGTGAATTCTAAAATAGATCACGAAGGTATACCGATTGATCTAAAACTTTTTCTCTCTATGAGTGGCTCTTTGCTTTATCTTTGTGCATCTAGACCGGATATTATCTTAGTGTGGGTATGTGTGCAAGATTTCAATCTAACCCCAAGGAAAGGCATATGATTGCGGTCAAGAGGATTCTTAGGTACTTGGTTGACACTCCCACTCATGGTTTTTGGTACCCATTAAATACAAGTTTTGATATTGTGGGATATCCGGATGCGGATTGGGGAGGTGACAAAGTGGATAGGAAATCAACCGCGAGTGCTTGCCATTTTCTTGGTAGGTCACTTCTGTGTTGGTCTTCCAAGAAAACAAAATTGTATTGCCTCCTCCTCCATAGAAGCAGAGGATATTGTCGCCACAAGTTGTTGCTCTCGATTATTATGGCTGAGGCAATGTCTTAAGGACTTTGGAATTAATATAAAGACAATGCCTCTTTGATGCGACAATGAGAGTGTGATGCGCGTGATACACATGTTCGTTGGGAGACCCCAAGAGGAAGGTATGAAGAGCACAGTAGCAAGTTTCCCTCAGAAAGAAATTAAGGTTGAATCGACTAGTAGGAGGAAGGAGTAACTTCACAAGGTGAAGCAGCTGAGATGGCAGGGCGCACTACCGGTTCAGAAGCAACGTGGAACCTGCACAACACAATCAAGTCACTTTGCACCAACGAAGCAGTGAGGTTGTCAATCTCACCGGTTTTGCTAAGCACAAAGAGGTTAAACGTATGGTGTGGAAAACAGTAGTAACAGTATGAGAGCAGTATGAAAGCAGTAGGTGTTTATCACTATGAGGAAAAAGGACCGGTGTCCACAGTTCACTAGTGGTGCCTCTCCGTGAAAGATAAATAACATGTGTGGTGAACAAATTACAGCTATGCAGTTGACAGAAATGAAGGCTGCACCGTAATGCATATGCAAGACATAAA
The DNA here is from genome assembly GCA_028641055.1 of Alopecurus myosuroides. Taxonomy (NCBI): domain Eukaryota; kingdom Viridiplantae; phylum Streptophyta; class Magnoliopsida; order Poales; family Poaceae; genus Alopecurus; species Alopecurus myosuroides. The sequence continues at coordinate 195,504,788 of CM054062.1, forward strand.
GATTACTATGTGATTCATGCGGGCATTTCAACAAGATACATAGACCGTTATCCAACTGCATCTATGACTAAAAATTCACCCTTCGGATATCATCCGAACAAACGTTGGGTATTAAGTTGCAAACAACAGATAATTGCAGTAAGAAAAGTGTGTAATGTAAACAATAACATCATCCTTACACAAAGCATTGTTGTTTTCTCCCTCATGGCAACAACACATCCTCCATCCGTCACGTTTCTGTCACTCGAGCACAGATGAAAAGGAGGCATGAACCCACTATCGAGCATAAATACTCCCTCTTGGAGTTACTAGCATATACTTGGCCAGAGAATCTACTAATGACGGAGAGCATGCAAGATCATAAATAACATGAGCATGAAGATAACATGATAGATTGATAATCAGAAGACATATCATTCAACATTCATCAGATCCCAGCAAACACAACATGTAGCCTTACATAAAGATGATTTTGATCATGATAGACAGCTCACAACATCTAAGCATTAGGTATCAAGTGGAGAGAACAACCATCTAGCTATTGCTATGGACCCATAGTCAAAGGATGAACTACTCACACATCACTTCGGAGGAGGGCATGGTGACGTAGACCCCTCCGGTGATGATTTCCCCCTCCGGCAGGGTGCCGGGGAGAGCTCCAGAAACCTCCCGATCTCGGGATGACGGTGACGGCGGCCTCGGGTGTTTCTCGGGTAAAAGGGATACCCCCCAGGGTTTTTTTCTCGGGGGGACTAAATAGGCGAAAGGGCAGAGGCGGTGGAGGCCTGGGGGCCCCACACCACCCCCCGGAGCGGCCAAGGGTGGCGCGCCACCCTATGGTGTGGGCCCCCTGAGCCCCCCCTCCGAGTCTCTTCGGGACTCCGTGGAACCTTCGGGAATTCTAAGACTTCTGGCCTTTTTATTTTCCAATTCCGAGAATATTTCCAGAAAAACTTTTCTGAAACGAAAAACAACATAAAACATGGAACTGGCTCTGTGGCATCTTGACAATAGGTTAGTCCGGAAAATCGATAAAAATGACATAAAGTGCATAGAAAACATGTGGGAAACAATAAGAAAACAACATGGAACATCAGAAATTAAGGATATGTTTATGACGTATCAACATCTCCAAGCTTAGTTCCTACTTGTCCTCGAGTAGGTAAACGATAAAAACACAATAATTTCTAAGGTGACTTGCTACTAACATAAACTTGATCATCAATAATGTAAAAGCATAAGTGAGCTGAGTCATAGAAGTTCAACACAAGCATGATAAATAAAACTTTAATAATAAAGCACAACAATCACTTTGCATCATGAGAAGTAACTCAAATAAAAGATCATGAATAACAATGCAAAGAAAGATATACGTTTGTTTCAAGTATAAAGAAAGCATGGCTAAGTGATATTTCGCTAGTCCTTAAGAATGGGGCAAAAAATAAATGCCAGGACACCTTCAAAGTTCATGAGGAAGACTAGGACAAATAATTAAAGAACAAGCAATAACACATCATGAATCAATTAATAATGTTTCTGGGACAAATGCACATAAAACTCATAATGTCAAAAATGCTCTCTCAACTGTGCATAAAGTTAGAAGATGGAGACTCAACATAAAAGTAAAAGAAAGGCCCTTCACATATTGAAGCATGGATCACCTATGTGCTAGAGCTTTTATTTTATTAAATAGAGGTAAAAAAACTTGACACTCCTCCCAACCATCTTTCACAAACCAAGGTTAACCGAATCCTCGGGTGCCTGCCAACAATCACATAACGTGGAGGAGTGTCTATATTTTAAGAGAGGTGTATGTTTATGTCAACAAATGGTAAACAGAAAATACAGTACGTCACAAGCCAACTAGACTTCACAAGAGCGGCTCCCATAGAAGGACGCATCTGGGTAGAAGGTCATCTATCTTAATCTTTTGTTTACACAATTATGCTTTGACTGATAAATCAGGGGAAAAAATAGTGAAGAGAATTTGTGTTATTAATTTGGGGCTGGGCACCCCGCTGCCAGCTCTTCTATCACTGGATAAGCAGATGAAGCCACTAGTCCAGGGTGTGAAATTCCAATCAACAAGTGAGATAAAGATTCTCTATTTACGTCCTCATGAGGTAAAACATGAGCACAAAATTGGAGTAATTTTGAAAGTTTTAAAGGTAACACATGAGCAATTTACTTTGGAGTGGCGGTTAATTACCACATGTAGGTAGGTATGGTGGACACAATGGGAAAACTTTGGTTTTATGGAGTTGGATGCACGAGTAGAGCTCATACTCAGTACAGGTGGAGGCTAGCAAAAGACTGGAAGCGACAAATCAAGAGAGCATAAGAGCCATAATCATGCATAGCAACATAAACATCATTAATTAAAGCATAAGCGGTATCACAAGTTCAAAAATTAAATGATCATAGAGGCTATTAGTGACTGGTTCATAGTCATAAACATGGTGTGAGAATGCGCCAAGTCAACCAAATAAAACATCCAAAGGAGAACACGACAAATTTATGCTTCAATATGACAAGAAAAACTCATGATTCTTTCAATGGCACATTAAACACTCTCGGCTATTTGAGGCTAATCATGCTAATAAATAACCACAAGGCTTTAAAACTAAAATAGCATGTAGCATCACATGAAGAAGTTCTAGCCACAGTCTATACAAGCTTCTACTTGCACCATTAAAAATTCTACCTCAAGCAGTAGTTTCTTTTCCCAACAAGCACCATACAAAACATGCTTTAACAAAAATCCTCTACATGCTACAGAAAGAAAACATGAGAGTACTCACTGTAACATCCCAAATTTGCTAACATTAGGGTGTGTGGTGTTGTGTACATATCATACATGCATGAAAACAAAAAATTTAAACCATGTTGAAACAATTTAAATTGTGAATTTAAATGGTTTGCGAAAATCCCACTAATAGTACTTATTTTGGTTCCCAAATTTTTTTGTTGGAAAATATTTCAAATACATCAAAGAAACACATGGTTTTGTTGGAAATTTCATAAGCTTTTCAAAAACTATTTTTGCCAAATTTTGTGTTCACAAAAAGGCCCTCAAAATCTAATGGTCTGTTCTGTTTTATAATAGAAAAGGGCTATTTTGCAAAATCCAGGAACTTCAGGGGGTTTTGCGCAAAACTGTCTTCTTCAACCTTTGACAGAAGGCAAGCAGCTGCGTGGAGGTCGAGCCGCCTCGATTGCCACCTCCTCGTGGCCTCCCTCCTTGCGTGGATAGGTTCTAGAGGAAGCCCACGACCTCCTCTCACCCACTATCCTCTCTGTTCCCTTCCTCTCTCTTTCTTTCCCCATTCGGCCGAAAACCTAGCCGACGGGAAGCCGTCGCGCGTCGTTGTTCCCGACCTCCTCCTCCCAAATTGAAGCTCCAGGAAGCTCCGCCGTGCTCCTCTCGTGCTCCACGACGACTCCCGCTTTCCGGAACCCTAGGAATCAAACGAATCACGGCTTCCTCTCCAACTCCGGCCGCCGGCCGCCATGGATGATTCCGTGCGCCTCCGGCCATCTCTCGCCGCGCCGAGCCTACGTCGGGCCTCAGGGTGAGTCCCCGGTCCCCGCCGGACCTTTTTCCCTCTGCCCCATGCCCTGTAACGCCGTGGCGCTGCGAGCCACGGTCGGCCGCCGCCGTCCGCCGTAGCCACGGCTACTCCAGTGACCCCCTGGGGGCGCCACCACCACTCCGCTCGTTGTCGTCCCCTCCACGCTGCAATCCCATTCGATCCGTGAGGAGAGCGCTCAAGCGCTCGATCGAGCAACGACAGAGCTACTGCTGCCCGCAGATGACGTCATGCTGAAGTCATGTGGACGTCAGCGTTGCCCCCTGCCTGTTTGATTTCTGTTTTTAGATAAATAGAAATGATTATTATGACACGTGGGCCCACTGTTAATTAAATTACATAAGTTAATTAAAACTTAGAAAATGAATAACTTTTATTGTGTTAATTAGAAAAATAAAATAAAAATATAGAGATGATCATAAAAATATTCTCTATCCAAATATGTAATTTCACACATGTTTGAGAAAGTTCAAAAAATGGCCTTTATTTAATGTTGTTTAATCATTTGAAAATAGAAAAATAAGTTTTTATTCACTAAAATTAGAAAATTAAAAGTTATATATCAAATTGTTCAAAATGACAAATGCAACCTAGTTATGATGTTTTCAAACCCATTTGAGAAACTAAAATTGTACTCACTTTCAGAATCGTCCGAATTGCCCCTCCGGGGTCCATTTCGGGCTAATTCCAGAAAAACTGCATAATTGCCATACGAACCCTAGCAACCAAACGAACATGTGTAGGGATTTATTTCAGTGCATTAACTTGCTCATGCATACATATTGCGCATTACATCGATGCCATGGTTGATTGTTCTTCTTTGTTTTGGTGTTATTCACCCTCGATAGAATCCGACTCCGAAGAGAACGCCAACAGTTTCATGACGAATACTTGATCTTAACCGACAAGTCAAGCACTTATCCCTGAAGACTTTATCTGATTTTCTTATAACCAAGGCAAGCATAACCTCTTATCTGCTCATATATGATTTCAAAGTGATTTGAATCTCGTACTTTGCATCCGGTTCCAAACTATTTGATGTCAGTAGATAGAGTTCTCCTATATACTGCATAACCTAGATATCCTGATCCACTGCTCCTAGCAGCTATAGGTCTGTTTGTGCAAGCTCCGCTAAACCCTATGAGTCTTGCTTAGCCATGCCTAGTTGTGATCTGATCCATCCGGTTGATGAATCTGGTCGGTGCGTGAATCTACTATGTTAGATTGTTGTGTTTTGAATTATATTTGATAACCTGACTAATCACGGCATGGATGTGAGGCCACAATGGGTTGTGGCGTTTTGTCCCGTTCATGCCCCTAGGAGCGAGTTCTCGCCTTCGAGCCAAGACTGAGCGTACAGCCACACGTGGGCCGATGAACCCCGCTCGGCTAACTAACTTGTTTAACCTTATCCATGAGCCACGTAGTTTGAGCTTTCCATCTGCGTGTGTATCGAAAAATGTTTTGGAGAAAATTAGGTCGTGACCGGGACAAGTGATGGACGTACACGGATCTTGATCCCGACTCACAGAACAGGTGCCGTCAGGAGGTGGCCAACTCCCTGTTGACGGGGTGGCCCTGTTTGGATTGACTCATGGATATAGTTCGACAAGGTAAAGGCCGGGAATCGACCACCCTCTGTCGGCACTTCCCGGACTAGTGCTAACCCTAGTGGCACTAAGAGTCGGTTGGTACGTGTGGGTAAAGTTGTACACCCCTGCAGGGTTAAATCTTTTCGAAAAGCCGTGTCTGCGGTTAAAGACGACTTGGTGACGAATTCTGTGATCATAGATAACTTAAACGGGATGACTAAAACTTGTTGATAACGAATGAAGGATGCCTCCTCGGAGATGCCGAGAGGGGTTACCTTGTAGCATGAGATAGTGGAATAACTGGAGGAGGTGATCTTTGAAGCACGAGGTGCTGAAATGATTTGGTGGATTAAAAAGATGATGATATCAGTAGTTGAGTAGCTTTCTCATCTGTTTTCAAAATACTCCATGAGACGTGCTATTCCTCCCTCAATTTGGAAAACAAAGATGGCTTTACGCAAAATAACCTTCATGTCGAGACATCGTAGTAGTTTTCATAGACTGGGGTGCCATGAGACTACGGTAGAGACGTGGGGTAACGGAACAGCGTAGTAACACAGAACACGGGATTTTACCCAGGTTCGGTACGTCGCGACAGTACGGCGTACCTACTCCTGCACTTCTCACTAATTGGGACTAAAGCCCGTATAACTGGGTTACAATGTGAGGGAATAGATCTAGCTACTCGGCGAGGATGAGCTTCTCGGCGAGTTGCGTAGAGCTTGAACTTGTGTAACTTAACTTATCTAATCTATCTCCCGTCCGGCTTTATATAATAGCCGGATTAGGGCTTACAGAACAGGAAACCTATAAGACTACGTTTAACTTGTAACTTGGAAAGTAAGGAATCCGTCTTCTCCTCCAAGCCAGATCACGTGGGCCGTGATCCGGGTTCTTCTAGAATCCGGCTTCTGCGCGTCGGACTACTGGGCCGCCCAATGGACCTAAGCCCACTACCATGTAGGCCACCCTGGTGGTCCGGCTCTTTGTCTACCATCTTCTATACCCCTATTCAGTATATATCCGACATTAGCCCCCAGGAAGGATCAAAACTCTGATTCTCCGTCTTTCGTCAAATACATTTTGTCCGGGAAAACTTGATTCAGCAGTCTTAATTCTTTCTTCTTTCCCTTTGAAGGAGATGGTAACATAAAACTCGGAACTATGAAAATCCGTCTTTTCTTCTCGCGATCCTTCGCGGAAAAGGAACTCATGACATCAGCGCTTTAATCATGCTGACACAAGCGCCGCTTGGTTTCACGCGGGAAACCCTGCAACGTATCTCTGACAGATTCTCACGAGAAACGAGGAGATAGCCATCATTCCCCTGTCGTTTCGTTTCCCGGATTTTCCGGCGAGCGACACGCGTCGAACATCCAACGGTCGAAAGAGCCGTTGGCACGTATCTAAACGGATTTATGGCTATAAATAGCCGTCATCGTCCTCCTCCGAAACTTTCCTCACTCCCTCACTGCCTACGCCATTGCTGCGCACGCGAGCACGAGAGCAAGTCCTTGTCCCAGGCGCACTTAGCTTCCCAGCACGCAGAACGCACCAAAACGCGCCACCAAAAGATGGCCTCCTCGCCGTCGTCACCGACCCGCGCCGCCATCGACGAGCTCGTCAACGACCTAGATCCGCAATCGGGAGCGCAAAAACCCACCGGCGGTGAGCCGGAGAAGACCACGGCTTCCGCGGCGGGCGGAGAAAACACCTCCGCCGCCGCGGACATAGCGTCATCGAGCGCCACAACAACCCCACCGTTTGCACCCGAAACGGTGGAGGAAAAGATCGAGCTCCTCGGCGACGAGCTCGCCGCTGCGGAAGCTGCCGCCGCCGCCACCGCCGGAGCGGACGAGGAAGCTGAATCTGCAGGCAACTGGATTGCCTGCGGTATTCCTCCGGCTCTCCTTCCAAACCTGGAGAAGGAGGGCCTGGTTCTCAAGAAGAAATGGCGGCTTCCGGAAGAAGAGACCGAGCCAACGCCGCAGGACGACGAAAGGGTACTTCTCACTTCCCACCTCTTGCGAGGTATGGGGCTTCCACCTTCTTCTTTCTTCCTCCAAGTTCTTTCTCATTACAGCATCCAGCCCCACAATCTTCCCCCCAATTCCATTCTTTACATGGCCGGCTTTCAGGCCTTGTTTGAAGGCTACTTAGGGATAGAACCTAGGCTAGACTTCTGGATGTACTGCTTTGGGGTTAAGCGGAACTCTTCGGAGGGCGCACTCCCAACTTGCGGGACCATATCCTTTACTCTTCGGAGATTCCGAGAGGATTGGTTCCCCAAGATCAAAACCTCAGAATCCGTCAAATTTTGGACGGGTTCTTTCTTCTATCATCCCGACGTGCCCTTTCCTAAAAAGGCCATCGGGGTTCCACCTTTTGTGAACTCTGCCGCCGTTCCCCAGGATAACTGGGGAACAGAAGCCGTCCAAGTTCTGCCGCCAGATCTGTTAAGGATCAAGAGGCGCATCGCCAAGCTCACCTCCTCCAAACCTCCTTTGACCGGTATGGATACGGTCTTTTGCTGGCTGGATAGGCGGATTCAGCCATTAGCAAACCACGGAGGCCGTCTCCTGTGCGAATACACGGGAGTCAAGGATCCAATGCGGACAACCGACAAGGATTGGCCCGCAAAGGAACTTAGGCGGTGCATCAATCAGTTGGTCGCATCGCGCGACCAATACACGGAGAGTCGGCCAATGTACACGGCCGACAACCCAGCTCCCAAGGTAAATTTTCCGTCATTTGGGTACAATCTCAATTCTTGGATAATCTACCTTTTGATTCTGATTGGCTCTTCCGACAGCTTGCGGATCTTCCAGACTCGGAGTTAGCCTCCGAGGCCGAGCTGGATGCGCTGCGCACCGCCGCTACAGGTGGGCGCAAGGGCAAGAAGATAATTTCCTCGGATGAGATTATCGATCTTGACGGAATCCCCGTCGCCACTTCCAGGTTATTTTCTTCTGGGTTTTTCTTTTATGGGATCTTTTTCGTCCATCTTCGGTGTTTTAACCTTTTCCGGGTTTTTGGTTTTTAGCCTACCCCCCTCCAACCTGAAGCCGAAGAAGCTGAAGAAACTCAGAGTTTCTTCCAGCCGAGGCAGCCATCCTTCTCCCGCCGTCGCCCCGGACACGCCAAGCACAAGGGCGGAAGAGCCTACTGCAGCCCCCACCACCAAGCCCCCAGAGCCCAGCCAGCCCATTGTGTCCGACACGGACACGAGGGAAAGGGCGGCTCCAGAGGTGGGAAAATTACCTCGGACTTTCGACGAGGAAATTCCCACCTTTGACAAGGATTTCAAAGCTATCAATGACGTCTTGGACGCAGCCGGGAATCTCTTCGCGGAATACGCGAAGGAGTTCAAAGAAAACTTGGCAGGTTTGCAGCGCATGAGCCAGGTATATAACTCTAGCCCCCAAGCATTAATCAAAATGCATGCTTTTTGCTTTAATGTTTTTTGTACTCATCCTTTTCCCTGCTATGTTTCAGCAAACCTCCGAGGCCATCAACAGGGAAGTTTTCAAAAAGCTTACCATCAAGAATAAAGAAGTTAGAAGTCTTCTTTCTATTCTTGAAGAAAGGGAAGCAGAGATGGAATCAGCCAAGCTCGCACTGTCGGAAACACAAAGTAAGTATTTTCCTTTTGAAATTTCCGATTCAGTCATTTGCCTAAGTTTTTTCCGAGAAGCTGGCTAACTCAGATTTTTCCCTTGCTTTTCAGCTGCATTAGCTCAGGCTAAACAAGCAGCGGAAGATTCTGGCAACGCCGAAATTCTCCGCAAGGAGAATGTTGAGCTTCACAAGAACCTTGTGAAAGCTCAACAAGACTTGGAAGCCAGCAACCTGGCCCTTGGAGTTTCCAATTCCAAGGCTTCCGAGCAGGCGGAGAAGGACAAATCCACCATCCGGGATTTGACCGACGCTCTGAATCTTCGCCTGGAGGAAGTTTCCGAGATCGACAAGCTTATTGGTAAATTTCTAACTTATTTACCTTCTTTCCATGCTTTACTTTCTCTGTTTTTCTGTCTAACCCTTTTAGGTGTTTTATTGGAAAAAACCAGGAGATACCCCAGATGGCACTCGGGTTGCGAGCATCCGAGCTTTCGGGGAAACATGGATTTTGATGAAGGCTGCTGCAACGCAGCTAGTAAACAAGTTTCTTCCCGAAAAATCTGGGGAATACTCGGAAGTTGAAAAACTTCCGGGTGCCATCATGGAGGTGGCGGAGGCCAAGGAATCTCTCCTTCGCTCCGCTGCACGGGGTGGTGCGCGCATGGCTCTTGGCCTCATGCGCATGCACTACCCTAGTGCTAAATCCTGGCGCGTGGCGTCCGGTGTCCCTCAAGGATACACGGATGTGCAGCGAAACACCATCTTTGGTGAAGTCAAGGGCCACGCCACCCAGATTGCCTCCATGGTAAACATCTCCGTCAACTATCCAGAAGCGGAAATCCCTCCAATCCCTCAAGACGAAAGCAGCGAGGAGGAGTCAGACGCTTGAAGGGTCACCTGGAACCTGGATAGAAAAAGTAGACAATAGGAGCATTACTATTCTTTTAATGTAATCCAAAATGTAATGCTTCTTTTTGTATGAACGAAACTTCCATCTTTTGCAGTTTAACTTATGAAATTCTTTGCAAGTTTTTCATATTTTATCATTCCTTTATCTTCTAAGTTCTCTGGTGTATATGCTTTAACTGTTCTTAGTGTTTGAAAAATGGCTCGAATAGCAATAGGAATCTTCATGCCGAGTAACTGGGGACGAACCAAGCAGTTTTTAAAACTCGGAATCATGGACCATGCTAAAGGCATTTTTACTAACTAGTTCCAGTAACCCAACACATACACAATCAGATAAGACTTAGAGAAAACCAGGAAAGTTTTAAGTGAAACTTGGGCACGCAGGCAATTCAAGTTTCCCTTAGCCGTTAACAGGCTGAAAAAATCATTCAGTTTTGTAACGCCGAGTACGCAAGCACAATTCGGGTTAACATTGAGAAATTTGTAAGATCATTGGGAAATAGATGAGGCGGAAACACTTTGCACTTATAAAGAATATGGATGACAGCATTCCGACAACTTTATTTCATGATCTCAAAAGATGTTTACATAGAATTGAACTAAGTACGGAAAGGTACATAACTTTCTAGACGTTCCGAGACTTCCGCCATCCAATTGACTTTGTCGAATTTTTTCAGCAGCTTGTAGAGTGGTAGGGTTTTAGCCCCCAGCCAACTAATAAATCTGCTGACGGCTGCGGCGAAACCCGTCAATCTTTGGACATCTTTTACACATGTAGGTTTTGAGATATTCAAGATTGCCTTGATCTTTTCCGGGTTAACTTCTATTCCTCTGTGAGAAACGATGAAACCCAGAAGTTTTCCTGAGGGAACCCCGAATACGCACTTAGATGGATTCAACTTCATCTTGTAAGTGCGCAAATTCTCGAAAGTTTCTCGCAGATCCTCAAGGAGTGTATCTTTTTCCTTGGTTACGACAGCAATATCGTCCACGTAAACATGGACGTTTCTGCCAATTTGACTATGCAAACAGCGTTGCATGCAACGCTGGTAGGTTGCACCTGCGTTCTTCAGGCCAAAAGGCATGGTTACGTAATAGTACGTCCCATACGGGGTTATAAAAGAAGTCTTGATTTGATCTTCCTTTTTCATGCGTATTTGGTGGTACCCGGAGTATGCATCCAAAAAGCATAAAAGCTCAGAGCCTGCAGTGGCATCTATTATTTGATCGATTCTCGGTAATGCGAACCTATCTTTCGGACACAACTTGTTCAATCCTGTGTAATCTATACACATTCTAAGAGCAGTAGTGTCTTTCTTCGGCACTAATACCGGATTTGCGGACCAATCAGTATGGATTACTTCCTTGATGAAATCCGCTGCTAAAAGCCGGATAATTTCCTTGCCAATAGCCTTCCGTCTTCTTCCGTCAAATCGACGGAGACCTTGTTTGACGGGTTTTGATCCGGGAATAACCTTGAGTTGGTGCTCAGCAAGTTCCCTGGGTACGCCTGGCATGTCAGCTGGACACCAGGCAAAAATATCCCAGTTCTCACGGAGGAACTTGATGAGCTCGCCTTCCTATTTGTCGGTCATCCCAGTCCCTACGACGACAAATTTTGTCGGATCTTTGGGATCTAGGATTACCTGTCTTGTATTCTCGGACGCCTTGAAGCTATCTGTTGGCTTCCGAGTTTCTTTTCCTGCCGGCATTTCTTTCGGCGATACCTCCTTGGCTAATTCCTTCAGTTCCTCCTTTGCTATAACTCTCTGAGCGCAAAGGGCGTTTTCTTTCTCCAACTCGTTTGCCAGCTTGAAATCACCGGCAATGGTGATTACTCCTCCTTTGGGTCCTGGCATCTTCAGCTTGTTGTAGATATAGCAAGATCTTGCCATAAATTTGGCGAAAGCCGGACGTCCGAGTATTGCGTGATACACGCTTTCGAACGGCACTACTTCGAAGGATACTTTTTCCTGCCGGAAGTGATCTTTATCTCCGAAGGTGACATCTAGGGAAATTTCTCCTAGGGATCGTGCTTGCCTGCCAGGAACAATGCCGTGGAAGCGTATATTGCTGTAATTGAGCTGGGACTCGGAAATCTTCAAGTGCTTCAGTGTATCCAGGTACATTATATTGATGCTGGATCCTCCATCCATCAGCACTCTTCTTAGCCTAGTGTTTTGAACAATAGGGCTTACAACAAGAGCTTGCGTGCCGGGTTCAGGGATATTTCCGGGATGATCAGACTGATCCCAGACTATTGGTGTGTTGGAGTACTTCAAGAATTTCGGGGTCGCAGGGATAACTGCGTTTATCTCCCGGAGTGTTCTTTTGGCCACCTTTGCTGACGGGGTTGCTAGGAAAGTTAGCATTGCTTCTCCATCAACTCTCGGAAATTTGGGTTCGCCCTTTCGTTGTTGTTCCTGGATTTTGTCATCAGTGTCCGATTCACTGTCTTCTTTATCAGCTTCTGGCTTTTGTTTGGCAGGTTTCCTCTTGGAACCCTTTCCCTTGTTTCCGGATCCTGCATTGCCTTTCATATGCTTATTTAGCCGGCATTGCGCATTTGTGTGGGTTGGTTTCCCAAATTGCGAGTGGTGGACGCAGGGTTCCGACTTAATTCTCTCCCATTCTTCGGGAGTGTAATTGATTGGATCTGGACTGCGGCCTTTCCACTTATTCACCTTTTCTCCTCCAAAGGCTATGTTAACCTCCTTGGGCTTTGTTGTTGACTCTGGAGTTCCTTTTTTGTCAGAACGAGGGGTTTTCTTGGCGAGTATTAGTGACTCAATATTGCCTCCTCTTGCTCTGATATCATCTTCGGCTGCAGCATGCTCATTGGCGGTTGTAAGCATAGATCCGAGATCTTTGTGCTGTTTGGAACCAACCATGAATGGTACGAGTCCGGGTTTCAGGCCATTGACGAAAGCATGCATTGCTTGTACGTCAGTTACTCCAGAACAACTATTCTTCATTGCAGTCCATCTGGAGATGAAATCCACGTATGGTTCGTCTTCAAATTGGGTGCAACGGTTCAGCTGGTTGATGCTATTTGGGCGTTTGTATGTTCCTCGAAAATGCTGAGTGAATACTCTTGCCATATCATCCCAACTGTCGACAGTTCTTGATGGTAAACCATTGATCCAATCTCTGGCTCCGTCTAGCAACATTAGGGGAAGAAACTTGACAGCTTCCAGGTCTGTCCCATTGTTGATCTGGACGGCTGTGTAATAGTCTGAGAGCCAGGTATCCGGGTTTGTGCTGCCGGTATATTTTTGATAAGTTGGACCAACTTTGGCGAAGCCAGAATGCAGGGTTATCCTTCGGATCCTGTCAGTAAAACACTTAGGACCAAAGTATAGATCATCCTTTTCTGCTCTATCAATGTGTGCAGAATATCTTCCGGCTGAATGGACAGAAGGGGATCTATTCCTTTCTTTTCCATTGTTGCGCGGATGCGCTTTTCCGGGGTTGTTTCTATCTCTTCCATTGTCACGCCCCTTGGGATTAGGTGGAGTTCTGCTCCTGTATCTTTCCTTATCCTTAGGCGGTGTCCGAGATCTTTCACGTCTGTGAGGTATATCATATCTTCCAGCTTTTTCAGCTGGGTTTCTCGGAGGTGGCATTATTTTGCCGTCATTCCGGTGTTTGTCTTCCCGATCGTGTGGTTTATATCCATCTTTCGGGAGATGAGGTCCAGTTCTAGACGCTGCGTCCCGGTTGTCGGGGTTTTTCTTGTCCTTTCTCGGATCCTCTTTTTTATCTGAATCTCCGGGTCCTTCCGGTTCAGGTGCTCCAGCAGCACAAGTGGCTGTTTTGCAGAGGGCGGAATTATCATGCAGCCTCCCTGATCGCTCTTGGCCTCGCTGTTGCTGCTGTAATGCTTTTCCTAAAAAAGCATACACCCCTTGGAGTTTTTCCCCGTTGGAGTACAGATCGTTGTTTAGGATGGCGAACGCTGCTTCCGCGTTTTCAGCTGCGGTTTTGTATATTGGTTCGCCCTTGGCATCTTTGCCGTTTAACTGCTTTTGCCAAGATGGGTTATAAAACCTTTCTTTCGGCGGCAGTTCTTCCGGTCTTGCGATTCCGGGTAACCTAGTAGGTTTTAATGCAGATCTATTCTTTCTCTCGTACTCTTCTATTTCTTCCTTCATGATTTTGATATCATGCTGGGTTTGTTGAAGATGTTGCCGAGATCGGAGTAGATGTTGCTGTTGCCGTTGGAAAGCTTGTCTCCTGGCTTCCAGCATCTCAGGGGGTTCATTGGGTCCCACTGGAGTTTGTAATAGATCCTGTTCTTCTTGCTCTGTCATTGGCACAACAAGGATTTCCTTTTTCTTCTCCGCTGGCTTTTCTCTGCTTGCTTCTCCTATTTCCGGGTTTTCCTCAGCTGCATAAGCTAGCTTTTTCTTCCGGAGTTTTTTAGCAGATTTGTGCCTTTTCTTGGAAGAGGGAGGGTTTTTGACAGGCTCATCTTCTGTCATCTCCTTGACACTAGGGAATATCGGAGAAGTTTCTCCGTCTTCTCTCTCTTCCTCTGGCGGAGGGGTTTTAGGGCTTTCCTGGCTGCCGGCGTCCGTTTTATCAGCTGGTTTTGCCATTAGCACTTCATGGAATCCCTCTTGAAAGGACTTAACCTTCCTTACGAAGGCATCGTCATCTTCGTCTTCGGAGTCGAAATTATCCGATCCGGTTTCCGACTCCAACCTCGCCTCAATGGCGGCAAGCACGGACTCTGCTTCCGAGCTCATCGTCTTGTTGACGGATGCCGGATCTTCCGCCTCTGTGACGGGTGTTTGCTCTTCCGTCTCTATGACGGGAACGTTGTTATCTGCCTCTTGCACGGGATTTCCATCATCCGTGTTTTCAGCGATTTCGGATTGCACCATGCCGATAAAGTGTGTATCACTGTTTTGTCGGCGATCTGAGCAGAATCCGGGATCATAGTCATCTTCGACTGGGTATAGGGCGGGTGGGATAAATTTGCTTCCACCGCAAAACCCCATTGCCTCTGCAGTTAGTCCGATAAAGATGTTAGCAGATCCAATCGGTAACACGCAGGCACTTACCAGATGGTTTTGCGCCGGTATGTAGGATCCGTTGTCGAGGAAGCGCCCGACGTCGTTGTCGAATTCCAAGCTTCCGACAGTTATCGATCTTCCAATTCCGCCGAGTATCCCAGATCGGAATTTCACGCCTGACGTCGTTTGCCCCACGGTGGGCGCCAACTGTCGAGACATCGTAGTAGTTTTCATAGACTGGGGTGCCATGAGACTACGGTAGAGACGTGGGGTAACGGAACAGCGTAGTAACACAGAACACGGGATTTTACCCAGGTTCGGTACGTCGCGACAGTACGGCGTACCTACTCCTGCACTTCTCACTAATTGGGACTAAAGCCCGTATAACAGGGTTACAATGTGAGGGAATAGATCTAGCTACTCGGCGAGGATGAGCTTCTCGGCGAGTTGCGTAGAGCTTGAACTTGTGTAACTTAACTTATCTAATCTATCTCCCGTCCGGCTTTATATAACAGCCGGACTAGGGCTTACAGAACAGGAAACCTAGAAGACTACGTTTAACTTGTAACTTGGAAAGTAAGGAATCCGTCTTCTCCTCCAAGCCAGATCACGTGGGCCGTGATCCGGGTTCTTCTAGAATCCGGCTTCTGCGCGTCGGACTACTGGGCCGCCCAATGGACCTAAGCCCACTACCATGTAGGCCACCCTGGTGGTCCGGCTCTTTGTCTACCATCTTCTATACCCCTATTCAGTATATATCCGACACTTCATAACTCTTTCTAAAAGATAGCAGGTATATAATAGGTTAACTAAGCCTTGTTGACTACCTCCCGTACTCAGGTTTGCTTAATTTTGGTTCAGGTGGAGTTCCTCACTTCAGTGGTGAATCAACGTGGACATCGACGAGTAGTTCGGGGTTCCCAGGTAGCAGCCTGGAATCTATGGGTTGGGACGTCGCCTTATGTTGCGGCCTCTTAGGCCTTTTTGGTTCTTGTTGATTAGCAACATAATTTGCCTTCCGTTGTCTGATGTAATGTTGGGTCGTGTGACCTCTGCTTGTAAGCTATACTCTAGTAACACTTGTTTAATACAACTTCAATGTCTTCAATGTCTAGAGTGTTGCTTTGATCGGTTGTTGGTTTCGAGCTCATTGTTATACAGTTTTGGCTATGCCTGCATAGTTGTCGCAGTCGAGGGGTTCTGGAGCCGATGATCCATGTCCGAGCCCGCCTGCCGATGTGATTCGGCCTGGGGTGAGGTAACCCAGTAACCCTCGGTTGTTGTTGTACTTTCTGGACACATAGCAGCTATGTATAACTTTGGTCCCGTTCCTTCAGTTTCATCCGACTCGTGGACGCTTGGGTATACATATCTGGTTATGACTAGCATGGACACAAGGAGTAGTAGACCGGGGATCCGGACTACGTGCCGATGAATCCGGTCTGCCTGCCGTTGTTTGTTGCGGCCGGGGCTGGTAACCCTGAAGCCCTTGTGAGTCCATTGCTAGGAGCACATGACAGTTTGTATATCTCTGGGTCCGGGGTCTGACAAGTCTTGGTATCAGAGCAGTACTGCCTGTAGGAAAACCTTATTGCTTGGTCGATGTTGAGTCTAGAGTCTATGAAAACTATTTTGAAACTCCAAATGGATTGTGAAAAACCTTCTTAGGATTCTTTTTACTCCTTATCTGGTATCGCTCTAATTTTGGGCCTCCTTACCTGTTTTGGTTTGAAAAGGTTTTGCTATCTCTCCTAGTCATTCAAAACCTAGGTGCCTTCTTTGGCAATGACGTCTTTTACCCAAGTTGACCTAGTTATGAGTTTCTTGAGTCGTGTGTGTTCCATGTTCCGTTATCTCTTAATCTGGGAGATTTACTTTCCATTCTAATCTCTCAGAGCTGTGTGGATTCCACATTCTTCCATGTTCTAAGTCTCAAAATCCTGAACCTCGAGATCTTCTTTCCATCTCGAATGTACCCGCTATCCTCTGCTCAAGTACTTCCGGAGCTAAGTTTGTCTTCTTGGAAAGATACTCCGTGATTGCTATTCGTAGTGTCCTTCAAGGCACTAAGATAGTAGTTATTCCTTTCTCTGTGGTTTTAACCCTTGGACTTGAACCGAAGGTCCCGGAATGTGCTGAATTGCGGTGAGTTGAGTCATGTGGTTTCTTAACCATGTAATGCTCACGCTACCAGTACAGGATGCTGACCCTTAACCCAAGTTCTGTTTCTTTGGATCCTGAAGAATATGTTCTACCTCAGGATGGCTAGGTAACCTCCACTCCAACAACCATATGCTTTCCTTTGGAACAAAAAGAGATCACAACAAGAGTGATCATTACGGCTTCCACATCTGTCTTCTTGATTCAACTATACCTCTCTTTTAGCATGGGTTTTACAAATGAGTATTACCCTGTGCAATCAACATGATCTGAGGAATTCTCCTGAGCATGTTCCTATTTTCCAGTTGCTTGCAGATTTCCATCCGTTGTTTGGACACCAAGTTGAATATGTGTGTTGGATTCTTCCAATGCAGCTCCTCTTGAGTTCCGTCAGAATGTTCCACTTTGGAATGTAAGGAGAAACAAACTCCAGTGCCTCGTTCATGTTAAGGATCAGGTCAAAGTTTTGTAATCCGTAGATTAAAGAAGTTTCATTAGCTTCTGTTCTGTTCCACCTTTGAGTATCACACTCTTTTACATCAAGAGGTCATGCTTAGTTTCATGGCCTTAATGATGAAGCGATGCTCTTACACGTCTTTACCCACCTTCCTCCAAGCTTGAATGTTGGAGTATGATGGGTATGTGCATTGATGTGTGCATCAGGTATTCTTAGCAATCCTTATTGCTTTGAAAAAAATCTAAGAAACATCTGTATCCTTCTTAGCACTATTGGTCACCCGGTCTCTATTTGATGTTGACCGTGTTACCAAATCCGTTCATTCCGGTGCACATTCTTGGTCAGAGAGTTAGGTTCATGCCGAAGCTCTAAAGATCATATCGGTTGCTTTGAAAAGCAAGATTCCTTTCTAACTCCAAGACATACCGGTAGGTTGTGATATTCTGGTTGTCTTTCTAGAAGTATCACCAGGTTTGTCACCTAACCATGATGTCTAAACAAGGGGTACTTTGAACTGCTCCTTCCTCCAAGGAACTCTGCTGGATATCCTGGACTAGTTGGTTGAGCTTAAACAACAACTTGGAAAATTGGAAGGCAAAAGCTCTGCCTAACTTAATCCTCTGTTAAGGGATGTCTAGTTCTCCTCATGTTGAAGCAGGATAGTATCTCCGTAGTGGACATGCTATCACTCTACCCTTGGTTTGATTTAGGCTATCGTCGAACCAAGATCAGATCCAAGGACTGTCTTGCTGGTGTTTTCACTTATAGTGTTTTGCCCGAGTACACCTTCATGTCCTTTGGTCTGACCAATATTCTGCCTTGTTCATATATCAAATGAACCCCTCTTCTCGGAGTGTCTTGATAAGCGTGTTGTCGAGCCCATCGATGACATTCCTATTTCTCCAAGTTGCAAGAGGTTCATTCTGAACAAATGGCAACAATATTGAAAACTTTTGAGAACCATTTTTTGTGTTATCACGAAGTTGTGTTCTCAATGTTCAAAGTGACTTTCTCGGGTTTGTGTGCTTTTGGTGAAAGTTGTCACCATGGATCCGAGAAGAGTTTTCTTGTTCCCTCGGGAATAATCCCAAGGCGGTCATGCATGTGTGGACTATTCTTGAGATGGTAGGTTGTTACCTCCACCTCTGGAAGAAGTTTGTATCCACACCAAGCCACTTACTGATTTTCCCTGAGAGAAGAAGTTCAAGATCTTTGTGATCTTTGTCATGATCTTCCCAACAATGACTTTGATGTCTTCCTCCGCAAGTAGACCATGTAGGTGTAACCGTCTTTCGCAAGTTGCTAATACATGAGTCCTGCAATCTCGCTCATCTTTTCGAGCATGACATCATAGTCCATATCTTGAGAATCCAGCATATGTATGTTGTTGGTAACCGGTGCAATCTCTTTGCTCAAACATATCGAGTCTGAGTTATCTATCCACTAACCAGAGCTGAATCTCAAACAACAACGATGGTTGGTGTTTCTTCAAGGGCATCAAATTAGGTCTTTCCAGAATCCGGCATGGTTGAGGTTGTGGTGGACACAATTAGCCGGAAGGCCTAACTTTGTAATCCTTTGAATCCGTAATAACAGCCACTCCCCATGAGAATTCTGGTGTGGTTCATTCTAACGAGTTCTCTCTCACCGTTCTTCCAAACCGAAGTTCATCTTTTATTTGATGACCTAGAGAAGGCTTGTCATGAGCCTGCTGTCTGTATCTAGAACATCAAGGAAAACTTGGAAGTGGATCTTTCCAATAATTCTCTGTTGAACCTCCAAAACCTTTGTTCTAGTGAAAACAAGTTTATCATAAACATCTCGTGGTGTTTCGTAACGCCATTGACCGTTCCCTTTCTCAAGTTATTGGTACTTGAAGTTCTGTTCATCTCACACATTGTGTGAATTTGTCAGTCACATCATCCATGGGGTCCTAACCATGTGGTATACGTATTGTTACGAATAACCGACCATAGGAAAGAGATTCCCTATTCCTCCTGGTGTTTCAATCCTCGTTGGTTAACCAACCTTATGGTGTGACCAAGAGTTCCTCCTTAATTACGGTGTTCCAACCTTCCGTGGTTACTCAGCTTCTGTCATGAAGTAACATTCCAATCTTTGACAAAGGTTTCAACAAAATTTGACGGAAATGAAAGTTCCTTCATCTTCCGTGTCCACTCCGAAGGGTGAACATGATCATGTATCAACTTTTCTCGGACGCACGATTACAACGTTTTCTCCTGGGTTCCCTCTTCTACGGATATTATGTTTTGGTATCCAAGATAATCCTTTCCATCTTGGTAATCTATTTTGAAGAAACCTTGATGTCATCAGTTGTCCAAACTTCTTCTTCCAAAAGGATTTAAAGTCTTGTGCAAAGCTCATGTTCTAAATCCTCTCAAGACCAATCGTCCGCAAACTTGAAACCATCTTCTATTCACTCCGTTATCTTGATGTGTTTCATGCGCAATAACTCAATAGTTCTTTATGAACACTCCTGTCATGAGTTATCCATGAGATACTCGATCTTCGTGAAGATAATTTCCTAAAAGTTTCCCTCCCACCTAATGTGTAGCCGAACAATACTTCAAGATGCTACGGGTCAACCTCTTCGAGAAAAGAACCGTAAGGTTCGAGAAGATCGTTCAAAACCGGTGTTCCTTCTTTCTTCTCCTTCAAGAATCTCGGGACGAGATTCTCGTAAGGGGGGTAGATTTGTAACATCCCAAATTTGCTAACATTAGGGTGTGTGGTGTTGTGTACATATCATATATGCATGAAAACAAAAATTTAAACCATGTTGAAACAATTTAAATTGTGAATTTAAATGGTTTGCGAAAATCCCACTAATAGTACTTATTTTGGTTCCCAAAATTTTGTGTTGGAAAATATTTCAAATACATCAAAGAAACACATGATTTTGTTGGAAATTTCATAAGCTTTTCAAAAACTGTTTTTGCCAAATTTTCTGTTCACAAAAAGGCCCTCAAAATCTAATATTCTGTTCTGTTTTATAATAGAAAAGGGCTATTTTGCAAAATCCAGGAACTTCAGGGGGTTTTGCGCAAAACTGTCTTCTTCAACCTTTGACAGAAGGCAAGCAGATGCGTGGAGGTCGAGCCGCCTCAATTGCCACCTCCTCCTGGCCTCCCTCCTTGCGTGGATAGGTTCTAGAGGAAGCCCACGACCTCCTCTCACCCCCTATCCTCTCTGTTCCCTTCCTCTCTCTTTCTTTCCCCCATCCGGCCAAAACCCTAGCCGAAGGGAAGCCGTCGCGCGTCGTTGTTCCCGACCTCCTCCTCCCAAATTGAAGCTCCAGGAAGCTCCTCTCGTGCTCCACGACGACTCCCGTTTGCCGGAACCCTAGGAATCGGACGAATCACGGCTTCCTCTCCAACTCCGGCCGCCGGCCGCCATGGATGATTCCGTGCGCATCCGGCCATCTCTCGCCGCGCCGAGCCTATGTCGTGCCTCAGGGTGAGTCCCCGGTCCCCGCCGGACCTTTTTCCCTCTGCCCCATGCCCTGTAACGCCGTGGCGCTGCGAGCCACGGTCGGCCGCCGCCGTCCGCCGTTGCCACGGCTACTCCGGTGACCCCCCCTGGGGGCGGCGCCACCACCACTCGGCTCGTTGTCGTCCTCTCCACGCTGCTATCCCATTCGATCCGTGAGGAGAGCGCTCAAGCGCTCGATCGAGCAAGGGCAGAGCTGCTGCTGCCCGCAGCTGACGTCATGCGGACGTCAGCGTGGCCCCCTGCCTCTTTGATTTCTGTTTTTAGATAAATAGAAATGATTATTATGACACGTGGGCCCTCTGTTAATTAAATTACATAAGTTAATTAAAACTTAGAAAATGAATAACTTTTATTGTGTTAATCCGAAAAATAAAATAAAAATATAGAGATGATCAAAAAAAATATTCTCTATCCAAATATGTAATTTCACACATGTTTGAGAAAGTTGAAAAATGGCCTTTATTTAATGTTGTTTAATCATTTAAAAATAGAAACATAAGTTTTTATTCACTAAAATTAGAAAATTAAAAGTTATATATCAAATTGCTCAAAATGACAAATGCAACCTAGTTATGATGTTTTCAAACCCATTTGAGAAACTTAAATTGTACTCACTTTCAGAATTGTCCGAATTGCCCCTCCGGGGTCCATTTCGGGCTAATTCCAGAAAAACTACATAATTGCCATACGAACCCTAGCAACCCAACGAACATGTGTAGGGCTTTATTTCATGGCATTAACTTGCTCATGCATACATATTGCGCATTGCATCGATGCCATGGTTGATTGTTCTTCTTTGTTTCGGTGTTATTCACCCTCGATAGAATCCGACTCCGAAGAGAACGCCAACAGTTCCATGACGAATACTTGATCTTAACCGACAAGTCAAGCACTTATCCCTGAAGACTTTATCTGGTTTTCTTATAACCAAGGCAAGCATAACCTCTTATCTGCTCATATATGATTTCAAAGTGATTTGAATCTCGTACTTTCCATCCGGTTCCAAACTATTTGATGTCAGTAGATAGAGTTCTCCTATATACTGCATAACATAGATATCCTGATCCACTGCTCCTAACAGCTATAGGTTTGTTTGTGCGCGCTCCGCTAAACCCTATGAGTCTTGCTTAGCCATGCCTAGTTGTGATCTGATCCATCCGGTTGATGAATCTGGTCGGTGCGTGAATCTACTATGTTAGATTGTTGTGTTTTAAATTATATTTGATAACCTGACTAATCACGGCATGGATGTGAGGCCACAATGGGTTGTGGCATTTTGTCTCGTTCATGCCCCTAGGAGCGAGTTCTCGCCTTCGAGCCAAGACTGAGCGTACAGCCACACGTGGGCCGATGAACCCCGCCCGGCTAACTAACTTGATTAACCTTATCCATGAGCCACGTAGTTTGAGCTTTCCATCTGCGTGTGTGTCGGAAAATGTTTTGGAGAAAATTAGGTCGTGACCGGGACAAGTGATGGACGTACACGGATCTTGATCCCGACTCACAGAATAGGTGCCGTCAGGAGGTGGCCAACTCCCTGTTGATGGGGTGGCCCTGTTTGGGTTGACTCATGGATATAGTTCGACAAGGTAAGGCCGGGAATCGACCACCCTCTGCCGGCACTTCCCGGACTAGTGCTAACCCTGGTGGCACTAAGAGTCGGTTGGTACGTGTGGGTAAAGTTGTACATCCCTGCAGGGTTAAATCTTTTCGAAAAGCCGTGTCTGCGGTTAAAGACGACTTGGTGACGGATTCTGTGATCATAGATAACTTAAACGGAATGACTAAAACTTGTTGATAACGAATGAAGGATGCCTCCTCGGAGATGCCGAGAGGGGTTACCTTGTAGCATGAGATAGTGGAACAACTGGAGGAGGTGATCTTTGAAGCACGAGGTGCTGAAATGATTTGGTGGATTAAAAAGATGATGATATCAGTAGTTGAGTAGCTTTCTCATCTGTTTTCAAAATACTCCATGAGGCGTGCTATTCCTCCCTCAATTTAGAAAACAAAGATGGCTTTACGCAAAATAACCTTCATAACTCTTTCTAAAAGATAGCAGGTATATAATAGGTTAACTAAGCCTTGTTGAGTACCTCCCGTACTCAGGTTTGCTTAATTTTGGTTCAGGTGGAGTTCCTCACTTCAGTGGTGAATCAACATGGACATCGACGAGTAGTTCGGGGTTCCCAGGTAGCAGCCTGGAATCTATGGGCTGGGACGTCGCCTTATGTTGCGGCCTCTTAGGCCTTTTTTGTTCTTGTTGATTAGCAACATAATTTGCCTTCCGTTGTCTGATGTAATGTTGCGTCGTGTGACCTCTGCTTGTAAGCTATACTCTAGTAACACCTGTTTAATACAACTTCAATGTCTAGAGTGTTGCTTTGATCGGTTGTTGGTTTCGAGCTCATTGTTATACAGTTTTGGCTATGCCTTCATAGTTGTCGCAGTCGAGGGGTTGTGGAGCCGATGATCCATGTCCGAGCCCGCCTGCCGATGTGATTCGGCCTGGGGCGAGGTAACCCCAGTAACCCTCGATTGTTGTTGCACTTTCTGGACACATAGCAGCTCTGTATAACTTTGGTCCCGTTCCTTCAGTTTCATCTGACTCGTGGACGCTTGGTTATACATATCTGGTTATGACTAGCATGGACACAAGGAGTAGTAGACCGGGGATCCGGACTACGTGCCGATGAATCCGGTCTGCCTGCCGTTGTTTGTTGCGACCGGGGCTGGTAACCCTGAAGCCCTTGTGAGTCCATTGCTAGGAGCACATGACAGTTTGTATATCTCTGGGTCCGGGGTCTGACACTCACATAACACTACTAAAATTAACAACTCTGAATAAGAGATGCAATGAAAACAAGAGCTAAACATGATTTTTTGCAGTAACTAGAAGAAAAACTAAGAATACTAGCATAACAAGTATTCAAATAAAAAATGGAGCGTGTCTATCTCCCAAACAAGGATGCTAGGTCCAATTATATTATTTCAGCAAGGAAATCAAAATAAAACAAAGGAAAACAAAAGAAAAACAAATAGACGCTCCAAGTAAACTTCATATGATGTGACCGAATAAAAATATAGTTTCACGAGAAGTGACCTGATAGATAGTTGATGAAGAAGGGGACACCTTGGGCATCCCCACGATTAGATGCTTGA
Organism: Alopecurus myosuroides; assembly: GCA_028641055.1. Lineage (NCBI taxonomy): Eukaryota > Viridiplantae > Streptophyta > Magnoliopsida > Poales > Poaceae > Alopecurus > Alopecurus myosuroides. The sequence continues at coordinate 195,528,810 of CM054062.1, forward strand.
GTCTTCTAAAAATATGCTTGGATGAACCATGGGGGTATCCCCAAGCTTTGAACTTGCACTCTTCTTGATCACATATATCACCTTTTCTCTTGACCCTTGAAAACTTCCTTCACACCACACTCAAACATTAATTCGCATTAGAGGGTTAGTGCAACAAATAAAAATCCATGGGTTCTGTATGGAAAAGGTGATATTGATACTTTAAAACATTATCTACAGCCACTTATGTTTCGTGAAGCAAAGAAATCCAGTTGACATCGCAAAAGAGCAAATGCAAGAAAAATGGCAGAATCTGTCAAAACCAGAACTGTTTGTAAAGACGAATTTTTTCGAGGAACTTAGGTTGCTCAGATCGAAAAAATTAAAGAACAAAAAAGTTTCGTAATTAGCTTAGGAATAAGAAAAAAAAATTCAGATCATTATGATCTTTCAGACCTTTATATGATTTTTTACGGTGGACAGCAGAAATCTGTTTCCTGCGCAGAAATCCGAAAACCAACTCAACCTCTCGTCGGAAACCTTACTTGGGACTACTAAAACATGAAAATAAATATACAAAGGAGTTTCTACAGAAGTATAAAACCCCTTTACTCAAAGAAAACAAAGCAAAAATAAAACCATGGGTTATCTCCCAAGAAGTGCTTTTCTTTAACGCCTTTTAGCTAGGCCCAGAAAAGTGGAATCAAATAGATGCTCACATAAGAAATATGAATTAGGAAAAAGAGAGAATCAAGAAGCAAGTATAAAACAAATTTAAGTCTAATACACTTCCTATTCATAGCAATCTTGTAAAGAAATAAATTAAAGAAGCTCAAACTAGAAATCACGGGAAGGTAGAACAAGAGCAACTTCAAAAATTTCAACAAAAAGAGAGGTGTTTTAGTAACATGAAAATTCCTACAACCATATTTTCCTCTCTCGTAATAATTTCTAATAGAATCATGGACAAACTCAACAACATAATTATCACATAAAGCATGTTTGTCATGGCCTAAAAGCACACAATTCATATCAAGCTAAAAAATAGTGGGATCAAAAATTTAAAATCAGCTCCTCTTTCTTCACACTTTTAGGAATAGGAAAACAAGATAATTGGTCACTCTTAAAAGATATAGGACACATTATAGCAAACCTATTTTCAGTAGAATTATAATTTATAACATCAAGTAACATAGGACCATCATCAAGAACATTATCATAAGATTTATCCAAGTGGCATGGATTATCATAAATAACAGTAGCAATATAATTTTCACAAGTTTCATTCATAGTAGTATCAAGGTAACAATTATAGAAAGTATCAATTTCATCAAATAATGTATGAGTTAAAGAGTTACTATCATTGGGAGGTAGACATGGGTTCCATTCTTCCTCCTCTTGATCATCACTCTCCTCCTCTTTTTCATCCATTGAGCTTCCAGATTCAACAATTTATTCTTCCATAGGTTCCTGCGAGACATTAGTTACTTCCTTTGGTGGAGAGCATTTATTAAGATATTCCATTATGTAGTAATTACAATCCTTGTAATTATCAAAGCAATATTCAAGTATAGCACAAATCTTGTATTTATAAGGTGCATCATCAATACTCTCAAGCAAATAGGCAATTCCGAATGCACCCTTCCAAGCAATAAATTCTTCAATTTGTTCCACATCATATAATTCATAATTTCCCTTAACATAAGAAGATATGGTAACATCGTCATTATACTCTCATTGAAAAGGGAGTTATTTATGCCTCCTACAGCAGCAAGATTTATCAAAGCAATAAGTAACATTATAAGTAGAGCACAAGTTTTTAGCATAGTCATGCAATTTATTAATTTGCTCCCATAAGTCTATCCCTTTTTGTGACAAGCGGTATTCCTTATAATATTTTTGCTGTTCATCCGTGAACCCACCTTGCCAATAAGATCTAGTTTCAAAGGCATCAAACATTGATAGCAAGCATAATAAAGCAAAAATAACAGATAGAATAAGAACTAACGTTTTGTGTTTTTGATAAAGAGAAGCAAACAAGACAAAATAAAATAAAATAAGCAAAACAAAAACAAAGTAAAGAGATTGGAAGTGAGAGACCCCCCTTGCAAAAATTCTCTTCCTCCCCGGCAACGACGCCAGAAATTAGCTTGATGCGCGTGATACCCATGTTCGTTGGGAGACCCCAAGAGGAAGGTATGAAGAGCACGGTAGCAAGTTTCCCTCAGAAAGAAACCAAGGTTGAATCGACCAGTAGGAGGAAGGAGTAACTTCATAAGGTGAAGCAGCTAAGATGGCAGGGAGTCCTACCGGTTCAGAAGCAACCTGGAACCTGCACAACACCATCAAATCACTTTGCCCCAACGAAGCAGTGAGGTTGTCAATCTCACCGGTTTTGCTGAACACAAAGAGGTTAAACGTATGGTGTGGAAAAAAGTAGGAAAACAGTAGTAATAGTATGAGAGCAGTATGAAAGAAGTAGGTGTTTACCAGTATGAGGAAAAAGGACCGGGGTCCACAGTTCACTAGTGGTGTCTCTCCGTGAAAGATAAATAACATGTGTGGTGAACAAATTACAGCTGGGAAATTGACAGAAATGAAGGCTGCACCGTGGTGCATATGCAAGACATAAAATATTACTATGTGATTCATGTGGGCATTACAACAAGATACATAGACCGTTATCCAACTGCATCTATGAATAAAAATCCACCCTTAGAATATCATCCGAACAAACATTGGGTATTAAGTTGCAAGCAACAGATAATTGCAGTAAGCAAAGTGTGTAATGTAAACAATAACATCATCCTTAGACAAAGCATTGTTGTTTTATCCCTAATGGCAACAACACATCCTCCATCCATCACGTTTCTGTCACTCGAGCACAGATGAAAAGGAGGCGTGAACCCACTATCGAGCATAAATACTCCCTCTTGGAGTTACTAGCATCCACTTGGCCAGAGCATCTACTAATAACAGAGAGCATGCAAGATCATAAATAACATGAGCATGAAGATAACATGATAGATTGATAATCAGAAGACATAGCATTCAACATTCATCAGATCCTAACAAACACAACATGTAGCATTACATAAAGATGATCTTGATCATGATAGGAAACTCACAAGATCTAAACATGAGGTACAAAGTGGAGATAACAACCATCTAGCTAATGCTACGAACCCGTAGTACAGGGATGAACTACTCACACATCACTTCCGAGGAGGGCATGGTGATGTAGACCCCTCCGGTGATGATTTCCCCCTCTGGCAGGGTGCCGGGGAGAGCTATAGAACCCTCCCGATCTCGGGATGGCGGTGATGGCAGCCTTGGGTGTTTCTCGGGTAAAAGTGGTATCCCCCCAGGGTTTTTGTCTTGGGGGGCTTAAATAGGCGAAAGGGCATAGGCCTGGGGGGCCCACACCACCCCCCAGGGCGGCCAAGGGGGGTGCCGCCCTATGATGTGGGCCCCTGAGGCCCCCCTCCGGGTCTCTTCGGGACTCCGTGGAACCTTCGGAAATTCTAAGACTTCCGAGCTTCTAATTTTCCATTTCGAAGAATATTTCAAGAACAACTTTTCTGAAACCAAAAACAGCAAAAAACAGGGAACTGGCTCTGTGGCATCTTGTCAATAGGTTAGTCCCGAAAATCGATAAAAATGACATAAAGTGTATAGCAAATATGTGGGAAAAAAATAAGAAAACAACATGGAACATAAGAAATTAAGGATACGTTTATGACGTATCAAAGTGCTATAAAAAATTGCTCATAATCCGTGCTTCATGGCAAGACCAAGCATATTGAGATCCGGTATCACTTCATTCATGACCATGTGGCCAATGGAGATATTTCCATATCATGTTTCTACACCAAAGATCAACTCGCTGATATTCTCACAAAGCCTCTTTATGAAAAGAGATTCAAACAATTCAGGAGTGAGATCAATGTCGTGTGCAAGAAATTTTAGTTGATTGAAAATCTTGCATACGCACCTCTACTAGACTTTTATTTCTCTTTTAGATGCAACCATGGATATAGGGGGAGTGTAGATCAACTCACGAGTCAACACTATCTCTATAATGCAAAAAATCAAAAAACAAATCATGCATAATGGTCACATTCATAACAAAATATGCTTCAGTGATGACTTTCGACAATGCACCGAAGATATATCTTCGCGGTGTCATATCGAGCATACTCATACATGGTGGCTACGGCCACCGACCCTGTCAAGGGATTTGGACTTTGATGGATTGTATTGGAAAGTCATTTGATTTTTAACTCATATGCATATTTGTTCTTCATATTCCATATCACATCCAAGGTTACTTATTTGGGATTTTCCATTTTTTACTTCCATTGGATGTGTGAAGATATCAGCATGCTAATATTTGTTTCCATGTTCCCAACAACATGATCCATATATCAAATCTTTCATAGTGTACATGGTCCAAACCTTTGAAATTATAACATTAAAAAAATTTAAAATAAAAAAATTAGCCATAATAATAATATTTTTAAATTTTTTATCACCGAGTCAAAACCAAAAACAAACTTTGGACTTTTTGGGGTGGTTTGAATATGCAGGAATGCCGGCCTGGCCAGCCAGGAGGCCGGCTGGGTCTGTTTGCCCGGCCTATGCCGGGGTAGGGGCCGACCGGCTCGGGTTGGTGCCCGGCCTGGCAGGATTTCCTGCATTTGACTTAAACGTGTGGGGGGGGGGGGCGGTTCCATCCTCTTTATTTCTTCTCCCCATCCTCCCAACTCAAAAACTTCCATGGGTTCTCACCCCCAAGCTCTACTTCACCCATCCCCTACCCTCTAAGCCCAATCCCAACCACCCAATCACTCAAATCTACTAACCCTAGCCCTGATCTCCCCTCTCCTCCACAAGGAACCTCCATTTGTGGGAGTTGGTGGAGATCTCCTCTATTGTTGGTGCCTTCTCATGATGGCTTCAAATTCGGGCATTGTTTTGTTTTTTCTCTCTATTTTTTAGCAGTTGCCCTCACTTAGCAATATCCTCCTTAGAGATTTCACCTAGCACACTACTCTTTCGAGATTAACCATAGAAATCTAGGGTTGAATTTTTTTTTGTGGGATACCATGTTTGGGTTCAATCTAGTGGTAGTTTCTCATTGCCTTATAGCAAATCTCTCTAGTCTCATGTGTGTCCCTAACCTATGTTATTTTGGTGATATGGTCGTTACATATTGTAACATCCCAGGATTTTGAAAATTTTGAAAAATTTCAAACCATCATGCATACATGATCATCATAGAAATACTTGCATTTTGTTTTGCATAAGAATTGGTTTTTAATTTGCTAAAGACAAAATTTTAGGTGTCATTACCTACTAAACCACATTTTGAATTTAAATACCTTTTCACAAGTAAGTATTTTATTTTGGGAAACTTTTAGTACCAAAAGGTTCCTTATTTCCTAAACTTTTCAAAACATACTTTTTTGTATTTTTCTGAATTTATTTGGTGGGGTTTTAGATTTTATTTGTTTGATTAAGTTTTAAAAATAAGATTAAAAAAGGCACACGTGCAACACCCGTGCGTGCTTAGCTCCAGGAAAAAAAAACAGAACGTACCTAAGCTAGTAGCTCGTACGTGCATAGGATCCTCCCTCACGTTCTTTATTTTTTTTCCTTTTATATTTTTTCTTCCCTGCAGTTGGGACCCACCATCGTCTTCTTCTTGAGAGGAAACTCCCGAACACGTACGTAGCTCTCTGTACATGAAACAGTCCTGATAAAATCTCTGTTTCCCGTCCGATTCGTTGCCCCCTGTGCACGAAATCTCCTCTATAAATATTTCCGAGACCCCTCGTTCGATCCACTCTGAAACCCCAAACTCAAACCCTCGGAATCGCTCTCGATTTCGAGATCTAAAATTGATCTCGCCGGAGCCGCCATTGGAGGACCTTCGCAGGTCGAGGTCGTCGCCGTTTTGGGCCATACCCGAGTTCCTTTACCCCCTCTATTATCTTCCCATTGAACACCGTTCCTGGTTGACTCCTTATTTTCGCGAACAGAGCATAAGAGCTTGCAGTCGAAGCCGCCGGAGCTCGGACGACCGCCGCCTTTGGCCGTACACGCCGCCGAAGCTAGGAGCGATGAGGAGGAGACCTGAGAGCACGAGGAGGTCCGCGAGGAGCAGCGTCGCCGGTTGCCGCAGTCGCCACGTCTGGAGGACCACCGCAGCATCACCATCAACGCAGCAGAAGCGGACGCGCCCTTCTGCCTCGTCTCCGACATGAACCAACGCGTCCTGGTATGGCCAAGGTTCCAGCACCATGTGTGATTAAGCTTAGCTCACGTCGGGTGCGTCGTAGACCGTTAGATCTGAATCGTGTGGTAGATGCTAGTTCACTTAACGAAGAGGTATCTGCGAATAACGTTTTGACACGTAGCATCCAGTCAGCAAGTCGTAGTCAACCTTTTCTAGTCAACTTGCCCAGTCAGCAGTCAACCAGTCAAACCTCTTTTAAATCGAATTAAATTGCAGAAAAATCACCAAACTTGTAAAATCCATATCTTTAGTTCTGTAACTCCGATTTCAATTATCTTGGACTTTTTGAAATCAGCACAATGTGTAGATTAATCTAGTCTATTCAAATTTAAAAGTTCAAACGTGCACTCAGATGTTATTTGTAGATCTCTATTAATCACTAATTTGGGCATAACTTTTAATCTACAAATCCTTTTTAGGTGAAATAAATTTCTATGGTTTTGTTTTGATGTCCTCTATCCAGTAGATTCATGGGGAAAAACTATTTATACAAATTTGTAACAGAAACTCTTTTAATGTTGATATTTGCCTATAATGAAACCCTAGTAATACTAATAATTACAATTTGATAATTAATTTGTTTTGCATGCATAATAAACATGTTATTAATATCAGAGAACATAATTATTAGTAATTCTTGCTAGTTGTGAATTTGGTGAATTAATTTGATCATTGCATAACATGCATACATGTTTTTGTATTGTTTTCTATGTTATGATTGTGTTGTATGTTTATGTGTGGCTTGTTTTGATTGTACTAGATTGTGAAGAGGAGCAAGTCTACTCTTGTTGCTGTTATTCTTGTTGTGATTGTTCATCCTATTGCCAAGGCAAGTGACACATCATCAAATCTCCCATGTTTTTACCATGCATTACTAGTGTTTTTGAGTAGTATGCATGATAGGGAATTTTTACTAAGTTACTATTATGCTATGCAAAATCCCAAGTAGTGTGTAGCCATCCTTTAGACTTGTTATTTTGGAGACTTATACTTAGTAGATGCTTAGCCTTGCTACAAATTTGTTTTACTCAATGTTGTGGAAAAATTCTAAGTATAAATTTCAATAAACCACCAGGGTGGATTTGGTATTGCGTGGTTGTCGAGAGTTGAGTGTCTCCTTAGGGCCTTTAATCTCCTAAGGGGTTCACTTGTGGAATGCCACCCAGGAACAAAGAGATTCCTAAGTCCCTCAAAGTTTAGTAGCTTCCCGTGCAGCCCTTTGACATATGGGCTCTGTCTTGATCAACTAAGTTGTGAGAGTTCAACCCATGCTTGACATGAAGATGTAGCAGAATTATAGGTGGAACGGGTCTTGCTGGTTGGGTTGAATTCTTGCTTCTGAAAGATCTCGTCTCAATTCTCTCCTTTCCACGATGCACTCCGAGTGTATAGGATGTATGGGCTAATTGAAGACAAAGGGTGAAAGTGCACAACCTCTGCAGAGTTAGAAACTATGATCATAGCCGTGTTCCCGGTAAGGACGACTTCGAGCAACTGGACAAGGATGGATGGAAGAATCTCAACACCGTTTTGAAGAAGTAAAATTTGGCTAAGGAAATATTAGTTGTGGTGCTCATGGGTGTGTCCCATGGTGCCAATCTTTAAAAGAAAACTCTTTTTTCAAAAGTGTTAGGGAAAAACTTGCTTTCTGCAAAAAACCTAAACTCTACCAAGCCAGATATGCATGTAGTTTAGTCTTGCCATTTTATATCCACCATAGTGTCATTTGCCAGTACATTGTTTGTATTGAATCTCCTTCGGGGGCTGCATATTCCAACGTGCAGGAAATTCTGAGGATGAAGTTTGATTAAGTGCTTGGACTCGAGTCTACACCCAACATGTAATGCCTGTGGCGCATGATTGAAGATGGAGGCTCATTGCTATCTTATTTCTGCTGTTTAGAACTCTGAGTTTTGCTAGGTCTTCCAAGACTATGCACTTTGTAATAAAGCTATACTTGGCTATTCTGGATCCTTTGTAATAATTTTGATACTTCTGCAATGATACTTTACATTTTGTTCTGTGGTGCTAGCATTGATCCAGGGACTAGCACTTAACACAGTAGTTCTCACATTATTAAATGTGAGGGCGCTACACATATGCATTTTTTTTTCAAAGACATGACATATTCCTACAAGTGTGAAGCATATCCAACATGTTGTTTCTTTTAATTAACTCTCCACACTAAGAATTTCGATTAAGCTCCTTCAACTTAAAAACATCATATCCACTAATGCTATTGTGCCCCTTGCAAAAAAATCCACTATTCACTCAAACTGTTAGCTCATGACCCTAAAGAACTAGAAATTGTGCTTTGGTCATTTACTCCTAATTGCAACTCCTTTCTAAAAAAAATCACCTTTTCTATTATGACCATGTACACTCATCATGCATATACATATACATGTTCCCAAATTCACAGGCTCATGCTCTCCTCCTGAACCCAAGGGCAAAGATTTGGTCACTTATGTCCATCAGAGAGCAAAGAAGAGTGTTGCTATGGCTTGTGGTTCCACTCCCACTTAGCGGAGGGGGCACCACTCCCTGTTAACAAAGATGAGCTAGTTCATGACAATTGGGGGTATCTCAACACTGAGGACTGGGAGAATCACCGCATGAAGTTCAATCTATATGCTTTTCCTCACCGTACCTGTCGTGATAATAGGTTCTATTGGAAGATGCATCAGCAGGTTCATGAGTTTGTGGTATGCAAGCATAAGAATGATCATGTTCCCCAACATTACTATGACCTGGACGCACCAAGAGCGCAGTGGCCTGAAGTGATGGAGGTCATGAACTTTCATGAGATCATCAAGCTTATGGACGGTGACCGTCTGTTTTCTCCAACCTTGCTTCGGGAATTCTATGCCACGGTTCATTTCTCCACTGACAGTGGTCATGCCATGACATGGATGAGTGGTGGTGTTAAGTTTCATGCCACCCTTGCTGAGTTTGGTGCTCTCTTTGGCATTGAGGAGGCCATATTCGGAAGAGGCTGATCCTGAAGAGCAACCCTGATATGAAACATTGCTATCCCCTGGTGTTGGCTCAGTTGATATCCCTAAAGCCAAGTTCTTCACAGATTTTTGGTATGTTATTTACACTATTCCCAGGAACACAATCAGTGCAAAGTTTGGGGGAAAGGGCAATGTGTCGGATATATACTGAATAGGGGTATATCCGGCATTGTCCTAAAGAGCCGGATTACCAGGGTGGCCTGATTGGTAATGGATCACAGTCCATTAGGCGGCCCAGTAAGCTGACGCGCAGAAGCCGGATTCTAGAAGAACCCGGACCATGACCCAAAGTGATACGGCTTGGAGTAGAAGGCGGATTCTTGCTTTCCAAGTTAGATACTTTCCGTAGTCTTCTAGGTTTCCTTTCTGTAAGCCCTAACCCGGCTATTTATATAAAGCCAGACGGGAGAGAAGAAGATATAGACAATTAGCTAGAAGCCGGCTCGCCGAGAAGTTGATCCTCGCCGAGTTAGCGAAACCCTACTCACATTGTACTCTGTATAGTTCAGGCTTCAACCCTGATTTAGTGAGATTACATGAGTAGGAACATCGCCTATTTGCGACGTACCGAACCTCGGTAAATTTGGTGTTCCTGGTTTCCGTACAACCACGTCCCCCCACGTCTCTATTCGTAGGCTCATGGTACCCCAGTCTATGAACCCTACTACGATGTCTCGACAGTTGGCGCCCACCGTGGGGCCAGCGATGTCAGGCGTTAAGTTTCAATCGGGGATACTCGGCGGAATCGGCAGTACCATAACTGTCGGAAGCTTGGAATTCGACAATGACGTTGGGCGCTTCCTCGACAATGGATCGTACATGCCAGCACATAATCATCTTGTAAGTGCTTGCGTTTTACCGATTGGATCTGCAAACATCTTTATCGGATTAACTGCAGAAGCAATGGGATTCTATGGTGGAAGTAAATTTATCCCACCCGCCCTATACCCAGTTTAAGAAAACTATGATACCGGATTTTTCTCAGATCGCCAAAACCCTGAATTCGCTGCCTCTTCGGAGATGCATGCAATCATATCTCACTACATTGGCATGGTGCAATCCGAGGTCGCTGAAAACACGGTAGTAAGTAATCCCGTGGAATAAGCAGAAAAAACAATCCCACGGAGCCAGTGGAAGATCCGACACCCGCCAATGAAACGGTGAACTCGGAAGCCGACTCCATACTAGCTGCCATAGAGGCAAGATTGGAGTCGGAACCTGGGTCTGAAGACATAGATTCAGAAGACGAAGATGAAGGCGCTTTCGAAAGAAAGGTTAAACCTATGACGGGGGGCTTCCATGAAGTACTTATGGCAAAACCGACGGATAACTCGGATGCCGAAGACGATGAAGACCCCAAAACACCTCCATCAGATGAGGAAAGAGAGGATGGAGAAACCATCCCTATCTATCCCGATGTCAAGGAATTGACAGAAGAAGAACATGGTAAAAAACCTCCCTCTTCCAAGAAGATAAAGAAGACTGCCAAGAAACTCCAGTACAAACTCCAGAAGAAAAGGTTGGCAGATAATGCTAGCCAAAACCTGGAAGCCGGAGGAGCAAGAAGGGTCACACCTGTGGAGAAGAAAAAGAAATAAATCCTTCTCCCTGAATTGTCGGAACAGGACGAGATCAATCTGATCAAAACCCCGGTCGGGCCCTACGAGCCACCGGAAGTGCTGGAAGCCAGAAGGCAAGCCATTATATGGCAACAGCAACAACTATTCCAATCCCAAGAAAATGTCCTCAAATCCCAAGCTACTGTAAAAACAAAGCAAGAGGAAATTGAAGAATTCGAGAGACGGAATATGTCCGGGATAAAACCCATGAGATTACCCGGAATCTCAAGGCCGGATGTATTGCCAGCAAAGGAACGGATGCAAAACCCTTCCTGGCAACGACAAGTTGACAGCATAAACACTAAGGGAAAACACATCTATAAAACCGCAGCTGAAAACGCGGAAGCCTCATTCGCCATCCTTAATGACGATCTGTACTCCAAAGACGAAAAGCTGCAAGGAGTGTATGCTTTCCTGGGTAAAGCACTGGAACAGCAAAAGCGAGGTCAGGCAAGATCAGGGAAGTTGCATGACGACTCCGCCCTATGCAAAACTGCCACTTGCGCCGCTGGAGCACCTGGACCCGGAGAACCTGGAGATTCAGGCGATTCTAAGGACAAAAAGGGAGATCCTAAAAAAGGCAAGAAAATCCCGAACAATAGGGATGAATCGTCCAGAACGGGATCCCATATGCCGAAAGGCAGAAATATACCCCGTGATCATAAAGACCGGGAGGAACAAAACCGGAAAGACGGAAAAATGATGCCGCCTCCGAGACGCCCAGCTGAAAAAGCCGGAACACACGACAATCCTCAAAGACGTGAGAGGTCCCAAACTCCTCCTATTAATAAAGAAAGGCCAAGGAGAAAAACTCCGCTTCATTCCAAAGGACACGATAACGGACAAAACAGGGATAATACTGGAAGAGCACATTCACGCAACAATGGGCCAGAAAGGAGCATATCCCGCTCTGTCCATTCAGCTGGTAGATATTCCGCACACGTCGATAAGGCGAAAAGAGATGATCTATACTTTGGACCTAAGTGTTTCACTGACAGGATCCAAAGAATAACTCTACATTCTGGCTTTGCCAAGGTTGGTCCAACTTACCAAAAGTATACCGGAAGCACAAACCTGGATACATGGCTTTCAGATTAATATACTGTCGTTCAGATCAACAAGGGGACAGACCTGGAAGCAGTAAAATTCCTCCCCCTAATGTTGCTGGATGGAGCCAGAGATTGGATTAACGGGCTTCCGTCAAGAACAGTGGATAGCTGGGATGATATGGCTAGAGTATTCGCTCAGCACTTCCGGGGTACGTACAAACGGCCTAAGAGCATCAACCAACTAAATTGCTGCATCCAATTTGAAGACGAGTCGTATGTCGACTTTGTATCAAGATGGGCACCAATGAAAAACAGCTGCTCTGGAGTAAGTGATGTACAAGCAATGCATGCTTTCATCAATGGACTAAAACCCGGCCTAGTACCGTTCATGGTTGGTTCAAAGGAGCACAAGGATCTCGGATCTATGCTTACTACCTCCAATGAGCACGCAGCAGTCGAAGATGACATCAGAGCGAGAGGTGGAAATATTGATGCTTTGGTTCAGGAAAAAAGACGCCTCGTTCTGAAAAGAAGACCACTCCAGAAGCACAGACAAAACCCAAAGAAGTAAATTTAACCTTTGGAAAGGATACTGGCGGCAAATGGAAAGGAAGAAACACAGAACCTATCTCCTATTCTAAGGAAGAATGGGAAAAGATTAAGTCGGAAAACTGTGTCCACCATTCGCAATTTGGGAAGCCTACCCATACAAATGCACAGTGTCGCCTCAACAAGCACATGAAGGGCATCGCGGGATCTGGGAATAAAGGTAAGAACTCCAAGAGGAAATTCTCCAAGCAAAAGCTAGAGGCTGAAAAAGAAGACAGTGAATCGGACACTGATGAAAAAATCCAGTAACAGCAGCGAAAAGGCGAACCAAAATTCCCGAGATTGATGGAGAATGCAATTTAACTTTCCTGGCAACTCCCAATCAGCAAAACAGGCAAAGCGAACACTTCGAAAAATCAACGCGGTTGTCCCACCAACGCCCAAATTCTTGAAGTATTCCAATACGCCAATTACCTGGGATCAGTCAGATCATCCCGGAAATATCCCAGAACCCGGCACACAAGCTCTAATTGTAAGCCCTATTGTTCAAAACACTAGGCTAAAAAGAGTGATGATGGATGGAGGATCCAGTATCAATATTATGTACCTGGATACACTGAAGCATCTGTGAATTTCTGAGACCCAGCTCAAACATAGCAACATACGTTTCCACGGCATCGTCCCTGGCAGACAAGCACATTCCCTAGGAGAAATTTCCCTAGATGTAACCTTCGGAGAAAGAGAACATTTCCGACAGGAAAAAATCTCATTCGAGGTGGTGCCGTTCGAAACTGTATACCATGCAATACTCGGACGTCCAGCTTTCGCCAAATTCATGGCAATATCATGTTATATTTATAACAAGCTGAAGATGTCAGGGCCAAAAGGAGGAGTAATCACCATATCGGACCCTTTGCGCCGAAAAAGTAATAGCAAAGGAAGAATTGAAAGAGTTGGCAAAGGAAGTATCGCCGATGGAAATGCCGGCAGGAAAAGAAAGCCGGAAGCCGGAGGATAGCTTCAAAGCTTCCGAGAATACAAGACAGGTTATCCTAGACCCCAAATATTCGACAAAATTTGTTGTAGTGAGGACAGGGATGACCGACAAATAGGAAAACGCGCTCATCGAGTTCCTCCGTGAGAACTGGGATATTTTTGGATGGTGTCCTGTGGACATGCCGGGAGTACCCAGGGAACTTGCTGAGCATCAATTGAAGGTAATCCTAGGTTCAAAACCCATCAAACCCATCAAACAAGGTCTCCGAAGAGAAAGTTCGCATCATTTGTGACAATCTCAAGATTGCTCAGTCTCGTCATAAAAGCTACTATGACAGCAAACACAGGGACATGGTCTATGCAGCTGGAGACAAAGCATATCTCCATGTAACTCCCCTCAGAGGCACTCATCGTTTTGGTGTCAAAGGAAAGCTTGCACCAAGATATATTGGTCCCTTCAACATTCTCTCAAGGCGTGCAGAAAATGCCTATCGTCTTGAACTTCCAGAAAAGCTATCCAAGGTGCACGATGTGTTTCACGTGTCACAGCTCAAGAGGTGCTTCAAAGATCCAGGTCGTGCAGTTGATCATGATTCAATTGATCTGCAAGAAGACCTCTCTTATGAGGAGCACCCTATTCGAATTCTCGATGAGACCGAGCGCAAAACTCGCAACAAGAGCACCAAGTTCTTAAAAGTGCAGTGGTCTCATCATTCCGATAAAGAGGCAACGTGGGAGACCGAAGAGGATCTTCGCAAGAAGTATCCGGACCTTTTCTCTTCTCAGTAGGAATCTTGGGGCGCGATTCCTTCAAGGGGGGGCGTTTTGTAACATCCCAAGTATGAAAAACAACCCTAGAATGTTTGCTTTTTGTTTAAATTAAGTTTGCATCATGTCATCATAAGCATTGCATTTGTTTTCAATTGTTTTCCATTTGATTTTCAAACAAAAATTCAAATCCTTGTTTCATACTTGTTCTGTTACAATTTTTTTCAAATGGAACATTCAAATCAAAACATCCAATTGTTTCCAATAAACTTGAAATTCCAAACTTTAAACTTCCTTAAGTTTCAATAAATCAATTATTGCAAATTTGCACTCAAATTCATTTGAATTTTCAAACAGCAACAAACTTTAAATTTTTGGAAAACAAACAGTTGCACAACTGTGCTTTTGCAATAAATAACTTATAAAAAATTAACCCCAAAATTTTCTCAAACCAAAAACCCATTCTTTTCTTTCTTTTCTTTTCAGCAAAAAAAAAAGAAGAAGGGGAGGGCAGGCCAGCCCAATTGGGCCAGCCCAATTGGGCCAGCCCACCACATCCCCACAAGCCCAGGCGCACCCCCCACCTCTGTCGTCTTCCTCCTCTGTACGGAGACAGAGGAGGAGCGACCTCCCCCACCTGCAGAGCACCTGCTCCCACCTCCTCCTCCTATTTCTACCCCCTCTCCCCTCCAAACCCTAGCCCTCTCACCCTTCTTCCTGCTCCAACCGCCGTCGCCTCCTTCCTTCCCTCTTCTTTTCCCCTCCTCTCTGTAGTTGTTTCTGTAACTCCCCCTTGGCCTCCATGGCCGATTCTTGAGATCGCCGTCGCCCTAGGCCACCTCGACGCGTGTTGACCCCGGGAACGGAACGCCCTCGTCGCCCTCTCCCTCCTCGCATCCTCGACGGGGCCCGGGAAGCACCGAGTCGCCGCCGCCAAGCACCGATCGCCGCCGTCTGTTCCGTCACCGCCACCGCCTCCTGTCGCCCGCTCCCGAGCAGCGAGCCCTCGGTGAGCGCCCCTCGCTCTCCCCTCTCTCCCTCTCCCCTCTGCTCCGCGGCCAGCACGCACGCCCAACGCCGGCGGCAGCCGCGGCGAGCAGCTCGCTGATCGCCGTCCGTCGTTTCCTGCTTCCGATCGGGTTCAGACAACTGCACCTTCGTTCAGTTTCGTCAGGCCACCCGCAACTGTTACCTCAAACACCCGTGCGAGCAGTACCTATCAACAAACGAATCATCACCCCAGTGGCTAGCGCATCGCACACACATGCAGCAGCCCCGGGTTCGAATCCCCCCTTAGGCAGAAAGCCACCCTTTTTTTTCCTCTTTTTTTCTGTTATTTCTCGAATTCCAGGAAAACATATCTGATCCTTATTTGTAAAATCCATAACAAATTGAATATTGCTCCAATTTCGATGATTCAAGTTTCTGTGGATTCATAATCTTGTGCTCTTTCCATTATTAACAAAATTGCAACATGTTTCTGTAATAATTTTTGCACTAAATAATTAAATACAGAAAATGCAATAAAAATTTGAAACTTTGGAATTTCATAACTTGAGTTCTGTTCATCCAATTTGAGCAAACTTGGGCTCTAAAAATTTGTCTTAACAAACTCTACACATTGGTATTTTATTTGGTCACAATTGAATTAAATTTGAACATGTTTCCCTCTGTTTACTAAAAGGGGCAGAATAAAAATGACTATGAAAAATTGCATAATGAATTCAATAATGATCCAAAAATTATGTTTAATAGCTCAAAATGTTCAGTGAAACAATTGATACATGTTTTCAACCTTTTCAATACAATTTGTTTACTGTTTTTCCTAATTAAAAGTGGTGCAATAATTCAATGCTTTAATTAAACCTTTTAAATTGCAAAATTCATAACTTGGGCAATTCAAACCCAATTCCAACATGTAAATTATGTTTTCCATGCAAAATTGAATAAGCTTTCCAAATATAAACTTTGTTTTCTGTTTTGAATAAATTAAATTGCTGAAAACAACTATTTCTTAATTAATGCATTTAAAATTGTCCAATTAATAACTAATTGATTTTAATTCCTTTTTTCAACAAATGAAACATGTATTCCACCTAAAATTTTGTGTTCTTTCCAAATATGAATTTGGTTACCTGTTTTGAACAATTAAAATGGGTGAAAACAACAAATGCTTGTGTAACTCATTTAAGCAGCAAAATCTCATAACTTAATAAATAAAATTTCCAAACTTGGTAAACAACATTTCAAATTGAAGATATTGTTGTTTTCTTATTGTTTTCATCATCCATGCATCATTCTAATCAACTTTCACATGATGGGTATTTGTAGATCATTTAATTCAACCTTAATTCATGGGCTCTTCCATATGCAATCCAAATTGCATATGGGTCCATTTAATTATGTTACCATGTCAACTAGCTTATCTTTGTTGCATCAATTAAATTGTCATGCATCATCCCATGATTGTGCATTATGCCATGTTATTGATTGTTTGTCTCTCTGCGTTGTTTGTTTGCTTCTTCTCGAATAGACGACGATGTTGAGACAGACGAGGTTTACGACACTACTTCAGAGGAGTTAGCCCAGTACCAGGCTACTGAGTTTGCAGGCAAGTATTCACTCACCTGAACCATTGTGTCCTTTCCACACCGGATATCGATACTTTCCGTTGTCGATCCTGCTAGCCTTAAGATTCGTTGCTTGTGTTCCGATCCTATCACATGTTATCCTGTAACCCTGATATAGCCTATCCTCCACACCTATAACCCCGTTGCTTGTTGCCTGTGTCTTACTAGCATGCCTAGGGTTGGTTATGCGCGATTCTGATGTCCGTTATTTCTGTTACCATATTTATTATGTTCTGGGGGCTCGATGTTTAAACAACAACCTGTTAATGTATGAGGTAATGCTAATTTGATGATAAGGCACCGGCAGGAGGCCGGGTATGGTTTTGAGGCCTGCTAGTGTCGAACTCAGGAAAAGTTCTTGTCCTCTGGATCCATGTTGAGCGCGCTAACCGCATGTGGGAAGCATGTATGGGCGCCCCCCGCAACTCTGATTCGATTCGCATCTCGTCCAAATCGCCACACTTAGTTCGGGCTTTCCATTTGATGCACGCATATGCAGGTACGAACCCTTGGCGCCAGGGTGGAACTTTTGTAGTCGGCATTTAGGGCGGCGTGGTCTTAGAGTGCTATGAGGGTCCCCCTTTTCTTCGTGGGGGCTCGATTAGCCGCGCACGCACAGCACGTGGTTCTTTGGGCTTGATGCGAAGAAGAGTTGGGTTGTGTTGAGTGTTTCGCTTGGTGGGTTTGATCCCCGTCTGGCGGGATATTCTTACGTGTACGGCCAAATTGGTGCACCCCTGCAGGGTTAAATCTTCTCGAGAAGCTGTGTTGTCCGCGGTTATGGATGACTTGGTGATAGGGCTGGCTAACAAGGATTAGACAACTTACACCTAATTAATATCAATTTGACTAGTAATAGGCATATTGTCACAATAACTTGAACCTTCATTAATCCAACTGTGTGGGTTATCCTCGGATTGCTTCTTTGGATAAGGGGCGAGATCCAGGATGGGTTTGTTTGAGGTTGTTGGTAGTTGGTTCCGATGCGCTATCTTATCCCTTTCTTTTAGCCGGATGTTGTAGCGCGTCTCTGTAGTTGGTTAGGCAGCCTGCTACCGCATTTTTTGTATCACCTATCTTCAGTTGAACCCAAAGCATCTGTACTTGGTGTTGCCGGGTACACTTTGGTATCTTGTGCGTCTTGCTTGCCAGTACTCGTCTGTACTGACCCCTTTGGGGCTGCCTGTTCTGCAGACTACGTTTCCGAGGATCCCCATGGTGGCTACTACGTGGAGTATGACGAGGCTGCTGACGAGTAGATAACGGACCCGGGCAGGATCCGAGACTTCGTGGATGGGCTCCGTCTTTTCGTTTCCGGCCTCGTAGGCCTGTTTGGATCTTGTCTGTACTCAGACACTTTGGATGCTTCCGCTGTGATGTAATGATGACTTGTTGGGACATGTGTCCTCTGGATGATTGTATTTGCTATCTCTGCTCTAGTGAGAGCTATTTGCCACTTATTTCTATTTCTTTGTGTCTTAGAGATTTCTTGTGATATCACTTGTTCAAATGCCGTTTACGTACCATGTGTGTATGTTATGAAGTACGTCAATGGAAGTAGTCGGATTACTATGGGATGGTTTACGCAGACGATGGATAGTAGAGAATGGTTGTCACACGTTTACGTGTTGCCCTGCTCATATTGAGATGCGGGTGCCGGTATGCCCCGTAAGCCATTTATCTACTGTTTAGCGGGCTGTGAGTATCCTCTAGAAGTCCGGGTGCGACAAAGGACACACTCCTTGAAGATCTACGAGAAACCTTCGAAAATTTGCGCACTTACAAAATAAAGTTGAATCCATTAAAGTGCGTATTCGGAGTATCTTTTGTAAAGCTTCTAGGTTTTATCGTTTCTCACAGAGGAGTAGAAGTAAACCCGGAAAAGATCAAGGCAATCTTGAACATCACAAAGCCTACGTGTTTAAAGGATGTACAAAGATTGACGGGTTCTGCAGCCGCAGTCAGCAAGTTTATAAGCCGACTAGGAGATAAAACTCTGCCATTATACAAACTGTTGAAGAAATCCGATAAATTTGAATGGACAGAAGAGGCGGACAAAGCATTAACCTAGCTGAAAGAAACCTTGATGAAAGCACCAATTTTGGCATCGCCAAAAGACGAAGAACCTATGTTGTTGTATCTAACAGCAACAAACAGGGTTATTAGCGCTGTGATAATTGTGGAAAGGCGTAAAGAAGAACAAAGCATACCGGATCAGCATCCAGTATACTATGTTAGCGAAGTTTTCTTCGAGTCAAAGCAAAGGTACCCACATTATCAAAAGCTGGCATATGGTGTCTTTTTTGCATCTAGAAAACTCCGCCATTATTTCTAAGTACATTCCATAACAGTGGTAAGCAAAACACCGCTAAGGGATATCATTAACAATACAGACGCAACAGGCCGAGTAGCCAAATGGGGCATTGAGCTAGCTGCATTCGACATTAAGTACCAACCTCGGACGGCAATTAAATCCCAGGTGTTGGCAGATTTTCTCGCTGATTGGACAGAAGCAATGGAGAACACACCAATGCCGGAGTCAAAGTACTTTTTTTTGATAATGGGCTTTATTACTTTGGAAAGTATTACACCCGGCTTCTGCATAACAAGATGCACACGGTCGACAAAAGTATAAAATAAAAAGTGTGATAGAACGCGACAAGTTAATTACAATCAAGGTGAAGAATCAACTGTCGCCTATGGAGCCGTAATCCGTAAATCAAGCGGCCATCCATGTGGGATAAAAATATCCCTCGCCACTTTTTCCAGCCGTACACACGCCTCCGTAAAAAGGTCTCGATACTCCGCCCGTTGTAATATGCACCACGAACGGAGAATACCTGTGCAACGGAATAGAACCTGCAAACGAGAGAAATTTATATCATTAAAAATCTTGTCATTTCTACATAGCCAGAGCGACCATATAACGGCTAACGCTCCTACCCTAAACATAATTTTAAACCTATTATCGATTCCATTCGACCAATTGCCAAAAATATTTGCAATGGATGTTGGAGGATATAAGTTCGAAGCCATTTGGATAGCTGACCATATAGATCTCGCAAAGACGCACTCGAAGGATAAGTGTTTTATCGTCTCATCCATCGGACAGGAGACGCACTTTGTACTTCCATGCCAATTGCGCTTGACAAGATTATCTTTAGTTAATATGACTCCTTTACGAAGGTACCATGCAAAGATTTTCATCTTCAGAGGTATCTTCATACGCCATATTTTTTTATTATTATCGACCGGCACATCTGAATGTATCAACTCCCTATACAATGAGTCAACTGAGAACTGTCCATTCTTAGTCAGACTCCATCGAAATTCATCGGCGCCTTGTGATAGCTGGATCGCAGCCAATCTATCAAGCACGGCATTCCAAGATTGTAGTATTGGTCCAATGACATCTCGCCTGAACGACACATTTGGTGGAACCGTTTGCATTACCGTAGCTAACGTATCACCTTTGTGTCGAACAATATTATATAAGGCCGGATACTGGTCTCGTAAGGTGGCATTACCTAGCCATTGATCCTCCCAAAACCGTATCTGAGAGCCATCCTTGATATTAAATACCCCATAGCGAAAGAAATGCTTCTTTGTCGCCATTAGGCCGGCCCAAAAATGCGAGTCACCTGGTTTCCAAACAACCTGTGATAACGCTTTTGTGACGATGTATTTTCTTTGTAGGAGGGATTGCCAAACACCATTTTCTGTAAGCAGCTTAAATAGCCATTTACCTAGGAGTGCTGAGTTTTTGACCTTAAGGTCATGTATCCCCAGCCCTCCCTGATCTTTGGGTCTGCAAACCACATCCCATCTTGCCAGTCGATATTTTTTCTTCTCATTATCCCCTTGCCAAAAAAATCTCGATCTGAAGTAATCCAACTTCTTCAAGACTCCTTTGGGTAATTGGAAGAATGATATCATATACAGTACCATATTAGTGAGGACTGAATTTATGAGCACCAATCTTCCACCTAGGGTTAATAATTTTCCTTTCCAACTTTCTAGCCTTTTTTGCAAACGTTCTTCAACGTTTTTCCATTCAGCATTAGTCAGTCTCCTATAATGTATTGGAATACCCAAATACTGAATAGGAAACTGGCCTTGCTCACATCCGAATAGCTCGGAGTATTGAGCAATCGCCTCATGGGCTTCGCCAAAGCAAAACAATTCACTCTTATGAAAATTGATCTTTAATCCAGATAGTTGTTCGAATGCTGAAAGAATTAACTTTAGATTCGTTGCTTTCTAGAGATCATGTTTCATAAAAAGAATTGTGTCGTCTGCATATTGAAGAATAGATAGGCCCCCTCCACAAAATGGGGTACCACTCCTTCAATGAGGCCATTTTCTTTTGCTCGTTCAATCATGATCGCTAACATATCTGCCACAATATTAAAAAGAATGGGCGATAGCGGATCACCTTGCCTCAATCCTTTTTTTGTCTGGAAGTATTTGCCTATATCATCATTGATTTTAACAGAAACACTACCTCCAGAAACAAAATTAAGAATCATGGCACACCATTCTTCCGAGAAACCTTTCATTCTCAGAGTTTGATGTAAGAACGACCAATTAACTTTATCATATGCCTTTTCGAAGTCAATTTTGAAAATCACTCCACTTAGCTTTTTGGTGTTCATCTCATGGACAGTCTCGTGTAAAACCACGACCCCATCAAGGATATTCCTACCCTGCATAAACGCAATTTGTGTAGGTTTTACCACATGATCAGCCACCGCGTTAAGCCGCATGGTAGCAACTTTCGTAAAGATTTTGAAGCTAACATTAAGTAGGCAGATTGGTCGGTATTGTTGAATCCTTTCTGCTTCCTTAACCTTAGGCAAAAAAATGATATCCCCAAAGTTAAGACGAAACGGATCCAATTGGCCCGCATGTAAGCAACCAAATAATTCCAGTAAATCATACTTGATGATGTCCCAGAAATGTTGGTAAAACTCTGCCGGAAAGCCATCTGGTCCTGGCGCCTTATTGTGTTCCATCAAAAAGATAGCCTTCTTAATCTCCTCTTCAGTGAAGGGAGCATTAAGGAAGTTATTCTCTTCGGCGGATACATGGGGAATATCATCTGTTCGCGACTCATCCATCGATACATTCGTATCCATCGGAGCCCCAAACAAATCTTTATAGAACTTTGTAATATGGGCTTTGAGCTGTTCTTGTCCTTCGATCAGGCCTTCATCCTGTACCAGAGAGTGAATCCGCTTCTTCCTATGTCACCCATTGGCTACATTATGGAAGTAGCGTGTGTTCGAGTCTCCTTCTAAGATGAATTTAGCCTTTGATCTCTGGTACCATTTGATCTCTTCCTCACGCAACAGTGTGGCTACTTTCGCATTAGATTGGCTTTTGAGCTCAATTTCCTGCTGATTAGTAGCCTACTTTCTGCTATGAGGTCAAGTTCATTAATAATGGTGCACAAGCGCTCTTTTTCTTTTTTTAAATTACCAGCGGTATGTCTAGCCCAACCCCGAAGATATCTACGAACATTTTGTATCTTAATGTTCCATCTTCCGATCGGAGTACAGCCAACCACTGGTTTAGCCCATTCCTTTTTAACTAGTTCATCAAAACCATCTCGCATCAACCATCCCAATTCGAATTTGAACTGTGGTTGAACCGATGGCCTTAATGTACCAGTAGACAGTAGAATGGGTGCATGATCTGATAGAGATTCAATACGTTCTAGAGCTCGTACTGTGACCAATGGGTATTTATCTTCCCAATCAGTGGTCATAAGTACTCGATCCAATTTTTCGTATGTCGGCTCCGGGAGACTATTAGCCCAAGTGAACTGTCTCCCGGACATATGAAACTCTCTCAAATCCAAGCTGTCAATGACCGCATTGAACAAGAAAGGCCAATGCCTATCGAATCTTCCTTTGCTTTTTTCATGTTGGAATCTTAGCATATTGAAATCCCCACCTATAATCATAGGATACGGGTTCTCTTTTGCCAGATTCACCAACTCGCGAAGGAAAGCTGCTTTATACTCTTCTTGGGCAGCACCATAGACGGCAACCAAACTTCATATGAAATTATCAGACCTGTTCCGGATATGTGCCTTAATATGAAAGTCACCATCCGAGACTGTCAATAATTCCACAGAATCTGATTTAACGCCTAATAAAATGCCGCCAGATCTTCCACGAGGAGGGATAGAATGCCAAATAAACTGGACACCGCCTGAAAGACGGTCCAAAACACTCGGTGTAAAATCCCTTCTACCCGTTTCCGAAATAGCCAAAAACTCCAACCTATGATCCACCACATACTGAGCAAAATTCAAATGCTTAGCAAAGTCACTGAGACCTCTGCTATTAGCGAATATGCCGTTCATTGGGAAACATATGGGTTTTTTGTTTTCTTCTCGTTCTTACGAGTTAATTTATTTCTTTTGTCCTTGGCAGATTTAGATTTACGGCCTGAGGCATACAGATCATTTAAAGATCCTATCTCATCCTCATCCATACCCACCTCCGTCACCTCACCTACCAAATGTGATAGAAGCTGTCCATCAATCGTGGCATGCACTTCCTCATCATCTAGGGGTGAGATAATCGACTTAGTAGATCCACTTGGAGAAACCCGAAGGCGATCATACTCCACGTGTTTCAATACATTAGCCGAGACATTAATTTGATTCTCATTATTACCTAACAAAACTCCTAGATGAGCTAAAGAAGATGCTATGATGGATCCAAGATGAAAGAAGGTGCTGGAGCTGGTGTAGTGCTGAAATCCCCAAAAGGGGACATTATGGAGTATGTATTGCAGATACACTTCAACACCAGTAATAATGTGGCAGAATACGAAGCACTGCTTCATGGCTTGCATATTGCAAAAGAAATGGCGTCAAAACGCATACTATGTTATGGCGACTCAGATTTGGTACAACATCAGCTAAACCAAACCTGGGACGCCAAAAGCCCCATCATGGCCGAATATCGGAGAACGGTGGACGAGTTTGCCATTTTCTTCCTAGGATTTGAAGCATTTCATATCAAAAGGGAAGAAAATTGGAACGCAGAAGCATTAGCCCGCATGGGGTCGGAAAGAGTAAGAACCCTAGCACCTGGTGTGTTTGTCCAACACCTGCACGAACCATCGATTAAAGGTGGAGATGTTGACTATCCTCTCGTTTTCGAGTCAATTGAAGTTTTGCTCGTTAACCCGGATTGGAAAATTCCATACTTAAACTTCTTAGTCAACCAGATTTTCTCGGATGGAGCAGACGAGGTTTTGCAAAGGCAGATACAATGTCGATGCAAAGGATACACGGTAATCAATGGTTGCCTGTATAAACGCAGTACTATCAGAATTTTTCAGCGATCTATTTCGCCAGAAGAAGGACGAGAAATTTTGAAAGAAATCCATGCAGGAGATTGCGGACATCATGCTCAATCAAAAAGCATAGTCAAAAAACATTACGTGCAGGGTTTTTCTGGCTCACAGACAAGACAGATGCCGAACACATAGTAAACACATGTGCCGGATGCCAGTATTATGCCAAGCAGACGAATATGCCAGCTCAAGCACTCAAAACTATCCCTATAACATGGACATTCGCGGTCTGGGGGCTAGATATGATGGGACCATTCAAAACTGCAAGAGGCGTACTTACACATCTACTTGTTGCAGTGGATAAGTACACCAAGTGGGTGGAGGCGAAACCTATCAATAAACTTGACGGTGTGACTGCCAGAAACTTCATCATTGATGTAGTCATAAGATACGGTGTTCCACACAGTATAATCACCGACAACGGGACAAATTTCTCTATTGGAGAGTTGGCAAAATATTGCCGACAAACGGGAATACGCCTAGATCTTGCATCTGTGGCTCACCGAGAATCCAATGGGCAGGTTGAAAGAATGAATAGCTCAATCCTGCAAGGAATACACCCATGACTCGAATCTCCCCTTCATAGAGCAGCTGGAGCATGGGTAGAAGAATTACCTTCCGTGCTTTGGAGTATTCGAACGACACCAAATAGATCAACAAGGCAAACCCCGTTCTTCTTGGTTTATGGCGCAGAAGCAATGCTTCCAACGGACATGCTACATGATGCACCAAGCGTGCAGGCTTACGATGATTCGGATGCCGAATGTGCACGACAGGATCTTTTAGAAGAAAAATGAGACCTTGTGCTTCAAAGATCCGCAATTTATCAACAAGGACTGAGACGATACCATAGTGGGAAAATCAGGCATTGATCTTTCAAAGAAGTTGACCTAGTGCTAAGATTGGTGCAAGAAAATAAGCACAAGTTAGCCCTAGTCTGGGAGGGACCATTTATCATTAGCAAAGCTATGAAAATGGATCTTATTATATTGTAGATATTCGAGACATGGAAGATGATACCAAACGTCTGAATCGCAAAAGAAAGAGGAAGATGGATGTTTAATTAGGAGAGACAAAAAGGCCTTGGAGCATCCAGCAGTCACGTCTCTTCTACACTTAGTTCGATTTCTATGTAAACATCTTTGAGACCATGAAATAAAGTTGTCAGAATTCATGCATTACTATTTTATCTGTTTTCATACAAAGCATAAGTCCGCCTTATCTATTTCCCAATGATCTTTCAAAATACTCAATGTTAACCCGAATTGTGCCTGCGTGCTCGGAGTTATAAAACTGAATGCTTCTCGGCCCAAGGAGGCTTAAGGAAACCCAGATTATGCCTGTGTGCCTGAGTTTCATACATTTTTCAAAATTCCTTACTTTCTCTAAGTATTATCTGATTGTTTGTATGTTAGGTCACTGAAATTAGTAAGTAAAAATGCCTTTAGTACGATCCATGATTACGAGTTTTGACTGATTGGTTATACATAGTCACTTGGCGTGAAGATTATGTACCATCGAGCCATTTCAAACACTAAGGACGGTTAAGACATGTGAACCAGAAAACTTAGAAGATAAAGGAATTAAAACCCGGAAAACTTGCAAAGACTTAATAATTTAACTGCAAAGGTGGAGCACTTGTTTATACAAAAGAATAGATAGTATTACAATAAGTGTTACATTCTAAGAACAGTAATGCTTCTATTTTCCTATCTTCCACCCAGGAATTCAAGCAGCTTCTTCGGCATCCGAGTCTTTGTCTTCGCTGCTGGATTCCTCTGGAGTTGTCGGAATCTCTTCCTCGGGGTAGAAGGTGGAGATGTTCACCATATTGGCAATCTTGGTGGCGTGGCCTTTGATTTCATCAAAGATGATGGCCAGCTGAGCATCCGTGTATCCCTAAGGAATGTCGGATGTCACGCGCCAATACATGGTGGTGGTATAGTGCATACGCATGAGCCCAAGGGCCATGCGTGCACCGCCGCAAGCCGCGGAGCGGAACCAAGACTCCTTGCGGTTCGCCAACTCCACGATCGCTTCCGGAAGTTTTCTAACTTCAAAGAAATCCCCTGATTTGTCGGGAATGTACTTATTAATAAGTAACATCCCTGCAGCTTTGAGCGCGGGGAAGACCTTCTCGAAAGCTCGGATTCTTTCGATCCGGCTTAGATGGGGCCTACCTTCTATTTCAAATCAACAAAAGAAAGTTAAGGAAAGCAGAAGAAGGGAAAAAGACAAAATCCGGTAAAAGTCAAAATAATTACCGAGGATGCGGTCCATCTCCGTGCCTTCCTCCAGGTGCTGGTTCAGGGTGTTCTCCAGGTCCCTGATGGTGGCTTTGTCCTTATCGGCCTGGTTGGAAGCCTTGGACTCGGCAATGCCGACAGCCAGTTGGCTGGCCTCCACGTCTTTCTGGAGCTTCACAGTGATTTTGTGAAGCTCCATGTTTTCCTTGCGGAGGTTCTCCGCATTGCCGGCATCTTCAGCAATTTGTTTGGCTTTCGCCAAAGAAGCTGAAAAGCAAGTAAAAGGAAGAGTTAGAAACTCGGAAAAATACTTAGAAAAATTTCCAAGCAAAAGCAATGAAAACACTTACATGCTGATTCATCCAGTTTTTGCTGAACGGAGGCCAACTTAGATTATTTATCTTCAAGTATATTAAGAAGGGTCTTCACCTCCTTATTCTTGATGCGGAGCTTGTTGAAAATCTCCATGTTAATGGTTTCAGCAGTTTGCTGAAACATGGAAAAGAAACATCGCTTAAGCCAAAAAAAATCAAGCAAGGTAATGGAAAAAGCATTAAGTAAAAAAAGTATACTTTTGACAAAATGCTTGGGGTCTAGAGATATTACCTGGCTCATCCGTTGCAAACCCGACAAGTTCTCATTGAATTCTTTTGCATACTCTGCAAAAAGAATCCCAGCGTGGCAAAGGTCGTCCTGGATGACCTGCCGAGGTGAAAATACGACGCTATTCCTTACAATAAGCCCGCCTTGCGGCCAAGGACGGATTAAGGGAGCGGGAGCGAAGTGTTTTTTCGCCCATGGTTTCATAAATCCGTGTTCGTCAAAGGGCTCTTCCTTTACCTTGAACTCCTTGTCGAATGTCGGGATTGGCTCCTCCTCTGGAACTCGAGAAGGACCTCCCACCTCAGGCACTACCCTTTCCCTCGCGTCCGTTTTCGGCGCAATGGGATGGCTGGTCTGCTGGGTTTCCTCCTCCCTGGAAGCAGTGTTTTCCTCCGTAGCTGCGACTGGAGTGCCGGGAGTGGCAACAGGAGAAGGTTGTGTCCCTCTATGGGCCACAGACTTGATTTTCTTCCGGCCTTTTGGCTTCAAAGTTGTTGGAGCCAGACTAGAAAGAGAAATTTTGAGAAGTTAGAATCCCGAGAAAAGAAAAGAAATCCTGCGACAAAAAGCAGAGAAAACAGAAAACTCGGATGGTTTACCTGGAGGTAGCGACGGGAATTCCGTCAAGTTCAACCACTTCCTGAGTGGTGGCAGGCTTCTTACGTTTCCGCCCACCAGCAAATTTGGCACGCAGAGCGTCCTATTCAGCGTCGGACGCAAGTTTCGAGTCAGGAAAGGGTTGTAAGCTGTCAAAAAACGACAAAGATCCGGGTATGATTAAAACATCCGAGAAAAGGCAAAGTGAGAAATTTTCCTAAAGGAGAAAAAAATTACCTTTGGAACTGGATTCTTAGCATGATACATTTCTCGGCTTTCTTCATACTGATCTTGAGTTTTGGGAAAAGAAGAACCGAGACAAAGCGCCAGCATTTATCGGATTGATGAAAGGTGGCAGAATCAAGTCTCAGTCCTTCTTGGGGGCTACTATCGGATATATACTGAATAGGGGTATATCCGGCATTGTCCTAAAGAGCCGGATTACCAGGGTGTCCTGATTGGTAATGGATCACAGTCCATTAGGCGACCCAGTAAGCTGATGCGCAGAAGCCGGATTCTAGAAGAACCCGAACCACGACCCAAAGTGATACGGCTTGGAGTAGAAGGCGGATTCTTGTTTTCCAAGTTAGATACTTTCCGTAGTCTTCTAGGTTTTCTTTCTGTAAGCCCTAACCCGGCTATGTATATAAAGCCGGACGGGAGAGAAGAAGATATAGACAATTAGCTAGAAGCCAGCTTGCTGTGAAGTTGATCCTCACTGATTTAGCGAAACCCTACTCACATTGTACTTTGTATACTTCAGTCTTCAACCCTGATTTAGTGAGATTGCAGGAGTAGGAACGCCCCCTATTTGCGACGTACCGAACCTGGGTAAATTTGGTGTTCCTGGTTGTCGTACAACCACGTGCCCCCACGTCTCTATCCGTAGTATCATGGTACCCCAGTCTATGAACTCTACTATGATGTCTCGACACAATGTTTGTAGGTGGATGATCAATCTTCTCCACCACATTGTTAAATCTAAACATGACAACAAGAAGCTTGATGTGTTGGATTACATGTGGAACAAACTGAAGCTTACCGTTCTTGACAACAAGGTCCCCATCTATGGTTGTTACCTTTGGAGTCTCATTGACACAAAGATCTCTGCTCAGCTCGTGAACAACAATACAATGGTTGTTCCTACCATGATACCCCTGCTCACCGCCTCACAGTAAGCAACTTCTCCTCCTTGCTCCAAGCGATCTCACCCTACTCCTCATGTGGAGGAGCCTAGCTCACCTCAGGATGACTCCCCTGATGTCTCCCGGGTTTCTATTCCTAAGGACAAGCAGAAATTCAACCTCAAGAGGGCTCTTCAAAAGATGAACTTCTTCTTTGTTGATAAGCAAGACAAGGACTTCAAGGCCTATCAAAAGGGCAAGGCATATCGTCGTCACCGGAAGAAGATCATGGAACAACTTCAGATCCCATTGGGACCTCCTAGTTCTGATGAACTTGATGAGCATAAATGGAGTCTCAGAACACTTACTGGCTTGGAGATGAAGCCTCTTCACTTGGATAGTTTTGTCCTGCCAATCTTGCTGAGGCATGCTCTAGTAAGGTTCCCCCACCCCCATGACGAATATGATGATGATGGTGATGATGGTGCGGATGATCCATATGATGAGGAGGATGATGACTACTTGGCGTGATTTTTCATGCACGTAGCACAAATTTCTCCCTTTTTGGTGTTTTGATGCCAAGGGGGAGGGAGGTCTATTAGGATTACCGGGATCTTGCATTTGGGGGCCTTTGCATAACATCCATCCATTTGCCTTTTATCTTCAAATTTGCTTTGTTGAATTAGTTGAACTCTCTGTTTGGTTTATGGTTGTGAATCCTTGTTGCTATTTAAATACTATGTTATTCTCGGTGTATCTATCCTATGGTGAAGACTATGTTATTCTCGGATTATCTATATTATGGTGAAGACTATGTTATTCTTGGATTATCAATCCTATAATGAAAACTATGGTGAGCTGGAATTCTATCCTTGATTACATAGTATTTGATGTGGATACATGTCTTACCTTATTATCATGATAAATGCCAATGGATATAGTATATAATCCACTAGAGCTAATATCCCCATCTCATTATCTTGTGGTTATCTTGATAAATGATCTACCTCTAGAAATAATCTTGGCCTAGGAACCCCAATTAATTGTGCCCTTTAAATGACAATGAAATTTATAATTATGGGCACACAAACAGGGGGAGCTCTACTATATTCTTATTCCTTTGCAAATTCTTCAGTCAAATATCTCTTTATGCAAATCCTTGTGTTGTCATCAAACATCAAAAAGAGGTATATTGAAAGGACATTGTCCCTTAATCCTATGTTGATGTTTGATCACAACACTCAAAAGTTTTAACTATTTTGCCCAAGTGTTTTTAGAAAACAAAGCTTAAGATGCAAATAGGTAAGGACACAAAAATGGAGAAAGTAAAACAAGTCAAAACGTATTTTTGTTGAACAAAAGAATCAAAGGAAGAGAAAGAAGAAAAGTGGAAACTGCCTGGCCGGCCTGGCCGGGCAAGAGGCCGGGAGGCTTGGGTGGGTGGTCGGACTGGCTGCCGGCCTAGGCCGGGCTGGAGGCCGTCCTCCCCGCACAAGGAAAAACTCCCTCAAACGGCCACTTTTCACCTACCCCTATAAATATGGGTCTTCTTCTACCTTTTGGAGGTGTCACTTGTATCTTCTCTCTCCACCACTTGTGACCGTCTGAAATCTCATAGATCTCCCCAAATACCCAACCAAAACTCTTGATCTTTTGGGATTTCAAGGAGATCCACTAGATCTACAACTCCACCAAACCGACTTGTCACCACCCCACTAATCCCCTAGGGATATTGAAGTTCTTGGTTCATTGAAACCTAGAACCTTGTTGCTCTTAGCTCATTGGAGCTTGGAGCCTTGTTGGTGTCCCCTAAGCTTTGGGAGCTCGTGGATCTTGTTGCCCGGAGTCTTGGAAGCTCCCGGGATATGGTGAGGACCCTCCAAGTTGTGGAGTGTGCCTCATCCTTGTAAAGGTTCTAGTTGTCAACCTCAACGACAACATAGTGATTCGTGTCTCATCCACTTTGGTGGTTGAACACGAAGGAGATACGGTGTGCCATTTGACAGCCACTCGGTGTTCCACTTTGGTGGCACTGCATCACTCCAATGGAGATTAGCTTCCATTCGGAAGTGAACTTCAGAATAAATCTCCGCGCCATTGTGTTCGGTTATTCCTCAACTTATCTTTACTTGTTGTTACTAGCTTAGTTCTTGAATATGTTGTGCTAGTATTATTTGCATCATATAGGATTGTTCACCTAGTTGCATAATATAGACAATCTATATTTGAGCAATTATCTTTAATCGAAAAAGAAGTAAAATTTGTAGTTAATCTATTCACCCCCCCCCTCTAGTTAACCCTCTCGATCCGTTCAACTGCCCGTGCCATCCATGTCGAGGATCTTTTCTTCATAGCTCCCTTGGCACAATGTGATTTTGCCGACCTCCTGCCGAACCTCGATGCCTGGATAATATGAAAGCAAACAGATATCACTCATGCGAAATAATTCTTTCATATGTACCTTGAACGCAGCAATGTCCTTGTTGTGGGTGGTCATCGACGCAGATGCCAACAAGGAGATACGAATCCATGTCGCCTCGTCTGTATAGAGCGTGCTCCAGGGGGCACCTCTTGAAACCGAGCGAGGTCAGGGATGCATCCAATTTGGCGTTCCATGCTTGTGGGGCTTAGCACATCCCATACAATGCCTTCCCCATCCCGAGAATCTTGTGCTCTTGGCCAGCGTTAACGAAACCAGACAGCTGATGAACGTAGACCTCCTCCGCGAGATCTCCATTGAGAAAAGCACTATTCACGTCCATGTGGTAGACTTGCCACCCACAATGCGCTGCTAGAGCTAGCAGTGACCTTACTGTTCCATACGAGAAACTGGTGCAAAAACTTCCTCAAAATCAATGCCCCAACGCTGTGCATGGCCCTCTGCCACCAGTCTAGCTTTATACTTCACCACATTCCTGGCTGGG
Source organism: Alopecurus myosuroides (assembly GCA_028641055.1). NCBI lineage: Eukaryota > Viridiplantae > Streptophyta > Magnoliopsida > Poales > Poaceae > Alopecurus > Alopecurus myosuroides. Next base: position 195,560,589 of record CM054062.1, read on the forward strand.
TCCTTTTTCACTCAGTAAACCCATTTCAAACTGAAGGGGAACGTAGCATAGAAAACAAAAAATTTCCTACGCGAGAGATACCCGAAAGGCCAAGATCTAATCTATGAGACGAAGTGCAACGGGCAACAAGAGGGTTAAGGAGAACACATACCCTCGAAGACTCAAAGTGGTACGAGATCAAATCTCGTTGTTGGCGTAGTCGTACTCACACCGATCCCGATAGCGAGAAGATGGCACCGCAATCCGGCGGTGCATCCGTGATCGGTCACACGTACGGTTGATGACGACCTCCGTTCCCTCGTTCCAGCGGGGCGCGGAAGTAGAGGATCCCTCGGAACTCCAGCAGCACGACGACGTGGTGGTGGTGAAGAATCCCACGGTCAGGGCTTCGCCAAGCCGGAGACCATGAAATGGAGCAGCGGGTGGAGGGAAAGGGAAGTGGCTAAGTGTGTGAAGGAGGGAGAGCTCTCACCCTCCTTTTATAGGAGAGGGGGGAGGCAGCCCAAGGGGGGTGCGGCCAGCCCATGGGTGTGCCCCCACCTCTTCCCTCATCATGTGAGTGGACACTCCACTCACACCCACTCATTTCCCCATTATTTCCCACTTGGAAAATCCAAAAGTTTTCTTTTAATAAATAAATAAAACCTTTTTATTTCTTTATTTCAGCATTTGTTAATTCTATTAACAAACTTTTGCACATAGCACCTCGAATCATTTGTTAATTCTATTAACAACCATTCGACGAAAAACCCCTTGAACTATTTCAATTTTCCCCGAAACAATTTCGGTGATGTCCAAAATATTCTTCGATATTCCGTATCCTCTCAAACGCGTCATCGAACCTTAAGTGTGTCACCCTACGGTTCGCGAATAAGAATGACATGATCGAGACTCCTCTCCGACCAATAATCAACAGCGGGATCTGGAGATCCGTGATGACTCCTATATATTCAACGATGACTCTCGTGATCGTGTGAACCAACAACGCCGTGAACTATTCCCTTTGTCTCGCGATATTTTACTTGTCCGAGATTCGATCATTGGTATCAACCATACCTTGTTCAATCTCGTTACCGACAAGTACTCTTTTCTCGTTCCCTTGATATAACATCCTTGTGATCATATCACGTGCTTGCAAGCGGTTTTGATGTGATATCACCGAGAGGGCCCAGAGTATATCTCTCCGTCATTTGGATGGACAAATCCCACTCTTGATCCATGATCCTCAACTAATACTTTCCGAATACTTAACGACACCTTTATAGTCACCTTGTTACGGTGTGACGTTTGATGCCATCAAAGCACTCTTCCGGTATCAGTGATTGACATGATCTCAAGGTCTAAGGAATAAGTTACTTCATATGTTTGATATAACAATGTAAACTAAATGACTTGATCGCATTGCTATATTCTCTTTGGGTATATGTTCATCACATCATTCTTCTAATGACATGACCCCGTTATTAATAACATCCAATGTTCATGATCAGGAAACCTTGATCATCTATTAATCAACGAGCTAGTTAAAAGAGAGGCTTTACTAGGAACCATTGTTTGTTTATTAAGCACACATGTATCAACGTTTCCGGTTAATACAATTCTAGCATGAGAAATAAACATTCATCATAAACAAGGAATAAGATAATAACCATTTTATTATTGCCTCTCGGGCATATTCCCTTCAATCTCCCACTTGCACTAGAGTCAATAATCTAGTCTGTAAGCACTTAACACATATGGCGTACCAGTGTTATTACCATGCTTCGCATGTGGTAAACATTATCAAAAAGATCTGAACCGTTCAGGTCCTATTGTATTTGCATGTTCTTTGTGTCTACACGCATCACTCATTCTCTAATGAGATAGCTTTGCATATATATGGTCAATCGGTGAAACCTTAATTCCTCGGCTTAAACCATTGTCACTAACATTGTGAAAATGTAGCTTCATAGTGTTTAGCAATCTTGGAAACTCACCAAGTTCCGGTGATACCTTAATTCCTCAGCTTAAACTGATGTTACTAACATTGTGAAAAGGTAGCTTCATAGTTTCAGCATTCTTGGAATTTCACCAAGTTTAATAAAGAACTCCTTGACACAAAATACGCTTATAATCAGTTGTTAACACAACGATATACTTTAGCCTTTGTTGTAGTATCTGTCACAATATTTTAATTTTGAAACTCTTTCAAATCTAGCATGGAACTTTCTTCCATCCTATTGTGCTACCCTTCATCACATATTTTAATTGAGATAAAATTACTTGAATAAATGACAAGACTATTAGTGTAACATATTACAACTAATATTTTGTCATTACTATATAGGAAAACATATCCTTAGCATTTCTAAAATGACACAAGGATCTCTCCCACTGTTGGCTAATCATCATATGAATTATCCCACTATAACATTTTATAGCATAGGACTCATCTGGTTGTGTACATAGCATGGAAACATGACTTAGAAATCTCAATTTCAATGATGCTCATCATGTGTCAAAACACATGAATCTTGCTCAATTATTTTCCATGTGACAAGAACTCCTTCTTGCCATTTTCATATTGCCTTACTTCAATATTTCATCTATGTAATTTGGCTCCAATCATATCAGGTGCGTCAATCCATCTTTTATAGATATCGATGCCCAATATCTTCTAAGCCTTTCGTCAATATGAAATCGAAAATATTAACCGTGTTAATTTAAAATACATATTTTCCAATCAACCATATGTCATCTACATAAAGTATTGGAAATATGTCATAGCGCTCCCACTTAATTTCTTATAACTCTACAAGTATCTTTATCATTCATGATGGAATCAAGCTCTTTTGATAACTTCATTAAGCTAAAGATTTCAACTTCGCTATGCTTACTTCAACCATTGAAGTGTGCATGCCTTTATAGCAACCTTTTTGAATTTTACAAAACTCTCAGACTGTGTCAAGTACACATCCTTGATCAAACTGCCTCGAGAGGAGAGTTGGTTTTGTTATTCAACTGCCATACCATAATATGTAACTTTTTGCTAGAACTATCCGCAAAGACTAAAGCATCACTATGGAAGATCGAAATCTTGTAGTAGTCAACTCTTTGAACTTCGTCGAAAACAACTTTTCGATAAGTATCCATGTCTTTGTCGCTATATAGACCCTTTTTGCTATCGTTAGGCATCATGCCTATCGAAAAGACTACCAAGTCACATACTTGATATTCATACAAGGATACTATAGCGGATATAATGACTCATAGTCAATTTTACGAAGTCAGGGCCCATCATTTTCTTCCTTTATAAGGTCCAGGTCCTTTTGTTGTCAAAACAACACTTTACACTTAAACCACAAGTTGTTCTAAGTACAAAGTTTTTGGACTTTTCTGGTACAGCTCGCAAACTCATTTGAAGTATCTACAACATTTGTAGTGTCTTCTACTTAGTCAAAATAGTAAACCCCGGAACAACTTCCAGTGCTGCGCTACTCTTGACATGATAACGAAGATTCTCTAACCTCGTTGAGTTTGTACTGTGCTCCCACTCACTTGTTTCGCAAGAACTACTTTCTCGAGAAATCAACCCTTTCTGACAAACAACATTTGTCTTTTGGTTCGGTGATAGGAGAAATACCCAATGTTTTATTTGGGATAACCTTATAAACATATATTTATCCTATTTTGGTTGTAAACATTTTACACATGCTATGCATACCAAAACTTAAGAAAAATGACAATTCGGGTCATTACCCAAACCATATCTTATATGTTGTCAATTTCAACGGATCATGATGGTGCTCTTTTCAGTGTAAAAGCGGTTGTCCTTAATGTATAAACTACAAAATTATAATGGCAATTTTATTAATCTTACCATGTCAAACAAGGTTTGATTTTGTCTTTTGAATACTCCAATCTAATGTGGGGTATTCGAGAAGTATAAGTTGTAGAACAATTCTGCAACTTCTCAGATGTTTTGCTAAACTTGTAACTCAAACTTTATTCTTTATGATCCAATCATAAATACTTGATTATCTTGTTACATTGATTTTAACTTCATATTAACAACCTTTTGAACCAATTCAAAATGTCAAACTCTGTTCCCTTTAAATAGATATACTCACATATCTACTTAAATCATCGACAGAATTTTATGAAGGAAAAATTAATCCACCATACATGACTACACATAATGGACTATATACATCAATATGTATAATCTCCACTAAATTAGTCGTCCATTCTACTTTGGCCTAAGAACGGAATTCTAGTCATCTTTTGGAAGAGGTCTCACAAGCGTCAATAAAATGACTCCGGAAGTCCATCAATATGGAGTTCCTTCATGTTTTCCTTTCCGATATGAACTAAAATGGTGGTGTCACAATTTAAGTGAAACTCTTCAACGTCTTGCAACGTTTAGCATTTAGTCTTATAGATGTTTACTTTACCAACATGATTTATATTAACATATCCATCAATTATGGAATATGATCATAGTTTGAACAATCTCATTTGTTCTCACAAAAGACTAGAACAAAATAACAAATTATTAAGTTCTTCAAATAAATCTTGACTGGTTGGTTTGATACGACAATGAACACAATAACACTTTGTTTATGTTCTTGTCATAATCGATTCCACATCTATTACTAGTTCCTTTTAGGCCCTTGTATTTCTTTCATTGCGTTGCTTTGTATGACAACTCATACCAACCAATGTGGTATCAAAATACCAAAAATACTTTGTTAACTAGTAATACATCTATATCTTGTATATCAAGTATATACTCCTGAGCTGGACTTTTCCAGTTATCTTCTTTTCTGCCATATATCTATTTGTAATTCTATTTTCAATATTCTCTTTCCTTTATAGAAGAATCATTCAACATCAAACAATGCTAGTCTTACTAGCTCATTTTCTTTGGCGTGTTAGTCATATACTATCACCCATTGAGTCATACTTTGGGTTTGATTGTTCTACTAATATCACCATATTAATAGCATTCTTCTAGATTCCACTCTTAGCAATTTCCAAGTAAGGTAAACTACTTTACCCATACTTCTAATCTGTCCCATCATAACAATTTTATGATTAAGCTACTATAGCTCGAAGGAAGGAATTTAGAGGATAATTTTTAGCATCCAATTTCTTGGAATATTCAAACGCCTAGCATCTTCAATCATTGCATATATTCAGATAATATAAGCAAACATTGTCACGCTAAATTATACTCATTCATGTTGCCACAAATAAGTTTCTAGATATCAATATATCTTTCACTTGATTGTTTCTGAAAACAACTCTTTTCAGTTCCTAAATCACCTTGATCAACAAAACATTCTTTTGAAGATAAAGTAATACGGAAGCAACCATGACTCTGGATTCTAAGTAGGAATTATTTGCTCTCTAGATTAATCAATCATTAACCACATGGAGCTAGGTAGGAAATACCAAAAATCTACAATAGGACTCAATTTTAAATTTCACTAATACGGTACCAATCTTAAATGGTATTTACCAGATCATAACTGTTATATCTCAATTAACAATCTAAGTGTAAGGTAATTATAGATGCCAATGAATACTACAATTTGTGCAAATTCACTTTGATTGGTTGTTCATGATAAATAAGTTCAAGTTAATTCAAAAATTAAACCATGAACTCCCACTCAAAAACAACATCCCTCTTAGTCGTCTTTAGTGATTACACGAACCAAATTCACTACACCAAAACCGATCATCACGTGAGATGATGTAGTTTCAAAGGCGAACATCGACATGTTCATCATATCATCCATATGACTCATGCTTTATCTTTCGGTTACGTGTTCCGAGGCCATGTCTGTACATGCTAGGCTCGCCAAGTAGAACCGTAGTTTTGCGTGTGTTTCAAGGCCATGTCTGTACATGCTAGGCTTGAAAACACCCGTTGTATGCGAACGTTGAGTCTGTCACACCCGATCATCACGTGGTGTCTCGAAACGACGAACTTTCTTAACGGTGCATACTTAAGGAAGAACACATTATTATCTTGATATTAAGTGAGAGGGATCATCTTATAATGCTACCAACGTTATCTAAGCAAAACAAGATGCATAAAAAGGATCAACATCACAGACATCACATGAAAGGATAACGTGATATGATATGGTCCTTCTTGCACTTGATCTCCATCATGTGCATTATGGTATGATCTCAATCATTCCACCGGCGTGGTACCAAGTACCACGGTACCCCAAACTTGTTTGTCCATCAATAAGAAGACAACCATATGGATACCTTACAGTATATCAATAATTTAAAAAATAGATCATCTCATAATCAAATTTGTAATATTGACCATATCACATCACATGCCGAGCAAAAACTAGTTAGACGCTTCTAATTTATTTTTGCATATTTTACGTGGCTTAGGGCTTTCGAGGATAGAACCGTTCATACCTACGAACATCAACCACAACGTTGATAAACACATTTTTAACAACCCTTCATAGATTAGATCTTAACTATAGTAGGAGAAACAGACACCCGCAAGCCACTTATGCAATACAAGTTGCATGTCAGTTGTGGAACAAGTCTCATGTACGTGGACATGTAAGGTTAGTCCGGGCCGCTTCATCCCACTATGCCACTAAGATCATAAAATAATCAAGGAGGTAATAACATGATCATCAACGCCCACATACACCTATGTGTTCTACCCGTACAAAACATCTACGCATAGATCCGGCTCTGATACCACTGAAGGGGAACGTAGCATAGAAAACAAAAAATTTCCTACGCGAGAGATACCCGAAAGGCCAAGATCTAATCTATGAGACGAAGTGCAACGGGCAACAAGAGGGTTAAGGAGAACACATACCCTCGAAGACTCAAAGTGGTACGAGATCAAATCTCGTTGTTGGCGTAGTCGTACTCACACCGATCCCGATAGCGAGAAGATGGCACCGCAATCCGACGGTGCATCCGTGATCGGTCACACGTACGGTTGATGACGACCTCCGTTCCCTCGTTCCAGCGGGGCGCGGAAGTAGAGGATCCCTCGGAACTCCAGCAGCACGACGACGTGGTGGTGGTGAAGAATCCCACGGTCAGGGCTTCGCCAAGCCGGAGACCATGAAATGGAGCAGCGGGTGGAGGGAAAGGGAAGTGGCTAAGTGTGTGAAGGAGGGAGAGCTCTCACCCTCCTTTTATAGGAGAGGGGGGAGGCAGCCCAAGGAGGGTGCGGCCAGCCCATGGGTGTGCCCCCACCTCTTCCCTCGTCATGTGAGTGGACACTCCACTCACACCCACTCATTTCCCCATTATTTCCCACTTGGAAAATCCAAAGGTTTTCTTTTAATAAATAAATAAAACCTTTTTAATTCTTTATTTCAGCATTTGTTAATTCTATTAACAAACTTTTTCATATAGCACCTCGAATCATTTGTTAATTCTATTAACAACCATTCGACGAAAAACCCCTTGAACTATTTCAATTTTCCCCGAAACAATTTCGGTGCTGTCCAAAATATTCTTCGATATTCCGTATCCTCTCAAACGCGTCATCGAGCCTTAAGTGTGTCACCCTACGGTTCGCGAATAAGATAGACATGATCGAGACTCCTCTCCGACCAATAATCAACAGCGGGATCTGGAGATCCGTGATGACTCCTATATATTCAACGATGACTCTCGTGATCGTGTGAACCAACAACGCCGTGAACTATTCCCTTTGTCTCGCGATATTTTACTTGTCCGAGATTCGATCATTGGTATCAACCATACCTTGTTCAATCTCGTTACCGACAAGTACTCTTTTCTCGTTCCCGTGATATAACATCCTTGTGATCATATCACGTGCTTGCAAGCGGTTTTGATGTGATATCACCGAGAGGGCCCAGAGTATATCTCTCCGTCATTTGGATGGACAAATCCCACTCTTGATCCATGATCCTCAACTAATACTTTCCGAATACTTAACGACACCTTTATAGTCACCCTGTTACGGTGTGACGTTTGATGCCATGAAAGCACTCTTCCGGTATCAGTGATTGACATGATCTCAAGGTCTAAGGAATAAGTTACTTCGTATGTTTGATATAACAATGTAAACTAAATGACTTGATCGCATTGCTATATTCTCTTTGGGTATATGTTCATCACATCATTCTTATAATGACATGACCCCGTTATTAATAACATCCAATGTTCATGATCAGGAAACCTTGATCATCTATTAATCAACGAGCTAGTTAAAAGAGAGGCTTTACTAGGAACCATTGTTTGTTTATTAAGCACACATGTATCAACGTTTCCGGTTAATACAATTCTAGCATGAGAAATAAACATTCACCATAAACAAGGAATAAGATAATAACCATTTTATTATTGCCTCTCGGGCATATTCCCTTCACAAACCAATTGCATGGTGACCAGGTGGGAGCGTGGCAAACTCACAAGTGTGGTTTTCAAGTATTGAATCTATTTCCTCCTGCATCGCCTTCTTCCACGTCGGATCATCGACCGCAGCTTCCACGGTTGCAGGTTCTTCAACAACTAGGAGACACTCTAATCAAAATTCTCATCAGTGTAAATTGGATTTCTCTTCACAATTCCATCTTGCGCGTGCGTCCGCATTGGGGGACCTTGGGTTGTGGGCCTAACAGCGGAACATCTTCATCTGGAACGGGTCCATATGGAATGATTGATCCCCGTGTGCTCTTGTTGCCCATGCTCGATGCGCTCAACCACCAGGTGTGGCCGACTGAACTTTAGGTGTTGGCATCCCTGGCGCACTTAGTGTCAACACTTCCTCGTCGTCATAAAACACGACAAAATCCTCGCCCCGCTCTGGCTCCATGTCGGTTGCCGCCCAGTCCCATTGGCGGTTATCCTCGAATATCACGTCCTATGTGACGTGCAAGCGCTTTGTGGACGGATGTACACTCGGTAAGCCTTCGCTCCATCTTCATGTCCCACAAACACCATGTCTCTCGGTCTATCATCGAACTTCTTCATGTCTCACATTTGGCTTCCTCTTATGCCAGGCCTCATAGGGTGTGATGCCCTATAGAGCACTCGTCGGTGACTGGTTCAGCACGTGCACCGCCACTTTGATCGCCTCTGCCCAGAACATAGCCGACATCGCCACGCTCTTCATCACGCACCTCGCCATCTCGACGACAGTATGGTTTCTCCGGTCGACCACACCATTCTGTAGTGGTGAATAGGGAGCGATGGTGTGGCGGCGAAGACCATGTTCGCTACAGAAATCAGCAAACTTAGTGGAGACGAATTCACCACCGCACGTGGTCTAGACTGAATGCCTTCATCCTCAGGCAAATCTGGTTCTTTGCGAGCGCTTTGATCTTCTTGAAGAATTTCAGCGCCTCGTCCTTGGTCTTTAGCATCTTGAACCACATGTACCGGCTCGCGTCATCCACGACGAGGAGAAAGTATGTGTTCCTCGCCGGCGTGATAGGACCACCGATGTCCCCGTCAGTGATCTCAAACCGTTCCTCTGTGTGGTACCCCGTGGCGCACGGGAACAACGCCCTATGCTGCTTCCCGACGGCACATCCCTCGTAGAACTCCTCGTGGACATTGATCATGGGGATGTCGCTCACCATCTCTTTTGCTGAGAGATCACGCAGCCCGCATAAGTGGAGATGTCCATAGCCAGCGTGCCAGCGCCATGCAGTGTCGCTTACTTGCGCCAACAGGCTTACCGGCGTCTGATGCTACGTTGGGAACCCCAAGAGGAGGGTGTGATGAGTGTAGCGGTAGGAATTTCCCTCAGTTAAGAACCAAGGTTATCAATCCAGTAGGAGAAAGAGGATCTTTGGAAGGTTGATGCCACTGACTGTGGTGATGACGCTTCACCGGTGTCAGCAACAACGCGGAACCTGCACACAACACAACCAAAATACTTTGTCCAACGGTACAGTGAGGTTATTAATCTCACCGGTCTTGCTGAAAACAAAGATTAGACGTATAGTGTGGAAAATAATGTATGCTTGCAGTAAGTAAAGAAAGCAGAAAATTGTAGTGGTTTGTTTAACAGTGTAAGAAAATGGACCGGGGTTCACTAGTGGTGTCTCTCCCTAAAATATAGCATGCTGGGTGAACAAATTACAGCTAGGCAATTGACAAATAAAGGTTGCACCGTAGTGCACATCCATGACATGATAACTACTATGATATTTAGTGCGGGCATTACAACAATATACATAGACCGTAATCCAAGTGCATCTATGACTAATAATCCGCCCTCAGGTTATCATCTGAACCCCCTTAGGTATTAAGTTGCAACCAACAGATAATTGCATTAAACAATGTGTGTAACGTAAGCAATGATTGTGCACGCGGGCACTCACACCGCTGTTTTCTCCCTAGTGGCAACATCACATCCTCCCCCGTCACGTTTCTGTCACTCGAACACAGGCGGAAACAAGGCATGAACCCACTATCAAGCATAAATACTCCCTCTTGGAGTCACTAACAACTACTTGGCAAGAGCACCGCCAGCAACGGAAAGCATGCAAGATCACAAATAACATATGCAATAAAAGACTATAATCAACTTGGCATAAGTTCAATATTCATCGGATCCCAGCAAAAACAGGACATAGAGTGACATAAGAACAATCTCGATCATATTAGGCAGCTCACGAGATCTAAACATTGAGGCATAGGAGGAGAAGACAACCATCTAGCTACTGTCGTGGACCCGTAGTCCAAGGATGAACTACTCACGCATCACTCCGGAGGCAGGCATGGTGATGATCTCCTCTCCGGCAGGGTGCCGGAGACAGCTTCAGAACCCCCGTGATCTATGGTTGACGATGACGGCGGCTGTGGAACTTTTCGGGGATTTTTTATCAGGTATCTAGGGTTTTCCATCCGGGGGAATAAATAGGCGAAGGGGCGGAGGCGGTGGAGCCCTGGGGGCCCCACACAACCTCCTAGCGCGGCCAAGGGGGGGCGCACCACCCCATGGTGTGTCCCCCCTGGTGCCCCTCTTCGACTCCTCTTCGGTCTTCTGGATGCTTCCGGGGAAAATAGGACTTCCGGGCTTCGAATTTTCAAATTCCGAGAATATTTCCAGAACAACTTTTCTGAAATAAAAAACAGAAGAAAACAGGGAACTGACACTTGGCATATTGTTAACAGGTTAGTCCCGGAAAATGTGTAAAAATGACATAAAGAAGGGAGAAAACATGTAGCAATTGGCATAATATTATCATGGAGCATCAGAAATTATAGATACGTTGGAGACGTATCAGCGTCGTCAGCGCTACATACACTAAATATAGGCGGTTCGGCATCCTCTTCGCACGTGCGATCACCATCCTCTAGCGATCGTAGAGGCTCATGACACCGTCGTCGACCACGGTCTTCACATGGATCTGAAGGGGTCGTTGCATAGAAAACAAAAAAAATTCCTACACGATAGACACCCGAAAGGCCAAGATCTAATCTAGGAGACGAAGTGCAACGGGCAACAAGAGGGTTAAGGAGAACACATACCCTCGAAGACTCAAAGTGGTACGAGATCAAATCTCGTTGTTGGCGTAGTCGTAATCACACTGATCCCGATAGCGAGAAGGTGGGCACCGCAATCCGGCGGTGCATCCGTGATCGGTCACACGTACGGTTGATGACGACCTCCGTTCCCTCGTTCCAGCGGGGCGCGGAAGTAGAGGATCCCTCGGAAAACTCCAGCAGCACGACGACGTGGTGGTGGTGAAGAATCCCACGGTCAGGGCTTCGCCAAGCCGGAGACCATGAAATGGAGCAACGGGTGGAGGGAAAGGGAAGTGGACAAGTGTGTGAAGGAGGGAGAGCTCTCACCCTCCTTTATATAGGAGAGGGGGGAGGAAGCCCAAGGGGGGTGCGGCCAGCCCATGGGTGTGCCCCCACCTCTTCCCTCATCATGTGAGTGGACACTCCACTCACACCCACTCATTTCCCCATTATTTCCCACTTGGAAAATCCAAAGGTTTTCTTTTAATAAATAAAACCTTTTTATTTCTTTATTTCAGCATTTGTTAATTCTATTAACAAACTTTTGCATATAGCACCTCGAATCATTTGTTAATTCTATTAACAACCATTCGACGAAAAACCCCTTGAACTATTTCAATTTTCCCTGAAACAATTTCTGTGCTGCCCAAAATATTCTTCGATATTCCGTATCCTCTCAAACGCGTCATCGAACCTTAAGTGTGTCACCCTACGGTTCGCAAATAAGATAGACATGATCGATACTCCTCTCCGATCAATAATCAACAGCGGGATCTAGAGATCCGTGATGACTCCTATATATTCAACGATGACTCTCGTGATCGTGTGAACCAACAACGCCGTGAACTATTCCCTTTGTCTCGCGATATTTTACTTGTCCGAGATTCGATCATTGGTATCAACCATACCTTGTTCAATCTCGTTACCGACAAGTACTCTTTTCTCGTTCCTGTGATATAACATCCTTGTGATCATATCACGTGCTTGCAAGCGGTTTCGATGTGATATCACCGAGAGGGCCCAGAGTATATCTCTCCGCCATTTTGATGGACAAATCCCACTCTTGATCCATTTTCCTCAACGAATACTTAACGACACCTTTATAGTCACCCTGTTACGGTGTGACGTTTGATGCCATCAAAGCACTCTTCCGGTATCAGCGATTGACATGATCTCATGGTCTAAGGAATAAGTTACTTCATATGTTTGATATAACAACGTAAACTAAATGACTAGATCGCATTGCTATATTCTCTTTGGGTATATGTTCATCACATCATTCTTCTAATGACATGACCCTGTTATTAATAACATCCAATGTTCATGATCAGGAAACCTTGATCATCTATTAATCAACGAGCTAGTTAAAAGAGAGGCTTTACTAGGAACCATTGTTTGTTTATTAAGCACGCATGTATCAACGTTTCCGGTTAATACAATTCTAGCATGAGAAATAAACATTCACCATAAACAAGGAATAAGATAATAACCATTTTATTATTGCCTCTCGGGCATATTCCCTTCACTCTCCCACTTGCACTAGAGTCAATAATCTAGTCTGTAAGCACTTTAACACATATGGCGTACCAGTGTTATTACCATGCTTCGCATGCGGTAAACATCATCAAAAAGATCTGAACTGTTCAGGTCCTATTGTATTTGCATGTCCTTTGCGTCTACACGCATCACTCATTCTCTAAATGAGATGGCTTTGTATATATATGGTAAATTGGTGAAAACTTAATTCCTCAGCTTAAACTGATGTCACTAACATTGTGAAAATGTAGCTTCATAGTGTTAGCATTCTTGGAAACTCACCAAGTTCCTGTGATACCTTAATTCCTCAGCTTAAACTGATGTTACTAACATTGTGAAAATGTAGCTTTATAGTTTCAGCATTCTTGGAAATTCACCAAGTTCAATAAAGAACTCCTTGACACAAAATACACTTATAATCAGTTGTTAACACAACGATATACTTTAGCCTTTGTTGTAGTATCTGTCACAATATTTTAATTTTGAAACTCTTTCAAATCTAGCATGGAACTTTCTTCCATCCTATTGTGCTACCCTTCATCACATATTTTAATTTGAGATAAAATTACTTGAATAAATGACAAGACTATTAGTGTAACATATTACAACTAATATTTTGTCATTACTATATAGGAAAACATATCCTTAGCATTTCTAAAATGACACAAGGATCTCTCCCACTGTTGTCTAATCATCATATGAATTATCCTTCTATAACATTTTATAACATAGGACTCATCTGGTTGTGTACATAGCATGGAAACATGACTTAGAAATCTCAATTTCAATGATGCTCATCATGTGTCAAAACACATGAATCTTGCTCAATTATTTTCCATGTGACAAGAACTCCTTCTTGTAATTTTCATATTGACTTACTTCAATATTTCATCTATGTAATTTGGCTTCAATCATATCAGGTGCGTCAATCCATCTTTTATAGATATCGATGCCCAATATCTTCTAAGCCTTTCATCAATATGAAATCGAAAATATTAACCGTGTTAATTTAAAATACATATTTTCCAATCAACCATATGTCATCTACATAAAGTATTGGAAATATGTCATAGCGCTGCCACTTAATTTCTTGTAACTCTACAAGCATCTTTATCATTCATGATGGAATCAAACTCTTTTGATAACTTCATTAAGCTAAAGATTTCAACTTCGCTATGCTTACTTCAACCATTGAAGTGTGCATACCTTTCTAGCAACCTTTTGAATTTTACAAAACTTTCAGACTGTGTCAAGTACACATCCTTGATCAAACTTCCTCGAGAGGAGAGTTGGTTTTGTTATTCAACTGTCATACCATAATATGTAACCTTTTGCTAGAACTATCCGCAAAGACTAAAGCATCACTACGGAAGATCAAAATCTTGTAGTAGTCAACTCTTTGAACTTCGTCGAAAACAACTTTTCGATAAGTACAACTTTCAAAAGATGTAAAATCCATGTCTTTATCGCTATATAGACCCTTTTGCTATCGTTAGGCATCATGCCTATCGAAAAGACTACCAAGTCACATACTTGATATTCATACAAGGATACTATGGCGGATATAATGACTCATAGTCAATTTTACGAAGTCAGGGCCCATCATTTTCTTCCTTTATAAGGTCCAGGTCCTTTTGTTGTCAAAACAACACTTTACACTTAAACCACAAGTTGTTCTAAGTACAAAGTTTTTGGACTTTTCTGGTACAGCTCGCAAACTCATTTGAAGTATCTACAACATTTGTAGTGTCTTCTACTTAGTCAAAATAGTAAACCCCGGAACAACTTCCAGTGCTGCGCTACTCTTGACATGATAACGAAGATTCTCTAATCTCGTTGAGTTTGTACTGTGCTCCCACTCACTTGTTTCGCAAGAACTACTTTCTCGAGAAATCAACCCTTTCTGACAAACAACATTTGTCTTTTGGTTCGGTGATAGGAGAAATACCCAATGTTTTATTTGGGATAACCTTATAAACATATATTTATCCTATTTTGGTTGTAAACATTTTACACATGCTATGCATACCAAAACTTAAGAAAAATGACAATTCGGGTCATTACCCAAACCATATCTTATATGTTGTCAATTTCAACGGATCATGATGGTGCTCTTTTTAGTGTAAAAGCAGTTGTCCTTAATGTATAAACTACAAAATTATAATGGCAATTTTATTAATCTTACCATGTCAAACAAGGTTTGATTTTGTCTTTTGAATACTCCAATCTAATGTGGGGTATTCGAGAAGTATAAGTTGTAGAACAATTCTGCAACTTCTCAGATGTTTTGCTAAACTTGTAACTCAAACTTTATCCTTTATGATCCAATCATAAATACTTGATTATCTTGTTACATTGATTTTAACTTCATATTAACAACCTTTTGAACCAATTCAAAATGTCAAACTCTGTTCCCTTTAAATAGATATACTCACATATCTACTTAAATCATCGACAAAATTTTATGAAGGAAAAATTAATCCACCATACATGACTACACATAATGGACTATATACATCAATATGTATAATCTCCACTAAATTAGTCGTCCATTCTACTTTGGCCTATGAATGGAATTCTAGTCATCTTTTGGAAGAGGTCTCACAAGCGTCAATTTATTCAAAACAAAATGACTCCGGAAGTCCATCAATATGGAGTTCCGTCATGTTTTCCTTTCCGATATGAACTAAAATGGTGGTGTCACAATTTAAGTGAAAATCTTTTACGTCTTGCAACGTTTAGCATTCAGTCTTATAGATGTTTACTTTACCAACATGATTTATATTAACATATCCATCAATTATGGAATATGGTCATCGTTTGAACAATCTCATTTGTTCTCACAAAAGACTAGAACAAAATAACAACTTATTAAGTTCTTAAAATAAATCTTGAATGTTTGGTTTGATACTACAATGAACACAATAAAACTTTATTTATGTTCTTGTCATAATCGATTCCACATCTATTACTAGTTCCTTTTAGGCCCTTGTATTTCTTGCATTGCGTTGCTTTGTATGACAACTCATACCAACCAATGTGGTATCAAAATACCCAAAAATACTTTGTTAACTAGTAATACATCTATAACTCGTATATCAAGCATATACTCCTGAGTTGGACTTTTCCAGTTATCTTCTTTTCTGCTATATATCTATTTGTAATTCTACTTTCAATATTCCCTTTCCTTTACAGAAGAATCATTCAACATCAAACAATTCTAGTCGTACTAGCTCATTTTCTTTGGCGTGTTAGTCATATACTATCACCCATTGAGTCATACTTTGAGTTTGATTGTTCTACTAATATCACCATATTAATAGCATTCTTCTAGATTCCACTCTTAGCAATTTCCAAGTAAGGTAAACTACTTTACCCATACTTGTAATCCATCCCATCATAACAATTTTATGATTAAGCTACTATAGCTCGAAGGAAGGGATTTAGAGGATAATTTTTAGCGCCCAACTTCTTGGAAATATTCAAACGCCTAGCGTCTTCAATCATTGCATATATTCAGATAATATAAGCAAACATTGTCACGCTAAATTTGCATATATTCAGATAATATAATCAAACATTGTCACACTAAATTATACTCAGTCATGTTGCCACAAATAAGTTTCTAGATATCAATATATCTTTCACTTGATTGTTTCTGAAAACAACTCTTTTCGGTTCCTAAATCACCTTGATCAACAAAACATTCTTTTGAAGATAAAGTAATAAGGAAGCAACCATGACTCTGGATTCTAAGTAGGAATTATTTTCTCTCTAGATCAATCAATCATTAACCATATGGAGCTAGGTAGGAAATACCAAAAATCTACAATAGGACTCAATTTTAAATTTCACTAATACGGTACCAATCTTAAATGGTATTTACCAGATCATAACAGTTATATCTCAATTAACAATCTAAGTGTAAGGTAGTTATGTGGATGCCAATGAATACTACAATTTGTGCAAATTCACTTTGATTAGTTGTTCATGATAAATAAGTTCAAGTTAATTAAAAAATTATTCCATGAACTCCCACTCAAAAACAACATCCCTCTTAGTCGTCTTTAGTGATTACAGGAACCAAATTCACTACACCAAAACCGATCATCACGTGAGATAATGTAGTTTCAAAGGCGAACATCGACATGTTCATCATATCATCCATATGACTCATGCTTTACCTTTCGGTTACGTGTTCCGAGGCTATGTCTGTACATGCTAGGCTCGCCAAGTAGAACCGTAGTATTGCGTGTGTTTCAAGGCCATGTCTGTACATGCTAGGCTTGAAAACACCCGTTGTATGCGAACGTTGAGTCTATCACACCCGATCATCACGTGGTGTCTCGAAACGACGAACTTTCTTAACGGTGCATACTTAAGGAAGAACACATTATTATCTTGATATTAAGTGAGAGGGATCATCTTATAATGCTACCATCGTTATCTAAGAAAAACAAGATGCATAAAAAGGATTAACATCACATACATCACATGAAAGGATAACGTGATATGATATGGTCCTTCTTGCACTTGATCTCCATCATGTGCATTATGGTATGATCTCAATCATTCCACCGGCGTGGTACCAAGTACCACGGTACACCAATCTTGATTGTCCATCAATAAGAAGACAATCCTATGGATACCTTCCGGTATGTCAATAATTTACAAAATAGATCATCTGATAATCAAATTTGTAATATTGACCATATCACATCACATGCCCAGCAAAAACTAGTTAGACGCCTATAATTTATTTTTGCATATTTTACGTGGCTTAGGGCTTTCGATGATAGAACCGTTCATACCTACGAACATCAACCACAACATTGATAAACACATTTTTAACAACCCTTCATAGATTAGATCTTAACTATAGTAGGAGAAACGGACACCCCCTTAGCCACAAGTGAGACAACTCTCGCGTACATAGTACACGTAAACTTAGTCTGGGGCAGCTTCATCCTACTATGCCACTAAGATCATAAAATACTCAAGGAGGCAATAACATGATCATCAACGCCCACATACTCATATGTGTTCTACCCGTACAAAACATCTACGCATAGATCCGGCTCTGATACCACTGAAGGGGTCGTTGCATAGAAAACAAAAAATTTCCTACACGATAGACACCCGAAAGGCCAAGATCTAATCTAGGAGACGAAGTGCAACGGGCAACAAGAGGGTTAAGGAGAACACATACCCTCGAAGACTCAAAGTGGTACGAGATCAAATCTCGTTGTTGGCGTAGTCGTACTCACACCGATCCCGATAGCGATAAGATGGGCACCGCAATCCGTGATCGGTCACACGTACGGTTGATGACGACCTCCGTTCCCTCGTTCCAGCGGGGCGCAGAAGTAGAGGATCCCTCGGAAAACTCCAGCAGCACGACGACGTGGTGGTGGTGAAGAATCCCACGGTCAGGGCTTCGCCAAGCCGGAGACCATGAAATGGAGCAGCGGGTGGAGGGAAAGGGAAGTGGACAAGTGTGTGAAGGAGGGAGAGCTCTCACCCTCCTTTTATATGAGAGGGGGGAGTCAGCCCAAGGGGGGTGCGGCCAGCCCATGGGTGTGCCCCCACCTCTTCCCTCATCATGTGAGTGGACACTCCACTCACACCCACTCATTTCCCCATTATTTCCCACTTGGAAAATCCAAAGGTTTTCTTTTAATAAATAAATAAAACCTTTTTATTTCTTTATTTCAGCATTTGTTAATTCTATTAACAAACTTTTGCATATAGCACCTCGAATCATTTGTTAATTCTATTAACAACCATTCGACGAAAAACCCCTTGAACTATTTCAATTTTCCCCGAAACAATTTCGGTGCTGCCCAAAATATTCTTCGATATTCCGTATCCTCTCAAACGCGTCATCGAACGTTAAGTGTGTCACCCTACGGTTCGCGAATAAGATAGACATGATCGATACTCCTCTCCGATCAATAATCAACAACGGGATCTGGAGATCCGTGATGACTCCTATATATTCAACGATGACTCTCGTGATCGTGTGAACCAACAACGCCGTGAACTATTCCCTTTGTCTCGCGATATTTGACTTGTCCGAGATTCGATCATTGGTATCAACCATACCTTGTTCAATCTCGTTACCGACAAGTACTCTTTTCTCGTTCCCGTGATATAACATCCTTGTGATCATATCACGTGCTTGCAAGCGGTTTCGATGTGATATCACTGAGAGGGCCCAGAGTATATCTCTCTGTCATTTGGATGGACAAATCCCACTCCTTATCCATGATCCTCAACTAATACTTTCCGAATACTTAACGACACCTCTATAGTCACCCTGTTACGGTGTGACGTTTGATGCCATCAAAGCACTCTTCCGGTATCAGCGATTGACATGATCTCATGGTCTAAGGAATAAGTTACTTCGTATGTTTGATATAACAATGTAAACTAAATGACTTGATCGCATTGCTATATTCTCTTTGGGTATATGTTCATCACATCATTCTTCTAATGACATGACCCCGTTATTAATAACATCCAATGTTCATGATCAGGAAACCTTGATCATCTATTAATCAACGAGCTAGTTAAAAGAGAGGCCTTACTAGGAACCATTGTTTGTTTATTAAGCACACATGTATCAACGTTTCCGGTTAATACAATTCTAGCATGAGAAATAAACATTCACCATAAACAAGGAATAAGATAATAACCATTTTATTATTGCCTCTCGGGTATATTCCCTTCAGGATCTCATCAAGTTGACCAATGCTAATGATATTGGTGCGCAACCTTGGAATGAAGTACACCTCCATCAGTGTCGTATGTTCATTGTTCTCACACACGAACAATACAGAGCCGCACCCTGAATGTCAACAACAAAGCCGTCACCAAATTTTACCGTACCTTTCACTCGTTCGTCGAGAGTAGTCAATATGGCGCGCGCCCTGGTCATGTGGTTGCTAGCCCCCCCCCCCCCCCCCCCCCCCGTCGAGATACCACCGATCGTCGACGGATGGCACCAGCTTAACGCGGTCCTCGTTCAGGAACACGCGGTCCTCGGTGACAGAGGGCGACGCCACATCCACCAGAGCCACCGGCGTGGCGCAAGCCACATTAACCGAGATCTCCTCCACGGACGCCAACAGCAACGCCGGCTTATCCTTCGGCCCTGAGCCAGGCTCGCCTGCTCCTCGTGCTTTCTGTGGTCACCGCGCTCGCGCTTGGGCTTGTGGCACTCGCGTTTCCGGCGCCCGACGATGCCACAGTTGTGGCACTTTCTGTCACGGCGCGGAGGTCGTCCCCCGCCATCGCTGTTTTATATGCCACCATCC
This sequence comes from Alopecurus myosuroides, assembly GCA_028641055.1. Lineage (NCBI taxonomy): Eukaryota > Viridiplantae > Streptophyta > Magnoliopsida > Poales > Poaceae > Alopecurus > Alopecurus myosuroides. The sequence goes on from CM054062.1 coordinate 195,580,937, forward strand.
CCAGATTGACATGGTGCCTTTCTCTTCTCGCGCTGCTTGCCGCCCCTGCCTGAACCGCCTTCCCGAGGCTGACGGCTTCCTTGCCGGGTGCGCTATTCCTCCTTCGTGAGGAGTAGTCGGACACCCGCGTCCCGCTCCGCCTCGCCGCGCCCCTTGTACACAGTCAGCCGCCCACTCAGATCCTCAATAGAGATGTCCTTGAGATCAAGGAGTGTGTGAATGGAGGAGGCCATTTGCGCGTACCTTGGAGGCACGGCACGCATGTACTTTTGCGATGCTCGACAGCCTGAGAGCGAAGTCCTCGACTCCCTCCCCACTCTTGAAGGCGATGTTCTCGAAATCCTTATGGAGCTTCTGCCGGCGCGCCTCGCGCACACGGTCGACGCTGACACACATCGTCTTGATCGTGTTCCAGGCATCCTTGGCGTTGTCCTTCGCCTCGAGCATGGGCACCATCTCCGGTGGAATGGAGCGCAAGATGGCTTATGCTCCGACCCTACTCCTGTCTCGGTTGCCTCTCAGAGGCAGGCTCCCTGCAGATGCACGCGCATGATGATCGACCACTCGTTGTAGTTCGTCTTCGTCAGGGTTGGGTAGGTCAGAGCCCCGCCGCCGCCACCGCCGCTCTCCCTGATCACCTCGCGCAACACGACCTTGCCACCTCTGCGCGCTCTGCTCCTCCCACGGCTACGTTCCCGCGAGCGAGGTGGAGTCTTGGACGGTGAGCGCGATCCGTCTCTGGCCATGGCTCTGATACGACGTGTTGTTTCCTGAACTTGAAGATGAGCTAACTGAAGGTGGAATCTAGCGTGAGATAGAGAGTTTGTGCAGTGTACAGCCCTGCCGCTTTTCGGTTTTCTGTATTTATTCATTAGCTACAACTGAATTACAACTGAACTGCTAACTATCAGGATCTAAGGCCGGGCCTTCACGCAACGTCATCCCACTACCTCTTGCATCCATCTTCTCTACAATCTCTCCATGATGACCATGTCTCGTTCCATTCCACGAGGGACAAAACGTGGCGAGCTAGACTAAGTCTACAACACCAAAAAATTAACGAACTACTGAAAGCTGTGACGCTACACCACCGGTATCTGTTTCCAATTTATTTGGGACTTGGTTAAATGGAGTGGATAAATGTACCAAAGCGAGCATACGCATAGGGTGTATGTGCTTTTATTTGGGCAATTTGAAATTACAGAAATGATATTATTTTTAACAATTTGAAATCTCCTAATTTTTTCTACAGGTGGTTCACCGCGCTACGTATTGGATTCAACAATGGGCGCTCCTGTTACCAGAAGACCAGCGAGGACTTTTGGCTTCTGGATGCACCCGGCTCGTGGCGGTTGTCCGGGCTATCTTCAACCATGGTGCCTGGTTGCACACTAGGAGATTACATCATGTGTAATTTACATGTGTGGATGATTTTTCGGTGGCTTGTGTTTTCAGCAAGGTTGCGTTATCGGTGATTTGTATTATGAGATTTTTGCTACGCTGAATAATTACGATTAATAAATTAAGCCGTGTGCATCGACTAGATGCAGAGGCTGGATTTTCCGTTTAAAAAAAACAGAGATGAGAAGGAAAAGGAATGTGCTGCGACCGACAACTAGCGATGGCGAAGAATGATTGTGCTCGGCTGCGGGTTTGTGGATGCAGTCACCAGCTGATAGGGAATGTGTATTTGCTCGTTGTGCTATTGCCAGAAGAAACGGCTTCGTGTTACATGTGGTGGGAACTGTGAAGATAAAATTATTTCGTCTGACTGGAAAAAGTTGTAGTAGGCTGCCAGCGTGTAGACAACGCAAAGGGTAGTCATTCTCACGCTAAACTTTTCCTTCTGATGGGGATAAGATCGTTACATTCTTTACTCCATCGGATAGCTTAGGACGATCGGACCAGAGTGGCTGATTTGACTCTGTAAACACGCTACATAGTATAGGTATTTTTCATTTCGCGAACACGACGGCCACCATGCGCGCTTGATCACATGTTAAAGCTCGCCACCATGTAAAATATAGACGAGGGTCCAGAAATGCAGCCCATGTGCAGACGATGCAATGTTTGGCGCCAGGCTAACGTCAGCCCATTCAACAAAGCAGGGGTGGCGTAAACCGGCCTTTAACAACAAATATCGCAGCCTCGTGCGCTCGTGTCTTCCTTTCTTTTTGGACAGCACTCGGCGTCTCCCGGGGATAGAAATTTTTCATCCCCGGATCCGCTGCTTGACACGTGTCCCTTTTTTTTGCCTAAAATCCCGCTTTTGCTTCCGTAGCAAAAAAAAAAAAGTCCCGCTTTTGCTCCCGTAGCGAAAAAAAGTTTCACCCCCAAAAAGAACAGACCTCGCCGAAGACTCGCCGGAGTTACTGTAGCAAAAAAATTTGCTACAGAAGCAAAAAGTCGATTTCGCCGGAGCCGTCGCCGGAGACTTTTGCTCGCCGGAGAGCAAAAAATTTATTCTAAAAAAGCAAAAAAATAACCTTATTGTAGCAAAAAAAATTATGCTATTAGAGCAAAAAATTGGACCTCGCCGGAGTTACAGTAGCAAAAAATTTGTACAAAAAAAGCAAACGAAAAAACCTATTGTAGCAAAAATTTGTACAATTTTTTTTAGCAAAAATTGCTAAAAAAATTGGCATCTCCTCCGCCGCCGGTAGCACTGCGTCACCTCCGGCCGCTCGGAACATCCCATCCCGCCTCTGGTAGCACCGCAGGGAGCATCACCTCCGGCGGCGCGGCGTGCTGGTGGTGGTGGCACGTCGGGGAGCGACCGGGAGCGCGGCGGCGCGGCCTCACCGTGAGCGCCACGTCCACGCCCCACTCGTCCCTGCGAGGGCACGGAAGCTGCAGGCGTCGGCCTCGTAAAGGCGGCCGTGGCGGTTGGCGATGGTGGGCCTCTGCTGCAGGAGGTTGTAGGTGGCCCGCGAGTCACCGCCGAACGGGGGGAGAGGCCAGTGCGGGCTCTGGCCGCCCTCGGACGTGTGTTGACGCAGCTCCCGGATCTGCTCCTCGGACGCGCGGAGGATGGATCCCTTTGTCGCACCCTGGCTTCTAAGGGATACTCATCGGGCCGAACTGGATAGCAGGTGCTTGGATTATGGGGCATAACTGCTCCCACGTCCCAGCTTCCTGGTAGGCCTGCGCTTATGCGCGACAACGCAAGCCCTGCTATTCCACCGTCGATGTAAACTATCCATTAGGAGTCATAGGCACTACTGTCGACGTACTTCATATCAAGCACGCACGGTACGTCAACAGCTTTGAACGAATGATGATCACAACTTATCTCTAAGACACAAAAGATAGAAATAAAGTTGCAAGTGGCCTTCACTAAGGCAGAGATAGCAAATACAATCATCCAGAGGACACATGTCCCAACACAGCATTCATTACATCAGCGGAAGCAATCAAAGGTGTCTGGGTACAGACAAATCCAACAGGCTTAAGAAGCCGGAGAAAAATAAAGAAGACGAAGCCCATCCACGTAGGTCCTGGATCCAGCCCTGGTCCAGCTAACTACTCGTCTGCAGTCTCGTCAAACTCCACGAAGTAGCCATCCTGGTTGTCATCGTAGCCGTAGTCGTAGTCTGCGTAAACCACAGCCCCAACGGGGTCAGTACATCCAAGTACTGGCAAGCAAGACTCACACTTCATCAAAGAGTTACCCGTCAACACAAGCATAGATGCTTGGGACCAACGGAAGAAAATGGTGATATGAAAGTTGCAGCGGCTGCTCTAACCAACTACAGAAGATAACTACAAGTTCCGGCTAACAGAAGAAGATAAGATCGAGGATTGTAACCAACTGAGAGATAACTTCAACCAAACCCATCCTGGATCTCGCCCCTTATCCAAAGAAGCAATCCGAGGATAACTCACACAGTTGCACTAAAGATGAATCAAGTTATTGTGTGAATAACCTATTACTAGTCAAGTTATTAATCATTGGGTGAAACATGATTGATCATTAGGTTGAAGTTGTCCTGAGTACTTGTTAGCCAGTACTTTCACCAAGTAGTCCATAACCGCGGAAAACACGGCTTCTCGAGAAGATTATCCCTGCAGGGTTGCACCAATTTGGCCGTACACGTATGAATAACCCGCCAGATGGGATGCCTCCCACCAAGCGGGGCACTCAACACAACTCGACCCTTCTTCGCATCAAGCCCAAAGAACCTTGGGCGCACGGCTAATCAAGCCCCGAAGAAAAGGGACCCTCATAGCACTCTAAGACCGTGTCCCCCTATATGCCGACTACAAAAGTTCCACCCTGCGCTGGGCTCGCAAAAACATGCATGCGGCAAATAGAAAACACGAACTAAATGAGGCGATTTGGACGAGATGCGAATCGAGTCAAATTGAGGGGGGCGCCCATACTCGCTTCCCACATGCGGGTAGTGCGCTCATCATGGATCAGTAGACAAGACCCTTTTCCTATTAGGGTCGACACTAGCAGGCTTCAAAACCTCTCATGGGCCTCCTGCCGGTGCCTTATCATCAAATTATTATTACCATTAGCAATTAACAGGATTGATTGATTAACATCGAGCCCCCGGTACAATAATAAGATAGTAAAAGTAGTAACCGACAACAGACTCGAGTAAAAGCAACCCTAAGCATGCTAGGTAAGACTAAGGCAACAAGCAATGGCTGTAGGTATGGAGGTGAGGCAATATCATTGGTTCAGGGTATCATGTGATAGGTTCGGAGAACAAGCAACGATACATAGGGCTAGCAATAGTAGACAAAAGGATAGTATCGACAACAAGTGTGGAAAGGAACTCGATGATTCATGTGAGTGATAACTTGCCTGGAAGCTCAACAGCCGGGTACTGAGCTAGATCCTCAGAAGGGGTGATGTAAAGGTCGTCTGTCTCAACGTCGTCGTCTATTCGAGAAGAAGCAAACAAACAAAACAGGAAATGTAAACAATCATTATCATGGCATTGTGCACAATCAAGATGATGCATGACAAATTAATGGTTGCATCAAAATAAACTGACTAACATGATAGCACAAATTAAATGGACCCATATGCAAGGGTTGCATATGGAAAAGATCCATTGAAAATAAGTGGAAACAAATGATTTACCAATAATTATTATGTGAGAGTTGTTAGCATGATGCATGCATGATGATGATAACAAGATAACAACAAATAACAATAATAGATGCAAAGGAAAAGGAATAAAACAAGTGGTGGAAATTATTTATTAAGTTGGGAAAATTTGGTTACTTAAACATGTCAAACAAACAATTATTGTTTTCATCAATTCAAAGTGTGCAAAACAATTAACAAAATTTATATTTGAAAAGAACATCAAATTCTAGTTGGATTACATGTTTCCAATATTGAAATTTGAATTAGGATGAATTTATTATGAATTAAACAATATTAAACAAGTTTTAATTGAATTTAAAACAAGCTTAAGTATTATTTGAATTTTATTTGTTCAAATCCTAAATTCAAGTTCACATTTGAAAAGTTCACACTTTGATGGTTTGAAAACATATTTTGCATGTTCAAAAATATTTTATATTAAGCAAGTTATGATTTTTATTAAATTTAAATGAATTAAACAAGTATTAAATTATTTAGGCAATTTAAATTATTCAAACAATGAAACAAATTTTATATTTGAATAGGATATTCAAAATGGTATGGAAAACATATTTTATTTGCATTATTTGGAATTAGTATGAATTATTTATGAATTATTGCAATTTACATTTGAATTATTCAAATTTGAATTTTAAATGCATTTTGAAATTTCAAAACAGGAAACAAAAGTTACCAAAAGATAGACAATTGAATTTAGATCAGTGTGCATATTTTATTTGCAGTTTTTAGAGTTATACAATAAAAGTTATAAGCAAAATAAAACTAGGGACCAATCTGTTATTTATTTGGACCTAGACTTGATTACAGAAAGTTTAGGATTCGTTTTATTCTTTTTATACGCACAGGGATCTACACCAGTCGCTGACAGGGGGGGCCGTGGGCTCGCTGCGCTTGCGCAGCACACGAGCGACTGACGAACGGGCCCTGGTTGTCAGCGAGGAGGAAAAAAATAAAAAGGGGGGTTTTGTGCGGCCGCGGGGATTCGATCCCTCGCCCGCGCGCTCGCACACAAACGCGCTAACCACTGCAGCTGCTCGCACTCGCTTGACAGATATAGGGACGCAGGGAGGTTAAAGGTTCAGACTTGCACGATGTCTGACGAAACTGACGAGCGAACGCTTGCTCGACTGACAGAACGACTCGCCGGCGGCGATCTGCACGGCCGTGCTCGCGATTGGATGCGTGGGTGTGTGCAGGACGTGCACGGTACCGGGCGGATGCAACAGGAGGGAGAGGGGTGAGTGAGACGGTGGAGCTCACCGGGATTTGGTCGACGGTGACGTACTGATGACGGAGGCGACGTCGGCGGGGAAGAGGACGGCGTCGTTGATCCCGTGCTCCTCCGTGCTCCCGCAGGTGTTCGACGAGTAGAGGAAGGAGAGGGCTACTGGTTCCAGCGATCAAACGGCGTCGAGAGGCTCTGTTACGTAGACGAGAACATCGGGTTCAGTTTCATGGCGCCACGGTGGCCGGAGAAAAGGCGAGGATCGCGGCGGCGACACAGAGGCTTACCGGTGGCGATTGAGTGTTCAACAGAGAGAGGAGAGAGGGGCGAGCTGATTCCAGTAGTCAGGTGGCTAGGTGGGAGTAGATGGTGGCGGCGCCATGGCGATGTTCAGAAGGAGCTACCGCCGGTGAGATTCAGAGGTGGGGGGAAGCGACGACAGAGAGAGAGGATGGCGGCGCGGTGCGGGGAGCGAGGAACTAGGGACTAGGGTTAGGTCTGCAGGGGCTAGGGGGGATAAATAGGGTCCACGGCGCTCTCCTGGTCGTCGGCGCGGCCGTACTGCCGCGGTGGCGCCGCGGATGCGCGCCGTACGGGAGACAGATGAAGTGCACGAATTGCGAAGCGGTACGGGGGAGTTAGGCGGGCTGGGTCGCGCGCGCGCTAGGCTAGGTGGGCTGGGCTGCTGTTAGCTGCCGCGCGCGCTGCAGGTTTTCTTCTTTTTATTTTTCTGTTTTTTTTTTTGCTGAAACAGAATTTGGAAGAATTTGTTAAGGTTTTGGTTAATAAAAATTCTAGAAAAATTAGGTTAGGCTAATTAGGTAATTAGAAACCATTTTCCAAGACTGGATTTCAAAATTTTGAGATTTAAAATGATGTTTGTATTTGAATCCAAATTTGGGAAATTTTAATATTAATGAACCATTATGAAAACAAGCATTTGAATAGGGTTACCCCTAGGGTTTAAAATGATTTTAAAGATTAAAAATAGTGTGGTGAACTTCATGGATTCAAGAGGTACTGAATTTTAAGGATTGGTTTGAATTGGAAAATGATTTAGAAATTATTGATTTGAATTAATTGATTGGATTAATGGTTTGATTAAAACCAACAATTGAATAAGTGATCCACATGGAATAAAATGGTTGTTTTTATTTGTTATTTTTATTCCAAAAGTTGTAACAGATCAAGTATGAAAATAACCATTTGAAATTGTTTGGGTTTGATTATGAAAACAAGATAAAACAGATGCAAAACAAATAGTAACAATTGCAAATAAAAATAAAACAAATGCAATGAGATGATGACATGATGCATTGCTTGAATTAAAACAAGGAACAAAACATTTTAAGGGATATTTCATACTTGGGATGTTACAAAACGCCCCCCCTTGAAGGAATCGCGCCCCGAGATTCCTTACTGAGATGTGAAAAGGTCCGGATACTTCTTGCGAAGATCCTCTTCGGTCTCCCACGTTGCCTCTTTATCGGAATGATGCGACCATTGCACTTTCAAGAACTTGGTGCTCTTGTTGCGAGTCTTACGCTCGGTCTCGTCGAGAATACGAATAGGGTGCTCCTCATAAGATAGATCATCTTGCAGTTCAATGGAATCATGATCAACTGCACGATCTGGATCTTTGAAACACTTCTTGAGCTGTGACACGTGGAACACATCGTGCACCTTGGATAGTTTTTCTGGAAGTTCAAGAAGATAAGCATTTTCTGCACGCCTTGAGAGGATGTTGAAAGGACCAATGTATGTTGGTGCAAGCTTTCCTTTCACACCAAAACGATGAGTGCCTCTGAGGGGAGTTACACGGAGATATGCTTTGTCACCAGGTGCATAGATCATATCCCTGTGCTTGCTGTCATAGTAACTCTTCTGACGAGACTGAGCAATCTTGAGATTGTCACGAATGATACGAACTTTCTCCTCGGCTTCCTTAACAATGTCAGGGCCTAAGAGTGAACGTTCACCAGCTCCAGACCAATTGATTGGACTCCTGCATCTGCGACCATACAGTGCCTCAAATGGTGCCATGCCTAGGCTTGCCTGGTAGCTGTTGTTGTAGGAGAATTCAGCATATGGAAGGCAATCCTCCCATTTCATGCCAAAGGAGAGACCACATGCTCTGAGCATATCCTCGAGAATCTGATTGACTCTTTCGACTTGCCCCTGAGACTGAGGGTGATAAGCTGTGCTGAACAGAAGTTTGGTGCCCAATGCTTCTTGAAAACTCTTCCAGAAATGAGAAGTGAAGATACTTCCACGGTCTGAGCTTATTTCCAATGGAACACCATGAAGAGGAACAATCCTTGCTGTGTAGAGCTCTGCTAACTGACTAGCTGAGATAGTTTCCTTGACAGCAAAGAAGTGAGCTACTTTAGTGAGACGATCAATAACAACGAAGATTGCATCGTTGCCCTTCCTGGACTTTGGAAACCCAGTAACGAAGTCCATTTCAATCATGTCCCACTTCCACTCAGGAATTTTGAGAGGTTGGAGAAGACCGGCTGTTTTCTGATGGACTGCCTTAACACGTTGACAAACGTCGCATTCAGAAACGTATTGAGCAATTTCACGTTTCATGCCAGACCACCAATACAGAGTCTTAAGATCCTGGTACATCTTTGTACTTCCAGGGTGAATGGATAGAGGAGTTTCATGAGCCTCCTTGAGAATGATATCCTTGAGACTTTGAATCTGAGGAACTGCAATGCGTCCTTCGAAGAACACAGTTCCCTTGTCATCAATTGAGAAGGACTTGAATTTATCACTGCCCTCTTTGATGTGCTCTACAATCTTCTTGATTTCATTATCACGAAGTTGTTCAGAACGAATCTTGTCCTCGAGAGTTGGACTGGCTGTCAAGCTAGCAAGATAACCTTGTGGGACAAGACCAAGGTTCAGCTTCTGGAATTCTTCATGGAGTGGAGGTTGGCTTTCCATGATCATGAGATTATTGCAATAGGATTTGCGACTGAGAGCATCGGCCATAACATTAGCCTTGCCTGGAGTGTAAGAAATGGTGAGATCAAAGTCTTTAATCTTCTCAATCCATCTCCTTTGCCTGAGATTTAGATCCGGCTGAGTGAAGATGTATTTCAGACTCTTATGATCGGAAAAGATTTCAGTTTTGTTACCCAACAAGTATTGTCTCCATTTCTTGAGGGCAAACACAACTGCTGCAAGTTCTAGGTCATGAGTGGGATAGTTTTGCTCATGTGGGTTCAACTGACGTGAAGCATAAGCCACAACTTGACGTTCTTGCATAAGAACTGCTCCTAGGCCTTGGAGAGATGCATCACAGAATATCTGGAAAGGTTTGGTGGTATCTGGGCCAACTAGAACAGGTGTAGAAGTGAGTTTAGTCTTGAGGAGATTGAAACTCTCATCACACTGTGGAGTCCAAACGAACTTCTTGTCCTTCTTGGTGAGATCAGTGAGAGGTTTAGCAATCTTGGAGAAGTTTTGGACGAAACGACGGCAATAGCTAGCCAAGCCAAGAAAACTTCTGACTTGCTTCACCGTCTTAGGGGGTTTCCAATCAACAATTGCCTTAACCTTTTCAGGATAAATGGCTATGCCCTTGGCAGAGATGATATGACCAAGATATGCAACTTCCGGAATCCATAACTCACATTTGGAAAACTTGGCATACAGACGATGCTCGCGAAGTTTCATGAGAGTGAGACGAAGATGTTCTCCATGCTCTTCCTCGGATTTTGAGTAGACAAGAATGTCATCAAGATATACCACAACGAACTTGTCGAGGTATTCATGGAAGACAGAATTCATGAGTCTTGAGAAGGTCGCCGGTGCATTGGTGAGACCAAAGGACATGACGGTGTATTCATATAGACCGTAACGAGTGGTGAAAGCTGTCTTAGGAATATCTTCCTTTCTGATCTTTATCTGATGGTAACCCATCCTCAAGTCCAACTTTGAGAATATTGAGGCTCCAGCAAGTTGATCAAAAAGATCATCGATACGAGGAATTGGATACTTGTTCTTGATGGTTTTCTCGTTGAGAGGACGATAGTCAACCACGAGTCTCTTTGTTTGGTCCTTCTTGGCAACAAACAGAGTTGGGCAACCCCAAGCGGAGGAACTAGGCTGAATGTAACCTTTCTCCATATACATATCGATTTGCTCCTTCAACAATTTCAGTTCAGGAGGAGCTATCTTGTATGGATGCTTAGAGATTGGAGCAGTACCTGGCTCAAGCTCGATCACGAACTCAACTGCTCTGTCCGGAGGCATCCCTGGAAACTCTTCTGGAAAGACGTCAGGGAATTCACAAACCACCGGAACATTTTCAATTGCAGGAAGGGGTTTGGCATCGAGGTTGAACAGCTGAACAGAACTTGATCCATATGGAGAATAGACTATCTGGCCTGAAGTGTGGGAGAGAGTTATTGACTTTTGAGCACAGTCAATTTTTGCCTTGTGGGTCTTCAACCAATCCATGCCCAGAATGACATCAATGTCAGAATTTCCCAGTAACATGAGTGAAGCAAGGAATATGCGACCTCCAATTAGGATCTGATTGTCCATGCTTATCTTGGAAGTAATCATTTTAGTTCCCGGAGAGTGCACATAGATTTGATTGCTTAGCGGAACCAGAGCTAGATTGTACGTTGTAGCAAAGATCTTTGACACGAACGAATGCGATGCTCCAGTATCAAACAACACTTTAGCTGGAAAAGAGTTTACGGGTAATATACCGAGAACGACGTCATCAGCTTCCTCAGCTTTGTCGGCCTTGATATGGTTCACCCTCGCGTTCCTCCCGACAGGACTGTTGTTGGAGTTGAAGGCTTTAGCCGGGGGAGCACGAACCATAGCCTGGTTGGTGTTGGGGCGAGGAGGTGGAGGTAGCTGCCTCTGAGTGCACTTATCAGCGTAGTGTCCAGTCTCCTTGCACTTGAAGCAAGTGACGACACGAGGAGGGCCTGGCCTTGGCTGCCCCATTGGAATCCTCTGACCCTGCATCTGAGATGGGTTGGGTGGGCGGGGACCAAAGCCTGGAGAAGCTTGGGCATTTGGATCCCGAGTGACAGCACCATTTGGCACCCAGATGCGGCGCTTCTGCGGAGGGGTGGTCATGTTGGAGGAGGAACCACCCTCACGCGAGTGCTTGTGGGACTCTTCGAACGCCTTGCGCCCATTCTCCTCATTGAGCGCGGTGTTCACGAGCTCCACGAAGTCCTTGCACTTGATGTTGGTGAGAGCGTACTTCAGTTCCGGGTTAAAACCTCGACGGAACCTTGCCATCTTCTTGGCTTCAGTGGACACTTCGTCACCAGCGTACCGAGCGAGACGATTGAACTCGTTCTGGTAGCCGAGGACGTCCAGCTTGCCCTGTCTGAGAGAGCAGAATTCCTCACGCATCCTTTCCATGAGACCATCTGGGATGTGGTGCTTCAGGAAGGCATCCTTGAAACAACCCCAGGTGATAGGATAGCCAGCTCTCATGGTCTGGTAGTTCTCCCACCAAGTAGCTGCCTGACCCTTCAGTAGGTAGGTGGCATACTTGACCTTATCTTCCTCAGCAACATGAGCTATCTCCAGAGCCCTGTTCATCTCCCTGATCCAGTCATCAGCATCCAGAGGCTCACGTGTTGCCACGAAAGCTCTCGGCCCCATGCTCAGAAACTCCTTGATGCTGACTCGCGGAGCATTCTGGTTGTTGTGCTGGTTAGCCTGGATCTGGGCCATCTGAGCCACGACCTGAGTCATCTGAGTCAACAGCTCCGTGAGCGGAGGTGGCTCAGGCGGGGAGTTCCTGGTTGGAGGCATCCTGAACAGAAATGCATTTTAGCACAATAACAGAACAGGATAGACTTGGTAACCGAAAGATAGATTATTCCGACGCATGAATAGATAACCAACAGGTACATCATCACATGTTCAAATACATCAGAATATCCAACAGACCAATACATGGTTCGAATGCCAAAGGACAACTAAACATAGCTAGGAACGGATACATCGGTACTCCCATGCTCATCACGCAGGACGGCGGCGAGTGCGGCGAGTGGTACGGCGAGGAGGAGTCTGCTCACGGAAGTAAGTATCACGACGATCCCTGTAGATAGGAACTGCTCTGAGAGGGACCCTCGGAGTGGTGAAGTAGAAAGCGTCCTCTCCGTGTGCTCCAAAGAGAGGAATACCACTGTAACCAGCTCCAAGGTTGAGAAGTGGACCTCTGATCGGCTCGTAACCTCCAGCATCTGGCAGAGGAAAACCAACTGGCTGAGTGAAACGCGCAAAGCGCTCGTCTCCAACGAAGTCTGTGGTGTACGTCGCCAGACGCGTCAGAGCAAGGTAGAGCTGCTCCCTGACTGAGGCCAACTCCTGAGCAAGTGTGGAAGCAACGGCGTCACTGTGCCTCACGAACTGAGCAGTGGTGTGCAGCCTGGAGCTATCAGACTCGTAGGTATCCAGGTCGTGGTGGATAGTGAAGTGAACTCCCGCCGACGTGATGTAACCACGGGGGATGTGACGATAGATGGAATCATCAAACCCCCAGTAGTCAGCCCGAAGGACGGTGAGACTCACATACGCTACCTGCTGCACAGCCATGTCCACTATGGAACCTACTGCCTCGTAGCGGTGGACAATGCTCCTGCCATCATCCGACAGAATGTAGACGATGGCTCGGTAGAAAGTCTGCTCAAACTCGCGCTGGTGCTCGTAGACCTGGTACTCTGGTGCCCAATGGAACCCCAGATAGGTAACCATGTCTCTCAGCATCTCCGGATAACCGACGGTGCTCTCACAGCGAGTCATGCGAACCACCTGCGGGTAGTAGCTGAGACCCATCTGCAGATGATTTGGAATGTTTTGATTAGACGCCGGTAGAAGAAAAAGGAAGTGGAAAACAACAACAGTTTTCAACGGACGAAAGGTTCTTTAAAAGAACAGGATATCGAAGCAACATCGGGAAAACGAGACCAAAAGTCCTGAGGTACTACGGAGAACCCAAAACACGTGAAATCCTAACTTGAAAGTTTAGGTGAGAAGAGAAAACAACGTTGCACTTCCTTACCAGAAAAGGGTGGGTGGGTGGGGAAAGAAGAAAAATGGCAGAATTCCTACTCTCACGTTTCATTTTTCCTATATAGCTACAAAATAGTTTCTAGACTCAACTGCGACCAGTAAAAAGGGATCCTACAGGCAGACAGGCTCTGATACCATTTGTCGCACCCTGGCTTCTAAGGGATACTCATCAGGCCGAACTGGATAGCAGGTGCTTGGATTATGGGGCATAACTGCTCCCACGTCCCAGCTTCCTGGTAGGCCTGCGCTTATGCGCGACAACACAAGCCCTGCTATTCCACCGTCGATGTAAACTATCCATTAGGAGTCATAGGCACTACTGTCGACGTACTTCATATCAAGCACGCACGGTACGTCAACAGCTTTGAACGAATGATGATCACAACTTATCTCTAAGACACAAAAGATAGAAATAAAGTTGCAAGTGGCCTTCACTAAGGCAGAGATAGCAAATACAATCATCCAGAGGACACATGTCCCAACACAGCATTCATTACATCAGCGGAAGCAATCAAAGGTGTCTGGGTACAGACAAATCCAACAGGCTTAAGAAGCCGGAGAAAAATAAAGAAGACGAAGCCCATCCACGTAGGTCCTGGATCCAGCCCTGGTCCAGCTAACTACTCATCTGCAGTCTCGTCAAACTCCACGAAGTAGCCATCCTGGTGGTACTCGTAGCCGTAGTCGTAGTCTGCGTAAACCACAGCCCCAACGGGGTCAGTACATCCAAGTACTGGCAAGCAAGACTCACACTTCATCAAAGAGTTACCTGTCAACACAAGCATAGATGCTTGGGACCAACGGAAGAAAATGGTGATATGAAAGTTGCAGCGGCTGCTCTAACCAACTACAGAAGATAACTACAAGTTCCGGCTAACAGAAGAAGATAAGATCGAGGATTGTAACCAACTGAGACATAACTTCAACCAAACCCATCCTGGATCTCGCCCCTTATCCAAAGAAGCAATCCGAGGATAACTCACACAGTTGCACTAAAGATGAATCAAGTTATTGTGTGAATAACCTATTACTAGTCAAGTTATTAATCATTGGGTGAAACATGATTGATCATTAGGTTGAAGTTGTCCTGAGTACTTGTTAGCCAGTACTTTCACCAAGTAGTCCATAACCGCGGAAAACACGGCTTCTCGAGAAGATTATCCCTGCAGGGTTGCACCAATTTGGCCGTACACGTATGAATAACCCGCCAGATGGGATGCCTCCCACCAAGCGGGGCACTCAACACAACTCGACCCTTCTTCGCATCAAGCCCAAAGAACCTTGGGCGCACGACTAATCAAGCCCCGAAGAAAAGGGACCCTCATAGCACTCTAAGACCGTGTCCCCCTATATGCCGACTACAAAAGTTCCACCCTGCGCTGGGCTCGCAAAAACATGCATGCGGCAAATAGAAAACACGAACTAAATGAGGCGATTTGGACGAGATGCGAATCGAGTCAAATTGAGGGGGGCGCCCATACTCGCTTCCCACATGCGGGTAGTGCGCTCATCATGGATCAGTAGACAAGACCCTTTTCCTATTAGGGTCGACACTAGCAGGCTTCAAAACCTCTCATGGGCCTCCTGCCGGTGCCTTATCATCAAATTATTATTACCATTAGCAATTAACAGGATTGATTGATTAACATCGAGCCCCCGGTACAATAATAAGATAGTAAACGTAGTAACCGACAACAGACTCGAGTAAAAGCAACCCTAAGCATGCTAGGTAAGACTAAGGCAACAAGCAATGGCTGTAGGTATGGAGGTGAGGCAATATCATTGGTTCAGGGTATCATGTGATAGGTTCGGAGAACAAGCAACGATACATAGGGCTAGCAATAGTAGACAAAAGGATAGTATCGACAACAAGTGTGGAAAGGAACTCGATGATTCATGTGAGTGATAACTTGCCTGGAAGCTCAACAGCCGGGTACTGAGCTAGATCCTCAGAAGGGGTGCTGTAAAGGTCGTCTGTCTCAACGTCGTCGTCTATTCGAGAAGAAGCAAACAAACAAAACAGGAAATGTAAACAATCATTATCATGGCATTGTGCACAATCAAGATGATGCATGACAAATTAATGGTTGCATCAAAATAAACTGACTAACATGATAGCACAAATTAAATGGACCCATATGCAAGGGTTGCATATGGAAAAGATCCATTAAAAATAAGTGGAAACAAATGATTTACCAATAATTATTATGTGAGAGTTGTTAGCATGATGCATGCATGATGATGATAACAAGATAACAACAAATAACAATAATAGATGCAAAGGAAAAGGAATAAAACAAGTGGTGGAAATTATTTATTAAGTTGGGAAAATTTGGTTACTTAAACATGTCAAACAAACAATTATTGTTTTCATCAATTCAAAGTGTGCAAAACAATTAACAAAATTTATATTTGAAAAGAACATCAAATTCTAGTTGGATTACATGTTTCCAATATTGAAATTTGAATTAGGATGAATTTATTATGAATTAAACAATATTAAATAAGTTTTAATTGAATTTAAAACAAGCTTAAGTATTATTTGAATTTTATTTGTTCAAATCCTAAATTCAAGTTCACATTTGAAAAGTTCACACTTTGATGGTTTGAAAACATATTTTGCATGTTCAAAAATATTTTATATTAAGCAAGTTATGATTTTTATTAAATTTAAATGAATTAAACAAGTATTAAATTATTTAGGCAATTTAAATTATTCAAACAATGAAACAAATTTTATATTTGAATAGGATATTCAAAATGGTATGGAAAACATATTTTATTTGCATTATTTGGAATTAGTATGAATTATTTATGAATTATTGCAATTTACATTTGAATTATTCAAATTTGAATTTTAAATGCATTTTGAAATTTCAAAACAGGAAACAAAAGTTACCAAAAGATAGACAATTGAATTTAGATCAGTGTGCATATTTTATTTGCAGTTTTTAGAGTTATACAATAAAAGTTATAAGCACAATAAAACTAGGGACCAATCTGTTATTTATTTGGACCTAGACTTGATTACAGAAAGTTTAGGATTCGTTTTATTCTTTTTATACGCACAGGGATCTACACCAGTCGCTGACAGGGGGGGGCCCGTGGGCTCGCTGCGCTTGCGCAGCACACGAGCGACTGACGAACGGGCCCTGGTTGTCAGCGAGGAGGGAAAAAATAAAAAGGGGGGTTTTGTGCGGCCGCGGGGATTCGATCCCTCGCCCGCGCGCTCACACACAAACGCGCTAACCACTGCAGCTGCTCGCACTCGCTTGACAGATATAGGGACGCAGGGAGGTTAAAGGTTCAGACTTGCACGATGTCTGACGAAACTGACGAGCGAACGCTTGCTCGACTGACAGAACGACTCGCCGGCGGCGATCTGCACGGCCGTGCTCGCGATTCGATGCGTGGGTGTTTGCAGGACGTGCACGGTACCGGGCGGATGCAACAGGAGGGAGAGGGGTGAGTGAGACGGTGGAGCTCACCGGGATTTGGTCGACGGTGACGTACTGATGACGGAGGCGACGTCGGCGGGGAAGAGGACGGCGTCGTTGATCCCGTGCTCCTCCGTGCTCCCGCAGGTGTTCGACGAGTAGAGGAAGGAGAGGGCTACTGGTTCCAGCGATCAAACGGCGTCGAGAGGCTCTGTTACGTAGACGAGAACATCGGGTTCAGTTTCATGGCGCCACGGTGGCCGGAGAAAAGGCGAGGATCGCGGCGGCGACACAGAGGCTTACCGGTGGCGATTGAGTGTTCAACAGAGAGAGGAGAGAGGGGCGAGCTGATTCCAGTAGTCAGGTGGCTAGGTGGGAGTAGATGGTGGCGGCGCCATGGCGATGTTCAGAAGGAGCTGCCGCCGGTGAGATTCAGAGGTGGGGGGAAGCGACGACAGAGAGAGAGGATGGCGGCGCGGTGCGGGGAGCGAGGAACTAGGGACTAGGGTTAGGTCTGCGGGGGCTAGGGGGATAAATAGGTTCCACGGCGCTCTCCTGGCCGTCGGCGCGGCCGTACTGCCGCGGTGGCGCCGCGGATGCGCGCCGTACGGGAGACAGATGAAGTGCACGAATTGCGAAGCGGTACGGGGGAGTTAGGCGGGCTGGGTCGCGCGCGCGCTAGGCTAGGTGGGCTGGGCTGCTGTTAGCTGCCGCGCGCGCTGCAGGTTTTCTTCTTTTTTTTTTCTTTTTTTTTTTTTGCTGAAACAGAATTTGGAAGAATTTGTTAAGGTTTTGGTTAATAAAAATTCTAGAAAAATTAGGTTAGGCTAATTAGGTAATTAGAAACCATTTTCCAAGACTGGATTTCAAAATTTTGAGATTTAAAATGATGTTTGTATTTGAATCCAAATTTGGGAAATTTTAATATTAATGAACCATTATGAAAACAAGCATTTGAATAGGGTTACCCCTAGGGTTTAAAATGATTTTAAAGATTAAAAATAGTGTGGTGAACTTCATGGATTCAAGAGGTACTGAATTTTAAGGATTGGTTTGAATTGGAAAATGATTTAGAAATTATTGATTTGAATTAATTGATTGGATTAATGGTTTGATTAAAACCAACAATTGAATAAGTGATCCACATGGAATAAAATGGTTGTTTTTATTTGTTATTTTTATTCCAAAAGTTGTAACAGATCAAGTATGAAAATAACCATTTGAAATTGTTTGGGTTTGATTATGAAAACAAGATAAAACAGATGCAAAACAAATAGTAATAATTGCAAATAAAAATAAAACAAATGCAATGAGATGATGACATGATGCATTGCTTGAATTAAAACAAGGAACAAAACATTCTAAGGGATATTTCATACTTGGGATGTTACACCCTTCTTCTCCGGCGACGGCTTCTCCAGCCGCTGAGGCGAAGTCTCCAATCGTGACCTCCATCTCCGGCGACGGCGGGCGACGGAGAAAGCAGGATCGGCCTGCAAGTTTTTGCTGGTTGGTTTGGTTGGGTAAGGAACGTGCGGCTGGGGAGCAGAACGTGGTGTGCAGGCCCACCGTGACGTTTCGCGTACGAGCGTGTGTCGATCCGGGGGATGATCCCCCGGGGGAACACCAGTGTTTCCCTTTCTTTTTTCTTTTGACGGGAAAGTGGCGCTTTATTGATCAAGGAACATCGTTACGGAGTATTTGCTTTTTTTTTGTCAACGTTGGGAGTTTATTGATTGAATAACATTCGGTTACAATCGGCCAGAAGGCTGCTCATAAGAAAAGACGGACTATTGCTAAGCCAGCAGTCAAGTTTACAAGCAAACTTGGCACAGCAGTCCGCAGACTTATTTGCCTCCTCTTAACATGTTTAATCACGAAAGAACTGAAGCTAGCTGCAATCTCCTCAACATCCTCTAAGATAGGCGCAACAATTGATCGCGATTGTTGGCGCAAATTCCAGAGGTTAACCACCTCCAAACAATCCACTTCAATGGTCACATGTGAATATCCTCGCAGCTGAGCAAAGATTGCTCCTTCCTTTACCGCCAGGGTTTCTAGGATAACAGGTTCCGTAACACCTTGGACCGGCTTACACCAGGCGCCCACGAAATAAACATGTGACCGGGCCACTCCTACAACACCGCCACATCTTGCTTCACTGTCAACTGCCCCGTCCGTATTGATTTTGATCCAGCCAGGTTCCGGTGGGCGCCAACATTGTTCCACCGTGGTCGTACAACGTCCACATGGCAAATCCATTAGTGATAGATCCTTGCGGATCCTCTTAATCATATGATCCGGCTCAAAACTGTCCCGATCATGTGTCCATCTGTTTCTTGCATTCCAGGTTGAATGCATGATTGTAGTGATCTTACTCCTCTCTTCATCAGTGAACATAGGATCAAGCACAATATCCTTAGTCCATGTTCGGGGATGTAGTTCTGGTAGTTTCAGTCCAAGAATCTCATTAGCCATAGACCAGTACTTCTGAGCATGCGTACATAAAATGAGGGCATGTCGAAGGTCCTCCTCCATTGCTTGACAGAGATCACAACGTGAATATTGTCGAATATGACGATTTTTCAGTGAAGCATAATCTGGTAAAATACCTCGAACCACACGCCACCAAAAAACTCGAACTCTTGGTATCACCTTGAGTTTCCATAGAGCGGACCAGAACTGTTTTTCTGACGATGAAGCACCCGCTGCCGACCCTTCCTCTAGAGCATAATGCTCGTTATGAGTCACCAGAGCATGGTAGGCTGATTTGACAGAATAAAGTCCATTCTTCTCAAGAGACCAAGAAATAGAATCTTCACCACCTGATGCACGAAGTGGAATGTTGAGAATTGCATCCGCATCCGGTGCTAAGAAATTGTTTCTGATCGTCTCAATCTTCTAGGTATGATTGTATGAGTTGATCAAATCCGAAACTAGGTGAAGTGGTTCATGTGTGAGTCTTTCCATCGGAACATGAGTCGGAGTGGACGGGATCCAACGATCGGTCCAGATGGAAATTAAGGTTCCACTCCCGATTTGTTTAATCAGTCCTGTATCCAACGCTGATCTACCAGCGACTATTGCTTTCCACGTCGCGGAAGCTGAGGTCGGAACAGATGCTTCCAGAAAAGAGCAATTGGGAAAATATTTCCCTTTCATAACTCAGGCACATAGACTATCTGGTTTTGTTAAAAAACGCCAGCCATGTTTACCAAGTAAAGCACGATTGAATAGCTCAAGGTTCTTGAAACCCATGCCACCTTTAATCTTCGGAGTGGCTAACTTGTCCCAAGAAATCCAATGCATAGATCGTCTGTCAATTCAACTGCTCCAAAAGAACCTTGACATATAGGAGGTGAGCAATTTACAGACTTTTTTGGTGAGTAGGAAACAACTCATGCTATATACAAGAATAGATTGAATCACCAATTTCAACAACGTCTCCCTTCCCGCACAAGTCAAATTTTTCTCTGACCAACCTTGCATCTTTTCTCTACATCGTTCCCCAATGTGAGCAAAAGTATCACTTGTAATTTTACCAACTGTTGTTGGGAGGCCTAGATATTTTTCAGAGAAAGCTTCAACATGAATTCCCAAATTTTGCTTGAGGGTGTGACGGTCCTCCTGCAATGTATTTGGACTAAAAAAGACCGTGCTCTTCTCACGGTTGACAGCCTGACCCAAGCAAACAGAATAGTTATGGAGAATCTCATTCAACCTATGAACACTGGCCGAATTAGCTTTTATGAATATCAAACTATCGTCAGCAAACAGTAGATGACTCACCCAAGGAGATCTAAAGTTTACCCGAATACCAGGATCAATGTATGCACCTCCATAGTGATTGAATAAAGCCGTAAAACCGTGGGCACAACATAGGAAAAGAAAGGGGGCATCGGATCACCTTGTCTTAACCCTCTCGATGGATTGAAGTAAGGTAGCAATTCTCCATTAACTTTAACCGTGAATCTGAGAGAAGTTACACACTTCATGATTAGTCGGATGAAATTAGCACCAAAACCCAATTTAGACAGTATAGCCTCAAGTAAATGCCATTCCACCATGTCGTATGCCTTAAGCGTATCCAATTTAACCGCACACACAGTATTTCGGCCCCTCTTCCTCCGTTTCATCGCATGAACACTTTCATAGGCCACCAAAATATTGTCCGTAATTAAACGTCCAGGGACAAACGCGCTTTGTTCAGCCCCGATAATCTCATCCATTATCCCTCTCATCCTGTTCGTATAGGCTTTGGCCGCTATCTTATATAACACAGGGCATAAGGCAATGGCACGATACTGAGAGATTTTTTGCGGGTTACGCACCTTTGGAATCTGTGTGATCGTTGTGTCATTAAGCCCTAAGGGTAGATCACCCCCATTTAGAAATCCGAGAACTGCTTCAACAATATCTGATCCAACGATATCCCAATGTCTCTGGAAAAAACCAGTCGTAAATCCATCAACACCGGGGGCTTTAGAGGGGGACATTTGAAAAAGGGCAGCCCTCACTTCCTCAGCAGAAAACACTTTCTCGAGATCTACATTCATAGCCTATGAGACTTTGGGTTCCACACATTGTAGAAGATTTTCCATATTGTTGTAACCCTGAGATTGATAAAGAACTTGATAAAAGGCTAGTATCTCCTCATTAACCTCATCCGGTGAATTACAGAAATCCCCATTGATTCACTGGAGCGTGTCAATGCGATTAATTTGTTTGCGATGCGCAGCTTGAGCATGGAAATATTAGTGTCTCGATCTCCGGCGCGAAGCCACAAAACCCTTGAACGCTGGAGCATCCAAATCTTCTCCTGACGAAGGGCCTCACGAAGTTGGGTCGCCACTTCCTTCTCCTCGTCGGATGGGCCACGGCCCACCGAGTGTAGTCTTAATTGTTCATATTTTTTCTGAAGCTTACAGACTTTCTTATTAAGATTACCGAACTCGCGTTCTCCCCAAGAACCAAGAATTTGTTGTACTGACTCCAGCGATTCTACCACACCCGCCAGTCCAGTTCCACCTGCTCCCGAAGGCCAGGAATTTTTCACCAACTCGTCATAGGCTGGGTGTGTTTGCCACACGTTCTCATAGCGAAAGGGTTTTTGTCCACGGTGCCACTGATCCGGAGACTTAGATCTCAACTCAACCTTGATGAAACAATGATCACAGGTTGTTGAGCTTATGTGTTTCACACTGGAGAAACCAAAAAGGATGAGAATGCGGCATTAGCAAGGGACCGATCCAACCTTGCTTTAACATTTGCCTCCCCCTGTTGCATATTATCCCACGTGAATGGAGCCCCTCTCTACCCCATATCCTGGAGTGAGCAAAAACCGGTTGCCTCGCGGAATTCTACCATCTGACTTTCTGGTCGAGCATGCCTACTGAAATGTTCTTCTGCATGAAGGGTTTCGTTGAAATCCCCCATGCAAATCCAACCGTCATGTTGGATTCCATGCAAAGTGCGTAGAAAATTCCAACTATGAAATCTGTTTTCTGCTCGAGGCTCACCATAAAACCTAGTAAACCTCCACTCTGGCAGATCATGATCCAACCATCGAACTCTTGCATCTATGTGTGCATCGCTGAAGTTTTTTTTATGTCAACTTGAACCGTGTTACTCCAAAACAAAGCAATGCCACCACTAAGGCCTTCACCATCAACCGCGAAACAGACTGCAAAGCCCATGGAGGTTCGCAGAGCTTCCACACGTTTCCCTATAATCTTTGTTTCCATAACAAACAGAAGGGAAGACACTTATTAATTCACAACTTTGCGAAGTTCTCTCACTATCGAAGGGTTCCCAAGCCCTCGACAGTTGATGCTCATGGCATTCATTGAGACGGGCAGGGCTGCAGAGCAGCCGCTGCCGAGTTGGAATTTTCCGAACCTGTGGGCGTAGCATGTTTCTTCTTTGGTTCTCTTGCCTTGGGGGCTTCCACGTCCTCCCCCTCTGTTGCCCTGTCACAGTCTGTTGCCGAACCATCCACATTATCCACATCAATGTTGTGCGGAACAATGTCAAGCAACAAAGGTTTGCCTATCTGCTTGTACACTTTGACCGGGGATCCCATCTTCCTCTTATTGTTACTCTTCTTGAGCGGAGATGTGACCTCGGCCCCCTTTTCCACAGCAGAGTTGGAGTTATTTGTGTCTCTTTTGCTGTGTTGAGCATTAGGATCCTCTTTAGCAGAACCTCCACTAGATACGGAGGAGGTTTCACTACGTTCTTCCACTGGCCTCAGTTCCGGACCAAAGGGCATATTTCCCTTCGCATCCCGAGACCCTGGAGACGGACAGAGCATATCAGCATGTCCCAATCGGCCGCAAGCAAAGCAAAAGTGAGGTAAATGCTCGTACTGCACTTCATACAGATCCGTGCTTTTGCGCTTCGCCGAATCAATCAGTATCCATCTGCGGAGAGGTTTATTGACATCAATTGAAACCCTAGTTCACAGAAAACCCCCAGCATGATCAAAGGCGCCAGAAGCTTGCTCATCAATCTGTTTTGCAATGGCATCACACCATGCATTTGTTCTCAGATTAAACGGGAGATTTATGACCCTGGCCCAAACCCTAAGCCGATCAAACTTCAATTCCGATGGCCTCATCCAGTCATTGAATTCTGCCAGGATGACAGCGTTCTTGTTGATGTGCCAAGGTGATCCATTCCACACGTGATCGCGATCTCTCTGGTTCTCAAACTCAGCAATAAAGACATTGCCACCCAAAGTTCTGAATACCAAACCTCTAGGGTTTCCCCAAGCAGGACGGAGGGCACTTGAGATTGTTTGGATGTGGTATATGTTCCCGTAGAGCACCTTCCCAGCCAGCATCCACTTCTGCACATAACCATCCTCCCGATCGTCAATCACTAGAGGGGTGTCCTCCTCGTCGGTGATGTCGAGCTTCCCCAATGCTTCTGTCGGGTAGGCTCTCGTCGCCTCCTGCATGGTGTGCTCCTTCCCAGGGCACCTACCCGTATCGGAGGATGAGGCCATACTCCAATCACAACTTTCGCCCCGTTGATGAGATCTCCGAGCGCCGTCTGGCCTCCGAACACTAGTCGCCTGCAAATCGCCTAGCGAGTCGCGTACGAGGATTGGATGTTTTTTACAGAGTACTTGCTGGATCGGTTCCGGCAGACTATTATGGCATGTACAATAGTACCCAGTCAGCCTTCTATACTTGATGCCACGTCTGATTTTCCATGAGGTGGAGGTGAGAGAATAGAGAGAGAATAGGAAGGCGTCTGCCCATTTGCAGACGGTCGATTGCTGTAATAATCGCTAACTATCGACGCTCGTCCCGCCCATTGTACGCTAGTCTGTCGGTAGCTCGTCCTGCATGAACTCAATCTGACGTAAACCCTTCCAATTTTTTCCACCCTTTTTGGACTAGGCAGTTTATTCTATAGACACCTAAAAATACACACCCATTGTAAAGACTGTCTATACTGCTGTCTAAAACGAAAACTTACAGAAATCCAAACTGCTAAAAATACACGCCCATTGTAAAGACTGTCTATACTGCTGTCTGAACAAATATACATGCCCTTAAACAAAAACTTACAGAAATCCAAACTGCTAAAACGGGGTAACAAATGAGACGCCACGTTCTTCTCACGACCAAACTTATCACGTTGTCCACTACCGCCAGAAGCTAATCAGCCAGCCCCCTTTTTTCTTTTTGAAATTAAGCTAATCAGCCAGCTTAATACAACACTTAGTATTTCTTTGCGCGCACCTCATTAATCACCAAGATGTTAGAAGAATATGACTTGCAGCAGGAATCGCTTAAGAGCGAACGTATATTATACTAGACGGAAAGCGCGCTTCGCCGCGCCAGCTTCACGAGGTTGTGCAACAGGAGACCGAAACTACATGGGATGGTCGGTGTGACCGGTGCCGAGCCATAATCATAAAAAAAAATGTACATACATGTGAAAAAAATGCCCAAAATGTGTAGAATTAATCAAAGATTGTGAACATAATTTTTACAGCAAAACTTAGGGGACTATGTACATTATATTTTTCATAGAAGTTTGGCTAGGCATGTACTGAGAGATACAGCGAGTGATGGCTACCATCGCGCAAAAGAAGCTAAGGAAAAAAAATGTACGAACCTCATATTTCAGTTGTTCAGTTTTTTAGCCCAGGCAAGCAGTTTCAATCGATCATTCGAGGGTCTCGTTGGCCACAATTCCAGGTCTTCGGCAAGTAGAAATGTCTTTGCCATTGAAGCATTAGCATGCATGTCTTGAAGCAGCTAAGCCAGATCGCAGATTGCATCTTATCTTGTTCACCGATGATGAATTCGGTAACTTGCGATGAACATCTCGGCTGGTCAGATTTTTTTACACTGAAGCGCAGTATGGTGTATCAGGTATAAATCACATACCCCATTTGATGGTTTGAAAATATGTGGCATGCAATTCATGATCTTTAGCTTAAATAGACTGAAAATTTTCAATGAAATCTGAGGTATAATAGCACAATATTTTCAACAATCATTGTCGGATATATACTGATTAGGGGTATATCAGATGGTAGTCAAAAGTGCCGGATTACCAGGGTGGCCCAACTGGTAGTGGGCTATGGTCCATTGGGCGGCCCAGTAAGCTGACGCGCAGAAGCCGGATTCTAGAAGAACCCGGATCACAGCCCACGTGATCCGGCTTGGAGGAGAAGACGGATTCATTACTTTCCAAGTTGATAGTTACCGTAGTCTTCTAGGTTTCCTATTCTGTAAGCCCTAATCCGGCTATTATATAAAGCCGGACGGGAGATGAGATAGAAAAAAAAAAGGAGATAGGGCTAACTCGCCGGGAAGTTGATCCTCAGCGAATAGCTAGATCTAAACCTCACATTGTAATTATATATACATGCTTTAGTCCTGATTAGTGAGATTGCAAGAGTAGGAACGTCGTATTATCACGACGTACCGAACCTGAGTAAATCCCGTGTCATTGTCTACAACGCGATAGCGTTACCCCACGTCTCTACCCGTAGTCTCATGGCACCCCCGTCAATGAAAACTACTACGATATCTCGACAGTTGGCGCCCACCGTGGGGCTAACGACGTCAGGCGTGAAGTTCTGATCTGGGATACTCGGCGGAATCGGAAAATCAATCACTGTCGGAAGCTTGGAGTTCGACGACGACGTCGGACGCTTCCTCGACAACGGATCCTACATACCGGCGCAAAATCACCTGGTAAGTGCCTGCGTGTTACCGATCGGATCTGCTAACATCTTTATCGGACTAACTGCAGAAGCAATGGGGTTTTGCGGTGGAAGCAAATATTTCCCACCCGCCCTATACCCAGTCGATACCGGATTCTGCTCAGATCGCTGACAAAAAAGTACTACACACTTTATCGGCATGGTGCAATCCGAGGTCGCCGAAAACACGGACGCCGGAAATCCCGTGCAGAAGGCAGACAACAACACACCCACTACAGAGGTGGAAGATCTCACATTCGCCGAAAACACGGATGAAAGTAATCCCGTGCAAAAGGCAGAAAACAGCAAACCCACTATAGAGGTGGAAGATCCGACACCCGCCAATCCAGCGATGAACTCGGAAGCTGACTCTGTGCTAGCCGCCATAGAGGCGAGATTAGAGTCAGAAACCGGATCAGATGATTTTGATTCCGAAGATGAAGACGTGGACGCCTTCGAAAGAAAAGTTAAATCTTTTCAAGAGGGATTCCATGAAGTGCTAATGGCGAAACCGGCTGAAAACACGGACGCCGGCAGTCAGGAAAGCCCTAAAACCCCTCCGCCAGAGGAAGAGAGAGAAGACGGAGAAACTTCTCCAGTATTTCCCAACGTCAAGGAATTGACAGAGGACGAACCAGCTAAAAAGCCTCCCTCTTCCAAGAAAAAGCATAAGACCGCAAAAAAGCTCCAATACAAGCTCCGGAAGAAAAAATTGGCTGATGCAGCCGAAGAAAACCCGGAAGTAGGAGATGCAAGCGGAATAAAGCCTGCGGAGAAGAAAACAAAGGAAATCCTTGTTATGCCAATGATAGAACAAGAAGAACAGGATCTGTTGCAAACGCCAGTGGGATTAAATGAACCCCCTGAGATGATGGAAGGCAGGAGGACGAGCTTTCCAAAGGTAACAGCAACATCTACTCAGATCTCGGGAACACCTCCAACAAACCCAGAATGAAATCAAGGTCATGAAGGAAGAAATCGAGGAGTACGATAGAAAAAATAGATCTGGCATAAAACCTACAAGGTTACCCGGAATCGTAAGACCGGAAATACTGCCGCCAAAAGAAAGGTATCACAACCCATCTTGGCAAAAGCAGGTAAACGACAAGGATGCCAGAGACGAACCAATATACAAAACCGCAGCAGAAAACGCGGAAGCAGCGTTCGCCATCCTGAATAATGACATGTACTCCAATGGTGAAAAGCTTCAAGGGGTGTATGCTTTCCTAGGAAAAGCGTTGCAACAACAACAGCGGGGCCAAGAGCGATCAGGGAGGTTGCACGACAACTCCACCCTATGCAAAACAGCTACTTGCGCCGCTGGAGCACCTGGACCGGAAGAACCTGGAGATTCAGATAATTCAAAGGATAAAAAAGCGGATCTGAGAAAAGACAAGAAAAATCCCGACAATAGGGATGAAGCGTTCAGAACCGGATCCCATCCCCCGAAAGGTGGACTCAAACCCCAAGATCGGGAAGAAAAACACCGGAATGACGGCAAAACAATGCCACCTCCGAGAAACCCAGCTGAAAAAACTGGAAGATATGATACGCCTCACAGACGTGAGAGATCTCGGACACCTCCTAAGGACAAAGAAAGGCACAGGAGCAGAACTCCGCCTAATCCAAAAGGGCGTGATCACGGAAGAGATAGAAATGATCCCGGAAAAGCGCGTCCGCGCAACAATGGAAAAGAAAGGAGCAGATCCCCTTCTTTCCATTCAGCCGGAAGATATTCTGCACACATTGATAGAGCAGAAAAGGATGATCTATACTTTGGGCCTAAGTGTTTTACTGACAGGATCCGAAGGATAACCCTGCATTCTGGCTTTGCCAAGGTCGGTCCAACGTACCAGAAATACACCGGCAGTATAAACCCGGATACCTGGCTCTCAGACTACTATACAGCCGTCCAGATTAACAACGGGACAGACCTGGAAGCTGTAAAGTTTCTTCCCCTAATGTTACTGGGTGGAGCCAGAGACTGGATTAATGGATTGCCATCAAGAACTGTCGACAGCTGGGATGATATGGCTAAGGTATTCACTCAGCATTTTTGGGGAACGTACAAACGCCCGAACAACATCAACCAGCTGACCCGTTGCACCCAATTCGAGGATGAACCATACGTGGATTTCATCTCCAGATGGACTGCAATGAAGAATAGTTGTTCTGGAGTAACTGACGTACAAGCAATGCATGCTTTCGTCAATGGTCTAAAACCCGGACTTGTATCGTTCATGGTTGGTTCCAAACAGCACAAGGATCTCGGATATATGCTTACAACCGCCAATGAACATGATGTAGCCGAAGATGACATCAGAGCAAGAGGAGGCAATATCGACACACTGATATTGGCCAAGAAAACCCCTCGCTCTGACAAAAAAGGAACTCCAGAAACAACGACAAAACCCAAAGAGGTCAACATAGCCTTT
The DNA here is from genome assembly GCA_028641055.1 of Alopecurus myosuroides. Classification (NCBI taxonomy): domain Eukaryota; kingdom Viridiplantae; phylum Streptophyta; class Magnoliopsida; order Poales; family Poaceae; genus Alopecurus; species Alopecurus myosuroides. Next base: position 195,609,462 of record CM054062.1, read on the forward strand.
GGAAGCGAAAAAGGCAATAAGTGGAAAGGACGCGGTCCAGATCCAATTAACTACACTCCAGAAGAATGGGAAAGGATTAAGTCGGAACCCTGCGTCCACCATTCACAATTTGGGAAGCCCACCCATACAAACGCGCAATGCCGGCTGAATAAGCACATGAAAGGCAGTGCAGGATCCGTAAATAAAGGGAAGAGTTCCAAAAGGAAATTCCCCAAACAAAAGCCAGAAGCTGACAAAGAAGACAGTGAATCGGACACTGATGAAAAAATCCAGGAACAACAGCGAAAGGGCGAACCCAAATTCCCGAGAGTTGATGGAGAGGCACTGTTAACGTTCTTAGCAACTCCGTCGGCAAAGGTGGCCAAAAGAACACTTCGAGAAATAAACGCGGTTGTTCCGGCAACCCCAAAATTCTTGAAGTATTCAAACACACCAATTAGCTGGGATCAGTCTGATCATCCCGGGAACATCCCTAAACCCGGCACACAAGCTCTTGTTGTAAGCCCTATTGTCCAGAACACTAGGCTAAAAAGAGTGCTGATGGATGGAGGATCCAGCATTAACATAATGTACCTGGATACGCTGAAACACTTGAAAATCTCCGAGTCCCAGCTCAATTACAGCAACATACGCTTCCATGGCATTGTTCCTGGCAGACAAGCACGATCCTTAGGAGAAATTTTCCTAAATGTCACATTCGGAGATAAAGATCACTTCCGTCAGGAAAAAGTATCCTTCGAGGTGGTGCCGTTCGAAAGCGTGTATCACGCAATACTCGGACGTCCAGCTTTCGCCAAATTCATGGCAAGATCATGTTATATCTATAACAAGCTGAAAATGCCGGGACCCAAAGGAGGAGTAATCACCATCGCTGGAGACTTCAAGCTGGCGAACGAGCTGGAAAAAGGAAACGCCCTTTGCGCTCAGAGAGTTATAGCAAAGGAAGAACTGAAGGAGCTGGCCAAGGAAGTATCGCCGACAGAAATGCCGGCAGGAAAAGAAACCCGGAAGCCAGCAGATAGCTTCAAGGCGTCCGAGAATACAAGATAGGTAATCCTAGATCCTAAAGATCCGACAAAATTTGTCGTAGTAGGAACTGGGATGACCGACAAATAGGAAAGCGAGCTCATCAAGTTCCTTCGTGAGAACTGGGATATTTTCGCCTGGTGTCCAGCGGACATGCCAGGCGTACCCAGGGAACTTGCTGAGCATCAACTCAAGGTGATTCCAGGTTCCAAACCCGTCAAACAAGGTCTCCGTCGATTTGACGGAAGAAGACGGAAGGCTATTGGCAAGGAAATTATCCGGCTTTTAGCAGCAGATTTCATCCAGGAAGTAATCCACACTGAATGGTCTGCGAATCCGGTACTGGTACCGAAGAAAGACACTACTGCTCTTAGAATGTGTATAGATTACACATGACTGAACAAATTGTGTCCGAAAGATAGGTTTGCGTTACCGCGAATCGATCAAATAATAGATGCCACTGCAGGCTCTGAGCTTTTGTGCTTTTTGGATGCTTACTCCGGGTACCACCAAATACGCATGAAAAAGGAAGATCAAATTAAGACTTCTTTCATAACCCCATACGGGACGTATTATTACGTAACCATGCCATTTGGCCTGAAGAACGCAGGTGCAACCTACCAGCGTTGCATGCAACGTTGTTTGCATAGTCAGATTGGCAAAAACGTCCATGTTTATGTGGACGACATTGCTGTCGTAACCAAGGAAAAAGATACACTCCTTGAGGATTTGCGAGAAACCTTCGAAAACCTGCACACTTACAAGATGAAGTTAAATCCATCAAAATGCGTATTCGGGGTTCCCTCAGGAAAACTTCTGGGTTTCATCGTTTCTCACAGAGGAATAGAAGTTAACCCGGAAAAGATCAAAGCCATCTTGAACATCTCGAAACCTACGTGTGTGAAAGATGTCCAAAGATTGACGGGTTCCACCGCTGCCGTCAGCAGATTTATTAGTCGGCTGGGGGATAAAGCCTTACCACTCTACAAGTTGCTGAAAAAATCCGACAAATTCAAGTGGGCAGCAAAGACCTTGGAGTATCTAGCAGTTATGTCCCTTCTATACTTAGTTCAATTTCTATGTAAACATCTTTTGAGATCATGAAATAAAGTTGTCGGAATTCTGTTATCCATGTTTTTACAAGTTCATTATAGTAAAAAGCATGATTCCACCTTATCTATTTCCCAATGATCTTACAAAATACTCAATGTTAACCCGAATTGTGCCTGCGTGCTCGGCGTTTAAAAACTGAATGATTTTCAGCCTGCTAACGGCTAAAGGAAACTCGGATTGTGCCTGCGTGCCCAAGTTTCATTCAAAAAATCCCTTACTTTTCTCTAAGCATTATCTGATTGCTTATGTGTTGGGTCACTGGGGCTAGTTAGTAAGAATGCCTTTAGTATGATCCATGATTCCGAGTTTAAACTGATTGGTTATACCCAGTTACTCGGCATGATGCTTCATAATGCTATTGAGCCATTTCAAACACTAAGGACAGTTAAAACATATACGCCAGAGAACTTGGAAGATAAAGGAATACTAAAACTCGAAAAACCTTGCAAAGAACTTCAGAAATTAAAGCTGCAAAAGGGCAGAGTTCATATTTTTACAAAAGGAATAGAAGCATTACAATATGAATTACATTGTAAAAGTGCAGTAATGCTCCTATTGTCTACTTCCACTATCCAGGTTCAAGACAACCCTTCAAGCATCTGAGTCGTCGTCGCTGCTGTCATTCTCGGGGGGCTTCAAGGATCTCCTCTTCCGGATAGGTGAGGGAGATGTTCACCATGGAGGCTATCTGGGTGGCGTGGCCTTTGATTTCATCAAAGATGGTATTTCGCTGAGTTTCCGTGTATCCTTGGGGGATACCGGACGCCACGCGCCAAGATTTTGCGCCAGGGTAGTGCATGCGCATAAGGCCGAGTGCCATGCGCGCACCACCCCGTGCAGCGGAGCGTAGGATGGACTCCCTGGACTCCGCCACCTCCAAGATGGCACCCGGAAGTTTTTCAACTTCCGAGAACTCCCCAGTCCTTGTGGGAAGGAGCTTGTTGACCAGCTGCATGCCAACAGCTCTGATCGCAGTCCACGTCTTCCCAAAGGCTCGGATTCTATCAATCCGAGTGATATCTGGGTTACCTCCTGTTTTTTCAGACAAAACAACCAAAAAGGTTAAGTGAAAAAGCAGAGAAAGAAAGCAAGACATGGACAAATGGTAAATGAAGTAAAACTTACCGATGATCTGGTCGATTTCGGAGCCTTCCTCCAGGCGCAGATTTAGGGCATTTTCCAAGTCCTGAATGGTGGACTTGTCCTTTTCCGCCTGTTCGGAAGCCTTGGAATGAGCAATTCCAAGGGCCAGATTGCTGGCTTCCAGATCCTCTTGGGCCTTCATAAGTTGCTTATGAAGGTCCAGGTTTTCCTCACGGAGACTGGCAGCGTTTCCGGCATCTTCAGCTATTTGCTGGGCCTTAGCCAAAGCAGCTGGAAAGCAAGGAAAATTCTGAGTTTAGAAAAAATCCCGGAAAAGTACTTAGACAAAAAGCTGAATAAAAAACTTCAGAGGGAACAGGTTTACCTGTTGTTTCCTTCAGCTGCAGCTGAGACGATGCCAGCTCCGTCTCTTTCACCTCAAGAATAGAAAGAAGATTTCTAACTTCCTTGTTCTTGACGGAAAGTTTATTGAAAACTTCCATGTTAATGGTTTCGGCGGTTTGCTGGAACATGACAAGGAAGAGAGTAATTAAAAAGCATCAAGGCAAAAAGTATACATTTTGTCTAAATGCTTGGGGGCTAGAGTTAAATACCTGGCTCATTCGCTGCAAACCCGCCAAGTTTTCATTGAACTCCTTTGCGTACTCCGCAAAAAGAATTCCGGCCGCGCTTAGGCCGTCGTTGAGGTTCTTGAAGTCCTTGTCGAAGGTGGGAATCTCCTCATCGATTGTCCGAGAAGAATTTCCCACCTCTGGGGCCTCCCTTTCCCTCGTGTCCGTGTCCGGCACAACGGGCTGGCTGGGCTCCAACGACTCGGCGGTGGGAGCTGTGGCATGCTCTTCCGCCATCGTGGACGGTGTGTCCGGGGCGATGACGGGAGAAGGTTGAGAGCCTCTGCCGGACGTAACCTTGTGCCTTTTTAGCTTCTTTGGCTTCAAGGTGGAGGGAGGCAGGCTAAAGGCAAAAACAAAAACCCGGAAAGGTTAAAACTCCGAAGACGAAAGAAAATTTCGACAAAAGAAATAAACCCGGATGTTCTAACCTGGAGGTAGCGACGGGAACCCCGTCAAGATCGATGATTTCCTCAGAAGAGGAAATCTTCTTGCGCTTGCGCCCACCTACAAAGGAGGCGTGCAACGCCTCCAGATCAGCTTCGGAGGCAAGCTCCGAGTCAGGAAGTTCCGCAAGCTGTCAAAAAGAAAAAGCAGAGTTAGAAGTGAAAAATCCGAGAAAGTATGGTAAAAGACCACCCAAATGACTGAAAAAATACCTTGGGAGCCGGATTGTCAGCTGTATACATCGGCCGACTCGCTTCGTATTGGTCGCGTGATGCGACCAATTGGTTCACGCGCCGCCTCAGATCTCTCACGGCCCAGTCTTTGCTGGTTGTCCATATTTTGTCGTTGGCGCCCGTGTACTCGCAAAGTAGACGGCCGCCATGATTGGCTAATGGCTGGATCCTCCTTTCCAACCAGCAAAGAACCGTGTCCATGCCGGTTAGAGGCGGATCCAAGGAGGTGAGCTTGGCGATGCGCCGCTTGATTCTTAGTAGATCAGGCGGCAGAACCTGGACAGCTTATGTTCCCCAATTTTCTTGGGGAACAGCAGCATTGTTGGAGAAAGGTGGAACCCCGATGGCCTTTGTCGGAAAAGGGACATCGGGATGATAGAAAAAGGAACCCGTCCAGAATTTGACGGATTCCGAGGTTCTAATCTTGGGGAACCATTCCTCCCTAAACCTCCTAAGGGTGAAGGAGATGGTCCCGCAAGTCGGGAGTGCGCCCTCCGAAGAGTTCCGCTTAACCCCGAAACAATACATCCAGAAGTCTAACCTAGGTTCTAAACCTAAGAAACCCTCAAAGAGAGCCTGGAACCCGGCCATATAAAGAATGGAGTTGGGAGGCAGGTTATGAGGTTGGATGTTATAGTGGGAGAGAACTTGGAGAAAAAAGGCAGAAGGTGGCAAACCCATACCTCTTAGGAGATGGGAGGAGAGAAGAACCCGTTCGCCGTCGTTTGGCTGGGGTTCGTTCTCGTCCTCAGGGAGACGCCATTTCCCTTTGAGCACCAACCCCTCCTTTTCCATGTTTCGAAGGAGGGATGGGGGAATGCTGCAGGCAACCCAGTTGCCGGCAGTTTCCACTTCTTCGTCCGCTCCGGCGGCGGCGGATGCAGCGGCCTCTGCAGCGGCGAGCTCGTCGCCGAGAACCCTGATTTTCTCCTCCGCTGTTTGGGGAGCGAACGGCGGAGAGGGTGCGGCGCTTGAGCCCGCAAGATCCACGGTGGCGGAGAGGTTCCCTCCGGCCGCCGCGGAATCCGCAGTCCTCACTGGCTCGTCGCCGGCGCGCTTCGGGGAATACAACAGTGGATCTATGTCGTTGATAATATCCTCGATCTCGCGCGCGACGGAGCGGGCTGGGGAGGACGGTGAGGAGGCCATTGGGTGGCGGTGCGGTTCGCTTCCAATGACGTTCTGGGCGCAATGCGCTCGGTGCTCTCTCTGCTGGTGGCTTGGGCGTTGTAATGGCGTTCGAGTGGTTGCGGAAGGTTTTTACGCGAGGACGAAGAAGGCTATTTATAGCCAGAAATCCGTCACGATACGTGCTAACGGCTCTTTTGACCGTTGGATGATCAACGCGTGTCACTCGCCGGAAAATCCGGGAAATGAATCGACAGGATGATTATGGTTATCTCCTCGTTTCCCGCGAGAATCTGTCAGAGATATGTTTCTGGGTTTCCCACTCCAAACCCAAACGTCCCTTACGTCAGCATGATTAAAGCGCTGACGTAGGAGTTTTCTTCTCCGCGAAGAATCGTGTGAGAAAAGCCGAATTTCCAGGATTCCGAGTTTTACGGTACCATCTCTTTTCAAAGGAAGAATAAGAAGAATCAAGACTGCTGGCCAATATTTCTCGGACAATATACATTTGGCGAAAGACGGCAAATCAGAGTTTTAATCCTTCTTGGGGCTACTGTCCGATATATACTGATTAGGGGTATATCAGATGGTAGTCAAAAGTGCCGGATTACCAGGGTGGCCCAACTGGTAGTGGGCTATGGTCCATTGGGCGGTCCAGTAAGCTGACGCGCAGAAGCCGGATTCTAGAAGAACCCGGATCACGGCCCACGTGATCCGGCTTGGAGGAGAAGACGGATGCCTTACTTTTCAAGTTGATAGTTACCGTAGTCTTCTAGGTTTCCTATTCTGTAAGTCCTAATCCGGCTATTATATAAAGCCGTACGGGAGATGAGATAGAAAAAAAGAGGAGATAGGGCTAACTCGCCGGGAAGTTGATCCTCAGCGAATAGCTAGATCTAAACCTCACATTGTAATTATATACACAGGCTTTTAGTCCTGATTAGTGAGATTACAGGAGTAGGAACGTCGTATTATCACGACGTACCGAACCTGGGTAAATCCCGTGTCATTGTCTACAACGCGATACCGTTACCCCACGTCTCTACCCGTAGTCTCATGGCACCCCCGTCTATGAAAACTACTACGATGTGTCAACAATCATCATCGTGGAACACAAAGTAAATATGTCTAAATAGATGCAGCGACTAATCTAGAGAATTGCCAAATATTACACAATACTGGCTTCATAAATATTTAAACAAAGTATGAAAAATATAGATTAATCAAGTAATATTCGTAAGTTCATGCTCTATGAGGATGCGTTAAATATGTTAAGAAACCATCAACCAAACCAACTAATTTCCAAATAGCCTGCAAGAGACAAAATTTAGGATTTATATTTTTTCCCTTTTCCCTTCTAGCATCCATAGAGGAGTGCACATAAAAAAACATAGACCGGACAACATGCCTTTCTCCTCTAATGGAATCTACAGAAAGATGACTCAAATGAAAAAAGGCTAACAACTAACAAATCCAATATTTGAATTTCAGACCCTAGCTAACTTACATCACAGTTTAAACAAAAATTTCATATGATGGCTGCATATGAAAACCTGAAGGTCTGTCAATGCTGTCATGACTCTTTTCAAGCAGCTATGGCGTGGTTGGGAATCAATCTGTTTCATGCAGCATCCGTCTCAGAAGAACCTCACCGACAAAAATAACAGTAAGGGAATTTGATTAACCATGCACGATGGTTCACACAAATGAATTGCATATATTAAACATGCGTAAATTAGCAATAGTAGGTTTACAGTACAAAAAAACTGAGTTCTACAGGATAAGTATATGACAGTAGGCTATAAGCAGAGTTCTACAACATGGTGTATACCTTGCCTTCTTTCTCACAACTGTTATAATGCCACTAGTATAAATAGTACAAATCTTGGTTATTTATTCTCATTGACACTAAAATGTGAAAAGAACACGTGTTATTTATGAGACCAAGCAATCGTACAAAAGTGGAAAGAACATGATACACTCAAGTGATTATGGAGAGGTGATGGCGATGACGATGACGATGATCTCCCTCCAATCCACGTCCCCGCAGGGTGGCAGAACAGGAAATGTCTCCCGAATTAGGGTTTCGGTTGCCGGCGGAGCTACGGAACGTATTCGGGGAAATCCTGCGGGGGTTCTGCGTTTCGGGAACGAAGGGGGCTTTATGCCAAAGGGGACCCTGGGGTGGTCCCAGGCCCCTAGAGGCCCACTAGGCGCGGCCAGAGGGGGGCGTTTGGCACCCCTAGAGGCTCATTGTCCCCCCTTCAGCTGTCCTTCGGGCTCCGGGATTCTTTCGGGGGGAAATAATTTTCTGAAATTTTCTGAGGGAATTGAATTTCCGCACAAAACTAGACACCAAGGGAAATTCTGCTGAAAACATCGTTAATCCGTGTTAGTTTAATCCAAATCATACAAATGTGAGGAAAAATAGCAAGAAAAATGGTTGGAAAAGTAGATATGTTAAGTTTGCAACGTATCAGTAACGAAGGAGTGTGTCGTCTCCGGCTGGTTGTGGGGTCGGAGTCCTACAGCCGCGTGAATCCCGCCTTCCCATGTAAGTCTTCTGGTGTTTCTGTTTCTGTCGTTCAGATTTTCCTCTTCGGGCTACTCAAGTCGGTCGGAACTTTCTGCAGATGTTCGAGGCGCAGGACCGCAAGGACGGACCTGACGGCATGTCTTCTTCCCGGACATCTCGACTCCTCCCAGGCGACAGGCGGGCCGAGCCGCGGCGGCCCAGGCGGCCAAAACCGAGGCACCAAGCCGGACATGGAGGAGATCGAGTAGGGAGAGGGTGATTCCGCCCGCAGCGGGGCGGCCCAACAGGGTGAGCTGGCAGGTTCTGGAGAGCAACGGGCCATCCCGAACGTCATCCTGATTTCTGACGACGATGCCTCATTCGCAGGGTCTTTGATGGCCCGCCCTCGTAAGCGGGCGCGGCGGGCTAGGCAGGAGGGGCCTGCCGACGAGGAAGGCGGCTCGTCGAAGAAGAAGAGGCATGTGGAGCCTCCAACCGTCAATGCATAAGTATTTTCCTCTCGAAGCGCCGTCCGGCTGGAATTCCAGCGTTCTCATTTTCTATTGCCTGTATGCGCTGCCCGCCCAAGAAGTTGGAGCAAGGGATATCTGCAACACCGACACCTCTTTGGTGCCGGAAATACTCGTCGAGGAGGGCGCAGGCGACCAGGCCGCAGAGTCCGAGTTCTCGATCCCGTTCCTCGGGGCGGCGTTCGAGATGGTCCGGGCGGCCGACGTGGCGGGCACGAACGTCGGGGTGGAGGATGTCACCACCACGGTGGTGGACGCGGTGGTGGCAAGACAAAGGATCCGCTGACGGTGAAGGACTACCTCGTGGATCCTCCCTCCTCCCCACCGCCGAGGAAGCGGGCGGTGTCGAGGCGGCCGTGGGCCAGGCGGGCGGAGGCAGCGGCTAGGGGGCGCTGGCATTGTGCTGGAGGAGGACTCCAAAGAGGCCTAGGCTATGGAGCCTCATGCCGAGCCCGAGGCGGAGCCCCGTGTGTTTTTATGCCGTCATCGACCGAGGAGACAAGGGAGGCTGAGGTGGCCGTGCCGCCTCCATCCCAGGCGGCGGCGGAGGCGAGCGGTTCCAGGTGGACGGAGCCGCCCAAGGCAACCTTTATGGCGCCGGGCACATTGGTCGTCTTCGCCCATGCGAAGCACGCTGCGAATGCGGCCGTGACGGAGTGTCAGCCGGCGGAGGTGGTCACCCTGACTTGTTTCCTATTCTTCTTGGGAGATGTGACCTCTCCCGAGCCATCTCCACTTTGTTTCTGCATGTTCAGATTGGCATCACCCCCTTGCCTGCCCTTAGGTGTTGTCTAGTTGCTGCTAGAGAAGGAACTCTGTCCCGTACGATCGCTTGACCGCTCCTTTTTCTCATCTGATACACAAAGCCTTGCACCATGATAAGGCAGGAGTCCATTCTCATCACGTACGGTAGGATGCTGACATACCCCTTACGAGTGCCCTATGACACCACACAAGTAACATTAGATGGGCATTCTTTCATACATAACATGATAGATATTTGTAGTTTGTCTCTTCTGCGAGTAGACCGACACAACTCTCAGAACTGGTTCGAGGACATTGATGGACACCCTGACACGCAGGTAGTCCCCCCATGCACGCCCCTTCGAATCCACGTCCATCTTCTCAACTTTACCGATGTTGCCTGCTAATCCTTTGCCCCGTGTGTCATTCATCAGGCCAAACGGTAAGTTCAGAATACGAGCCCAGATGGTGAGTTTGTCAAAGCAAATATCACCACGCTTAGGGCATCTCCAGCCGTCCCCCCCAGAGCCCCCCAAGAGGCTTTTTTCGCGGCGGAAGCGGCGAATAGCGCCGCTTCTTCACCACTCGCCCCCCCAGAGGCCCAAATAGCGCCGTTTCGGCGCTATTTGGCGCCGCGGCACCCAGGCCGAACCCAGCCCGGCCTGGGGGGGCGAAACTGCGAGGCCGCGCGGGCGGGCCAACGCTGTCAGTGACGCGCCGGGAAAGCGCGGGAACGGAAACCCCCGCCCGTGACTTCCTTCTCGGCGCCCGCGCCGTCAAAGGCTGCCGGAGGCGGCCGGCCAGTGCATGCAGCGGCGACACGCGTGGCCAGTCAAAGTCCACCGGATTAATGGCGGTGCGGCAGCGGCGACACGCGCGGCGCGGCGACTGGCCCAGCCAGGCTATAAAAACGGTGCCCGCGCCCTCCCCGTACGCACATTCTCGACCCCTCCTCGCCGTTCTTTCTCCACCTTCGAACCCCGCCGCAATGGAGAACCTCTGGGAGGCGTGGCCCGAGAGCGACGACGACGAGCTGCAGCCAGCGCAGCGAGCTGCACCGGAGCCGCAGGTGGTGGCGCCGGAGCCGGTGGCGCCGGAGCAGCCGCCCGAGCACGACGAGGCGCACGAAGCACGGCGGGCTGCCCGCCACTGGAGGCGCGAGGTGAGGAGGCAGCCGGTGTGGCCCGAGCAGCACGCCGGGCTGCACTCCTTCGAGACCTCGCAGAACGAGGACGCGTACCGCGAGGTGCGCGGCGTCCTCGAGCAGGCCGCGGCGGCGGCGGAGGCAGCCGCCGTTCGAGCCTCCCTGGAGACGCACCAGCGGGAGGAGGCGGCGCGAGCGGTGCGCCGCCAGATGGCCCGGCGGGCTGCCTCCGTCGAGCAGGAGGGCGTCATTGCCCTCTACGAGACGCAGCGGCAGGTGGCGCTGCAGGGTGAGCGGCGGCGCAACCGCCCGCCCTCTGAGCAGGCGCAGCTGCACCGGCTGCGCCTGCAGGCCCGAGCGGAGCGGGCGGAGCAGCGCCGTCTCGCCGCGGCGAGCCAGGACGGAGCTGGACCCTCCAACCAGCACCGCCACGACGAAGACGACGAAGCGTAGACGTAGGCGTAGTCATCGCGTAGTATCCGCTGTTTTTAGTTTAAATTTATCGTTTTAGCTTTAAATTCGCGCCGAATATGTACGCAGTTTCAAATTTCAATAAAATTTCGACTAGTTTTTCAACTGCGTTTGTTTGGGCCGATTTGTTGGGCTCGGGACGCGACTGGGAAACGCGCCCCCCCAGGTTCCAGAATAGCGCCGTTTAGCGCCGCGGCGGCACCAAAACGGCGGCGTTTTGGGCCCTGGGGGGGCGCAACGGCTGGAGATGCCCGGATCAAAGTCCTTGAGAAGGGTCCCATGTTTACTGATCATCCATGGAGCTCCCTCCAACACTCGAACCTTGTCCCCTTTTGTTGCAAATTCTACCACGAACAGGTTGGCTCACAGGGGTCGAATCTCCATCCCCTTAGGATTACTCCACGCTTGCCTTAACACAGCCTTGATCGTATTGATATGCAAAGGGTTTGGTGGCAGTACCTTCCCTACCAGAGCCCATTCCGGGCAACCAAGGAGATCATCCTCTTCATCCTCCAGCACATAGGCGCTGGATTCTTGACACATGAGGTTGAGGCTTCCCATTGTCTCGACAACCTTGTCTCCAGTCGTCGCCGAAGATGATAGAAGAGCCTCCGTCGATTCCCCCTTTGGAGCCAGGTCCGGATTGCGGACCGAGAGTCCTGCCATCCGCCGAGGCCTCGCCAGGAGAGAGATCTACCGCCTCCGATCGTACGCCAGCCATCTCGATCGATCCACCAAAACCGCACAACCGCCAAGGGTGGTCTACGAAACCAGATTCTCCCCGGAATCACCCTGAACGGCGTGGGAATCAGAGAAGGACGGTGCACGTAGTCAAGTGAAGGGGTGGAGACGTGGTGGACGGGTTCGGAGATCCGCCGTCGACAAAGGGAGTCGAGAAAGCTACGTGATCGCCTCCGCGTTCGTGAGAGAGAGGACGGAACAGTCAAAGTGGATCGCCCGTGTAGTAAAGTTTGTGTTGGCGTGAAATGCTTTACGTTCCTCCTCGAAGGCTTGAAGAACCAATTTCACCACACCTCTCTACAGGGGAAACGGTGAGGCTGCGTCCACGTCGTCAGGCGTGTGGGCAAGCCACGCGGCACCGAGAGCAGCATGGACAAACAGCCTCTGGCTCGAGCCCTGCAACAGCGAGTTCGTAGCAGCAGCAACAGGACGGAGAACAGCAAGCCACAAAATCGGGGATGGCCATCTCCCATCCGACGGCTCCAGCAGTGGGCGGACACGTTCGTCCATTCCGTCAGGTCCCCCTCCTGTTACAGTGCATGCAGGTCGATGGGCACTGTTGGGCGATCCGTCCGCTTCCATCGCGCGCACTGTACGTACGTGGCGGGACAATATTAATCGTGGCGTTGGTTGCCCGGTCGGCGTTCGCGACTGTAGCGCCTGCTGCAGTGCCTCTGTACGACCGGTAACATACAGACCGGTCCGTCTCGAACATGTGTGGCCTGCTAGCCTCGCGCGCGCCCCTTGGCAGATTACAACTAACTGAATCGATAATTCAGCACCTGTCAGAATCAGACCTCGCGTCGGATTCCTGAGACTTTTGCTTGGCGAGCGGAGATCTATCTGTCACCGTTGCTGGTGGCCCGACACGGTCCATCGATCGATCGACCCATCTGTGTTTGCTGCTTTAGTCAGGACCCTACTCAACGAACCACATTTATCAGCTTCTGTCGACTGCCGATCCGTTTACCTCGCTAGAGTAGTACTAGTAGTAAGAACTAAGAAGGAATCATGGAGCGTTGAGCTGAGATTAGCATGCGCGTGCATGGTGTCAGCCTTTTTTTTTTCTTCCCCGTCGCGTGTCGATGTCGCTGTGCAATTATTTGGCGATGGATGGATCGATGGATCTACCAACTCGGATGCATATAAAGTCCCTGGCTAGCCTGCATGCGTCGAGACACCTAACTGTGCGCGCGTACGGGAGAGCTTGGAGTTGGGACCAAAGCGTGCCGCGGTTCCACGGGACGAGCTTGTCAGCTTGCGGGTGTTAAATATAAATACAAGGCTAGCCCTTTTCCATCAGTTCGGACTTTCGGGATAATTGGCTAGTGCAAACAATTCTATATGGTATCAGAGCCACGAGGTCTTGAGTTCAAGACCCTGCTCGCGCAGTTTTAAAAACAAAAGAAAAAAAGATTCTGCGGCCTGCACCGAACCCACGCTAAGGATTAAAATAGCCTAGACGTGAGGGGGAGTGTTAAATATAAATACAAGGCTAGCCCCTTTCCATCAGTTCGGACTTTTGGGATAATTGGCTAGTGCAAACAATTCTATAGCGGGGACGTGACGAGAGGCCACATGCACTCGCATGTGCTACCTGGCGGATGCGCTTAACCCGTGGCCACCTGTTATTACCTTTGCAGTACATCTGCACGGTTAGTGCGATAGCCTTTAGGTGTCGTTGATGCATGCACGTTCTGTTGGTGCTAAGCGAGAATTATTAGCCGATGGACGAGTTGGATTGCTCACCGGCCGGGCGGGGACTATGTGCCACATATCATGAACCATGAGCCATGACGGTGGTTTGTCCGTTGCCGCGTTGATCGCTCGAGGAGGCCACATATCAGTATATGCTGTGACGACTACCGTTTCGGCTTAGTCCGGTGCTGCTACCATGTGGGTGCATTGTATGAGTTGTACCGCGACAAAGCCCAACTGTTACGAGAATGCTACGTGCTACCATGCTGAATGAGAATGTGTTTAATGCTTAGGTATAGGCATATAACTATCATGTCAAAGTGTCTATCTGCTGTCAATGAAAAAAAAAAGGTTCTCTCGTTCCGTAAAAAGTTAACCGATACAGTATTTTAGAGTAGGTCTGTGGCTAAGCCTTTCCTAACCTCTACGAGTTTCCTAGTACTAATCATGAAAAGCCTTGTCGAAAGGACCATCTTCCCTAGGTCTAAAATAGTGACACTACTAGCATAATCACCAACGAGCGTGTAGTACTCTGCTCGTGTAATCAGGCAGCTGATGTGATCGGGATATTGTGGCGGACAGGGACGCTGTACGGTTTGGCTCGGCCGTGCCCGCATGTCAGTGACCGGCCAGCGCGGCAGGGTACGACGTTTTTGTCAGCACGCGCGTTCCGGATCTCGAAGCGCGCCAATGATGCGGCGGCCGCGGGCGGGAGGAGGACGACCCGGGCATCTCCCCTCCCCGACAGGCCACGTGCGAGGCGAGGCCACCCTCCACCCATGTGCGCGCCCATCCGTCGATTTATTCGTGGCCCCACCGCCCAGTACGGCGTGCCCAACGCCTCACCGCCGATCCAACTCCGTTCCAACCCCAGTACGACGGCATCGCCATCTCATTCTATGGGACTAGGCTCGCTCGTGGCTAGCTGTGGCTCGCGTGATCATAGGATCGCTAGTACACTAGTACGTGCGCGAATGTGCGATCTTTTTGTTTCGTACCGATTCAGAAAAGAGGGTGAGCGGCGTAAAGGAGATGTGCGCGGCCGCTTTGCAGCAACCGCACGGCTCTCCAAAAGCAAATCTAGCGCCATTTTCCAAGGATTAATAAAGCAGAGAAGCAAAAGCTGGATCAGACGACCTTTTAATCGTTCGTTCCGGATAGATGTTGATTCAGTTGCTATAGCAAGAAGCAGTGCGTATGCAACCTAATCCCTCCGTTCAACAATAGATGACTTCCACATATCTATATATGGATGTATCTAGACACTAAAATATGTCTAGATACATCCATATATAGATATGTGGAAGTCATCTATTGTTGAACGGAGGGAGTATATATTTACATGGTGGAAGACACCGTGAACACAACAATAGCATTATAATGTATTTTTGCATTTCGCGCCACATTTATCCAACTGCACCCTGCTGATGTTCCAGTTGATGTGACTCCTGACCGCTACCAGCACCTCCAAACGAGCTTGGGGGAAAATTCACACTCGCTGCCTCTATACACAGCACGAAGAACTTAGGCAAAACAATACTCGCGTACACAAACAACGAATACTAATAATAATATCCTCCGGCGGCAGTAGCAATAACCATTTCAAGCTCTCTCCATTTTCACGATTTTTGGGGGATTTTTCTTTACCGGGAGAAGACGGGGCTGAGGGTTTTGGAGAACCCGCGGAGCGCGCCGTAGCCGCGGGAGCTGAAGCCCAGGCAGCCCAGGACGCCCTGCCGGTACGGCAGGAACGTGCGCCGCCGCATTTCCTCCGCCTGCGCCCTGTTCGGCGCCGCGTACAGCCTCTCGTGCGCGGCCGCTACCGTCGTCGACCGCCGCCGTCCCTTCCCCCTCCCCTGGCCCCGCGTCGTCCGGGACTCCTCGCCGGCGCCACCGCTCTCCGCCGCCGCTCCCGTCTCCGACGGTGCTGATGGCCTCGCCCCACGGAGCCTTGCGATGACTTTCTCCCTGGACGCCCACGAGTGCGAGAACTGCCATGTCTTTTCAGGTTTGGCCGCGGCGGCCGCCGCCGCAGGGGCGTCGTGCGCATGGGCGCTGCCGGGCTCGCTCTTGCTGCGGTGGAGGAGCATGTCCTTGAGAACCACCCACCGCCGGGACCCGCGGGAGGACGAAGCCGATGAGGAGGATGAGGTCGAGGAAGACGACGACGAACGTGACGAGGCGGTCACCGGCGGCGGCGCCTCCTGCGCCCCAGTCGTGTGAGATACGGAGCCAAGATCCGTCGCTGGGACTAGCGCATTGAGCAGCTTCAGCCGCGGGGACGCGCTGCGCGTCGGGGACATGGACCGGGCCCGGCGGTGCACGGACCCGCTCCGGAGCGTGGGTTCGCGGGCGCGCGGGCGCCGTTGTTCGCGCTCGTCGTCGTCGCTGCCAGGGTCGAGATCCGGGAGCGGGGACAGGGTGAGCGGCCTGATCTGCCCGTTCTGGAAGAGCTCGTCAGCGGATATCATGTGCTCGCCGGGGCCGCCGAACTCGAACTCCGCGTCGCCTAGGCCGCCGTACCCGCCGCCGTTCGTGGCACCGGAGGAAGCGGACGACGACGAGAACAACAGGTGGTGGATGGGGCTGGCCGGCGCACTGAAGAAGTAGCCGCCGCCGAAGATGGCAGGGGACCGGCCGGGGCTGGATGGCGCACTGGCGAAGGGGGTGGAGCAGGTGCTGTCGATTTCGTCGTCCATGGCGCGGACTGGCTCTGCTTCGAGTTGTGGAAGGTGGTATCGAGGAATATGGAGGGAGATGAGATGAGGGAGAGGTTATAAACGGAGGGGGTGCCGCGGTGGTAACTGTCTGTCTAGGCAGTAACCCGATGGTTGGCTGGGTGGTGATGGGATGGGGGGATGGGGTCAGCGGCTTGACCTCCTCGGATCTGGTTTATTAAGGCTGGTGCCAACGGGGGCTTTAGGAGGAGGCGGTAGAGCCCCTACCGCCCGAGGCGGGCGATAGGGGGCGGTAGCGGGGGGCGATTGGCGGCGGCGGGCGGTGGGGCTGCCGCCCGGGCTAGAGCCCCTGCCGCCCGGCTTGCCGCCCGGGTTGGCGGGGCGGTAGGGAGGGGCCGGGGCGGTAGGGAGGGGCGAGAGGGAGAGAGGGTGGGGCGGTGGGATGGCGGCGTGGGGCGGTAGGGCGGGGCGGTAGGCCAGGAGCCGTTGGGGCCAACGGCTAGCTGACGTGGCGTCCCCCTATTGGTCCACGTCAGCTAGCCGTTGGGGGTATCCGTTGCTGTCCAAAAAAAATGAAAAAAAATTCGAAAAATTTGAAATTTGGAGCTGATCCCTCCTATAAATACCCCCCATATGCTGCACTCATTCCACACCAATTTCATCCTCTCTACTCTTCATTTCCACCCTCTCGACGCCATGTCTTCGTCAAGCAGCAGCGATTCGAGCGAGGGACTGGAGGGTGAGATGATCGCCGCAATGCAGGCGGCAATGGAGGCCGAGTACGAGGCGGCGCTCCAAGCGGTGCCAAGACCGCCGCGGCGCCGTCGACAGTTCATCAGGCGTGATCGTGTTGGCGCCGCCGAGCGGCTCTACGACGACTACTTCGCCCCCAACTGCGCTTATCCTCCGAGCTTCTTCCGGCGAAGGTATCGGATGAGGCGATCCCTTTTTCTACGCATTGTGGATAGATTGGGTGAATACTCTCCGTATTTCACCCAAAGAGTTGATGCTCTGAACCGTACGGGTTTTACTCCGCTACAAAAGTGTACTACGGCGTTGCGTCTGTTAGCTTATGGATCCGGTGCTGATACCATAGATGAGTGGCTTAAGTTAGCTAGACAAACTTCGTCAGACTGTCTAGATCGATTCTGTGAGGGCATCATCGACTGTTACGGTGAAGAGTTTTGCCGTCGACCTAACGTCGAGGATACTCAGCGTCTGTTAGCGAAAGCCGAGGAGCGCGGCTTTCCGGGCATGCTAGGGAGCATAGATTGCATGCATTGGCAGTGGAGGAACTGCCCAGTTGCGCATGCCGGTCAGTTCACAAGGGGAGACATCAAACACCCTACCGTAATCTTAGAAGCCGTTGCGTCGTATGATCGTTGGATCTGGCATGCTTTTTTTGGAGTCGCCGGGTCCAACAACGACATCAATGTGCTCAATCAGTCCCCATTGTTCACGGAAGTGCTTAGAGGAGAAGCACCCACAGTGAACTTCACGGTGAATGGACACCAGTACAACTGGGGTTACTACCTTGCCGACGGCATCTACCCCTCCTGGCCGGTGTTCATGAAGGGTGTTACTCTTCCACAAAGTGACAAGCAACGTGTCTTCACTGCTGCTCAATCGTGTTGGCGCAAAGATGTGGAGTGTGCATTTGGAGTGTTGAAGTCTAGATTCAACATTTTAGCAGTTCCCGGACGCTCCTACTCCATGCGCACTCTTGGGTTGATCGTGCGTGCATGTGTCATTCTGCACAACATGATCATCGACGATGAGCGTGGTACCAATTTGGAGAACACCTATGAGACAGTTGCGAGCAACGTCGGGCCTCCAATACATACCAATGCACCACCAAGCCTAGCAGCAAGGATTCAGATGGACAACGAAATGCAGGACTCGCCGATGTATACACAGCTCCAGGGGGATTTGATTGAGCATGTGTGGGCTCATCAAAACTAGATTATGTAATTTTCTCATTTTTTATGTAATTTTTATTTATTATTATGTAATCGGTACAATTTTAGTTGAATAAAATAATTTCTTCTATTATTTGCAATGTTTTTAATCTTCAAAATATGTGTTGACGTGGAGGAGAGAGAAAAGCTGATGTGGCAGAGAGAGAATCTTACAGCCCGGGCTATAGCCCGTGCACTGGCACCGTGCCCGTGAGAGTGGGGTGATAGTGGTGAGAGAAGGTGACGTGGCGGGGGCTATAGCCCGTGAATTGTGGGCGGTGCATTGGCACCAGCCTAACTGCTGGAGCAGCTTCAATTCTACAAATTCATTTTGGCATCCGGTATATGCACCCGGTATTTAATTTAACAACCGAGTTTTAAAATATCAAAAAAATTGAAATAAAATCTCTTGCATATATTTTTTGGCATCTCTTTTTTATATTGGTTTTGCTATTCCTCAAATGCCGACGTAGAGACGACCGTTTGCTCGCCAAGATTTGCGCATATTTTGTCTATTTATGTTAGTACAGATATAAAAAAAATAGATGGGGGCAATGCCTCCTCGATTTCACGGCATTAAGAAAGTCCATCGCGTACTAACCGATCCGCCACCATGTATATTACTCCCTCCCGTCCGTTTTAACGGTCATTCGGTCGTGTAGAACGACCCACACCCGAAACCGAAAATTAAAAACATAAGCTGCCACACCTAACACAAGGTAGCGTAGACTACCAAATACCAAACAAAGGCGGAACCGCGGCGCCTTGAAATACACACAAATTAACCGCCGGAGGTGGCCTCCCGCCCTCTCGCTCCACATCATGGAGCACCAATCTACCAGCAGATAGTCCGAGGACATGACTACGGGACACGTATAAAATAAAGGAGATAGCCGAATTCACACCATGACAAGGTCGATGAAGCTTCACGCCAGGATCAAAGCAAACCCGAAGGCGCCGATATTATGGAACCGAATGGGACATGGGCTCCCTGACTACTCCCCCAAGAGGGTAAGTGAGAGGACCAATATAGTCGACCGGGGAGACTATACTCATGGAAGTGGGCAACCTTCGGAGGCCTCCCCCGCTTTCTCTTGGAGGCCATGCCTTCTCCAGCCTCTTTGGAGGATCTGCCCCAACTATTGTCTCCAAGGATTAACTTCCCAGTTGAGCAATTCAAAACAGAAGGATTATAACTAAAACATGAACACAAATTTAGACACTAGAAGTATATAGCGCACCCAAAATTGTGTCTTCCACCCCTCGTTCCCGCGTGTCCATACCGTCGCCCCTGTTCCTTGGAGAGGGCTCCCCCGTGGTCGAGGCCGCGGCCCACGGCCCACCTTGCCTGAACGCCAGCCCTCCCACCGGCCCCGTGCTTGCGAACGCCTCGACCAGCCACGATGTGCAGACGCTTGTTTCTCTACTCCGTCAGTTCAGGCGGCAATTGGAGGACCCCCTGCTGCCACTCCCTGATCCCAAGATCATCCGGCGCAGGCTTTTCTCTGCGGCATCCCCATCAGCGCGCCGCAGTAGACGCATTGCCGTCAAGGACAAGGGGATCTCCCTCTCCACCGTGAAGAAGGCGCAGCGGCTGCTCATGAAGAAGCTTGGGATCTGCAGGGATGAAGAGCGCATCTCTGCTCAGCAGCTCAAGGACTACGCTGCCTTGTTCGCCTCTCCGTTGGGGCCCGAGCATGTGGCGGCACTTGCTTCTCTCTTTGGCCTGAGCTGCCCGGCGACTGAGGAGCTCGAGCTTGGAGTGGCAGTGGCAGGGCACGCTTAGTGCCGTGTCTTGGCGGTTCAAGCGGGTCTTCTACAATGGAAGTCTCCAACTTGAACGTGCTTTCGTGGAACCCGAGGGGGTTGAACGACCCTTCCCGGCGTGCCGCGGTTAGGAGAGTAGTGGAGGATGCGGCGGCTTCCGTCGTCTGTGTGATGGAGTCCAAATTGCAGGATGTCACCTCGTTCGTCATTAATGAAACCTTCGGCCCCCGCTTCGACGGGTTCGCGTACTTGCCTGCCTTGGGTACCGCTGGGGGTGTGATAGTGGCGTGGAGCTCGTCGGATGTACGTGTGCTCGATTCCCGCGTCGACTCCTTCTCTGTGTCCGTCCTGCTGTGCACGCGCGAGGGGCTGTCTTGGTGGCTTTCGGCAGTCTATGGCCCCTGTAGAGAGGACCTCAAGCCCAACTTCCTGGATGAGCTGCGCGCTCTCCGGGCCGCCTTCGCGGAGCCGTGGGCCGTCACTGGTGACTTCAACTTGATCCTGGAGGCCGCTGACAAGAACAACGCCATGGTTAACAGAAGGTCGATGGGGAGATTCCGTAGGGTTGTCAATGACCTCGAACTTAAGGAGTCCGTGCTGGTGGGTCGCCGTTTTACGTGGAGCAACGAGAGGAGCCCACCAACGCTGGTGAAACTCGACAGGTGGTTTGGTTCAGTGGAATGGGATGACTTGCACCCGGACGCTTCCCTCAACGCGCTCTCCTCTTCCTTGTCCGATCATTGCCCCATCCTTTTGTCTACCAGCGTTCAGTTCTTCACCAAGCAACGCTTCAGGTTCGAGCAGGTCTGGACAACGATGAGTGGGTTCTTCGACGAGGTTAAGCTGCTCTGGGACAGTGCACCTGTTCGTGGTGATGCTCTCCAGCGTTTGGATGGGAAGCTGCGTGCTCTGGCCAAGGGCCTGCAGCGCTGGAGCCAGAAGACGGTCGGTTCCATCCGTGACCAGCAGCGCATGGCCAACGAGCTGATCCTGCAGCTTGATCGGGCGTTGGATGTGCGGACGCTCTCGGGTCCAGAGAGCTGGCTTCGGAGAAGCCTTAAAGCCCGCGTCCTCGGGCTCGCGTCGCTGGAGCGGACGATTGCGCGCCAACGCGCTCGGGTGGCCGGCATCAAGGAAGGCGATGCCAACACGCAGTTCTTCCGGGTGCTCGCGTCGTCGCGGCGACGGAGGAACCGCATCACGCGCCTGCAACATGGTGAGTTGGTGGCCACCACACAGGAGGACATGGCGACCATGGCGACCAGCTTTTTCGCGGATCTGCTAGGCCACGCCCAGCCGCGCGAGCACGACCTTGCGCTCGATCAGATGGGCCTTGCGCCCGTCGCGCTGGCCGAACTGGACGCCCACTTCTCGGAGCAGGAGGTGTGGCAGGCGATCCGTGCGATGCCCGCAAACAAGTCCCCTGGGCCCGACGGGTTTTCTTGGGATTTTTACCAATGCTGCTGGTCGATCATCAAGCTGGATGTTCTTGCCGCGCTCAGGGATATCTTCCTTGGCAAGGGCCAAAATTTCGGTCTCCTGAACAGCGCGCTCATCACGCTGCTGCCGAAAGTTGACGCGCCGGTGCAGTTGAAGGACTACCGCCCAATCAGCCTGGTGCATAGTTTTTCGAAGCTGCTCGCCAAAATCCTCGCCCTTCGCCTTGCGCCCAGACTGCCGGAGCTTGTGGACCAAAACCAGAGCGCGTTCGTGCGCGGGCGATGCATCCACGACAACTTTATGTTGGTGCAGCAGTCCGCCCGTGCACTGTTCCGTGCGCGTGCGCCAGCGCTCCTTCTCAAGCTCGACGTCGCCCGCGCCTTCGACAGCGTGTCATGGGCGTTCCTTGTGAGCGTCCTCAAGCAGCGGGGTTTCGGGCCTAGGTGGATCGAGTGGATTATGCTCCTGTTGAGAACGGCTTCGACCAAGGTGCTCGTCAATGGCCACTCCGCGGATAAATTCTGGCACGCGCGTGGACTCCGACAAGGGGACCCGATCTCCCCGTTGCTGTTCATCATCGTCATGAACGTCGTATCGGCTATGTTCCGTACGGCGGAGGAGGGGGGACTCCTGGCTGACCTGCGGCGGCACGGCATTCGGCACCGCGTGTCCCTGTACGCGGACGATGTCGTCGTGTTCGCACGGCCTGACAAGGGAGAGCTTGACACGGTGCGCGCTGTGCTTGACTGTTTTGGGCGCGCGTCCGGCCTGGTCGTCAACTACCAGAAGAGCGTTGCCATTCCGATCAGGTGCTCTGATGAGGCGATTGCGGAGGTCACGCCCTCCCTGCAGTGCCCGATCGGAGCCTTCCCGTGTAGATACCTTGGGCTGCCGCTATCGCTCACCCGTCCACGGAAAAGCGACGTGCAGCCTTTGCTCGACAAGCTTGCCAACCAGCTTCCATCCTGGAAGGCAAAGCTCCTATCACGGGAGGGCCGCATGGTCTACGTCCAGGTGGTGATGACCTCGTCCGTCGTGTACCACCTCCTTGCGCTAGATCTGGAGCCGTGGGTGTTCAAGGCGGTGGATAAGATGCGGAGGGGGTTCCTGTGGACTGGCACCGATGAGGCGCGCGGCGGCAACTGCTTGGTAGCCTGGCATGCTGTCTGCCAGCCCAAGCCCCTCGGCGGCCTAGGATTCCACAACCTGCGGTGGCTCAGCGCAGCCCTCAGATCGCGGTGGCTATGGTTCCAGCGGACGAGTACATGCAAGCCGTGGATTGGGCTGGAGCCGTCCGTCTCTAGGGATGCTCGCGCCATGTTCTTGGCCTCCATCCGCATCACGGTCGGCTCAGGCAGCCAGGTGCTCTTCTGGGAAGACCCATGGGTCGACGGACAACGGATAGAGACCATTGCACCGGCGGTGCTTCGTCTCGTCAGGCCAAAAATTGCCCATTCTCGTACTGTGCAAGACGGCCTGCCTGGGAACGCTTGGGTGCTGGACATCGGAGGGAACCTCACCGTCGATGCAGTGGTCCAATTCCTTGGGCTCTGGACTCGCCTCCAGCAAGCAACGCTGGTGGAGGGAGCGCGCGATGATTTCGCCTGGAGGCTCACGGCCTCCGGTGAGTTCAGCACTCGCTCCGCCTACAAGGCGTTCTTCCACGGATCGGTGCCGCTGCCGGGCGCCCAGCTGGTGTGGAACTCCTTCGCGCCCCTCCAATTCAGATTCTTCGGATGGCTGGCCCTGCGTCGGAGGTGCTGGACATCGGACAAGTTGCAGCGCCGCGGCCTCCCGAACCATGGAACCTGCCCCTTGTGCGAGCTCCAGGACGAAACCCTTGACCACTTGCTGTTGCAATGCCCGTTCGCCCAGGCAGTCTGGCACGCCGTACTGGCCCCCCTTGGGCTATTGCAGTTGCAGCCACAGCCGGATGCGGAACTGACAACTTGGTGGCCCCTCGCGGTGCGGAACCTATCGTCGAAGCAACGCCGGGATGCTAACTCGCTCCTGCTATTGGTCCTTAGGCGTCTGTGGCTCGAACGCAACGCCCGCATCTTCGATCATCATGCCTTCATGAGTAGAATTGTTGCCACTCAAATTAGCGACGAATGGCGTAGCTGGCTCTCCTGTAGACGCGGGCTAGACAGAGGAGTAGACTAGTTCTCTTTGTGTTTGGCTTAGGCCATGTAACTGTTGCGGACCTCTTCTTCTTATGCTTAATACAATAACGCGCAGACCTCCTGCGAGTTCTCGAAAAAACATAGCACATAATGAACTTCCAAAATTCATAAGTACATACCACTATGTTAAACCATCCCTTGAACTTACATTTCTTTATAGTTTAATCGTTGGCACACTTATCACACGTAAAAGCTCTGGAGATGGAAATAGTGACACAACTACCTTGTACACACAAATCACACGCAATAGTTTTAACAGATGTGCTCCCTACACCAAAGAGAAGGCACTCCAAACTAGCTGCACAATACCAGGTATCGTAGCCCAACTCCTAAAGATATTTTGGCACATTAATCCTTGACAAATGCAACATAATAGTATAATGCATAAAAGCAAACCTCGTAAGAACTTTGTACACATATTTCAAGGAGATGATCAAACTCTACCAAGGAGTTTAAACGAGCAATGCGTCTGTACATACTACTATGTATAATAAGATCATGTCCAACAAAGGGTTCCACATTTTAATTAGTGGCAGATGAAAAAAAAAATAGAGAAATGCATAAAAGAAACCTTTGATAACATAAGAACAAAATTTTCATAGGGTTGATCCAACTGTAACAAAGAGCATGCATAATAAATATGTTTGTACATACTACTAGGTATAGTTGGATCATCCATTTGACACAAGTGCCACAATTTTCATCGACCATCGGCCAAATCAGTGAACTTGTGGCCGGTACTTGGTATCATTCGATCAAAGATCTATCATAACGGGCATGCAATTGCAGCCCATTGGAATTTTTGACGCATACTATGTAAACTATTCCACGACCTAATCAGGCGCACGCCAAACCCCGAATAAAGAACTTTAGCCCTGCATGTGCTCGATCTAATCTGCATAATTCCAAATCGTCCTAAGATGAAATAAGCAAGCAAAAACACCAAATCTAAGCCCTAAACGGAGAAAATCCCTAAATGAATGAAACTCTAATAAGATAATATCCCAAATCAATTTGGCATTAAAACCCTAACAAGACAAAATCCCCTTCCAAAACTTCTTGCATGCCTAAGGATAGATCAAATCAACGATTACGAGCGAAAATTGAATCAATGGACACACATTTTATCCTACCGCGTATAAATCTAACTGTACATGTGATAAATAAGCATAAAACTAGGGTCCGGTCTATAGATCTACGTTCCTACGAGCATTGTAGAGAGGTTTGAGGTCATACCGCCATTGACGAAGTGATCGAGGTCTGGCGACGATGACACGAGTCATCGATGTCGATGAACACCCTTTCGTGAGAGGTAGCCGAGATCACCGGCTGATCTTCCGCAGCTGATGGTTGCCGCGGTGCTTTGGATGTGCCGGTGGGAGACGAACCGCCAACAAAGAGAGTAGAGAAACATAAACGAGTGAGAGAAAGGGTGGGGAGTGAACGGTAATAGCATTTATTGTGCGAGTTTTTGAAGTGACATGGCTTCTCCCGCTCTTCCCTGCGCTTGCCGCCGCGTGGCTCCATACACTCCAATGGGTTTGGCTTCAGAAATGATCGATTTGCATGTTCCTCCCAAACTAAGTTTTTGGCGATTACTCAACTTTTACACGTCATTGCCTTGATACGTCATAAACGTATCCTTAATTTCTGATGTTTCATGTTGTTTTCTACATGTTTGCTATACATTTTATGTCATTTTTATCGATTTTCTGGACTAACCTATTGACAAGATGCCATAGAGCCATTTCCCTGTATCCTGCAGTTTTTTAGTTTCAAAAAAGTTGTTCTAGAAATATTCTCGGAATTGGAAAATTCGAAGCCCGGAAGTCTTAGAATTCCTGAAGGTTCCACGGAGTCCCGAAGAGGCCCGGAGGGGGGCCAAAGGGGGGCCACACCATAGGGCGGCACCCTCCCCCCAGCCACGCCTGAGAGTGGTGTGGGCCCCTCGGGCGTCCACCGCCATCGCCCTTTTGTCGCACCCGGACATCTAGAGGATACTCACCGTACAAACTGAACAGTATTCTGATGGGATTACGGGGCTTACCGGCACCCGCGTCCTCTTACGAGTAGGCCAACACTTATGTGTGACAACCCATCGCTACTGTTCACCGTCGATGTAAACTATCCCGTAGAAGTCAGGACACTACCATTGACGTACTTCATACCATACACACATGGTACGTCAACGGCTTTGAACAAAAGGATAACACAACATGCCTCTAAGCCACAAAAGATTGAAATAAGTTGCAACTGGCCCTCACTAGGGCAGAGAATAGCAAATACAATCATCCAGAGGACACATGTCCCAACATAACATCATTACATCTCAGCGGAAGCATTCAAAGGGGTCTGAGTACAGACAAATCCAAATAGGCTTAAGAAGCCGGAAACTGAAATAAAGACGGAGCCCATCCACGATGTCTCGGATCCTGCCCGGGTCCGCTAACTACTCGTCAGCAGCCTCGTCAAACTCCACGTAGTAGCCGTCACTTGGATCCTCGTAAGCGTAGTCTGCGGAAACCACAGCCCCAAAGGGGTCAGTACATAGACGTACTGGCAAGCAAGACTCACAGTTCACCAAAGTATAGCCCGTCAACACAAGCACAGATGACTTGGGTTCAACGGAAGGAAGGGGATATATAAGAGGCTGCAACTGGCTGCGCTAACCAACTACAGAGAAGCTATCACTTCCAACTATCAGAAAGGGGATAAGATCGAGTATGGTAACCAACTGAAAGATAACTTCAAACAAACCCATCCTGGACCTCGCCCCTTATCCAAAGAAGCAATCCGAGGATAACTCACACAGTTGGATTAAAGATGAATCAAGTAATTGTGGCAATAATCCTATTACTAGTCAAGTTGTTAATCATGGGGTGTGAGATTATGCATCATTAGGTTTAAGTTGTCCTGAGTACTTGTTAGCCAGTACTTTCACCAAGTTAACCATAACCGCGGAAAACACGGCTTCTCGAGAAGATTATCCCTGCAGGGTTGCACCAATTTGGCCGTACACGTATGAATAACCCGCCAGATGGGATGCCTCCCACCAAGCGGGGCACTCAACACAACTCAACTCTTCCTCGCATCAAGCCCAAAGCACCTTGGGCGCACGGCTAATCGAGCCCAGAAGAAAAGGGACCCTCATAGCACTCTAAGAACGTGTCCCCCTATATGCCGACTACAAAAGTTCCACCCTGCGCTGGGCTCGCAAAAACATGCATGCGGCAAATGGAAACACGAACTAAATGAGATGATTTGGACGAGATGCGAATCGAATCAAATTGAGGGGGCGCCCATACTCGCTTCCCACATGCGGGTAGTGCGCTCATCATGGATCAGTAGACAAGACCCTTTTCCTATTAGGGTCGACACTAGCAGGCCTCAAAACCACACAGGGCCTCCTGCCGGTGCCTTAACATCAAATTATTATTAAGTAATAACATTAGCATGATTGATTGATTGATTGATTAAACATCGAGCCCCCAGAACATAATAAAGATATAGTAACTAAAAGTAACGGGTAACAGACTCGAGCAAAACAACCTAAGCATACTAGTAAGACACTGGCTCAATCAATAGGGTTGTAGGAGGGGTGGTGAGGCTATATCAGGGTTAAAGGATTCATGTGATAGGTTCGTAACAGCAACAACTACCACTAATGCTAGCAGAAATAGACAACGGAAAGTATCGGTAACCAGGGTTGAAAGGAACACAATGGTTCATGTGAGTGATAACTTGCCTGCAAACTCAGCAGCCTGGTACTGAGCTAGATCCTCAGAAGGGGTGCTGTAAAGATCGTCTGTCTCAACGTCGTCGTCTATTCGAGAAGAAGCAAAACAAACAAAACATGAATGTAAACAATCATTATCATGGAATTATGCACAATCAAGATGATGCATGACAAGTTAATGGTTGCATCAAAATAAACTAGCTAACATGATAACACAATTTAAATGGACCCCTATGCTATTTTGAGTGGCATATGGGAAAGGGTCCATGAATTAAGTGGAAGCAAATGATTTACAATTAATTATTATGTGAAATTTGTTAGCATGATGCATGCATGATGGTAACATCAAAATAACAACAAATAACAATAATAGATGCAAGTGATAAAAGGATTTAACAAGTTTTGGAAATCATTTATTAAGGTTGGAAAGTTTGGTTACTTAAACATGTCACACAAACAATTATTGTTTTCATCAATTTAAAGTGTGCAAAACAATTAACAAAATTTATATTTGAAAAGAACATCAAATTTTAGTTGGATTACATGTTTCAAATATTGAAATTGGAATTAGGATGAATTTATTATGAATTAAACAATATTAAACAAGTTTTAAATGAATTTAAAACAAGTTTGAATTTAATTGAATTTTTATTTGTTCAAAACATAAATTCAAACTCACATTTGAAAAGTTCACACTTTGATGGTTTGAAAACATATTTTGCATGTTCAAAAATATTTTATATTAAGCAAGTTATGATTTTATCAAATTTAAATGAATTAAACAAGTATTAAATTATTTAGGCAATTTAAATTATTCAAACAATGAAACAAAATTTATATTTGAATAGGTTATTCAAAATGGTATGGAAAACATATTTTATTTGCATTTATTGGATTAATAATGAATTAGTTATTGAATTTGGCAAACTGCATTTGAATTATTTGAATTCAAATTTAAATTGCATTTTGAAATTTCAAAACAGTGAACAAATGTTTCCAAAAGATAGAGGATTTAATTTAGACCAGTGTGCATATTTTATTTTTATTTTTTAGAGTTATGAAATAAAAGTTATAAGCAAAATAAAACTAGGGACCCATCTGTGATTTAATTGGACCTAGGTTTGAAAACAGAAATGTTTAAAAATTAGTTTTACACGCACTGGAAACGCACCCAGTCACTGCCGGGGGGGACCCAATACGCGCTGTGCTTGTGTGGCCACACGAGTGACTGACAGGGGGCCCTCCCTGTCAGTACTCCGTCGAAAAAAGTGGGGATTTTAATCCCAGGTGCCAGGGATCGAACCCAGCACCTCGCCCTCGCGTGCGCTGCTACTGAACCAACTGGGCTGGTTGCGTTCGCTTGTCAGTTACAGATGCGCGGTGAGGATATGGTGTACAAAGTGCTAACTGAACTTTCTGAAGAACGAACGCTTCCGCGACTGCAACCCGACGGTGAACAACGACGGCGATCAACGGAACGTGATCGACGTGCTGGCGCTGCTGTGTCGTGGTGAACGGTGCAGATGCGTGTGGTGCTTGCGACGCTGACAGAGAGGAAGGGGAAGATGGACACCGCGTTCTCACCGGGATGGTTTCAGTGGAGGAGCTCGACAGCGAGCGGCAGCTGCGAGGTGGTCGAGGACGGCGGCGCTGTTGTAGACGATCTCCGTGCCCGCGGTGGTGTCCAACGGAGAGAGGTAGACGAGGTGGTTTAGTTCCCGTAGTCAGGTGGCTAGGTGGAGCTAGGAGGTGGCGGCGCCATGGCGAGTTTCAGAGGAGATCATCTCCGGCGAGGGTTTCAGAGAGGGGAACGTGGCGAGGAGATGGATTGGCGGCGGATCCGAGGGGGAGACAGGGGCTTAGGGTTAGGTGTTGCGCCCTAGGGTTCCGTGGGGTCTTATAGGGCGCGGAAAACCAAGGGTGGCCGTCGGCTGCTCGCTGTGCCGCCGTGGCATGCTTCAGATGCTCGCCGTACACGGGAGAGAAGGTGGGCACGAATTTTGAAGCGGTACGCGGGGGAATAACGGGCTGGGCCGCGCGCTGGTTAGTTGCTAGGTGGGTTGGGCTGGTTAGCTGGCGCGCGCGCGCTGTAGTTTTTCTCTTTTTCTTTTTCTGTTTTATATTTTTTTTTGCAGAAAACAGATTTGGAAGAAAAAGATGGTTTGTAGGTTAGTAAAAATTCTAGGAAAAATAGGGTGAACTCATGGGGTTAATTCCAAACAGTTAACAAGTTTGGATTTCAAAAAGGTTTAAATTTTTGTGCTGTTTTGGAAAATAAGCCAAATTAGATGATTTATGAATATTTAAAATGATTTATAAAATCAACCTTTTAATAAGGTGACCCAAAAGAATTAATTGGAAACAAAGAATAAAAGAATGTTTTGGTTATTATTTTTATAGTTTCAAATTGGTTCTGTTTGAAAATATTTGATTTGAATTGGAATATTTTGTTAATTAATATAGAAACAACAACTTAATAGGGTGAACCCTATTATTAGTTGGATTAGAATTATTGGAATGGTTTGGTATTTATATAATTTCCAGATGAGGTGCTGTTGAATTTGAGTTTGAGTTTGAAAACAATTTGGGAATTATTTATTTGAAATAAAAGCACCATTTTATTAATTGATCCATGTTGAGAATTATGACAACAAATAGATGGTTTTTTTTGTGATTTTTTTATTTCAAATGTTGTAACAGAGCAAGTATGAAATAACCATTTGAAATTGTTTGAGTTTCATTATGAGAACAAGATAAAACAGATGCAAAACAAATAGTAACAAATGCAAACAAATAATTAAACATGATGACATGATGCAATACTTGAATTAAAACAAGAAACAAAACATTCTAAGGGATATTTCATACTTGGGATGTTACAAAACGCCCCCCCTTGAAGGAATCGCGCCCCGAGATTCCTTACTGAGAAGTGAAAAGGTCCGGATACTTCTTGCGAAGATCCTCTTCGGTCTCCCACGTTGCCTCTTTATCGGAATGATGCGACCATTGCACTTTCAAGAACTTGGTGCTCTTGTTGCGAGTCTTACGCTCGGTCTCATCGAGAATACGAATAGGGTGCTCCTCATAAGATAGATCATCTTGCAGTTCAATGGAATCATGATCAACTGCACGCTCTGGATCTTTGAAACACTTCTTGAGTTGGGACACGTGGAACACATCGTGCACCTTGGATAGTTTTTCTGGAAGTTCAAGACGATAGGCATTTTCTGCCCGCCTTGAGAGAATGCTGAAAGGACCAATGTATCTTGGTGCAAGCTTTCCTTTCACACCAAAACGATGAGTGCCTCTGAGGGGAGTTACACGGAGATATGCCTTGTCACCAGGTGCATAGATCATATCCCTGTGCTTGCTATCATAATAGCTCTTCTGACGAGACTGTGCAATCCTGAGATTGTCACGAATGATACGAACTTTCTCCTCGGCTTCCTTAACAATGTCAGGGCCTAAGAGTGAACGTTCACCAGCTCCAGACCAATTGATTGGACTCCTGCATCTGCAGCCATACAATGCCTCAAATGGTGCCATGCCTAGGCTTGCCTGGTAGCTGTTGTTGTAGGAGAATTCAGCATATGGAAGGCAATCCTCCCATTTCATGCCAAAGGAGAGACCACATGCTCTGAGCATATCCTCGAGAATCTGATTGACTCTTTCGACTTGCCCCTGAGACTGAGGGTGATAAGCTGTGCTGAACAGAAGTTTGGTGCCCAATGCTTCTTGAAAACTCTTCCAGAAATGGGAAGTGAAGATACTTCCACGGTCTGAGCTTATTTCCAATGGAACACCATGAAGAGGAACAACCTTTGCTGTGTAGAGCTCTGCTAACTGGCTAGCTGAGATAGTTTCCTTGACAGCAAAGAAGTGAGCTACCTTAGTGAGACGATCAATAACAACGAAGATTGCATCGTTGCCCTTCTTGGACTTTGGAAACCCAGTAACGAAGTCCATTTCAATCATGTCCCACTTCCACTCAGGAATTTTCAGAGGTTGGAGTAGACCGGCTGTTTTCTGATGGACTGCTTTAACACGTTGACAAACGTCGCATTCAGAAACGTATTGAGCAATTTCACGTTTCATGCCAGGCCACCAATACAGAGTCTTGAGATCCTGGTACATCTTTGTACTTCCAGGGTGGATGGACAGAGGAGTTTCATGAGCCTCCTTGAGAATGACATCTTTGAGGCTTTGAATCTGAGGAACTGCAATGCGTCCTTCGAAGAACACAGTTCCCTTGTCATCAATTGAGAAGGACTTTAATTTATCATTTCCTTCCTTGATGTGGTCTACAATCTTCTTGATTTCAGTATCACGAAGTTGTTCAGAACGAATCTTGTCCTCGAGAGTTGGACTGGCTGTCAAGCTAGCAAGGTATCCTTCAGGGACAAGACCAAGGTTTAGCTTCTGGAATTCTTCATGAAGTGGAGGTTGGCTTTCCATGATCATGAGATTATTGCAATAGGATTTGCGACTGAGAGCATCGGCCATAACATTAGCCTTGCCTGGAGTGTAAGAAATGGTGAGATCAAAGTCTTTAATCTTTTCAATCCATCTCCTTTGCCTGAGGTTCAGATCTGGCTGAGTGAAGATGTATTTCAGACTCTTATGATCGGAAAAGATTTCAGTTTTGTTACCCAACAAGTATTGTCTCCATTTCTTGAGGGCAAACACAACTGCTGCAAGTTCAAGATCATGAGTGGGATAGTTTTGCTCATGTGGATTCAACTGACGTGAAGCATAAGCCACAACTTGACGTTCTTGCATAAGAACTGCACCTAGACCTTGGAGAGACGCATCGCAGAATATCTGGAAAGGTTTGGTGGTATCTGGGCCAACCAGAACTGGGGTGGAAGTGAGTTTAGTCTTCAAGAGATTGAAACTTTCATCACATTGTGGAGTCCAAACGAACTTCTTGTCCTTCTTTGTGAGATCAGTGAGAGGTTTGGCAATCTTGGAAAAGTTTTGGACGAAACGATGGCAATAGCTAGCCAAGCCAAGAAAACTTCTGACTTGCTTCACCGTCTTAGGGGGTTTCCAATCAACAATTGCCTTAACCTTTTCCAGGTCAATGGCTATGCCTTTGGCAGAGATGATATGACCAAGGTATGCAACTTCTGGAATCCAGAACTCACATTTGGAGAATTTGGCATATAGACGATGCTCGCGAAGTTTCATGAGAGTGAGACGAAGGTGTTCTCCATGTTCTTCCTCGGATTTTGAGTAGACCAGAATGTCATCGAGATATACCACAACGAACTTGTCGAGGTATTCATGGAAGACAGAATTCATGAGTCTTGAGAACGTTGCCGGCGCATTGGTGAGACCAAAGGACATGACGGTGTATTCATATAGACCGTACCGAGTGGTGAAAGCTGTCTTAGGAATATCTTCCTTTCTGATCTTTATTTGATGGTACCCCATCCTCAAGTCCAACTTTGAGAATATTGAGGCTCCAGCAAGTTGGTCAAAAAGATCATCGATACGAGGAATTGGATACTTGTTCTTGATGGTTTTCTCGTTGAGAGGACGATAGTCAACCACGAGTCTTTTTGTTTGATCCTTCTTGGCAACAAACAGAGTTGGGCAACCCCAAGCGAAGGAACTAGGCTGAATGTAACCTTTCTCCATGTACATATCGATTTGCTCCTTCAACAATTTCAGTTCAGGAGGAGCTATCTTGTATGGATGCTTAGAGATTGGAGCAGTACCTGGTTCAAGCTCGATCACGAACTCAACTGCTCTGTCCGGAGGCATCCCTGGCAACTCTTCTGGAAAGACGTCAGGGAATTCACAAACCACCGGAACATTTTCAATTGCAGGAAGGGGTTTGGCATCGAGGTTGAACAGCTGAACAGAACTTGATCCATATGGAGAATAGACTATCTGGCCTGAAGGGTGAGAGAGAGTTATTGACTTTTGAGCACAGTCAATTTTAGCTTTGTGGGTCTTCAACCAATCCATACCCAGAATGACATCAATGTCAGAATTTCCTAGCAACATGAGTGAAAGCAAGGAATATGCGACCTCCAATTAGGATCTGATTGTCCATGCTTATCTTGGAAGTCAACATTTGCGGTCCCGGAGAGTGAACAGTCATTTGATTGCTTAGCGGAACCAGAACTAGGTTGTATGCTTTTGCAAAAATCTTTGACACAAAAGAATGCGATGCTCCAGTATCAAACAACACTTTAGCTGGAATAGAGTTTACGGGTAATATACCGAGAACGACGTCAGCAGCTTCCTTAGCTTTGTCGGCCTTGATATGATTCACCCTCGCGGTCCTCCCGACAGGCCTGTTGTTGGAGTTGAAGGCTTTAGCCGGAGGAGCACGAACCATTGCCTGGTTTGTGTTGGGGCGAGGAGGTGGAGGTAGCTGCCTCTGAGTGCACTTATCAGCATAGTGTCCAGTCTCCTTGCACTTGTAGCAAGTGACGACACGAGAAGGACCTGGCCTTGGCTGCCCCATTGGAACCCTCTGACCCTGCATCTGAGATGGGTTGGGTGGGCGGGGACCAAAGCCTGGAGAAGCTTGGGCATTTGGAGCCCGAGTGACAGCACCATTTGGCACCCAGATGCGGCGCTTCTGCGGAGGGGTGGTCATGTTGGAGGAGGAACCACCCTCACGCGAGTGCTTGCGCGAATCCTCGAACGCCTTGCGCCCATTCTCCTCATTGAGCGCGGTGTTCACGAGTTCCTCGAAGTCCTTGCACTTGACATTTGTGAGAGCGTACTTCAGTTCCGGGTTAAAACCTCGGCGGAACCTTGCCATCTTCTTGGCCTCAGTGGACACCTCATCACCAGCGTATCGAGCGAGGCGATTGAACTCGGTCTGATAGCTGATAACGTCCAGCTTGCCCTGTTTGAAAGAGCAGAACTCTTCACGCATCCTTTCCATGAGACCATCTGGGATGTGGTGCTTCAGGAAGGCATCCTTGAAACAACCCCAGGTGATAGGATAGCCAGCTCTCATGGTCTGATAGTTCTCCCACCAGGAAGCTGCCTGACCCTTCAGTAGGTAGGTGGCATACTTGACCTTATCTTCCTCAGCAACATGTGCGATCTCCAGAGTCCTGGCTATGTCACGGATCCAGTCATCAGCATCCAGGGGCTCACGTGTTGCCACGAAAGCTTTCGGCCCCATGCTCAGAAACTCCTTGATGCTGACTCGCGGAGCATTCTGGTTGTTGTGCTGGTTAGCCTGGATCTGGGCCATCTGAGCAACTACCTGAGTCATCTGAGTCAACAGCTCCGTGAGCGGAGGTGGTTCAGGAGGGTTGCTCCTTGTTGGCGGCATCCTGAATAGACATTCATTTTAGCACACAACAGAAAAAGGATAGACTTGGTAACCGAAAGATAGATTATTCCGACGCATGAATAGATAACCAACAGGTACATCATCACATGTTCAAATGCATCAGAATATCCAACATACCAATACATGGTTCGAAATACAAAGGATAACTAAACATAGCTAGGAATGGATACATCGGTACTCCCATGCTCATCACGCAGGACGGCGGTGAGTAGTACGACGAGAGATACGGTGAGGAGGAATCCCCCGGAAGTAGGTAAAACGACGATCCACGTAGAGCGGGACTGCTCTGAGAGCAACTCTCGGTGTGGTGAAGTAGAAAGCGTCGTCTCCCTGTGCTCCAAAGCGTGGAATCCCAGTGTAACCAGCTCCGAGGTCGAGAAGTGGACCTCTGATCGGCTCGTAACCTCCAGCATCTGGTAAACTACGTCCAACTGTCTGCTGGAAACGTGCAAAGCGCTCATCTCCAACAAAGTCTGTGGTGTACGTAGCCAGACGAGTCAAAGCAAGATAGAGCTGCTCCCTGACTGAGGCCAACTCCTGAGACAGTGTGGAAGCAACTGCGTCACTGTGCCTCACAAACTGAGCAGTGGTGTGCAGCCTGGAGCTATCAGACTCGTAGGTATCCAGGTTGCCGTGGAGAGTGAAGTGAACTCCCGCCGAATTGATGTAACCACGGGGGATGTGGCGATAGATAGAATCGTCAAATCCCTAGTAGTCAGCACGGAGGACGGTGAGACTCACGTAAGCTGCCTGCTGCACGGCCATATCCACTGTGGAAGCTACTGCCTCGTAGCGATGGACAACGCTCATGCCATCATCTGACAGAATGTAGACGATAGCCTGGTAGTAGGTCTGGTCAAACTCTCGCTGCTGCTCGTAGACCTGGTACTCTGGTGCCCAATGGAACCCCAGATAGGTGACCATGTCTCTCAGCATCTCCGGATAACCGGCGGTGCTCTCACAGCGAGTCATCCAAACCACCTGCGGGTAGAACCTGAGATCCATCTGCAGATGATCGGGGAAGTTTTGATTAGACGCCGGTAGAGAACTGATGTGGAAAGCAACAACAAGGTTCAACGGACGAAAAGGATGTTGAAAAGAACAGGATATTGAAGCAACATCGGGAAACACGAGACCAAAAACTCCTGAGGTACTACGGAGAACCCAAAACACGTGAAATCCTAACTTGAAAGTTTAGGTGAGAAGAGAAAACAACGTTGCACTTCCTTACCAGAAAAGGGTGGGTGGGTGGGGAAAGAAGAAAAATGGCAGAATTCCTACTCTCACGTTTCATTTTCCCTATATCGCTACAAAATAGTTTCTAGACTCAACTGCGACCAACAAAAAGGGATCCTACAGGCAGACAGGCTCTGATACCATTTGTCGCACCCGGACTTCTAGAGGATACTCACCGTACGAACTGAACAATATTCTGATGGGATTACGGGGCTTACCGGCACCCGCATCCTCTTACGAGTAGGCCAACACTTATGTGTGACAACCCATCTCTACTGTTCACCGTCGATGTAAACTATCCCGTAGAAGTCAGGACACTACCATTGACGTACTTCATACCATACACACATGGTACGTCAACGGCTTTGAACAAAAGGATAACACAACATGCCTCTAAGCCACAAAAGATTGAAATAAGTTGCAACTGGCCCTCACTAGGGCAGAGAATAGCAAATACAATCATCCAGAGGACACATGTCCCAACATAACATCATTACATCTCAGCGGAAGCATTCAGAGGGGTCTGAGTACAGACAAATCCAAATAGGCTTAAGAAGCCGGAAACTGAAATAAAGACGGAGCCCATCCACGATGTCTCGGATCCTGCCCGGGTCCGCTAACTACTCGTCAGCAGCCTCGTCAAACTCCACGTAGTAGCCGTCACCTGGATCCTCGTAAGCGTAGTCTGCGGAAACCACAGCCCCAAAGGGGTCAGTACATAGACGTACTGGCAAGCAAGACTCACAGTTCACCAAAGTATAGCACGTCAACACAAGCACAGATGACTTGGGTTCAACGGAAGGAAGGGGATATATAAGAGGCTGCAACTGGCTGCGCTAACCAACTACAGAGAAGCTATCACTTCCAACTATCAGAAAGGGGATAAGATCGAGTATGGTAACCAACTGAAAGATAACTTCAAACAAACCCATCCTGGACCTCGCCCCTTATCCAAAGAAGCAATCCGAGGATAACTCACACAGTTGGATTAAAGATGAATCAAGTAATTGTGGCAATAATCCTATTACTAGTCAAGTTGTTAATCATGGGGTGTGAGATTATGCATCATTAGGTTTAAGTTGTCCTGAGTACTTGTTAGCCAGTACTTTCACCAAGTTAACCATAACCGCGGAAAACACGGCTTCTCGAGAAGATTATCCCTGCAGGGTTGCACCAATTTGGCCGTACACGTATGAATAACCCGCCAGATGGGATGCCTCCCACCAAGCGGGGCACTCAACACAACTCAACTCTTCCTCGCATCAAGCCCAAAGCACCTTGGGCGCACGGCTAATCGAGCCCAGAAGAAAAGGGACCCTCATAGCACTCTAAGAACGTGTCCCCCTATATGCCGACTACAAAAGTTCCACCCTGCGCTGGGCTCGCAAAAACATGCATGCGGCAAATGGAAACACGAACTAAATGAGATGATTTGGACGAGATGCGAATCGAATCAAATTGAGGGGGCGCCCATACTCGCTTCCCACATGCGGGTAGTGCGCTCATCATGGATCAGTAGACAAGACCCTTTTCCTATTAGGGTCGACACTAGCAGGCCTCAAAACCACACAGGGCCTCCTGCCGGTGCCTTAACATCAAATTATTATTAAGTAATAACATTAGCATGATTGATTGATTGATTGATTAAACATCGAGCCCCCAGAACATAATAAAGATATAGTAACTAAAAGTAACGGGTAACAGACTCGAGCAAAACAACCTAAGCATACTAGTAAGACACTGGCTCAATCAATAGGGTTGTAGGAGGGGTGGTGAGGCTATATCAGGGTTAAAGGATTCATGTGATAGGTTCGTAACAGCAACAACTACCACTAATGCTAGCAGAAATAGACAACGGAAAGTATCGGTAACCAGGGTTGAAAGGAACACAATGGTTCATGTGAGTGATAACTTGCCTGCAAACTCAGCAGCCTGGTACTGAGCTAGATCCTCAGAAGGGGTGCTGTAAAGATCGTCTGTCTCAACGTCGTCGTCTATTCGAGAAGAAGAAAAACAAACAAAACAGGAATGTAAACAATCATTATCATGGCATTGTGCACAATCAAGATGATGCATGACAAGTTAATGTTTGCATCAAAATAAACTAGCTAACATGATAACACAATTTAAATGGACCCCTATGCTATTTTGAGTGGCATATGGGAAAGGGTCCATGAATTAAGTGGAAGCAAATGATTTACAATTAATTATTATGTGAAAGTTGTTAGCATGATGCATGCATGATGGTAACATCAAAATAACAACAAATAACAATAATAGATGCAAGTGATAAAAGGATTTAACAAGTTTTGGAAATCATTTATTAAGGTTGGAAAGTTTGGTTACTTAAACATGTCACACAAAAATTATTGTTTTCATCAATTTAAAGTGTGCAAAACAATTAACAAAATTTATATTTGAAAAGAACATCAAATTTTAGTTGGATTACATGTTTCAAATATTGAAATTGGAATTAGGATGAATTTATTATGAATTAAACAATATTAAACAAGTTTTAAATGAATTTAAAACAAGTTTGAATTTAATTGAATTTTTATTTGTTCAAAACATAAATTCAAACTCATATTTGAAAAGTTCACACTTTGATGGTTTGAAAACATATTTTGCATGTTCAAAAATATTTTATATTAAGCAAGTTATGATTTTATCAAATTTAAATGAATTAAACAAGTATTAAATTATTTAGGCAATTTAAATTATTCAAACAATGAAACAAAATTTATATTTGAATAGGTTATTCAAAATGGTATGGAAAACATATTTTATTTGCATTTATTGGATTAATAATGAATTAGTTATTGAATTTGGCAAACTGCATTTGAATTATTTGAATTCAAATTTAAATTGCATTTTGAAATTTCAAAACAGTGAACAAATGTTTCCAAAAGATAGAGGATTTAATTTAGACCAGTGTGCATATTTTATTTTTATTTTTTAGAGTTATGAAATAAAAGTTATAAGCAAAATAAAACTAGGGACCCATCTGTGATTTAATTGGACCTAGGTTTGAAAACAGAAATGTTTAAAAATTAGTTTTACACGCACTGGAAACGCACCCAGTCACTGCCAGGGGGGACCCAATACGCGCTGTGCTTGCGTGGCCACACGAGTGACTGACAGGGGGCCCTCCCTGTCAGTACTCCGTCGAAAAAAGTGGGGATTTTAATCCCATGTGCCAGGGATCGAACCCAGCACCTCGCCCTCGCGTGCGCTGCTACTGAACCAACTGGGCTGGTTGCGTTCGCTTGTCAGTTACAGATGCGCGGTGAGGATATGGTGTACAAAGTGCTAACTGAACTTTCTGAAGAACGAACGCTTCCGCGACTGCAACCCGACGGTGAACAACGACGACGATCAACGGAACGTGATCGATGTGCTGGCGCTGCTGTGTCGTGGTGAACGGTGCAGATGCGTGCGGTGCTTGCGACGCTGACAGAGAGGAAGGGGAAGATGGACACCGCGTGCTCACCGGGATGGTTTCAGTGGAGGAGCTCGACGGCGAGCGGCAGCTGCGAGGTGGTCGAGGACGGCGGCGCTGTTGTAGACGATCTCCGTGCCCGCGGTGGTGTCCAACGGAGAGAGGTAGACGAGGTGGTTTAGTTCCTGTAGTCAGGTGGCTAGGTGGAGCTAGGAGGTGGCGGCGCCATGGCGAGTTTCAGAGGAGATCATCTCCGGCGAGGGTTTCAGAGAGGGGAACGTGGCGAGGAGAGGGATTGGCGGCGGATCCGAGGGGGAGACAGGGGCTTAGGGTTAGGTGCTGCGCCCTAGGGTTCCGTGGGGTCTTATAGGGCGCGGAAAACCAAGGGTGGCCGTCGGCTGCTCGCTGTGCCGCCGTGGCATGCTTCAGATGCTCGCCGTACACGGGAGAGAAGGTGGGCACGAATTTTGAAGCGGTACGCGGGGGAATAACGGGCTGGGCCGCGCGCTGGTTAGTGTCTATGTGGGTTGGGCTGGTTAGCTGACGCGCGCGCGCTGTAGTTTTTCTCTTTTTCTGTTTTTTTTTTTTGCAGAAAACAGATTTGGAAGAAAAAGATGGTTTGTAGGTTAGTAAAAATTCTAGGAAAAATAGGGTGAACTCATGGGGTTAATTCCAAACAGTTAACAAGTTTGGATTTCAAAAAGGTTTAAATTTTTGTGCTGTTTTGGAAAATAAG
This sequence comes from Alopecurus myosuroides, assembly GCA_028641055.1. NCBI lineage: Eukaryota > Viridiplantae > Streptophyta > Magnoliopsida > Poales > Poaceae > Alopecurus > Alopecurus myosuroides. The sequence continues at coordinate 195,649,470 of CM054062.1, forward strand.
CCAAATTAGATGATTTATGAATATTTAAAATGATTTATAAAATCAACCTTTTAATAAGGTGACCCAAAAGAATTAATTGGAAACAAAGAAGAAAAGAATGTTTTGGTTATTATTTTTATAGTTTCAAATTGGTTCTGTTTGAAAATATTTGATTTGAATTGGAATATTTTGTTAATTAATATAGAAACAACAACTTAATAGGGTGAACCCTATTATTAGTTGGATTAGAATTATTGGAATGGTTTGGTATTTATATAATTTCCAGATGAGGTGCTGTTGAATTTGAGTTTGAGTTTGAAAACAATTTGGGAATTATTTATTTGAAATAAAAGCACCATTTTATTAATTGATCCATGTTGAGAATTATGACAACAAATAGATGGTTTTTATTTGTGATTTTTTTATTTCAAATGTTGTAACAGAGCAAGTATGAAATAACCATTTGAAATTGTTTGAGTTTCATTATGAGAACAAGATAAAACAGATGCAAAACAAATAGTAACAAATGCAAACAAATAATTAAACATGATGACATGATGCAATACTTGAATTAAAACAAGAAACAAAACATTCTAAGGGATATTTCATACTTGGGATGTTACACCTTTCGCCTATATAATCCCCCTGATACGTCAACCCTAAAAATATACCACTTTTTTCCGAGAAACACCCGAGGCCGTTGTCACGCCCCAGTTTCTGGATTCCTGTACTCTAGTTCAAGGAGACAAAAATGTGGGCCAACAATTTTTTTTATAACAACATGTTTGTTTGAACCAACATGTGTATATGACAATAGTCCTATATGCAATGCAAGATTTGTTTCATTTTAAAAGCAATGCAATTTTTTCCAGAAAACACTTCTATGTTTTCTCTAATAAAACTTGAGTGATTCTTATTCCAAGACTTGGATCATGATTGTTTGCATCGTGATTTAAACTTTTAACTTTGTTGGATTCAAGAAAACAAAAATACAAAATGATTTATGGAAGTTTTCTTCTAAGTTTTCTATTGAAACTATTCCATGAAAATATAGCCAAGTACCTATTTTCCACACTTGTTTTCAATAGGCTATAATATTCCATTTTTTGTTTTCTTGACTTTTATTTGCTCTTTGATATGTGGACTACAAAACTACAAGCTTGGTTTGATTTATGGACTAAGAAAAACAATCTTTTTCATGTTGTTTTTGTGGGAAAAAAATACGACAGAAAAATGCTTTTTAAGAGAACAGAGAAAAACAGAAAGTAGCCCTTTTCCCATTTTGTTTTCATAGCCTTCCACTATTCCAATTTTGTTTGCAAAAGATGTTTCTGAAAGTTTAAAACATTTTTAACAATATCATGCTTTGAAAACAAAATTTGGGATTCATTTGAACCTTGAAAACATTATGAACTTTTTGGAGTTTTTATCTGTTTCCAACACTTAGGAATTTTTCTAAGTCATTGTTAACTGAATTTTCAGAAACAGTATTTTTACAAAAGTTTGACAGTTGTTTTATTTTGGTTTTGGTTCCTGCTTTGGTTCGTGACATTGTTAACGCGCCCCGAGAGCACCCCCGTGCCATTGACCTCAATGCCGCGTGTATAAGACACCTCTTGCGCCCCTGCCTTGCCACTGACCTCCCCACACCTCGCTCACACACCTTGAGCAGCTGATCGAGCCCGAGAGCTCTTTTTGAGCTCCACGGGAGGTTTTGTCCTCGCGGTCACCACAATCACCCCGAGGTGGTACTACTCGAACAAGCCCACACACCTCCCCTTTTCACAACCAACAAGCTTCACGTGGCCGTGCACACCGCCTAACCTCCCCGTTGGTCCTCTCGCTTGCAGGACAGTCCCTGTTGTCAACTTCGCCGCCGCGGCCGCACTGCCCCCACACCAGCGACAGGGGCAACCGCAGCCGCCAAGTCCGCGCCCCTCCACCGAACGGGCACCCTGCAGCACCCATGACCTCGCGCCATCGCCCCTCGAGCCCTCACAGTGAGCACCCGAGCGATCCCGCGCCGCCGTTTGAGAGAGAGAAGAGAGAAAGGAGGACGAACGTGCCCGACCGTAGACCTTTTGATCTATGGCCCTGCTTGAACCTGCCTTTTCCCGCGCCCGCTCATGCACGCACAACTGTGCTGGGCCCATTGGCCTCTTAGTTGGGCCGTGCAGCGAGGAACCTAGCCCGTGCTGCTGTTTTTTATTTTCCTTTTTGATTTTAACAAAAACTTGCCGTTTTGCTTTTGCTTTGTGAAAAAATGTTTTAGGGCAAATAAAAGCCAACCAAAATTTGTGCTAGTAGATTACCTTTTTCTTGAACATCTCCAAGTGGTAGATGTGAGTTTGCATGTTTATTTTTGTAATGGCATTTAAAACGCCAAAGGCTATCTATGAGGCCATTTGGTGCATAAATTTTTGTGTATGTCTCCAAATTGGTCAAATATTTTTTTTTGAGTAGCCCATTAGTAGATCTATCATTATGGCTTGACCTTTCATCAAGGAGAGTTACCATTTGGAAATGCCTTCCATTTTGGTAAAAGGCTAGTAGGCATTTCTAGGATTTTTAGAGGGAGTTTAAAAATGATTTTTGATGTGTATCCAATTGGATGAGCTTGTGTGTGCTTAGATATATGTAATCCTATCTTGGCATAATTTTTAGAGCCATATTTTTTTTCCATACATAACTAGATTTTGCACTTTTCTGTTAATATTAAATCTTGCGTAATTGTTTGTGAATAAATGTTTGTTTGTTAGAATCTTGTTTTCTAGCATGTATAGATGTGTTTCTCTCTGTTATTGTGATATTTTCTTGCAGTACTAGTATGTTAGGAAGTTTGTGCATGTTTGGAAAACAACTAGAAACAGAAATAGCCTCTTATTGTTTTCTAGTATTTTTGTGGAATAGATTTTTGTGAGCTAGCTTTGTTATGTTTGTTACCTAAGATTTTGATGTGGTTATGTTGAGTCTAGTACCATTTTGGTACTGATGTTGTGATGGTATCACCTATGTTAGCTTGCACATTAATTTATAGGAAAGCATGTGTAGCATTGCTTGTTTGAATCTATTTGTTGTTTTCACTCGTATGAGTAGTGTGTAATTGTTTGTTTATTTGGTAGATTATTATTTTTTCAAGTGAGACCAGAGGCTTGGTGACCTCTCAATTCTTTGGTATATTAGTGGATCACCCACTGGTCCCATTGCATTTTGGTTAGGGATACAAATTCCCTACCATACACTTGTTTGTTAGTGACATATATCGCTATATGTGTGTTTAGTATTTTCCACCAAGGGAAAATAGATGATTGTGCTACTTGTTTGATTGAAGTATTTAGTAATTCCTTGTGAATACTAGTATGTTTGTTTGAGGTACATTTGTTGATATGGTGTTCCCTTGTGAATATCATGTTAAGAAGTGTTTGACTTTTGTTTTGAGTAATTTGAGTGTTGTTTGCAAATAGAAATATTTTCCTAGTATTGGTAAATTGTGTGGATAAAATTTCCCTTGAGTGATTTAAGTTTAGAAAGTGTTTGTTTGATCTTGTATTGAGTGCATAGCTACTGGTTGTATAGCATGTTACTTTGATGTTTGCTTTTTGGGTGTTAGGAAAACATGTATTATTAGACTTGGTTGATTCTTGCTAAGTAGTTGTTTCCATAGAAATATTTTAGTATAATTATTTACTAGCATGTGTAAGGTGTATGTTTTGTTAGTAGGTATTTATATTCTTATATTTCTTGTTTGGTAAAATGCATTGTTGTAGTGTTGTTTTCTTCTATAGTATTGAATTAGTGTCACCACTAGATTTTTATTAGTTTGCTCTATTATGTTTGCCTTTCTATTTTTATGGTAGTATGTTTATCCTAGCATGTTTAGCATGTTTCCCTTATGTTATTATAACTTGACTCTTTGAGTTTGCTAGATGTTATTAGTTGTAGAATACTTTATTCCTTAAGGCATGCTTGTGTAGAAATCTTTCGTATTAGTATGCTATTAGTGAATCCTATTATTACACTATTTTCTAGCTTTGTTATCTCTTGTGAGTATTGTGTTCTAGAGTGTGCCTTATGACTTGTTACCATTGGTTGATCCACTGGTTTGTTTGGTTATATTTATGATTGAGTGATTCCTTAGTCTTTTTGTAGAGTTGAACATAGCCAGTAACTAGCCTGTTCATCTGTGGTTTGATTTGTTGTTTGAAATTGTCTGAGTGATTACATTAGTATGAGTATTGAACTAGTGGTATTATTGTGTTTAGTAGTATCTTGTTATCTATGCATTAGGTTAGTGGTAAACTTGTTTGGTGATGATTTCTTGTGTTTTTTGTTAATACCCACTACCATGGGTATTGCTTTGATTGATTGATATTACCTTAGTAGTCTCACCCTTGTGACCACAAGCTATTTTTAGCTTCTTAAATATCTTGGTATGAGAATGGTACACCCCCTAAACCTATGATATTTAGGATGTGGAATATGGTTTCCAACCATAAGTATTTTAGCAATAGCTTTTGTACCTTGAGTGTTTGTGAGGAAGTTCTCTCGTTGAACTTTTTGAGTGATTGCGTTAGTATAAGTTTGCTTGTTGTATGTTTTGCTTTGTTTTATTGATTTCCTTCTTTCGTTCTGAGTGTGTTTATTTCATTCTTCTTACGACGTTAGAAAACGAAGAAGAAGAAGAAGGAGTTGTAGAGCTTTGTGTCAAGTTCAAGCTACTTCAAAGCCAGGGATACAAAAAAGTTCAAGGCAAGCCATCCTGATGCTTGCTACCACACTTATCATTACCTATCATGCATGTTTTACTTCTGAAAGTTTTACAAAAACTTGGTTTATCAAAACTCTTTTTGTGTGGCTATTACTACTTTTAATATTATATAAGATATTATTATGCCAGTAGTTGGTACTTGGTGTTACCAAGCCCATAGCCACCAGATGGTATTTATTACCGCCAAAAGTATAAGTCCCTAAGTGGACACAAAAATATGTTTTTTGCAAAACAAAGGCTCTAGGGAAAACCCTGTGGAAAGGCGAAGCCTTATCCACAGGAGATTTGTTAAGGTGTCATTTTTTGGGAAAAAGGTGTTTAAAAAAATGACACATAACCTAGTCTTCGCCAGACAACCTTTACCGTACTACCACTCTACCCCAACATGGGCACGGGGCTTAATTTGAAACTTGTTCTTGTTAGTGTGTGCTCTATCTCAATTAGCTATAAGGGTACAGACTCCCTCAAAGCGAAATGTCGCCAAGTTATGAAACGCGTGACATACAAAGTGTGGGATTAATTTCGCCTCCGACCGCAACAGTTGAGTCTCCTGTCATGACAGGGTTAGACCAGGTGCCGGGGAGAACAAAGAATCTCCTGTCATGGCGGGGTTGCCCAGGTGTCGGGGAGATAAAACTCAACAGAAGAGATAGTCATATTCTAACTTGAACATAGTGGATGGTTAGGATCAATTATCTGATGTTCACGTACTGTTGTTACAGTCCGTGGTTGTTCACAACTGATTTTCTGGATCTTGTGGAATGTGTACACCTCTGCAGAGTCAAACTATTTTGAATAGCCGCGTCCTCGGATATGGACAGTTGAATGTCCATGTAGCTAGCATTGTGTTAATGTTTTCAAAAAGTATTTTTGAAAAGGAGATGGAACTTGTGAAGTATTGAAAGAAGGAGCTTTGTACCAAAACAAAAAGTTTTGCAAACAAAATATTTCTTTTCTAAACAAAAACTGGAAATTGTTTCCAAGAAGTTTTGCAAAGAGAAAACTTTCTTTTTAACAAAGTTTTAGAAAACCTCTTGTACATGTGATATCTACAAGAGAAAGAAAACTATATTATTTTCTTTGTAAGTATCTTCTTCAACAAAGATACAAATATTTTCAAAATCAACTATGATATATCCTTCATATATCATGGGTAGTGAACCCTATGTATAGCCTACCCACTCCACCATATAAGCATACTTGCATTCTATAAGCTTCATGACGGGTGTCTTGCTGAGTACATTCAAACGTACTCATTGGTTTTGTCCCTGGTATTTACTTTCCAGACTTTGATGAGGATCCTCAGGAGGAGGTCTACAAGGAGGAGTACTGCACTGATGGCCTTGCGAACTAGGATCGTCTCCCGGTCAGCAGCCTGAAGGTTAAGGCGTGACTTGGGTTCTACTATGTTGTGTGTGTTTTGTCTTCCGCTGTGTGTGTTGTGTGCTTTCCTTGCGTGGTAGTTTTGTTAGACTTGGTCATGTGACCATGTCTATTTTCTAAGTCTTTCTGTAATCGTGTAATGGATGTTGTATCTGTATGCCAACTTGATATGTTGTTCACGACTGGTGTGATCTGGGATCGTGAATGTATGCATATCGGAGGTCCTTGAATAGTGGTTCAGGGGGGCCTTATAGAGTTGGTATCAGAGCTATCCTGACCGTAGGAGACCTTAGTTAGCATGGACGTTAGCTAGTACTCTGAAAACATAATTTATAAAACTAAGTTACTAAGATGACTATGTACCAAAATATTCTATATATTCCACCCCCTCTATGTTTTTGAAAACTCTACTTATACTAAGTTACCGTTTGAGCGTCTTAAAATTTTGCACACTGTTGCCTAACTTAAGCTACTTAAAATTTTGTGTAGATGGCAGTTGTCTTCACCGAATCCTTCCGGCTTGGTACGCATGCACCTTGCTATCGCCGTTTTGAGGAGGATTTGATCAAGATGACTCGTCTTATCGGTCGCCCCGTACCCGAGTTGAAGGGAGCTCAGATTCACCATGATGGATGGGAGTTGTCCTGGTTGGTGGTATGTACCATTTGTGCACCTTTGCTAGCACTGTCGACCCCAGAGATCACTTATGAAATGAAGGAGAACAGTTGGGAAGATGGTATCCTTAGAGTGATGCAACTAACGATCGTGAAGCTCGCGAACTTTTTCCGCAACAAGTTTGAAGGCACCCCCTATAGATACTATGGGAGGCGCAATGAGGATGACCAGCCCATAGATGTCACTGAAGACTTTGTCTTTGCTCGTCATTTCCAGCACATGGAGGGACAGCTGCACAACACTCAGTTTTCCCTTGATAGTCTTAGGGGAGAGTTCGACATCCGAGGAAGGGAGATATTCCAGCTAGAGAAAGAACTGAGGGTTTCCTCTGCTACTGAGCGCCGCCTCGGAGCACAAATGAAGACCTTGAAGTACGTTGACTCCCACCTTCGTGCACAAGTGAGAAGCCTTCAGTTTCAGCTTGCAACCAGCCAGGCTAGAATTGAAGAGTTGTAGGAAGATCTATGCGCATCCTAGAGCACTTAGGATTACCACAGGTTGTTAGGAGTTGTGTTGTTCCCACCCAAGACGTTTGTTTGTTTGTGTTGTGTGAAATCTGTTAAGAAATATGTGTGTGCTAGATGTATTGAAAGACCTATGTGTTTGCTATGTGAAACCTAAGTTTGGGTTATGCTTGTTAAGGCCCTACCTTATGGGTATGTTGGCCTATGTTTGTGATTGTGGTTTGCTTCTTAGATGCTTGTTTGTTATTGTGTTGGCAACCGTTCTCATCTCTGTTATGAGCCGGTTTGTTTCATAATTTTTCAAAACAAAACTACCCTTTTATCTGCTCTCACCTTATGCGACCCTTGCTGCCCTACAGTACTTGACTCAGCTTGGCACTGTCAATGCCGAGAAAAATGTTTTCCTTATGAGAGAACCCGGGTGCCTTCTTGCTAGTGAGAGTCGCAAAAGGAAGGTAGTGACGCAAGGAGAACCTTGTTCATATGAGACTTGCAGTACCTTAACTGCAATGCCACGACCCCCTTCGAAGCGTGTGAATGTCAGGCCTAAAACCACAGGTTGTTTTATTTGTGGAAAGGACGGACATTTCGCTTGTGATTGCCCCCAGAGGAATTATGATCTAGCTTGTCCTGATGAAACCCAAGAGACCCAGGGTCCAACCCTGAAGAAGCAAAAGAGTTGATGAGTGGACATCGATACCAAGATGACGTTAAGGAAGCACCTGAAACTCATGCCATAATTATTGGTACGTTTTCGAACCAGATCTATGACCACCCTAGTTTTGTTTGACTTCGTACCCTTAGAAATCCAACGTGAAGGAACACTAGTAGCGCCTCGTTGGACTAGTAAAAAGTATCTTTGAAATTAACGACGCTAACGTGCTATATCTAACTCTAGCTTAACACGTAACGTTAGTTTTAAAACTACTAACATATTTTTCCTAAACCAAGGAGAAAGGTGCCTTAGGATGTTCTATAGTTGTTTGACAGAAAGATGGAGGTTGAAAGGAATATTGGATTTTTGAGCTATGATTTTTACTAGACAATAAGATCTCTCGTGTATCTGTTTTGGAAGAATTAGATTTTAGGATATAAGATTGTGGAGATTCATTTGAGGTTTAGAATAGGAGTGAAAGTTTGAAGAGAATAAGAGATTATTTGAGTTGAACCAAGGATATGTTATGGTATATATACATTGAAGCTAACCAGTTGTGGACCCCAAAAACTTTGGAAGTTATCTGGAGCTAATTAGGTATCATAGAATAAATGATTGGAGGTTTAGAAATTTTGGTGGAAACTATTGGATTTTTAGGAAGCACTTTCTATATGATGAAGATTGGATTGATTAGGAGTAGAATTTTGAGAATAAATTGTGGTATTGGAATGAAGGAGATAATGTTTTGCATAAGGGATTCTCCTAATGGATAGTTATAGAAATGTCGATTGTAGTAGAAATGCTATGTTAGATTGTTATAGACATTTGATTTTGGATAAATATAGATTGGATAAAGATTGGATTGTCATATCTAGGAAAGAAATTGGTGGTTATAAAAGCATGATTTTTGGATTCTAGGAAAAATCAATATGGCTTGGAGATAGTAGATGAATATTCTTGGTGATATGTTTTTGGAGCTTGTAACGCTCTGTCGGGATTGTCCTTAGAGAGATGGTTTAGCAGTAATGATGAGATAAAAGTTAGGAGAGTTTGAAAAGATTTATATAAGTAGTCAGAAAGTGGACCATAGCCCTAAGTTGTGGGTATATGATTATTGGATTTTTGGTTTAGCATTGTCAATATGATCGTGGAGAAAATAACCTTTGAGGGAGGCAATTGATATGGAGTTTTAGGAAAGGAGCAATGGAAAGATCATGTTCAAGAAAGATTTGTGGATATCCGATAGATTGATTTATATCATGAAGAGAGAATTTGTGCCCGAAAGATATGTTAGTGGAATAATAATCTTAGCTTGATATCCCAAGTGATGGTTCTGATAACTAGTTGATAGTGGAAGCCCTATCAGTGATATGGATTGGGAACTAGTAGATCAATGTCTAATGAGTAATCCATGGATGACTATTATGGTTTTGAGGAACAATAAGTTCAACGTTTAGAACATGGCACCCAGACCCTTTGGAAACTAACCTGCCGGTGGATTTTGGTAAGATTAATCAAAGGGGGGAAGCACATGTGCTTAATGTTACCAACCACAAGCACCTATTTTTGTAGACTAATGTTCTAACATTTTTGTTTTGTCCACACCCTCTTTTTGCTTGCCTACAAATCTCGGGACGAGATTCTTTTAAGGGAGGAAGGTCTGTCACACCCTTAGTTTTTGGATTCTTGTACTGTAGTTCAAGGAGACAATGTGAGTGAAAAATTTCTTTTATAACAACATGTTTGTTTGAACCAACATGTGTATATGACAATAGTCATATATGCAAGGCAAGATTTGTTTCATTTTAAAACCAATGCAGTTTTTTCCTGAAACACTTATATGTTTTCTCTGATGTTTTCTCTAATGAAACTTGAGTGATTTTTATTCCAAGACTTGGAACATGCTTGTTTGCATCGTGATTTAAACTTTTAACTTGTTGGATTCAATAAAACAAAAATAAAAAATGATTTATGGAAGTTTTCTATTGAAACTATTCCCTGAAAATATAGCCAAGTACATGTTTTCCACACTTGTTTTCAATAGGCTATAATATTCCATTTTGTGTTTTCATGACTTGTATTTTCTCTTTGATATGTGGAATACAAAACTACAAGCTTTGTTTGATTTATGAACTAAAAAAACAATCGTTTTGATGTTGTTTTTGTGGAATAAAAATAAGACAGAAAAATGCTTTTTAAGAAAACAGAGAAAAACAGAAAGTAGCCCTTTTTCCACTTTGTTTTCATAGCCTTCCACTATTCCAATTTTGTTTTCAAAAGATGTTTCTGAAAGTTTATAACATGTTTAATAATCTCCTGCTTTGAAAACAAAATTTGGGATTCATTTAACCTTGAAAACATTATGAACGTTTTGGAGTTTTTATATGTTTCCAACACTTAGTAATTTTTCTAAGTCATTGTTAACTGGATTTTCTGAATTTTCAGAAACAATATTTTTACAAAAGTTTGACAGTTGTTTTATTTTGGTTTTGGTTCAAATTTGGAAATGGGACTTTTCCATTTGTGTTCACTCTTGTTTGTACAAGCATATGATTCTTTTGGCTTGCTTCCAGAAGGCTTGGAGAGGGAGATTTTCGAGTGAGAGGAAGAGGGGACAAAGAGGTGAGGGCACTGCCCTGGCCACACTGTGCATGGGCACTGTGGCCATTCCACTACCTTGCCCACCCCTCAACATCGCCTAGGAGTTGTCCTCGACAACCCCACGAACTCGCTGACTTGTTCCCTCACTATTGCACGCCTTGGACACGACCCAGAGCACGCCCTCGTGCCGGATAAGACGCACTCGAGAGCACCCCCGTGACATTGACCTCAACGCCGCGTGTATAAGCCACCTGCCGCGCCCCTGCCTCGCCACTGACCTCCCCACAGCTCCCTCACACACCTCAAGCAACTTGATCGAGCCCGAGAGCTCGATGTGAGCTCCACGGGAGGTTTTGTCGCAGCGGGTCACCGCAACCACCACGAGGTGGTGCTACTCTATGATGACCCAGCACACCACTACATGTGTAGTGCGCAAGTCAATGACATAATACTCACAGAAGGACTTATCTGTGAATATCACATCCCTCAGAGTAGTACAACAGAAACATAGTAGGACCAGGTAAAACTATAGGATACAAACTTCATTACAAAATCTCGAGAATCTCTTTGAAGAATCAAAGGAGATCTCATACAAATGAAACATCAGAAGAAGCAATTCGAAGCTCCAAGCTGGAGAAGAACTCAAGCTCAAAACTAATCTACTACGGCTGATGTCATCCCTAATCTATGGCTTGTAACAACTAAGTCCGAGAATGTTCTCCACCTACACCTTGATAGAATCTCCTCCTCCAGCCTTGTTGATGAAGATGCTTTACTGGCTAAGTAAGATATGACTCCACCTAGCTTCATGAGGTAGCGATGGCTTCACGATGACGACTTCCATAAGGCTTACGCTCTAAGCAGGGGGTCAAACGGGAATGAATGAGTAACGAGCATTACCCAACAAGTTCATGATATATAGTGGGTAGTTTGATGCACTAACTACAACTTTAGACTCAAAAGAATCATAAGCTAATGCAAGGTTTTTGTAAATCTTTCTTCAAGAGGTTGCTTTTAATTGTGAAGACTATGCCCGCCAGATCTTCACAGGACTAGAACTTCATGGAGTTGCCTTTCCTGCGGCGTTCGCAGCTCCTTCCCGGAACAAGGGGTAACATGCCACATCCTTTTACACTCTGCGGAGGTGCGTTACTTTACCCATGGGCGACCAAGACCATGTTGCACAACCAGGCTCGAGATCCTGTCCACTCCCACTCAGGTGTGGGGCTCGGTTGTGGGTCCAAGCCAAACTGTGCTTCTCCGCACAACGCATGCCCACCCATTTCCACCAGCAGGTTGAACCCCTGATTCCACCCCTCACGATGGAGATCTAGGCGCCCCTGGCAGACACTCATAGACCCCAGAGTCCGTGGGACGCAAGGGCTCCCACCCATGTGCATGTAGTCCCGCAAGACCTAGAGCGTACGTCTCTGGCAGTCCTGTCGTGGGATAATCACGGCAGACGTTACCGGGGGTAACTGATCTTGGGGCAAGACGACACGGGCGTTTGGGAGAGGGTTTAGCTCAGAGGAAAACATGATGCAACTCGATCTGGTAGCCGGCAACCAAAGTCGCCGAGTCTCCGATCTTGATATAATAACTCAACTCTAGGATTACACTAGATGCTCGATATCAAGCGATATTGCTAGGTTTCTTAGATCTCTCTAAACTAAACCTAGGGGTCGGTTTATATAGCACCCGTACCCCCTGGCTTACCCTCCAAGACACACCCTGAATCCTACCCGGACACCGCATACAAACCCTAACTTTCCTTTACCGTAACCCACAATCCGGGTTACGAGGCCTACAAACTTGGGCCTTCCAGAAGTTTCTCTATCCTTAGCCGGATCTTGCGCAGCGTCCTTTGGGCCAGGTTACACCTTGGAGTTGGCCTACCGGGTTATTATCCCTCCATCAGTAGTCCCCAGAATAGCTTGGGCTTCACGGATCCGTCCTTGAAGCGCCTGCTATTCCCTGCAAAAATATCAAACGTACAAGTGTATGGAGGCCGGGTTAAAGTGCTTTGACAAATAGCTAGGCCCAGCTCCATGGTGGCCATATAGTAACCCGGCTTTTCTCCAAGTACTTGGCTTAGCTCTCCAGATCTGAACCCCAAAATGTCAAGATTCTATACTTGATAATTGTCCCCGATATCACGGGATGGATCTCTTTCTCCTTTTCGTTCAGGCACCTTGCTCAACACTTAAAGCGCATCTCGCAAAAAGTTCAAATAGATAGCCGTTTACTCCGCAATTCCCGGCTCCCGCTCGTTGAACCGGGCTTATCCACTCGTGCTATAAATAGGCTCCTTGGGGGTAACCCGAACCCTAACGGCTCATTTCCCCCCACTCTGCTTCCTTTCTCCCTCCGTGCTCATCCTCACTAAGCGCCACCACGGAAATCCCGCGCGCATCACCGGAGCCCATTGGCCGGAGGCTGCGCTCCGCCACAGCTCACCCCGCGCCGCCGCCAAGACCCACCGGCAAATCTCCATCCGGCCCGTCAGGAACCGCGAAAGGACACTAGGCTTGCGCCATCTGCCTCCGCAAGGCTTCACTCAGATCTCCTCCAGTAAGCCTCTTGCATCTATTAATTTGCCCTTGCAATGTCTTGATTTCTCCTCAGATTAGATCCAAATCAACCCGCCAATGATTTCTCAGCCATGCCGAATTAGGTTGCTAGCATTCCTTCTAGCTCGCCCAATAGATAAGATATAACCTCCAATTCACTCTCCTATTACCCGCAATCGTTAATTTCGCCACAAATCTGAAGATGGAATTTCCAATCTGAGCTTGAACCACTCAAAATTTCCGCCTTTGCCCCAATCACCCGGCTAATCCTCCCCTTTCCAGCTCCTTTTATTCGCACTAAGTGCCCGTGCAGCCATCCATCGTCCTCAGAAGCTCCTTCAACACTTAGATCCCCATATTTTTTGCTATAATGCTTGACACCCGGATAATTCGAACCTCACTCCGCAAACAGACATCCGGATAATACGCAATTTTCGTGTCTTCAATATTACCCTGCCGATACTTGGCCGGCTCACAGCTTCCGTGTCTTATTCCTTTTATCCTTTTACCTTGTGCTTTGCAGGTCAACCACATGGCTCCCAAAAAGCAGGGGAAAACTCCGACTAAAGCCAAAGCCACCAACTCCATATCCGCCAACTGGGCGCGGTCTACGGTCACTAAGGCCAAGTTGGAGGAGCTGGTCGAGCTGGGAGTTCTTCCTCCTCAAGAGGATATCCAGTGGAGGGTGCCGGGTAAGGAGACCCGGCCTACCCCGACGAAAGACGAGGTAATCTGTTTCGTGGAACATGTGACCCGGGGCTTCCGCCCGCCGGGTCACCCTTTTTTCCGTGATGTTCTAAGCCATTACGGCCTTCGCGTTTTTGACATCGGGCCTAATTCTGTATTAAACATTTCCCACTTCATCGTCCTTTCCGAGTCATACTTGTGCACTTCGCCAAGTCTAGCTCTTTTCATTGAGCTTTTTCAGTGCAAACCGTGCCGCGAAAGCGGTGACGGGGCGCTTCTCGCTTGCGGCGGGGTTTCTATCCAGCGCCGCAAGAATTCTCTAATGCCACCCCTCACCCTTAACTCCCATGTCAAGCACTGGCAGCTCTCGTACTTTTACTGCCAAGACACCTCCCCACCCGGCCAAAAGAAGCTGCCGGGTTACTCAGAGGGTCTTCTTGACATCTCCGAGAAATTTAGTGCCTTCGCCCCTGACTCGGACAGGGAGGCAATTCAACCTCTACTAGCTAAAATCACCACTCTCACGGCTCAAGGCCTCATCGGGCTCAACCTGGTGAAGACTTGGGTCGACTTCCGGATTCAACCCAATTCCATCCGCACAAAGTTGATGTGCGAGTATTCGGGGCAATCTACAGACCCACTCCGGTACTCTGACAACATCTTCGCGGCTGGTGACACTCATAAAACCACCAAGGGTTTTCTGACAGAAAAGCTTGAGGTAATCCGGAACATATCCGGATTGGAGCCCTTCACACTCGAGAACCCAGCCCCCAAGGTGAAAACCCGATTTTGATGTCTTTACCTTTGCTCTTTCCACTCGATACAGTTGATGACCCTTGTACTGATACTTTTCAGGCTGATGATGATTTTTGGAAAATCAACACTTCTCCTAGCTCCGAAAGTCCAGAGGAGCAAGAAGAAGCCGTTAACTCGGACGAAGGTGCTCTCCGGACTTTATTTGGTTCCTTTAAACTCATTATAACCCCTTCATTTTCCAACTATAACTTTGATGATATCCAGAACAAGAAGATGACGAAGAAGAAGACACCGACGGCAAAGTAGAATCCGCCAGCGACGAGGAGGAATTGGAGCCGACAGTCAAAGTCGGATCAAAGAGAAAATCCCAAGAGGCCACCTCCAAGGTTTCATATCACCTCCTCGCATTCAATTCGTATTCCTTTAATGATATACATGATCTACCTTGACGTTGTTCCACTGGCCATGCTTGAAGGAGTCGCCCATGACCAAACGCAGGTCAACTCGAAATCACCCGGGCGATGGTGCTCTTAACCCGGTTATTTCATCGACTCCAACTTGGCGGGCTGGTATTTACCCTATCCTTTCTCGGACGAAACATTCTCCTTGAACCATTCCCTTATGAAATCTTACTTGATACTTTCCAGCCTCTCCCGGGTCCAGCGACGGATTTCCTGTGGATTTCGCGGTGAATACCGGGTAAAATCCCTTTCCTGATACTCTACCACGCTTCATCACCCTTTCCTGATTGTATACTAGCTTCTCACTCATAACACCCATAGGGCCACGGTCGTTACCAGCGACCAAGAGGATATGGAAACCGAGGGCCCGGGTAAGGGGAGCCCGGCTGATAAGACTACAGCCACGTCTAGCGGCGAAGGACAAGCGTCGCCGGTAAACCCGGACATACAAGAAGCCGAGTATCCGATTGCCTCCCATGCCAGCAAGAAGAACAGAGCCACAACCTTGGGTGCAGAAGAAGGAGCATCGGATTCCGACATACAAATGACCCGGGTGCCGCCTCCCACTAAGAAGAAAACCCCTTCTCGAAATTTCCAAGGCCCCGGGTCCTCTGATATGGGTAAAGACACTTTTGATCAATTGATGAACACTCTCCTCAATATGAAGACTTCGGAGAGCAAGATCTTGGAGCGCATGGCCGCAGAGCACCAGGTAATGACACTTGATATCTCGTAGTGCATACCCAGTCCCCAAGTTCCGAGCATGACTTGCTAAAGTTATGCTTGGTACTTTACGCGATATTCAGCTTACCATAATATCCAACTGATACTTGTGTTCCTTGCTACTGACAGGCGCAGATAACCCGGTCTGATGAAATTTTACTCAAGACCGAACAACTTCTTCTTGCCGAGGTAAAGCGGAGGGAAACCCTTGAGGACGACATGAAAACTTTGAAGAAGGATGTTTCTAAATACAAGAAGAAGTGCAATACCGCTCAGACCGCACTGAAGAAACTATCGGACCAGGTCGCCGATACTTATCAGATCTTACTTAGTAAGTTTTTGCTGCCGATTAATTTCATGTCTTGGCTTTATTATGTGATACTCAGGATTATTGATACGTTCTTTCTTTTGTTTCAATTGTAGGTGCCAACCTTGCGACCCCAGAGGAGGATGCTATTGTCAAGGCTAGAACCCTAAAGACTGTGCTCCGGACTTTCTTTGCCGGCACAAAATTAATACTGGATGCCGTGAAGTGGCCTACGGAAGTATATCCGGGTGAAGAAAATCTCATTCAAGCCTGCTCCACTGTGCCTGGCTGGATTGAAATCTGGAAACGCTCGTCATGCCGGATTGGTATGACCCGGGCCTTTACCCTGGCCAAGGCTTTCTTTCCGAAGGTTGACCCGACAAAGGTAATATCCGGGTTTCCCGAATTCAAGGCGGACGGTTCCAAATTTACACCCAAGGATTTCAAGGCCATACAATCCGCAGTGCGTCCCTCGGCTACCACTTTGGCCGATAGTTTGGATCTAAACACGATTATGAGTGCATACGACGCTGATGGCAAAATTGTTACGGAGGAAGCACCCCCGCCCTTTGATATCTTGGAGAAGTGGGTTGCTAACTCGGCCAGGAAGAGGGAGGCAACTGCGAAGAGAGAGGCCGAGTTAGGATCAGGGCCGTCTGCCTCTACACCAGCTGTCCCTCCACCTGTCCGCCCTGGTGCGGTGAGTCCGGGTAATGCTGCCGGGAAAGCTAAGCAGCAAGCCCAGGACCAAGACCCGGAAGACCGTACTCAGGAGGCCGAATAGGGCAGTACCATCATAATACCTTGGTCACGTGATGCTTTGTATTCAAACTATTATGCTTTTGATGGTGCGCCTGTGCACCCCTGATACTGATGTCGTAACTTGCAACGTACTTTTAGTCCGTGATATGCTTTGCGGCTTTCCTGGCCTTTTGATAATCGTGCTACTTGTCTATTCTTTGAACTTGTTCTCGATACCTGACTCTCTTTTTGGCTCCCTTCGTAAGACTCGGTTTTCCGAGTGCCAGGGGCTTTGATAAGTGGACTTTTCTTTAAGTCCCCAAGACTCGGATGGTAGGGTCTTTCGAACTTCGATAGCCAAGTAGTTTGTTTCTGTTTCGAAGTCCCCAGTCCCCATGACCCAAAGTCCGAGTCATGGGGATGTGGCCTTTCTCAGAGAACAAATTGTTTTTTACCGAGTCGAAAACCTAAAGCCATTCCGTGTAGGTACTGAAGTTATGCTTGATAGTCGTTGAGTTTCCGGCTATTAGCCTTGTACTCTGCATAAACTTGTGGTTTAGATGACCCTTTTGACTATCTTGTACTGTAAGCCGGCTTTCGCGTGGATACCATGTTGTTACATCTATACGAAAACAGGGTCAGGCAAGTCCCATTGGGCTTCATGGCTGATTGTAATCGTAAGCGAACAAATCATGCCACTTTAGTGCGAGTCACATCGAGCTTAAGTAAGAAAAGTCAAGAAAATTTGGCTCCTTTGTCCAGTTATAAGATTGCAGCCGTACTCGTTTGCGAATAATCGGCCCTTATAACTTATAGGCATCAAGGCCGGGTCTTTCGGGTTTGTGGCTGGGCTACTTGAGCAACCAGCCCCCGAGACCTATATATACTCAACGGTCTTAATGATACTGAAATATTGATGTCACATGGATACTACTTACTTGTAATCAGGCTGTAACGAAATAGGACTTGATAACCATCTCTTTATTGATGCGAGAAAGTTTGGATCAGCAGGCCGCCTCATTAAAAACCTTCCAGTCCCCTTAGGTACCCTGGGCAGGAAAAGAGCGCGTCTGAAACCTGCTGCCCGTTACATTGTTTAGTTCTTCATGGGCACCGGTCCCGGACTGGCGTGACCGATGCACATTCTCCACATGTTGGACTTTTTCATGATGAGTACCGGGTTTACTAGCCAACCCGGGTGAGGTGTTTCCATGACGTGGCTGGTTGTGAGCGGCCGTGCAGTTTCTTCCTTTATAGCGGATTACTTGGGGGAGTCATCCTCGATAAAAGCCACCATTTTAGCATCTTGTGCTACCTTGGATTTTGCTCTTTCGCCTTCAGTACTCGGCCTTTTTGATGTGGTTCTGTCCTCCGGGTCTGCTTGAGACCGGTAATGCTTGAGTTCTTCTTTTCTACAGGCCTGCTCGGCCATTGCTGCGTCTCCTTCATCGCATTCAGCTGCTATGTCTCGATTTCCATGTATGGTAATGGTCTTCTTGGGACCCGGGATTTTTAGCTGTAGATACACGTAACACGGCCTAGCCATGAATTTGGCGTAAGCCGGCCTTCCAAATAACGCGTGATAAGGGCTGCGCAATTTGACTACCTCAAAGGTAAGCCACTCAACTCGATAGTTATCCTTTGACTCCCCAAAGGCTACCTCCAATGCGATTTTTCCCTCGGGGCACGCTGAATGACTCGGCACTATCCCATGAAAAACCGTTGAGCTTTTTTGTAGCTGAGACTCCTTGAGGCCCATGCGTAGGAAGGTTTCCCAATACAGTATATTGATGCTGCTTCCACCATCCATCAAAACCTTTTTCAGCTCATACCCATTGACCTGCGGTGCGACTACTAATGCCAAGACTCCCGGGTGTTCCACTCTTTCTGGGTGATCCCTTCTGCTCCATGTTACCTCCTGTTCTGACCATCTCAAGTATCTCGGGACAGCTGACGAAACTGAGTTGACCGCTTGCTTCAGTATCTTTTTGTCTTTGTTAGAGCCTCCTGTGGTATGCACATGATATTGACCCAATTGTTTGGGGTTAGCCTGGAAACCTCCTGCCCCCCCTTGGTTATTACCTTGATTTCCAGCCGCCGGGTTACCAGCTGGGGGTGGGCCGTTGCCCGGGTTTCCCCTGGACCCGGTCCTCCTCCCCGTCCTGCACCTCGCATAGCTCTGTTCACTTCCTCATTTTTCCATCTTTGTAAGTCGGCGCACTGCTCCAAGGAGTGGTTAGCTGGCCTGCCGTTCCTGCTGTGCTTTGGGCATGCCATCCTGAATATGTACCAATTGTTACCCGGCCTTGGTGGTCCTTGATAGTTTCCTCCATTGTGATTACCTCCGTTGAAATTTCCTTCTGATCTGGGCCTCGAAGACCCGGCTTCTGTGTTGGCGACAAACTCGGAACCTCCTTCAAACGGGCGCTTGTTCTGGCTATTTCCGTTATTACCCGGTGCTGGTCCATTGCCGGTTCTTCCGTTATTACTTGTGTTTGCTTTTACCTTCTTGTCATCAACTTCCTCTTCTGTAGTATCTGTCGCAGCGTGTTTGTTGCACGCATCCATCAATTCTCCCATTGTAACTTCCGACGCATTTCGACTAGACTTCATGCGAGTTAACTTTTGCACTAAAGGTATATACTTGCATGTTTTTGCCATGGCTTGTAGTGCATCCTTGGGCTGAATATCCGTGGACGAGTGAGGTATCTCCATAACCTGGCGCACCCAACTGCGCGCCGATTCTCCCTTCTTCTGGACGCATCGCTCTAGATCATCAATAGTGAACAATTTCCTGCACGTCCCATGAAAGTGCTTGACAAACGCGGTCTTCAATTCCTCCCAGGACTTGATCGATCCTTCCGACAAATTGGTGAACCACAACTTTGCTGCTCCTTCTGACATCATCAAGTACATGAACTTGGCTTGGAGATTCTAGGATGCGTTGCGAATCGACATTGCCATCTCATAACTACTTAGCCATGTTTCTGGATCCATAGTTGGCTCGTAATTCACTACTTTCCCTGGCTCTTTGAATTTTTCCGGGTAAGGTTCAGCTCTGATATTGTCCGAGAGACACTTGGGTCCCGCAAGAACGGTCGAGGCCGGCCTTGTTCTAGAAACGTGTGATACAGCGGGGAGCGCGGCTGGGCGCGGTGCTGCGGGAAGTCCATGCGCTGCAGACCCGGCCGCGGCCCTCCGAGCTCTGGAACTGTCCACAACAGCCTGTGCTGCTGATGCTGCCTGAACGCGGGGAGGAGGCGGCATTTGCTGCTGCTCTTCCCTCCGCCATGCTGAACTTGTTTGGATATTCCCTTGTTGTTGACTGACGTATGGCGTCCCGTGCATACCGCTTCTATGATCCGGATAATTGGCTTGCTGTGCCACCGCAGTGTGCAACAGATCGATGGCTTGCCGGGTCTTCTCTGCATGGGGTGACTCTCCCACAGGGATTTGATTTAACGCGAGTGTCGCCGCATACACATTGTCCATGGGATTATTGTAGTGACCGGCTGGTGTGCGAAATCGTGATGGTGGCGGTGGTGGTAGATCGTTGCCGGTTGTGACTCTAGTCTGTGGTGGGGGTAACCCGGCCCGTTCATTTGCCGGATGTGTCCCTGCTGTCGCCAGTTGGGGTGCGGTTCCCGGGTTCACCACTGGTATCGGCTGATCCTGAGGTGTGACAAATAAAGTAGCCGGATTAATAACCCCGCCCGTTGCTGGTAACCTAGTTTGATGCCTTTGATGTACTCTAGATGTTTCCTCCCGGAGCCGAGTTTCCAGCGCATCCAGTTCACGCTGCCGCGTGGCCATCCCTTGCCTTTCTGCCTCTACTTGCCTTCTTTGCTGTTCCAGCGCACGACGAGCCACATCCAGATCCCTGACACGTTCCGCTGCGTTTTCTGGAGTGATAACCGTTGCAAGAACCGTGGGGTCCAGAATCAGATTATTATCGAATAGGGCCGGGTGGCGCGGGTTCGAAGGACCCGCCCCTGGTGTCCGATTTCCTAGGAATCCAAACGTATTTGCATGCAACTCCTCGTCTGCTGCGCGGCTGGTCACCGATGCCGACTCTCCATCAACCCGGGCCAGAACCGGGTCTCCGTTAGCCGCGCCCTGCTGCTGGGCCAATGCCTGAGCCGCCCCGACTGCTGCCGCGGTTGCGTTCCCTTGGTTGAGATTGGCCGCGGGAGCCGCATAGACTGCAACTCGGCGTACGATACCCGGTGTAAATTCATGCTGTTCTTCCTCGCCGTTATCCTCCTCATACCGGTTTTCCAGCAGATCCAGGATAGACCCGGTATCATCTTCTCTTTCGACCCGGTCGCGCGGGGTCCATGCCGGCTCCTCCGGCTGTTCCCACTTCGCGATGGGTTCTTCTGCCGGATGTGTCGTTCCAATCGATTCTTCATCATCTGATCGGATAGAAGTGGCTTCTCCTGGCACAGAATCAGATCCAATATTGTCAGGGATCGAACCGGAAGTACATACCATACCAATGAAGACGCTGATCCGGCCGATTGTCACGACGGATCCGGATTCGAGGTGATCCGATTCTGGCCCCCAGCGGGAATCGTCCACCGTCTTTTCTCCTTTGTGGTCGATGTAGATCTCGCCGACGACAAGATTCTCCATGTTCTTCCGAGCTTCTCCCGTGATGTAAACACCTTTGGACGCAGGCCCCACGGTGGGCGCCAACTGTCGTGGGATAATCACGGCAGACGTTACCGGGGGTAACTGATCTTGGGGCAAGACGACACAGGCGTTTGGGAGAGGGTTTAGCTCAGAGGAAAACATGATGCAACTCGATCTGGTAGCCGACAACCAAAGTCACCGAGTCTCCGATCTTGATATAATAACTCAACTCTGGGATTACACTACATGCTCGATATCAAGCGATATTGCTAGGTTTCTTAGATCTCTCTCAACTAAACCTAGGGGTCGGTTTATATAGCACCCGTACCCCCTGGCTTACCCTCCAAGACACACCCTGAATCCTACCCGGACACCGCATACAAACCCTAACTTTCCTTTACCGTAACCCACAATCCGGGTTACGAGGCCTACAAACTTGGGCCTTCCAGAAGTTTCTCTATCCTTGGCCGGATCTTGCGCAGCGTCCTTTGGGCCAGGTTACACCTTGGAGTTGGCCTACCGGGTTATTATCCCTCCATCAAGTCCGTTGACATGCGAACGAGAGAAGATCACAGCTGACTTACTCCCCCCATAGAAGACCCATGGTTAACGTGAATTTACGGCACAAGAATCCTGACGGCAGTTGTGATTAATCCTAGGTAGTACTTTCCCATGCAGATGGAACCTTCCTTTGACCTATTCATCTTACCATGGTTCCATCCGCCCACCAAACAGAACACTACCACTTGGGTAGTCATTCAATTAGTCATATTATTATAAAAATAGGATCATGCATTCTTTTGAGACTAGGTGGTAATACGATAGAGTTTTTGCAATTAGTTTGTTATGAAGTACTGCAAAGGATATGAGCAAATGATGAACTTTCCTGAGATTGAAATAACCATAATAATCATTGTCTTCGGGTTCGAGGGTTTCGTAGAGAAATCCCGAGATCTGAAAGATAGAAAAGTAGTCCCGGTAAGGACTACATAAAGCACTGGCAAGGATGATACATGCATAGTAATGAGATGCATCGTGAAATACCATGGAAAATACCCCAGCTTACATATGTAAGCCACGTTTGATACGATATCTCAACACACAATTTTTAGGTGAGTTGTTTCATTACTTGCGGTAATGTGGTTATTAATTTTAGACTTATGTGTGTTTCACTTATATATAAAAAATTCTTGTTATCATGTTTAAGTTATAAGTAGATAACTTATGGTAAGGCAATAAGATTATAACACATGGAAACCAACTCTTGAAAGATAACAAACACATTTTTATTTTATGCTCAAAGGTGTAGAGCTAATGACAAGGAGTTGAATTGAAAATGATGAACTAGTATAACTAACTCTATCATCACAATACTTGCTAATGACTTGTGATGATAGGTTTTAGTAGGTGTGAAAACATGAGAGTTTTATTAATAAAGAAAGTAATGTAGTGGCAGTTATTTCTTGTCATAATGCAATATAATAGAATTCCATTATATGTTTAGAAACGAGTTTATAAGTTAAATAAAATGTTTTATGTTTGACATATTTGAAGTGGAAATTCTTTTCTCTTTAATTTGGTATATCATTTGATGTTTTTTGAAAATATTTGAATAAGTTATTAATTTATTAATTTTAAATATATTAAATGGCTAGGCAAAATATTGCACACATGAAAACTTGATCAAATGACCTAGAAAACATCATAGATGAGTCGCATTTGTCATTTGGAGCAGTTTGGTATATAACTTGTATTTTCCTGATTTTATGAATTATTTATTATTTTTCTCAATTTTAAGTGATTTAATTTAGTTAAAGAAAATATTTAATTTTAAACTTTATTAGATATTTTTGAAAAGTTGATAAATATTTAGATTATATTTTTCGAAGCATTTATATATTTTATTTGTATTTTTCTGATAAATGAACTAAAAGTTATTGAATTAATAGGATTAATGATTTTTTATGTTTTTAAATTGACAGGTGGTCCCACCTGTCATATTTGTTTTAAATTAAAATTTAAAAGAAAAAGAAAAAGGAAAGGGGTCGTGACGTCATGGTGACGTCACAGGTGATGTCACTCGGCTCAAATCTTCACAGAATAATTGCAACTGCGCGATTTGGATGAAATTGGTGCAATTCGTTGTTGGTACAAGCTAGAGGAGCTCTGGGCGAATGCGCAGGTGGTGATTGTGTGACCAAATGGTCACCGGAGTAATTCCGGCGACCACTGGCGCGGCGGTGATGTTCGCCCAACGGCGACAGCACGCATCCGTCGACCAAATGCGAAATTAAAAGCACCCCAAGGTTCCCCTTCTCACCAGGAGCTTGTGGAGGTGTCGGTGAAGCTCGGCGAGGTCCCAGTCATCGGTGGCGAGAAGGAATCGACGGCGGCCGGAGAGGAACAAGATGATTTGATTCATCCGCCTCCGGACTTTTCTACAAACGAGATTCGACGAGGAGAGAGAAGAGAGGATGGCGGTTCCAGTGGTGGTCTTCGTTCCTCCTGGGGTGGCTGGAAACGACGGCGCACGGCGGCGGCCGACGGGCTAGGGTTAGGGTTTGGTTCGGGTTCAGTACACAGAAAGAGAGCATCGAGTGCGAGAGTGAGGAGGAGGGCAAGTTGGAGGGCTCCTCTGTAACGTCCGGTTTTTTTTTCCCAATTAGAGTTGATCGGTGTTTTTCTTTTTGCATCGCATGGCATACCGCATCATCTTCATTTCAAACTTACAAACTAATATAAATTAATCAACTCATGTTTTCTAAAATTTGTTGGAATTTATTTGGATGCATAACATCTAATTTTATTTGTGCCAAACCAATTTCTGGAAAAAAAAAAGAAGAAACAAAAGAAAAAGAAAAGAGAGCAGCCAAGCCAGCCAGCCTGCCC
Source organism: Alopecurus myosuroides (assembly GCA_028641055.1). Lineage (NCBI taxonomy): Eukaryota > Viridiplantae > Streptophyta > Magnoliopsida > Poales > Poaceae > Alopecurus > Alopecurus myosuroides. Next base: position 195,673,764 of record CM054062.1, read on the forward strand.
AATTCTCGGCCCAGCTAGGCCCAACCGCCCCCCCACCGATCCAGCCTCCCCTTACCCTAATTTTATTGCTCTCCCTCGCAAACCCCCCCCGCCGTTTCTGTTATTTGCGTTCAGGTCCTCCCACCACCCATCCAGGAAACGCACGCACGCACGGGAGGGAGAGCATCGCTTGATCCCTCCCGATCGCTGCGTCTCCCTCGCTCGCCTGTCTCCTCCTCCCATCGAACCCCAACCCCATCGCTGTCCCATCGTCCTCCTCCCTCGCCTCCCCTTCCTCGTTGGCCATCACCGGCCCGGAGCTCCGCCTCCCCTTCTCCTCCGTCCCGCTGCTGCGCCCCTACCTCGCCGAGCGCCGCCTCCCTCCTACAAGTCGCCGCCCCGCTCTCCCTCTCCGGCGGCCGCCGCTGCCCCAACCTCACCGGCAGGAGGCCGCCGCTACCCTCCTCCAGCAGGGCGCCGCCCCCTTCTCCCGTCGCCTCGCCTCTCCCCGCCATGGCCGCCACCCGCAGCGCCGCCAAGCCCCTTCCGTCTGCCCCGAACCTCCTCCTCTCCGTCCCGGCGCCCGCCTCCCGCCGGCGAGCCCTGCCACCGTTCGCTCCATCTTCTCCGGGCTCGCCCGCGCCGGCCGGACACAGGAAGCGCTGCGAAGTTCCTGCAGATGACGCGCGGCCTAGTGGCGCCGGACGCCTCCCCTTGCTGCGGCGGCGACCGGGGATCCGCGCGGCAGCTCCACGCGAGGGCTCTCAAGGCCGGGGTGTTCGCGGACGCCTGCGTTGGTATTGGTTTCGTCCGGCTGTATGCAGAGCTGCGAGTCATGGAGGAAGCGCGGAAGGTGTTTGATTGTATGCCACCGCGAGATTTGATGTCCTGGAATGTTCTGTTGGTGGTGGTCTACAGATGCGCGGCGAGGATGTGTGGTGGTGTGGTGGCCGGGTGCCGCTGTTGTGGCTCGTCGCAGGTGATGAGCCTATGATGAGATGCTCCTTGTGCCGACGTCGCTGCGGTGGTGCCGCTGCGGCAACTTCGTCAACGTGGGCGGGACGGCAGTGCACGACTACAACCCCGGCGTCGACAAGATCTCCAACGACCCAACAGAAACGGCGCCCGAACGACTACGGTGACACAGACGGCTACCGACGCGCCAAGATCTTCGGCCCGTGAACCCCTACAAATTTGTGGGACGGTCGCCTTCGTGCGCGCCCGAAGACCGGGACCGTCAGGTTCGCCTCCGACCCCGAAGACGGTGTTGTTACGGTTCGCCCACGACTACTACGACTACACCGGCTCCGGACGTTGGACGACTACGTCGACGACGATGATCGTGTGGTTTGAGAACGAACGTCTACTTCCACGACGTCGACTACTTCCACGACATCGACGACTTCGTCTACTTCCCATTCTACGTCTACTTCCTCCACGTTCCGAAGTTTCCGGCGTTGACCCCGGCGATCCTCTTTCCAACGTGCGAACCCAAACCCCTATACCTATGCCCTATTTTCTATAACATATAAACTATAATTAAAGTGGCATCTCATTCATGTGTTGCATTGCATCTTGTCGGTGCGGGTAATAATAATATCACCTAATAATTAAATATGGAATGAGTTGGGATAATTAAATATTGTCCCGGTTCTATTTAAAATTGCATAGCTCATCGTTATATTATCTCGCCATGTTAAACAACATTTAATCTTGATGGGTAGATAAATAATGTGAACCTGCTAAATTAAATGGTGGGCTTCCGGCTCAATTTAAATTGATTTGATTGCATAAATCATAACTAATTCATTTTAACTCCAAATTTGAAAAGTAAAATATGTTTTCCATCCCATTTCTCATTAACTTTGCAAATATCAACTTTGTTTTCCATGTAGAATAAATTAAATTGCTGAAAACAACTATTTCTTAATTAATGCATTTAAAATTGCTAATTTGATAACTTGCTCATTTTAATTCCAAATCCAACAAATAAAATATGTTTTCATACCAGAAAAATGCACTTAATCTATTCATGCCATCCATGTTCATGTTTGCACCTTGCATGTTGCATCTGTAGTAGTGTTATGCATGTTCACCTAATAAATAAATATGGAATGTGTTGGGGGTATTTACTTCAATTGTTGCCCTATTCCATTTAATATTGAATAGATCACATCTACCTTGTTCAAACCTGTTAATCAACATTTAATATTGATGGTTAGCTAAACAACTTGAACCAATAATTATTTGTCCGGACTCCGGGTCCGATTAAATTGTCTAAGTTGTAATTTTGCGTTGCATCTCGCATGCCATGCATATAAAATAGGATCATGCTGGATCTTTTGCCGTAGTAGTAATTGTTGCATCCGGTGTTTCTCTTAGTTCGTTGCTTCTTCGCGGATAGGACGTTGAGATGATGTGAGCAACGACAAGTTCTGCGGATGTACCTCTACCTTGCGGGATCTCAGGCAAGTATACTCACTTGCTGCCAAATGGCTGCCTTTCATCACTTGTTACCGATCCTTTCCGTTGTTCTTATTCTAGCCTTTGCTTCGATGCTTGTGTCTCGATCCTATCGTATGTTTACCTTGCTGCCATGATATAGCCTTTCCTTCCACTTCCTATTAACTGTTGATTGTTTACCTTGTTGGCCTTCGTGTCGTAGTTGCATGCTTAGGGTTGCTGTTGCTCGAGTCTGTTGTCGGTTACTTCTTTTACCTTACTTATTTATGTTCTGGGGGCTCGATGTTAAACAATGAATCATGCTAATGTTATTGTTAATAATAATTTGATGATAAGGCACCGGCAGGAGGCCCTAAGTCGTTTTGAGGCCTGCTAGTGTCGACCCTAATAGGAAAAGGGTCTTGTCTACTGATCCATGATGAGCGCACTACCCGCATGTGGGAAGCGAGTATGGGCGCCCCCCTCAATTTGACTCGATTCGCATCTCGTCCAAATCGCCTCATTTAGTTCGGGTTTTCCATTTGCTGCATGTATGATCTTGCGAGCCCTTGGTACCCGGGTGGAACTTTCGTAGTCGGCATATAGGGGGACACGTTCTTAGAGTGCTATGAGGGTCCATTTTCTTCTGGGCTCGATTAGCCGTGCGCCCAAGGTGCTTTGGGCTTGATGCGAAGAAGAGTTGAGTTGTGTTGAGTACCTCGCTTGGTGGGTTGATCCCCCGTCTGGCGGGTTATTCTTACGTGTACGGCTAAATTGGTGCAACCCTGCAGGGATAATCTTCTCGAGAAGCCGTGTTTTCCGCGGTTATAGATTACTTGGTGAAAGTACTGGCTAACAAGTACTCAGGACAACTTAAACCTAATGATTAACAATCTTACACCCAATGATTAACAACTTGACTAGTAATAGACTTATTGACACAATAATCTGAACCATCATTAATCCAACTGTATGAGTTATCCTCGGATTGCTTCTTCGGATAAGGGGCGAGATCCAGGATGGGTTTGTTTGAAGTTATCCTTCAGTTGGTTACAATACTCGATCTTATCTTCTTTCTGTTAGCCGGAAGTTGTAGTATCTCTCTGTATTTGGTTAGTGCAGCCCGCTGTCGCTTATTTGCAATAACCCCTTCCTTTCCGTTGATCCCGAAGTATTTGTATCTTGTGATGATGTAGCATCCCAACTTTTAATAAAGATGGAATACCTGTGTTATTGTGCTAGTCCCTGGATCAATTGCTAGCACCACAGTACAAAATGAAATATCATGCAAATGCATCAAATTCTATTACATCGCATGATCCAGTCTTTACAAAATAGTATTACAGCTTGCATAGTCTTAGACGACTAGCAGAAAACAAAGTATTACAGCGGAAAACATAGAACAACATTGAGCCCATCTTCTTCATGTGCCACAGGCAAAACATGTTGGCGATAGTCTCGAGATCCTAAACGAAATCCTCACTCGTCTTCAGAGATATCTGCAATATGGAATATGCAGCCACAAGGGAGTCAATACAATTTAATGTATTGGCAAGTAACACTACGGTGGATATAAATGGCAAGACTAATACTACATGCTTATTTGGCTGAGTGGAGTTTTGGCTAAGTTTGCATAAAGCCAGTTTTCTCCTATCACTTTTGTAAAACAAACATTTCTTTTCAAAAGGGTGGCAACATTGGATTAAGATCCAAGCACCACAATAATGTTCACTTGGTCAAATTTTACTTATTGAAATTGGTGATGAGATTCTTCCGTCAATCCTTGTCCAGCTGCTCATAGTTGTCCATAACCGGGGACACGGCTAAGATCTTAGTTTGTTGACTCTGCTGAGGTTGTGCACTTTCACCCTTTGTCTTCAATTAGCCCAAACATCCTATACACCCGGAGTGCATCATGGAAAGGAGAGAATTGAGACGAGATCTTTCAGAAGAAGAATTCAAACCCACCGGCAAGACCCGTTCCACCTATAATTTTGCTACATCTGCTTGTCAAGCCTGGGCTGAACCCTCACAACTTAATTGATCAAGACAGAGCCCATATTGTCAAAAGGCTGCACGGGAAGCTACTAGATTTAGAGGGACATAGTAATCTCTTTGTTCCTGGGTGGCCATCCTCAAGTGACAACCTCAAGTGGAATAACCCTTAGATAAGGGCCCTGAGGAAACACTCAACATAACCCAGTCTTACCACTTCCACCCAGGTGGTTCATTCATTAGTTATACTTAGGATTTTTCCTCAACATCTAGCAAAACAATTTGTAACATTGCATAGCACCTAGTAAATTCTAAGGCTATCAAAATAACAAGGTAAAAGGGATGGCTACACACTACTAGGATAATAGCATAGCATAATATAACTTAGTAAAATTTCCTATCATGCATACTACTCAAAATCAACTAATGCATATAGAAAATAATGGGTAGTTGATGGTGTGTTACTTGCCTTGTTGAAGTTGGTGAAGATATTCACACTCTCTTCACAAAAGGTCGTTTCTCTCCATACAATCTATTCATTGAAAACACAATAACAAAATAAACAAACATGCTAGTAAGCAAACATACAAGTGTAGAAAACATACATAGCAACTAACATATCAAAAGGGGCTTAACCAAATTGGTTAGGACAAAGTCTAGGTTTGAGTTGAAATATTCATTCTCTAATGGTCTCATACTTGTTAAGGAAATTCCAATGGTTTACTTGGGAAGGACTAGGTGGATTTTGTAGTGATCAAACTTTATTATAACCATACTTGTCGAGGAAGTTCCAAGAGTTCACTAAGAATAAACATATTACTTCTTCATCTAAAGTAATACATGCAAACACTTGGTCATATTCACCTTCAAAAATATTTGAGTGACTATGTTAGTATATTCCATTGTGGTTAGGGTAGGCCTACTAACTTCCTCATCAAAGGGGAAAAATATTACTAAGTCTTGGGTTTTCCATTTGGGTCAATGGTTGGACAAAAACAACTTGTTATTCTTCAACTTGTATGGATTTCTTCTAGACCTCATGTGATTGCCTTCTTGAAGATTATCTTCATTCTTCTATTGTAGTCTTGTTCCTTGGATGGATTCTTCTCTTGGTCTTGATAAATTCTTCATGGCTTTCACTTCACTAATTGGTTTGGGTATGGGATGAACACAAATACCACTAAGTCAATAGAAAGAAAATAATAAGAAGGATAGGAAGAGAGGGGGAGATGTTTTCTTCTAAATTTCTTCACACTTGTATTTCCTTGAGTTTCTTCTAGGTGCTGTGGAGTCTAAGTCTTCTCTTCAAAATTTCTTCATTGATCTTCCTTGTAGCTCTTCATGTTGCCACTAGGTTGAAAATGAAGACCCTTCTATTTCTTGAGTCTTGTTTTCCATTTGCTAACTTGATGGATTCTTGAAGCAAGAATAGGGGAGTGGAGAAGTAGATATAATACTAAATTTCACTACTTGGTACTATATGTGATTGACACATTCTAAGGACATGGCTTGGATTCAAAATGGCCACAACAAACAATGGTAGAAAGAAATAGAAACAAAATTTAAGACATAATAACTAGATGGACTACTATGATGGATTTTTGGCTAAAATACATGGTCATGGTCCAAGGGTGTCCAAATGGTTGGGCAAGGTTGTTTCTGGTTCAAGGTTATCAAATGGAACAATTTTGCAAAAGGAACTATATTGAAATTATTTACAGAATTAAATCTATGTCAAAATTACTCAAATATTCCAATTAATTCTAAATTCAATTTTAATTTGATCAACAATTATTTTGGGACAGGGGATATGAAAGTAAACATCCTAAGGTTTCCAAATATATTTTATTTACAATTTTTGGATTTGTAGAATTTGAATTATGCCAAATTTCATCAAACAAGCATATTTGAATTTGAATAAATTTAAGTTTGTCAAATTTGAATTTGGCCAGTCCCAAAAGTTTCTATATGTCAAGGGCTTTCCAAAAAGTCCAAGATTGCTAAATTTGGGCTTATAGATCAAAAGTTATGTTAGATCTAAGTTGCAGGGACTAATCTGTAAAACTGCCAAAATAACTCCAGCGGGAGAAAAATTGAATTTACAGGCTGGCCACGTGGCTGGATTTGATTGGGTGCTACTGCTGACTGGGCTGCTGACCGTGCAGGTGACGTGGATAAGTGAGTCGATCCGGGACGTTGGATCTCGATCTAACGGTGACGTACCTCTTCGTATAAGTGATCTAATCATGCGCGTAGAAATTAGATCTAACGGCCAGGGATGAACGCGAGCTCACCGGGCGGCGGGATCTCGCCGGAAAATGTCGAGGCGGCGGCGCTCGCTCGGGTGTGGACGGTGGCGACGCGGCAGGGGGTCTTCGGGCTCGGGGAAGCCACCACGGGGATCAGCGCGTCACGGTAGACTCGCGGGTGGCCTTGTCGCGGTTGCTCGCTTCCGGGGGCGGTGGCGCGGCGATGTCCCGAGGCGGAGCAACTCCGGCGAGCACGGAAGTGCACAGCGACGGCGAACCTGCGGTGAAAAAGGTGGGGGAAGGGGTCTAAGGGGAGCGCAGGGCCACGGGGAAGGTTGAGGATCACAGAGGGGCGGCGAGAACTCACGGGGTTTGCCGGAATTCCAAATCGCGGCCGCGGACAACCTCAACTCCGGTGAGCGATTTCTCCGGTCTCGGGAAACTATTGGCAGAGGAGCGAGAGGGTAAAGGAAGAGGGGATCGGGGGCTATAACATGCGGGGTTCAGGGCAATAAATCCCATTCTTAATCGCGAGCAATCAACGCGAGAAAATTCAGGGCCGAAACTGCCGTTGCAGTTTCCTTATGTTGAAGACGACATGACGTCAGCTGACGTCAGCATTTTTATTTTTATTTTTCTGTTTTCTTGTTTATTTTATATCTTCTGTTTAAATAATCTAAATAACATGAAACCAAATTCTAAATTCATATTATTCCATACACTTCCCAACAGTACCACTTTTGTGGGGTTTTCATCATTTTTGAATTTTTCAAAATACAAATTCAAATGAATTCATAATTGCCTTAATATTCCAATTAAATGAGAAATAATAATAAAATAGGGAAATGGGTTTGGGAAATTTTCATAGACTATAATATGGTTAATTATTATTTTCCAAAACCATTTCAACTTGTTTCCATGATTTTATAATTTTTAAATAAGATGAAAACATCATAGTCACTTAATAGCAAATTTTCCTTATTTATTTGACTTGGGGTTTAATAAAAATAAGGTGGTTTTCTCAAATTAAGATGTTGTTTTCCCCATTGAAAACATTATTTTTCAAAGTTACTTTACTTGTTTTCACAATTTTATATTAAAAAAAATAAATAAAACACTAATAATACTTTAAGGCCATTTTTAAAATTTAGTAAATAATAAATTGATGTTATTGTCTAAATAGAATTTCAGAGACATTTTACATGTCATATATTATTTTTGGAAAGCCATTTTTAAACCTTTTTCATATTGTATAATTTTAGGATATGAAGGATTCACTAATAGTAATTTAATGCTATTTAATTAGTTCATATCAAATAATTAATACTGTTGATCAATAAATTTAGGATAAAACCACATGTCATAATATTGTTTTCAAAACCCTTTTTATGTTATTTTCCAAACAATGCATTTTATTTTTCACACCTTCATGTTTAAAACTTGGAATAACAACTAAAAGTTATTACTAATAATTTTATTCTCCTCAAATACTTTTAAGTCCTAGAACTTTATTAAGGGTTATAAATAATTGAGTAATGTTGCCACAAACTATTTTCAAAGTAATATTACTTGTTTTCATAAACAATTTATTTCTATAGCACTATATTATTTTGTTGATTGACATAACACTTGGAAAACAAGGATCCAACTTATATCTATTTTGGGGTTTTCAATAATAGTGAAACCCTTTTTAGAGATAAGAAGAAAAATATTAGAGATAACAATTCTCTAGTTTTTATATTTCAAAAATATTTTCAAGATCATAATTGGGTTGAAAACATGTTTGGTGTAAGGGTTTGCTTAAGAAGAATTATTTTATTTATGTAGAAATATTTATTTTGAAATGACTTTAGGGGTTTATGGAATAGAGGTATATTGGATTTTCATTTCCAAAACATTAGAACATGCATTGTTTTCTTTTGTTTCTTGCATCTCATTTGGTTTTTGGTGACTTACTAAACATGAAAACAAAAAGTTTCAAATTTTTGTGATTTTTGAGTTTTCCAAAAATCAGGGATGTTACAGACTACCACCCTTAAAAGAAATCTCGTCCCGAGATTTGGGAAGGTTAGAAAGAAAGATTTGGGTAATTGGATTCCAAAACAACTGGATTACAGAGAAACTGGGTGGGCTACCACCCTTAAAAGAAACTTTTGTGGGTAGTCTATTTTCATTAGATTAGAGTGTAGATTGATTCTAGATTAGCTTGAGTAGATCTTTCCTTTGTGGTAGAGGTGTAGACCAACATAGGTATGTTGGACTACCTTTGACACTGAGGGGTCACTCTTTGGGTAAATCAAAAGCCTTTGGTTCACTCTCAACTTGGTCTTTTGATATTCTTGACAATCTTCCATCTTGTTGTTGTCATCCTTGAAGGCAACATCATGCTATTTCTAAACAAACTCTCATGTAACACAAACTGGGTAGTTGTGTTTCTTCATTACTTCTTCTCTTGGTGTAGTTGGCTCTGAAATCTTCATAGCTCATGCAACTTGGGGTTCACTTGTCTTCTTCACTTGTTGATTGACTGGATAGTCCTTATTAGGTAGTTGGCATTGATCATGGATGTGATTGTTCCTTCACACAGAAGAAAGAAATTTGATACTAGCATTCCTCAAATAGGATGGCTTGTGTTTTAATAGTGTAAAGGTTGTATGATTCCACATGGTTCTCACTATGGGTGGTGAATGAGTATGGTGTTGGGTTTGGTCTAGTAGGGATGAATAGAGATTTAGAAAGATGGCTAAGGGAGGTTCTTATCCAAAAAAAGCAGATCAAGGAAACTCATCTTACATACAACACATAACAAACATATAGCAATACATTCATCACACCAAACAACAAGTTTTTTTTTTTTTTGAAAACACTAATATTGTCATACCACACTCATTAGTATGATCAATATACTAACACGTTGACGTTGTTCTAACAAACTAGATTGGTGGTCTCATCTATATCTTCTTGGGTTCTTCAAATTCTTCTCTCCATTTCCTAAGGTCTTCTTGATTGTGGTGAAGTCTAAGTTTTTTCTTCAGATTCTTCAAAAATCTTGAGTGTAAGGCTTCATATGGTGAAAATACTTCTTGCACTTCATGGAAGGGTCATCAACAATCTTGCCTTGAGGGTATTCAAAAGGTAGGTCATCTAGAAAATTTTGAAGGTGAATTATAGATGAGAGGATATGAGAAGAATTAAGATAATTGTTTTGTTTATAGAAAGTTTGAACATAGAATTTTTTTTTCAATCCTAGGGTATTTTCCAAACTTTGGGTCTCGAATTCTACAGGCAACACAATGCTCTGATACCATTTTGTAGCATCCCAACTTTTAATAAAGATGGAATACCTGTGTTATTGTGCTAGTCCCTGGATCAATTGCTAGCACCACAGTACAAAATGAAATATCATGCAAATGCATCAAATTCTATTACATCGCATGATCCAGTCTTTACAAAATAGTATTACAACTTGCATAGTCTTAGACGACTAGCAGAAAACAAAGTATTACAGCGGAAAACATAGAACAACATTGAGCCCATCTTCTTCATGTGCCACAGGCAAAACATGTTGGCGATAGTCTCGAGATCCTAAACGAAATCCTCACTCGTCTTCAGAGATATCTGCAATATGGAATATGCAGCCACAAGGGAGTCAATACAATTTAATGTATTGGCAAGTAATACTATGGTGGATATAAATGGCAAGACTAATACTACATGCTTATTTGGCTGAGTGGAGTTTTGGCTAAGTTTGCATAAAGCCAGTTTTCTCCTATCACTTTTGTAAAACAAACATTTCTTTTCAAAAGGGTGGCAACATTGGATTAAGATCCAAGCACCACAATAATGTTCACTTGGTCAAATTTTACTTATTGAAATTGGTGATGAGATTCTTCCGTCAATCCTTGTCCAGCTGCTCATAGTTGTCCATAACCGGGGACACGGCTAAGATCTTAGTTTGTTGACTCTGCAGAGGTTGTGCACTTTCACCCTTTGTCTTCAATTAGCCCAAACATCCTATACACCCGGAGTGCATCATGGAAAGGAGAGAATTGAGACGAGATCTTTCAGAAGAAGAATTCAAACCCACCGGCAAGACCCGTTCCACCTATAATTTTGCTACATCTGCTTGTCAAGCCTCGGCTGAACCCTCACAACTTAATTGATCAAGACAGAGCCCATATTGTCAAAAGGCTGCACGGGAAGCTACTAGATTTAGAGGGACATAGTAATCTCTTTGTTCCTGGGTGGCCATCCTCAAGTGACAACCTCAAGTGGAATAACCCTTAGATAAGGGCCCTGAGGAAACACTCAACATAACCCAGTCTTACCACTTCCACCCAGGTGGTTCATTCATTAGTTATACTTAGGATTTTTCCTCAACATCTAGCAAAACAATTTGTAACATTGCATAGCACCTAGTAAATTCTAAGGCTATCAAAATAACAAGGTAAAAGGGATGGCTACACACTACTAGGATAATAGCATAGCATAATATAACTTAGTAAAATTTCCTATCATGCATACTACTCAAAATCAACTAATGCATATAGAAAATAATGGGTAGTTGATGGTGTGTTACTTGCCTTGTTGAAGTTGGTGAAGATATTCACACTCTCTTCACAAAAGGTCGTTTCTCTCCATACAATCTATTCATTGAAAACACAATAACAAAATAAACAAACATGCTAGTAAGCAAACATACAAGTGTAGAAAACATACATAGCAACTAACATATCAAAAGGGGCTTAACCAAATTGGTTAGGACAAAGTCTAGGTTTGAGTTGAAATATTCATTCTCTAATGGTCTCATACTTGTTAAGGAAATTCCAATGGTTTACTTGGGAAGGACTAGGTGGATTTTGTAGTGATCAAACTTTATTATAACCATACTTGTCGAGGAAGTTCCAAGAGTTCACTAAGAATAAACATATTACTTCTTCATCTAAAGTAATACATGCAAACACTTGGTCATATTCACCTTCAAAAATATTTGAGTGACTATGTTAGTATATTCCATTGTGGTTAGGGTAGTCCTACTAACTTCCTCATCAAAGGGGAAAAATATTACTAAGTCTTGGGTTTTCCATTTGGGTCAATGGTTGGACAAAAACAACTTGTTATTCTTCAACTTGTATGGATTTCTTCTAGACCTCATGTGATTGCCTTCTTGAAGATCATCTTCATTCTTCTATTGTAGTCTTGTTCCTTGGATGGATTCTTCTCTTGGTCTTGATAAATTCTTCATGGCTTTCACTTCACTAATTGGTTTGGGTATGGGATGAACACAAATACCACTAAGTCAATAGAAAGAAAATAATAAGAAGGATAGGAAGAGAGGGGGAGATGTTTTCTTCTAAATTTCTTCACACTTGTATTTCCTTGAGTTTCTTCTAGGTGCTGTGGAGTCTAAGTCTTCTCTTCAAAATTTCTTCATTGATCTTCCTTGTAGCTCTTCATGTTGCCACTAGGTTGAAAATGAAGACCCTTCTATTTCTTGAGTCTTGTTTTCCATTTGCTAACTTGATGGATTCTTGAAGCAAGAATAGGGGAGTGGAGAAGTAGATATAATACTAAATTTCACTACTTGGTACTATATGTGATTGACACATTCTAAGGACATGGCTTGGATTCAAAATGGCCACAACAAACAATGGTAGAAAGAAATAGAAACAAAATTTAAGACATAATAACTAGATGGACTACTATGATGGATTTTTGGCTAAAATACATGGTCATGGTCCAAGGGTGTCCAAATGGTTGGGCAAGGTTGTTTCTGGTTCAAGGTTATCAAATGGAACAATTTTGCAAAAGGAACTATATTGAAATTATTTACAGAATTAAATCTATGTCAAAATTACTCAAATATTCCAATTAATTCTAAATTCAATTTTAATTTGATCAACAATTATTTTGGGACAGGGGATATGAAAGTAAACATCCTAAGGTTTCCAAATATATTTTATTTACAATTTTTGGATTTGTAGAATTTGAATTATGCCAAATTTCATCAAACAAGCATATTTGAATTTGAATAAATTTAAGTTTGTCAAATTTGAATTTGGCCAGTGCCAAAAGTTTCTATATGTCAAGGGCTTTCCAAAAAGTCCAAGATTGCTAAATTTGGGCTTATAGATCAAAAGTTATGTTAGATCTAAGTTGCAGGGACTAATCTGTAAAACTGCCAAAATAACTCCAGCGGGAGAAAAATTGAATTTACAGGCTGGCCAAGTGGCTGGATTTGATTGGGTGCTACTGCTGACTGGGCTGCTGACCGTGCAGGTGACGTGGATAAGTGAGTCGATCCGGGACGTTGGATCTCGATCTAACGGTGACGTACCTCTTCGTATAAGTGATCTAATCATGCGCGTAGAAATTAGATCTAACGGCCAGGGATGAACGCGAGCTCACCGGGCGGCGGGATCTCGCCGGAAAATGTCGAGGCGGCGGCGCTCGCTCGGGTGTGGACGGTGGCGACGCGGCAGGGGGTCTTCGGGCTCGGGGAAGCCACCACGGGGATCAGCGCGTCACGGCAGACTCGCGGGTGGCCTTGTCGCGGTTGCTCGCTTCCGGGGGCGGTGGCGCGGCGATGTCCCGAGGCGGAGCAACTCCGGCGAGCACGGAAGTGCACAGCGACGGCGAACCTGCGGTGAAAAAGGTGGGGGAAGGGGTCTAAGGGGAGCGCAGGGCCACGGGGAAGGTTGAGGATCACAGAGGGGCGGCGAGAACTCACGGGGTTTGCCGGAATTCCAAATCGCGGCCGCGGACAACCTCAACTCCGGTGAGCGATTTCTCCGGTCTCGGGAAACTATTGGCAGAGGAGCGAGAGGGTAAAGGAAGAGGGGATCGGGGGCTATAACATGCGGGGTTCAGGGCAATAAATCCCATTCTTAATCGCGAGCAATCAACGCGAGAAAATTCAGGGCCGAAACTGCCGTTGCAGTTTCCTTATGTTGAAGACGACATGACGTCAGCTGACGTCAGCATTTTTATTTTTATTTTTCTGTTTTCTTGTTTATTTTATATCTTCTGTTTAAATAATCTAAATAACATGAAACCAAATTCTAAATTCATATTATTCCATACACTTCCCAACAGTACCACTTTTGTGGGGTTTTCATCATTTTTGAATTTTTCAAAATACAAATTCAAATGAATTCATAATTGCCTTAATATTCCAATTAAATGAGAAATAATAATAAAATAGGGAAATGGGTTTGGGAAATTTTCATAGACTATAATATGGTTAATTATTATTTTCCAAAACCATTTCAACTTGTTTCCATGATTTTATAATTTTTAAATAAGATGAAAACATCATAGTCACTTAATAGCAAATTTTCCTTATTTATTTGACTTGGGGTTTAATAAAAATAAGGTGGTTTTCTCAAATTAAGATGTTGTTTTCCCAATTGAAAACATTATTTTTCAAAGTTACTTTACTTGTTTTCACAATTTTATATTAAAAAATAAAAAAATAAAACACTAATAATACTTTAAGGCCATTTTTAAAATTTAGTAAATAATAAATTGATGTTATTGTCTAAATAGAATTTCAGAGACATTTTACATGTCATATATTATTTTTGGAAAGCCATTTTTAAACCTTTTTCATATTGTATAATTTTAGGATATGAAGGATTCACTAATAGTAATTTAATGCTATTTAATTAGTTCATATCAAATAATTAATACTGTTGATCAATAAATTTAGGATAAAACCACATGTCATAATATTGTTTTCAAAACCCTTTTTATGTTATTTTCCAAACAATGCATTTTATTTTTCACACCTTCATGTTTAAAACTTGGAATAACAACTAAAAGTTATTACTAATAATTTTATTCTCCTCAAATACTTTTAAGGCCTAGAACTTTATTAAGGGTTATAAATAATTGAGTAATGTTGCCATAAACTATTTTCAAAGTAATATTACTTGTTTTCATAAACAATTTATTTCTATAGCACTATATTATTTTGTTGATTAACATAACACTTGGAAAACAAGGATCCAACTTATATCTATTTTGGGGTTTTCAATAATAGTGAAACCCTTTTTAGAGATAAGAAGAAAAATATTAGAGATAACAATTCTCTAGTTTTTATATATCAAAAATATTTTCAAGATCATAATTGGGTTGAAAACATGTTTGGTGTAAGGGTTTGCTTAAGAAGAATTATTTTATTTATGTAGAAATATTTATTTTGAAATGACTTTAGGGGTTTATGGAATAGAGGTATATTGGATTTTCATTTCCAAAACATTAGAACATGCATTGTTTTCTTTTGTTTCTTGCATCTCATTTGGTTTTTGGTGACTTACTAAACATGAAAACAAAAAGTTTCAAATTTTTGTGATTTTTGAGTTTTCCAAAAATCAGGGATGTTACAGATGACTGGCTACGCCGGTATCTTGTGAGTATGGTTTATCCACTTGCCAGTACTTAACCGTACTGACCCACTAATCTCTTTCGTGGCTGCATATTCAACATTGCAGTCAACAGGTTTGAAGTCTGACGACGTTAGCTTGGGAATCCCTCCGGCTTGGCCTGGGCAGGGATTGGACGCTCTCGGTTATCTTCAGGACTCTTAGTCCAATTTGTATCTTGTCCATAGACGGACGATATGTTGGTTCTTCCGCTGTTATTTGGATCTTTGTATTGTATCAGTTGTATCCCTGACTCGTTTGAGTCCTCTTGTAAATCTCTTTTCTGTTGTTGTTGTGGATTATTCGTGAACTGTTGTAATGTTATCACAAGTGGCAACCTGGAATCGGTTATTATGTGGATTCTGGCGGGAATGCCGAAATCTGCATAGTGCCCGATCTCGGGGCGTCACAAATGGTATCAGAGCCTTGGTTCCGATTCCCGAGATTGTTTCGATACGAATGGTTATCGAAGCAACGGGTCCGCAAAGCCTGTAGGATAACCTCGCTAACGGTCGTTGTTTCTAGAGTGTCAAGAACTATTTCTGCTAAACTATTTTGGCAAAACATCTCAATAGGATTCTTGTTTTCTCCTTATCCCTATTCTATATCCCCTCCCATCTTATTTGTTTTGGAGTCTCTTCCCTTATCTACCCTTCAAAGTGTTAGGAGCCTACGTGGGTTGGACGTTTTCTGAGCCTTTAACCTAATAGGTTCGATCATCGGAAGATTCCTGGTGGAAGAACATCGTCGTCACTCCGAGCAAGAATCTCTTGTTAGTGGTGTCGAGGAGATCAGCTGGAAGCATGAAGAATCGATAGTCGAACTTCTTTCCCCTCCCGGGTTAGGAGGTGGATTGCGAGGGCGCAATCCCTTGTTAGTGGTGTCGTCTGTAACATCCGGTTTTTTTTTCCCAATTAGAGTTGATCGGTGTTTTTCTTTTTGCATCGCATGGCATACCGCATCATCTTCATTTCAAACTTACAAACTAATATAAATTAATCAACTCATGTTTTCTAAAATTTGTTGGAATTTATTTGGATGCATAACATCTAATTTTATTTGTGCCAAACCAATTTCTGGAAAAAAAAAGAAGAAACAAAAGAAAAAGAAAAGAGAGCAGCCAAGCCAGCCAGCCTGCCCAATTCTCGGCCCAGCTAGGCCCAACCGCCCCCCCACCGATCCAGCCTCCCCTTACCCTAATTTTCTTTCTCTCCCTCGCAAACCCCCCCCCCCCCCCCCCGCTGTTTCTGTTATTTGCGTTCAGGTCCTCCCACCACCCATCCAGGAAACGCACGCACGCACGGGAGGGAGAGCATCGCTCGATCCCTCCCGATCGCTGCGTCTCCCTCGCTCGCCTGTCTCCTCCTCCCATCGAACCCCAACCCCATCGTTGTCCCATCGTCCTCCTCCCTCGCCTCGCCTCCCCTTCCTCGTTGGCCATCACCGGCCCGGAGCTCCGCCTCCCCTTCTCCTCCGCCCCGCTGCTGCGCCCCTACCTCGCCGAGCGCCGCCTCCCTCCTACAAGTCGCCGCCCCGCTCTCCCTCTCCGGCGGCCGCCGCTGCCCCAACCTCACCGGCAGGAGGCCGCCGCTGCCCTCCTCAAGCAGGGCGCCGCCCCCCCTTCTCCCGTCGCCTCGCCTCTCCCCGCCATGGCCGCCACCCGCAGCGCCGCCAAGCCCCTTCCGTCTGCCCCCAACCTCCTCCTCTCCGTCCCGGCGCCCGCCTCCCGCCGGCGAGCCCTGCCACCGTTCGCTCCATCTTCTCCGGGCTCGCCCGCGCCGGCCGGACACAGGAGGCGCTGCGAAGTTCCTGCAGATGACGCGCGGCGTAGTGGCGCCGGACGCCTCCCCTTGCTGCGGCGGCGACCGGGGATCCGCGCGGCAGCTCCACGCGAGGGCTCTCAAGGCCGGGGTGTTCGCGGACGCCTGCGTCGGTATTGGTTTCGTCCGGCTGTATGCAGAG
Organism: Alopecurus myosuroides; assembly: GCA_028641055.1. Classification (NCBI taxonomy): domain Eukaryota; kingdom Viridiplantae; phylum Streptophyta; class Magnoliopsida; order Poales; family Poaceae; genus Alopecurus; species Alopecurus myosuroides. The sequence goes on from CM054062.1 coordinate 195,690,817, forward strand.
CTGCGAGTCATGGAGGAAGCGCGGAAGGTGTTTGATTGTATGCCACCGCGAGATTTGATGTCCTGGAATGTTCTGTTGGTGGTGGTCTACAGATGCGCGGCGAGGATGTGTGGTGGTGTGGTGGCCGGGTGCCGCTGTTGTGGCTCGTCACAGGTGATGAGCCTATGATGAGATGCTCCTTGTGCCGACGTCGCTGCGGTGGTGCCGCTGCGGCAACTTCGTCAACGTGGGCGGGACGGCAGTGCACGACTACAACCCCGGCGTCGACAAGATCTCCAACGACCCAACAGAAACGGCGCCCGAACGACTACGGTGACACAGACGGCTACCGACGCGCCAAGATCTTCGGCCCGTGAACCCCTACAAATTTGTGGGACGGTCGCCTTCGTGCGCGCCCGAAGACCGGGACTGTCAGGTTCGCCTCCGACCCCGAAGACGGTGTTGTTACGGTTCGCCCACGACTACTACGACTACACCAGCTCCGGAAGTTGGACGACTACGTCGACGACGATGATCGTGTGGTTTGAGAACGAACGTCTACTTCCACGACGTCGACTACTTCCACGACATCGACGACTTCGTCTACTTCCCATTCTACGTCTACTTCCTCCACGTTCCGAAGTTTCCGGCGTTGACCCCGGCGATCCTCTTTCCAACGTGCGAACCCAAACCCCTATACCTATGCCCTATTTTCTATAACATATCAACTATAATTAAAATGTCATCTCATTCATGTGTTGCATTGCATCTTGTCGGTGCGGGTAATAATAATATCACCTAATAATTAAATATGGAATGAGTTGGGATAATTAAATATTGTCCCGGTTCCATTTAAAATTGCATAGCTCATCGTTATATTATCTCGCCATGTTAAACAACATTTAATCTTGATGGGTAGATAAATAATGTGAACCTCCTAAATTAAATGGTGGGCTTCCGGCTCAATTTAAATTGATTTGATTGCATAAATCATAACTAATTCATTTTAACTCCAAATTTGAAAAGTAAAATATGTTTTCCATCCCATTTCTCATGAACTTTGCAAATATCAACTTTGTTTTCCATGTAGAATAAATTAAATTGCTGAAAACAACTATTTCTTAATTAATACATTTAAAATTGCTAATTTGATAACTTGCTCATTTTAATTCCAAATCCAACAAATAAAATATGTTTTCATACCAGAAAAATGCACTTAATCTATTCATGCCATCCATGTTCCTGTTTGCACCTTGCATGTTGCATCTGTAGTAGTGTTATGCATGTTCACCTAATAAATAAATATGGAATGTGTTGGGGTATTTACTTCAATTGTTGCCCTATTCCATTTAATATTGAATAGATCACATCTACCTTGTTCAAACCTGTTAATCAACATTTAATATTGATGGTTAGCTAAACAACTTGAACCAATAATTATTTGTCCGGACTCCGGGTCCGATTAAATTGTCTAAGTTGTAATTTTGCGTTGCATCTCGCATGCCATGCATATAAAATAGGATCATGCTGGATCTTTTGCCGTAGTAGTAATTGTTGCATCCGGTGTTTCTCTTAGTTCGTTGCTTCTTTGCGGATAGGACGTTGAGATGATGTGAGAAACGACAAGTTCTGCGGATGTACCTCTACCTTGCGGGATCTCAGGCAAGTATACTCACTTGCTGCCAAATGGCTGCCTTTCATCACTTGTTACCGATCCTTTCCGTTGTTCTTATTCTAGCCTTTGCTTCGATTCTTGTGTCTCGATCCTATCGTATGTTTACCTTGCTGCCATGATATAGCCTTTCCTTCCACTTCCTATTAACTGTTGATTGTTTACCTTGTTGGCCTTCGTGTCATAGTTGCATGCTTAGGGTTGCTGTTGCTCGAGTCTGTTGTCGGTTACTTCTTTTACCTTACTTATTTATGTTCTAGGGGCTCGATGTTAAACAATGAATCATGCTAATGTTATTGTTAATAATAATTTGATGATAAGGCACCGGCAGGAGGCCCTAAGTGGTTTTGAGGCCTGCTAGTGTCGACCCTAATAGGAAAAGGGTCTTGTCTACTGATCCATGATGAGCGCACTACCCGCATGTGGGAAGCGAGTATGGGCGCCCCCTCAATTTGACTCGATTCGCATCTCGTCCAAATCGCCTCATTTAGTTCGGGTTTTCCATTTGCTGCATGCATGATCTTGCGAGCCCTTGGTACCCGGGTGGAACTTTCGTAGTCGGCATATAGGGGGACACGTTCTTAGAGTGCTATGAGGGTCCATTTTCTTCTGGGCTCGATTAGCCGTGCGCCCAAGGTGCTTTGGGCTTGATGCGAAGAAGAGTTGAGTTGTGTTGAGTACCTCGCTTGGTGGGTTGATCCCCCGTCTGGCGGGTTATTCTTACGTGTACGGCTAAATTAGTGCAACCCTGCAGGGATAATCTTCTCGAGAAGCCGTGTTTTCCGCGGTTATGGATTACTTGGTGAAAGTACTGGCTAACAAGTACTCAGGACAACTTAAACCTAATGATTAACAATCTTACACCCAATGATTAACAACTTGACTAGTAATAGACTTATTGGCACAATAATCTGAACCATCATTAATCCAACTGTATGAGTTATCCTCGGATTGCTTCTTCGGATAAGGGGCGAGATCCAGGATGGGTTTGTTTGAAGTTATCCTTCAGTTGGTTACAATACTCGATCTTATCTTCTTTCTGTTAGCCGGAAGCTGTAGTATCTCTCTGTATTTGGTTAGTGCAGCCCGCTGTCGCTTATTTGCAATAACCCCTTCCTTTCCGTTGATCCCGAAGTATTTGTATCTTGTGATGACTGGCTACGCCGGTATCTTGTGAGTATGGTTTATCCACTTGCCAGTACTTAACCGTACTGACCCACGAATCTCTTTCGTGGCTGCATATTCAACATTGCAGTCAACAGGTTTGAAGTCTGACGATGTTAGCTTGGGAATCCCTCCGGCTTGGCCTGGGCAGGGATTGGACGCTCTCGGTTATCTTCAGGACTCTTAGTCCAATTTGTATCTTGTCCGTAGACGGACGATATGTTGGTTCTTCCGCTGTTATTTGGATCTTTGTATTGTATCAGTTGTATCCCTGACTCGTTTGAGTCCTCTTGTAAATCTCTTTTCTGTTGTTGTTGTGGATTATTCGTGAACTGTTGTAATGTTATCACAAGTGGCAACCTGGAATCGGTTATTATGTGGATTCTGGCAGGAATGCTGAAATCTGCATAGTGCCCGATCTCGGGGCGTCACATCCTCCTCCTTCTTATCCGCGCGGAAGAGCGGCCACAGGGAGGTGGCAGACGGCAGCGGTGGCTCGGCCACGTCTCTGCCGGCCTGGAGGACGACAAAAGGAACTTCTTCCCCATAACCCCTGGAATGAATTAATTTTTACCAAGAGGTCCTTCTGTCTTTAAAACTGAGAATAAGACCTTGTTTTCAGGGTCTTCTTGTAAACAGAAAAATTAATAAAAAATATATTTGAATTCCTCATCAAATTTTACATCTCACGATGTTTTATTTTGGTGAATTTGAAGAATATTTATATTTTTTTATTCAGGGTGCTAGATTAAGTGATTTTATTGTTTTCACTCTATTTAATTTATTAAATGTCTTAAAATTTATTTTAGGCATGAATATTACTTTCACACAACACACATATGGTTCCCAAGTGGTTTGTTATAAGTGGATCATATTGTATACAATTCCTTATAAAAAGTAATTTGGTATCACTACTAGGTACTGTTTGTATACACTGTAATCAAAATCATCAATAGGGAATTTTATTCCATATCAAACCAAATGGTGTTAGGTAATGAATGGATTTGTTTTCCTTTGTGTGGTTTTGCTATTTTCATCTTTGGGTTTCTTATCAATCCTGGTGGACACTTCCTTATATCATGTGTAAGCCATGTTTGCTGTTTTTAGCACTTGATCAAGTGGTAAACATGAATGTCTATAGAATTTATTTGCTTGTTTTCCACATAGATTCCAATATGGATATTATCCCGTGTTTGTTTTAGAACATGTAATCATTTACATGGTTATGTGTAAATAAATTTTTGTTATCATCTGTAAGTCTTATGTATGCAAAGGATATGGAAAACAAGGTGTTAAGCTTGTTACCATTAACCTCCACATATCACAAGGCATGTGGATACAATGGCTTGTTATCATTTCATACTTGACACTTGATTCCATTAAACATATTATTATGAGTTCCTTCTCCTTCATGATCTATACAGAGGTTATAGTTTCCCTAATGATTCATTGCATAATCTTCTATGCTCCCTTACTGAGACAGTGTTGCTTCTTGTGGTCTTCTGTTGCCTGCAATATCTTTGTCTCTAGTTGCTGCTAGTCTTTAAGTACCGCCTTTGTCACTTGCAAGTAAGATCAGCTCTTGGATTCCATCTTCAACTATCTCACCCTTGTGTTGAAAACAACCATTTTCTCCCAGCAAAGATTTAACTTAGATGGTTGTATTGTGGTTTCTTGTTTCCTTTGTGTTATTGTTTCTCTTGGTTGATTGCAAAAGGAATGTAGATGTAGTTTATGACATCAATTTGTCCTATGCATATAATAAGAATTTGTTAACAAGGTAGCTAGTCTTGCCTCCAAATTACTACTCATATAAAATAGACTGAGATGTATCAAGTTATCTCACCTTATGTTTGTTTGTGTATGACACTCAATTGTTTGAGTATACAAAAGTGATATGTTAACAAGGTCTAGAAACTTGTTACCAAACTACTTCTATATAACACTAACATTGGAGTATCACACTGTTTCAAGAGTGTTAATAAGATCATATCAACATATAAGAGTTTCCAAGTACTCTTGTGATCTTCCTGTGGTAGTTCCTCCTTTATTGTGGTTTCTTCTCTTGTAAAATGATTCAGAGAAGTTTGGGAAACAAGATATAGTGGTCTAGCCAGAGTAACAACATCTAGATGAAGAGTTAGTTCATGCTTTTATTATCCTTCCATATATTTCTTATTTTATTTCCCATAAGATATTTACTTATTTCTTATATGATTGGTTTTACTTTAGTTATCAACTTAATTCCTCTAATAGAGGTTATAACTTTTTGTTATTCATTTCTTGTATCCAGAGATACTTTAGTTGTTGAATGTTGATTTGAATAGAAGTGTGGAATGCTTATGAAATGATTACTTAATAGTAAGTTGATCAAATGGTTCACTAATGAGTTGAGCTTTCATATGCTCACTTGTATAAGGTGATTGAGACAATGAACATATGAAGGTTATTGGGGTTTAGTGATTTAAATCAAAGTTGTTATTTGTTTTTTTTCTGGTGTCATGATTTTACTTTATATTCTTCTCTTTATTAACTTTTTCATTCATAGTTCAGATATAAAGGTTTGGGAATATCATATGTTATGATCAAGGTTTAACAATAGTTTAAGAAGATTTATTTTTTCTTTAAGATACTTCTTTTATGGTTGATGAGATATGTACATATTCGATAAATATGTTAATACAATTATTATGTCATTTCCCACTTGTGGGTTTGAGTTAACACTAGTTTGTATCTGTTCTGTTCAGTTGAACCTTTGTTATTTGATTGTGAAAGTGCACTTAACAATTATGAGATAGTTTATGAAGGTGTGGTGTGATGGTTGATAACTTAGAGAGTTGTTGTTTTATGGGTCATAACATCTATGTTGATGAGATGGTTCAATTGTATATTACTCATTTGTGGAAGTATGATTATCATTTATGTGATTTGGATACTCACCCCTCTTCGAGTTCTAGATACCTAGTGAATTATCCCAAGTCACTTATAGACTTGTGGTTAAGGTTGTTGAGGGTTATTGCTGGTCATAACCAACTATGGTTTGCCTTATCAGATGATTTGGTTTGTAGAGATACTATGTTATAAAGATCACTCCAAATGTACTCTTGACTAGATGAACTAGACCTATTTCATCATGTCAAGTGAAGCATTGGTCACTTTGATTAGTTTAAACTTTCGCGCCAAAATTTCCCGTATTTTTAGATGCATGTATTGCAAATGAATATAATATATTTAGATCCATATAACCTCCCAAACACTGGGATGTTACATACTCGAACCAGCACACCCCCACCTCCCTTTTTTGCCACTGACGAGCTCCACGTGGCAACGCACACCTCCCTGACCTCCCCGTTGGTCCTCTCGCTTGTAGGACGGTCCCCGTCGTCAACCTCGCCGCCGCGGACGCACTGCCCCCACGCGAGCGACAGGGGCAACCGCAGCCGCCAAGTCCGCGCCCCACCACCGCCCGGGCACCTTGCAGCACCCACGACCTCGCGCCATCGCCACTCGAGCCCTTATGGTGAGCACCCGAGCTATCCCACGTCGCCGTTCTTCTCCGGTGAGAGAGAGAAGAGAGAGAGGAGGACGAACGCCCCTGACCGTAGATCTTTTGATCTACGGCCCTGCTTCAAGCCACCTTTTCCCGTGCTTGCGCGTGCGCACGCAACTGCGTTAGGCCCGTTGGCCGCTTAGTTGGGCCGTGCAGTGAGGAACCTAGCCCGTGCTGCTGTTTTTTATTTTCCTTTTTGATTTTAACAGAAACTTGTTATTTTGCTTTTGCTCTGTGAAAAATAGTTTTAGGGCAAATAAAATCCAACCAGATTTTTTCTAGTAGATTACCTTTATTCTTGAACATCTCCAAGTGGTAGATCTGACTTTGCATGTTCCATTTTGCAATGACATTTAAAATTTCAGAGGCTATCTGTGAGGCCATTTGGTGCATAACTTTTTGTGTATGTCTCCAAATTGGTCAAATCAAATTGTTTTGAGTATCCCTTGAGTATATCTATCATTAGGGCCTGACCTTTCATCAAGGATAATTACCATATGGAAATGCCATCCATTTTGGTAAAAGGCCCGTAAGCATTTCTAGGATTTTTAGAGGGAGTTTAAAAATGATTTTTGATGTGGATCGAATTGGATGAGCTTGTGTGTGCTTAGATCTATATAATACTAGATTGCCATAATGTTTAGAGCCATATAATATTTTTGGCATGCATAACAAGATTTTTCACTTTTCGGTTAATATTAAATATTGTGTACTTGTTTGTGAATAAATGTTTTGTTAGAATCTTGTTTTCTAGCATGTATAGATGTGTTGCTCTCTATTATTGTGATGTTTTCTTGCAGTAATAGTATCTTAGGAAGTTTGTGCATGTTTGGAAAACAACTAGAAATAGAAATAGCCTCTTATTGTTTTCTAGTATTTTTGTGGAATAGATTTTTGTGAGCTAGCTTTGTTATGTTTGTTACCTAAGATTTTGATGTGGTTATGTTGAGTCCAGTACCATTTTGGTACTGATGTTGTGATGGTATCACATCTGTTAGCTTGCACATTAATTTGTAGGAAAGCATTGTAGCATTTCTTGTTTGTTTCTCTTTGTTGTTTTCACTAGTATGAGTAGTGTGTAATTGTTTATTTGTTTGGTAGATTATTATTTTGTCAAGTGAGACCATAGGCTTGGTGAACTCTCAATGCTTTGGTATATTAGTGGAACACCCACTGGTCCCATTGCATTTTGGTTAGGGATACAAATTCCCTACCATACACTTGTTTGTTAGTGACATATATTGATATATGAGTGTTTAGTATTTTCCACCAAGGGAAAATAGATGATTGCGCTACTTGTTTGATTGAAGTGTTTTGTAATGCATTGTGACTACTAGTATGTTTGGCTGAGGTACATTTGTTGATATGATGTTCCCTTGTGAATATCATGTTAAGAAGTGTTTGACTTTTGTTTTGAGTAATTTTAGTGTTGTTTGCACATAGAAATATTTTCCCACTATTGGTAAATTGTGTGGATAAAATTTCCCTTGAGTGATTTACTTTTAGAAAGTGTTTGTTTGAGCTTGTATTGAGTGCATCGCTACTGGTTGTATAGCATGTTACTTTGATGTTTGCTTTTTGGGTGTTAGGAAAGCATGTATTATTAGACTTGGTTGATTCATGCTAAGTAGTTGTTCCCATAGAATTATTTTAGTATAATTGTTTACTAGCATGTGTAAGGTGTATGTTCTGTTAGTAGGTATTTATATTCTTATATTTCTTGTTTGGAAAAATGCATTCTTGTAGTGTTGTTTGCTTCTATAGTATTGAATTAGTGTCACCACTAGATTTTTATGAGTTTGCTCTATTATGTTTGACTTTCTATTTTTATGGTTGTATGTTTATCCTAGCATGTTTAGCATGTTTCGCTTCTATTATTATAACTTGACCCTTTGAGTTTGCTAGATGTTATTAGTTGTAGAATACTTTATTCCTTAAGGCATGCTTGTGTAGAAATCTTTCATATTAGTATGCTATTAGTGAATCCTGTTATTACGCTATTTTGTAGCTTTGTTATCTCCTGTGTGTATTGTGTTTTAGAGTGTGCCTTATGACTTGTTACCATTGGTTGAGCCACTGGTTTGTTTGGTTATATTTATGATTGAGTGATTCCTTAATATTTGTGTAGAGTTGAGCATAGCCACTAACTAGCTTGTTCATCCGTGGTTGGATTTGCTTTTTTGAATTGTCTGAGTGATTACTTTAGTATGAGTATTGAACTAGTGGTATTGTTGTGTTCATTAGTATATTGTTATCTATGCATTAGGTTAGTGGTAAATTCGTTTGGTGATTATTTCTTATGTTTTTTGTTAATACCCACTGTCATGGGTATTGCTTTGATTAATTGATATTACCTTAGTAGTTTCACCCTTGTGACCACAAGATGTTTTTAGATTCTTAAATATCTTGGTATGAGAATGGTACACCCCCTCAACCTATGATATTTAGGATGTGGAATATGGTTTCCAACCATAAGTATTTTAGCAATAGCTTTTGTACCATGAGTGTTTGTGAGGAAGTTCTCTCGTTGAACTTTTTGAGTGATTGTGTTAGTATAAGTTTGCTTGTTGTATGTGTTGCTTTCTTTTATTGATTGCCTTCTTTGGTTCTGAGTGTGTGTCTTTTATTCTTTTTACGACGTTAGAAAACGAAGAAGAAGAAGAAGAAGAAGAAGAAGAAGGAGTTGTAGAGTTTTGTGTCAAGTTCAAGCTACTTCAAAGCCAGGGACACAAAGAATTTCAAGGCAAGCCATACCGATGCTTTCCACTACACTAATCATTATCTATCATGCATGTTTTACTTCTGAAAGTTTTACAAAAACTTGGTTTATCAAAACTATTTTTGTGTGTCTATTACTACTTTTAATATTATATAAGATATTATGATGCCAGTAGTTGATACTTGGTGTTACCAAGCCCATAGCCACCAGATGGTATTTATTACCACCAAAAGTATAAGTCCCTAAGTGGACACCTTAAAAATATGTTTTTGCAAAACACATGCTTTATGGAAAACCCTGTGGAAAGGCGAAGCCTTATCCACAGGAGATTTGTGAAGTGGTCATTTTTTTGGAAAAAGGTGTTTTAAAAAATGACACATAACCTAGTCTTCGCTGGACAACCTTTACCGTACTGCCACTCTACCCCAACATGGGCACGGGGCTTAATTTGAAACTTGTTCTTGTTAGTGTGTGCTCTATCTCAATTAGCTATAAGGGGACGTACTACCACGAACTGAAATGTCGCCAAGTTATGAAACGTGTGACATACAAAGTGTGGGATTAATTTCGCCTACGGCCGCAGCAATTGAGTCTCCTGTCATGGTAGGGTTAGACCAGGTGTCGGGGAGAACAAAGAATCTGTTGTCATGGCGGGGTTGACCAGGTGTCGGGGAGATTAAACTCAACTCAAGAGATAGTCATATTCTAGCTTGAACATAGTGGATGGTTAGGATCAATTATCTGATGTTCACATACTGTTGTTACAGTCCGTGGTTGTTCACGGCGGATTTTCTGGATCTTGTGGAATGTGTACACCTCTGCAGACTCAAACTATTCTGAATAGCCGCGTCCTCGGATATGGACTGTTGAATGGCCATGTAGCTAGCATTGTGTCAATGTTTTCAAAAAGGAGTTTTGAAAAGGATATGGAACTTGTGAAGTATTGAAAGAAGGAGCTTTGTACCAATGAGGTACGGTTGAAGAAAATCCGAAAGGTGTTTTACAAAAGTTTTGCAAATAAAATCTTTCTTTTCTAAACAAAAACTGGAAATTGTTTCCAAGAAGTTTTGGAAAGAGAAAATTTTCTTTTTAACAAAGTTTTACAAAACCTCTTGTACATGTGATATCTACAAGAGAAAGAAAACTATATTATTTTCTTTTGAAGTATCTTCTTCAACCAAGATATAGAGATTTTCAAAATCAACTAGGATATATCCTTCATGTATCATGGGTAGTGAACCCTATGTATAGCCTACCCACTCCACCATATATGCATACTTGCATTCTTTCATGACGGGTGTCTTGCTGAGTACATTCAAACGAACTCATATTGGTTTCGTCCCTGGTATTTACTTGCCAGATTTTTTTGAGGAGCCTCAGGAGGAGGTCTACGCAGAGGAGTACTGCATTGATGGCCTTGCGAACTAGGATCGTCTCCCGGTCAGCAGCCTGTAGGTTAAGGCGTGACTTGGGTTCTACTATGTTGTGTGTGTTTTGTCTTCCATTGTGTGTGTTGTGTGCTTGCCCTGCGTGGCAGTTCTGTTAAACTTCGTCATGTGACCATGTCTCTTTTGTAAGTCTTTCTGTAATCGTGAAATGGATGTTGTATCTGTATGCCAACTTGATATGTTGTTCACGACTAGTCTGATCTGGGATCGTAAATGTATGCATATCAGAGGTCCTTGAACGGTGGTTCAGGGGGACCTTACAGCCGCCGTCATCGTCATGCCGAGATCGGGAGGGTTCTGGAGCTCTCCCCGGCACCCTGCCGGGAGGGGAATTCATCACTGGAGGGGTCTACACCACCATGCCCTCCTCCAAAGTGATGCGTGAGTAGTTCATCCCTGGACTACGGGTCCATAGCCGTAGCTAGATGGTTGTATTCTCCACTTTGTACCTCATGTTTAGATCTCGTGAGCTTCCCTACATGATCGAGATCATCATTATGTAATGCTACATGTTGTGTTTGTTGGGATATGATGAATGTTGAATGCTATGTCTTCTGATTATCAATCTATCATGTTATCTTCATGCATATGTTGTTTATGATCTTGCATGCTCTCCGTTATTAGTAGATGCTCTGCCCAAGTAGATGCTAGTAACTCCAAGAGGGAGTATTTATGCTCGATAGTGGGTTCATGCCTCCTTTGCATCTATGCTCGAGTGATAGAAACCTGACAGATTGAGGATATGTTGTTGCCATTAGGGAGAAAACAACGGTGTTTACTTAGTTTACATTGTTTACATTACACACTTTGCTTACTGCAATAATTTGTTTCTTGCAACTTAATACCCAACATTTGTTCGGATGATATTCGGAGGGTGGATTATTAGTCATAGATGAAGTTGGATGACGGACTATGTATTTTGTTATAATGTCCGCATGAATCACATAGTAATCTTTATGTCTTGCATATGCACTACGGTGCAGCCTTCATTTCTGTCAATTGCCCCGCTGTAATTTGTTCACCACACATGTTATTTATCTTTTATGGAGAGACACCTCTAGTGAACTGTTGACCCTAGTCCATTTTCTCATTTTGATAATACACACACTGCTTTCACACTGCTTCCACTGTTTTCATACCGTTGCTTCTACTTTCATATTGTTCTCATAATGTTTTCCACACCATACGTTTAACCTCTTTGTGTTCAGCAAAAACGGTGAGATTGACAACCTCACTTCTTCGTTGGGGCAAAGTTATTTGATTGTGTTGTGTAGGTCCCGCTTTGCTGCTGAACCGGTAGTGCGCCCTGCTATCTCAGCTACAACAACCTTCAGAAGTTACTCCTTCCTCCTACTGGTCGATTAAATGTTGGTTTCTTTCCGAGGGAAAACTGCTGTTGTGCTCATCATACCTTCCTCTTGGGGTTTCCCAATGAGTGCAAGACCTACACAATCATGCATGCATGAAGAAATTGCTTTTCTCTGCCCGTCTGCATATGTTTTATTTTATTTTATTTATTCTTTTAGGGAACCGTCTGCAATCTGCATAGGTTTGTGTAGGTTGCAATGCACGGGTGGCCACTTGTAGATGTTGGGCTCACAAGGCCAGTCATAGCCCAAATAATGTATGCTATCGATCGTACTTCTGTTTTTTTATGCATTCTGTTTGCAGCTGCTAAAAGAAAAGGATTGGTCACAAACTTGCTCATCATACCTTCCTCTTGGGGTTTCCCAACGAGTGCAAGACCTGCACAATCAAGCTATTTTCTGGTGCCGTTGCCGGGGAGGAAGAGAATTTCTACAAGGGTAGTCTCTCACTTCCAATCCCTTTACTTTGATTTAGTTTTGCTTAGTTTATTTTATTTTGTCTTGTTTGCTTCTCTTTATCAAAAACACACAAAATATAGTTCTTATTCTAGATGTAGTTGTATTCCTGTTTTTAGCCTTGTTAAAATGACTACTCCTGAGAACACTAAGTTGTGTGACTTTACTAGCACCAACAACAATGATTTCATTAGCACACCTATTGCTCCACCTTCTCCTACATCTGATTTTTTATGAGATAAAGTCTGCCCTGTTAAACCTTGTTATGAGAGAGCAATTTTCTGGTGTTAGTACCGATGATGCTGTTGCCCATCTTAATAATTTTGTTGAAGTATGTGAGATGCAAAAATCTAAAGATGTAGATGGAGATATTATTAAACTGAAATTGTTTCCTTTCTCTTTGAGAGGAAGAGCTAAAGAATGGTTGCTATCTTTGCCTAGAAATAGGATTTATTCTTGGACTAAGTGTAAAGATGCTTGCATTGGAAAATATTATCCTCCTCCTAAGATTATATCTTTAAGAAGTATCATTATGAATTTTAAGAAACTTGATAATGAACATGTTGCTAAAGCTTGGGAAAGAATGAAATTTTTAGTAAATAATTGTCCCACTCATGGACTGACTACTTGGATGATCATCCAAACCTTTTATGGAGGTCTGAATTTTTCTTCAAGAAACCTTCTGGATTCAGCTGCTGGAGGAACCTTTATGTACATGACCTTGGGGGCAGCAACAAAGCTTCTTGATGATATGATGGTAAATTATTCTAAATGGCACACTGAGAGAGCTGCAACTGGTAAGAAGGTAAATTTTGTTAAAGAAACCTCCTCTTTAAGTGATAGACTTGATACTATTATTTCTATGCTTGTTAATGGCCATGGTCCTATTGATCCAGATAATGTTCCTTTAGCCTCTTTGGTTGCTCAAGAAGAGCATGTTGATGTGAACTTCATTAAAAATAATAATTTCAACACCAATGCTTATAGGGATAATTTTGATAGCAACAATTATAGGCCATATATGTAACATCCCTGATTTATGGAAAGTTCAAAAAATCTTAAAAATTTAAAACTTTTTGTTTACTATTGAAGCAAGCCACCAAAAACAAATAAAACCCCAAACACAAAGTAAATAATATTGTTATTCCAATGTTAAATCCATTATGCCTCTGTTTTCCATAATCCGTAAACCTCTTTCAACTAAGTCTTCATATTTCAAAGTGATTTATTCTCCTTAGCAAACCCTATTCTATAAAATGTTTTCAACTCAACTACCATTTTGAAAATGATTGTGATAATTAAAAAACCAGGGAGTTACTATCTCTAATATTTTCTCCTTGTCTCCAAAAATCATTTCACTATTATTATTAACCTCAAATGGATAAAAGTTGGTTATTTATTTTCCAAGTATTATGTCAATCAACAAAGCAATAAAGTGTTATATATTATTTGGTTATGAAAACAAGTACAAATACTTTGGGAAAACAACATCTCCATTTAAGAAAACCCCTTTATTAAACCCCATTTCAAACTAATAATGAATTTTCTATTACGTGATTATTATGTTTTCTTCATATTTTAAAACTTTAAGGATATGAAAAGAAGTTTAAGTGCTTTTCGAAAATGATATTTGGTCATTAATAAGCTACTGAAATTTTATCACTCTCATTTTCTATTTTATTTGACATTTTTCCATTTAATTGGATTAATAAAGCATTTATGAATTCATATGAATTTGTAAATTGAAAAATTCAAAAACATGGAAACCCCACAAAAGTGGTACTGTTACAAAGTATTTAAAATATTATGAATTTACAATTTTGTTTCATGTTAATTGGATTATTTAAACAGAAGATATAAAATAAATAAGAAAACGGGAATTTAAAAAATTGCTCACGTCAGCATCGTCTTCAACGTTTTAGAAGAGAAACGCATCCGTTTCTTCCCAAAATTGAATCCGGCGATTACTCCCGTTTAAGAGCATGATTAAGTTTCCCAATTTTATCCCCTTAAATCCTCTCCATCTCCTGTTCATTTCCCCTCTGTAAGTTCATCGGATTATGCCCTGAGGCCGCCAAAATTTCTCGCCAGAGACGCCCTCGGCCGCGGCTGACTTTCTTTGATTCCGGCGGCAAAGTCAGGTCCCCTCCTCCTCTTTCTGGCCCTTTCTCTTCCCTTTGTCCAAGTGCATCCCTGTGACCACTTGGGCTATTTTATTTACAGCCAAATCGTCGCGCTAAGCTCACCAGAGCATCACCTAGTTGCCACCTCGGGAATGGTCATGGCGCCGCCGTTTAGAGCATTGTCGGAGGCTTCCAAGCACAACATCGGGGTTTCCTCGATCCTTTGGTCCTCTTCATGGTAGTCCCAAATCCAGGGACCCCTTGCATCCTCGCCGATGTTAGTTCCCGAGAGCACCGGCCGCCGTCTCTTCTTTATCCGGCGAACCACGCCGCTCCGTCTGCGAATCGTCATCGCTAGAGGCCGCCTCCGAGACCTCCATAACCGACTCCGAGTTCACCGTGCTTCCACGTGCCCTGTCATCATCTCCGCCGAGCATAAAAACCGCCGGAGCAGCTGCGCCGTCGAATTCCGAGACACAGCTCCGCCGCGGCGCTATTTTTCGGCCGCCCCGCCGGCGAGGTGAGCCCCTCTCCGTCCTCATCCGTTGGATTCTAGTTGAATGGCCAGGATTAGATCTTAAACCGAAAAGGTATCGGCCAATAGGGAGGCGCCAAGTCAGCAGCGCGTTAAAATCTTATCTGTCGCTTAGTGCAATGCTTAGCCGGCCCAAGCGCAGCAGTTATCTATCGCCCAGTGCAACGCACAACAGCCCATTCTTTGTTTTTCTTCCAGAATAGAAAATAATTAGTAAATTTTGCAGAAAAGCCCCTGGATTTAGAAACATCATAACTTTTGATCCATAAGTCCAAATTTAGCAAACTTGGACCTTTTGAAAGCCCCCATTCTTACTTCAAGAATTTACCAAGTCAGCAAAATGGAGATCAAGACTCAAGGATAAGAAGGAAACTTCATTATCAACTTGGTGGCAATATGAAGGGCTACAAGGAATATCATCGAGGGATTATTTTGAAGAAAAGACTTAGAATCCACAACTAGAAGCAACTCAAGGAAGTACAAGTGTATGAAGAAAATCAAGGAGAAGACATCTTCCTCTATCTTTCTATCCTTTCTATTTCTTTAATTTCAAATTGACTTAGTGGTAGTTGTGTCCATCCCACTTGGACCAACTAGTGAGAAAGACATCAAGACCAAGAGAAGAATCCATCCAAGGAACAAGACTACAATAGAAGCATGAAGCTGATTTCAAGAAGACAAGCATGTGAAGACTTGGGGGCAATTCATACAAGTTGAAGAATAACAAGTTGTTTTTGTCCAACCATTGACCCAAATGGAAAATCCCAAGACTTTATCTTATTTTCTCTTTTCTTATGAAGTTAGTTGAACCTAGACCTACCTTAAACCAAAATAGAAAGGCTAACCTAGTTCCCTCAAATGTTTTGATGAAAATAACTAAGTGTTACACCTTGTTATGTGTTACCTTAGTTGAAATAGTGAGATCACCTTGGTGAACTCTTCGAACTTCCTCGACAAGTATGTTTATAATAAAGTTAGATCACATAAAACTCAACCTAGTCCATCCCAAGTAAACCCTCGGAACTTCCTTAACAATTATTGAACCAAGAGAGAATGAATCTTCCAAATCAAATCTTGACCTTGTCCTAGCCAACTTGGTTAAACCTTATTTTTCATGATTGTTGCTTTGTATGATTTCTTCACTTGTATGTTTGATTGCTAATGCTTGTTTATTTTTTATTTGTGTTTTCAATGTATAGATTGTACGGAGAGCAATGATCTTTTGTGAAGAGAGTGTGATTTATTCACCAACTTCAACAAGGCAAGTAACATACCATCAACTACCCATTATTTTCTATATGCATTAGTTGATTTTGAGTAGTATGCATGATAGAAAAGTTTACTAAGTTATATTATTCTATGCAATATCCTAGTAGTATGTAGCCATCCTTATACATTGTTACTTTTGAAGACTTGGTACTTAGTTGATGCTTAGACTTACTACAAAAATTGTTTTACTTGATGTTGTGAAAAAAAATTAAGTAACAACTTCAATGAATCACCTGGGTGGATTGGTAGTGCGGGGTTATTGATAGTTGAGTGTCTCCCCGAGGGGAGTTTACTTGAAGCAATGTCACCCAGGAACAAAGTGATTATAATGTTCCCTAAGTTTAGATTGCTTCCAGTGCAGCCTTTAGTCATATGGGCTCTGTCTTGATCAACTAAGTTGTGAGGGTTCAGCCTGGGCTTGACAAGCAGATGTAGCATAATTATAGGTGGAACGGTTCTTGCCATTGGGTTGAATTCTTGCTTCTGAAAGATCTCGTCTCAATTCTTCTCCTTTCCTTAATGCACTCAGGGTGTATAGGATGTTTGGGTTGAGTTGATTCTGAAGGTGAAAGTGCACAAGCTCTGCAGAGTCAACAAACTAAGATCTTAGCCGTGTCCCCGGTTATGGACAACTATGAGGAGCTGGACAAGGATGGACGGAAGAATCACATCACCATTTTCAATAAGTAAAATTTTGACCAAGTGAACAGTAGTTGTGGTGCTTGGATCGTAATCCAATGTTGCCACCCTTTGGAAAGAAAATTTGGTTTTACAAAAGAGATAGGAGAAAACTAGCTTTATGCAAACTTAGGCAAAACTCCACTCAGCCGAATAAGCATGTGGTATTAGTCTTTCCATTTATATCCACCATAGTGTTACTTGCCAATACATTAAATTGTATTGACCCCCTTGTGGCTGCATATTCCATCTTGTAGATGAATCTGAGGACGAGTGAGGATTTCGTTTAGGATCTCGAGTCTACCGCCAACATGTTTTGCCTGTGGCACATGAAGAAGATGGGCTCAATGGTGTACTATGTTTTCAACTGTAATACTTTGTTTTCTGCTAGTCTTCTAAGACTATGCAAGTTGTAAAGTTATTTTTGTAAAGACTGGATCTTACGTTGTAATAAAATTTGATGCATTTGCATGATAAATCATTTTGTACTATGGTGCTAGCAATTGATCCAGGGCCTAGCACAATAACACAGGTGTTCTTGCATTATCTAAATGTGGGAACGCTACAATATCCTACCAATAAAAGCAATACTTATGGTAATTCCTACAACAACAATAAAAGTGTACACTCTGATCTTCAGAACATGATTAAGAATTTTATTAGTACACAAACTGCTTTTAATAATTCCGTTGATGAAAAGTTTGGCAAAATTGATGTTCTTGCTTTTAAAGTTGATAGCCTTGCTCTTGATGTTGATTTTCTGAAACTAAAAGTTATTCTTCATGATGTTAAATAAAGCAAAACTTTGAATCCCATCCAAATTCAAATTGATGATAATGTTAGGATGTTAGCTGAATTGCATGCTAGATAGGGAAGAGAAGATGAAATAGCTAGAAAGAATAATATAGCTAATGTTTGCACCATTACCACCACTAGTAAAACTGAAGCCTCTCATGCTAGTAAACCTTCTACTATAAATGGTAAAGTAATTGGTGTTTGCAATATTCCCACTTCTACTATTAAAAATGCAAAATTGCGTGAAACTACTAAAAAATGCTCGAGATAATAGTGCTGAAATTTTTAGAAACATGGGAGACAATGGTCCCATTACCTTTGATAAAACTGATCTTAACTTTGATGATTGCAACATAACTAAAGTGATTAAGTTCCAACAAAATCTTGCTAGTTGTCCTAATGATACTACTATGAATATGGATTTCATAAAACATATTACAAATGCTCTCATGCAAATTAGAGAGGATGAATTAAGATGTGAAGCCTCTATCCCTAGGAAGCTAGATGATGGTTGGGAACCCATTATTAAAATCAAAGTGATTAATTTTGATTGAAATTATCTATGTGATCTTGGTGCCAGTATCTCTGTTATGCCTAAGAAACTTTATGATATTCTTGATTTGCCACCTTTGGAACCCTGTTATTTGGATGTTCGTCTTATTAATAATGTTAGAAAGAAACCTTTGGGGAGAGTTGATGATTTTCTTAACATGGTTAATAACAATATTTTCCCCGTTGATTTTTTTTTCTTGAATATTGAATGCAATGCGTCTTGTCCAATTGTTTTGGGAAGACCTTTTCTTAGAATTGTTGGAGCTGTTATTGATATGAAAGAGGGAAGTATTAAATTTCAATTCCCACTAAACAAAGGTATGGAACACTTTACTAGAAATAGAATGAAGTTGCCTTTTGATTCTATTATTCGAACAAATTACAATTTGTATGCTTCTTCACTTGAAAACACTTGATTCAGTTTTTCTGGGCCTAGCTAAAAGACGTTAAAGAAAAGCACTTCTTGGGAGATAACCCATGGTTTTATTTTTTTCTTTGTTTTTCTCTGTTTTCTTTGAGTCAAGGGGTTTTATAATTCTGTAGAAACTCCTTTGTATCTTTATTTTCATGTTTTAGTTGTGCCAAGTAAGGTTTCTGACGAGAGTTGGAGTTGGTTTTGGATTTCTGTGCAGGAAACAGATTTCTCCTGTCTACCGTAAAAAATCACACAATTCACAGAAAATCAGAATGAGCTGAAATTTTTTGTGCTTATTCCTCAGCTAGCTCCGCAACTTTTTTGTTCTTTAAGTTTTTTGATCTGAGAAACATAAGTGCGACGAAAAAATTTGTCTTTATAGACTGTTCTGGTTTTGGCAGATTCTGCCATTTTTCTTGCATTTGCTCTTTTACGATGTCAACTGGATTTCTTTGCTTCACGAAACATCAGCAGCTGTAGCCAATGTTTAAAATTATCAATAGTACTTGTGCCCCTACAGAACCCATGTATTTTTTATTGTTGCACTAACCCTCTAATGCGAATTACTCTTTGAGTGTGGTGTGAAGGAAGTTTTCAAGGGTGAAGAGAAGAGGGTGATATATGTGATCAAGAAGAGTGCAAGGTCAAAGCTTGGGGATGCCCCCGTGGTTCATCCCAGCAAATTATAAGAAGACTCAAGCATCTAATCTTGGTTATTCCCAACATCCCCTTCTTCATCAACAATCTGTCAGGTCACTTCTAATGAAACTATATTTTTATTCGGTCACATCATATGAAGTGTACTTAGCGCGTCTATTCGTTTTTCTTTTTGTTTTCTCTTGTTTTCTTTTGTTTTCCTTGCTGCAATAATATGTTTGGACCCTAGAATTCCTTGTTTGGTAGAGAGACACGCTCCGCTTTTTCGTTTGAATACTTGTTATGCTTGTAGTCTTAGTTTTTTTTCTAGCTGCTGCAAACATTCCTGTTTAGCTCTTGTTTTCTTTGCGTCTCTTATTCAGAGCTGTTAGTTTTAGTAGTGTCATGTGAGTAATATCATGCTTGCTTTCTGTATCATTTAGAGAGTTTTTGTTAATACATACTTTGTATGGTGCTTGTTGGGAAAAGAAACTGCTGCTTGAAGTAGAATTTATAACGATGCAAGTAGAAGCTTGTATAGACTGTGGCTAGAATTTTGCATATCATGCTAGATGTTATTTAATTCTAAAGCCTAGTGGTTATTTAGTATCATGATTTTTCTCAAATAGCTGAGAGTGTTTAATGTGCCATTGACAGAATCATGAGTTGTTCTTGTCATATTGAAGTATAAATTTGTGGTGTTCTCCTTTGAATGTTTTATTTGGTTGACTTGGCGTATGCTCACACCATGTTTATGACTATGAATTAGTAACCTATAGCCTCTGTGATCATTTAGTTTTTGAACTTGTGTTACCACTTATGCTTTGATTAATGATGTTTATGTCGCTATGCATGATTATGGCTGTTATGCTCCCTTGATTTGTTGCTCCCAGTCTTTTGCTAGGCTCCACCTGTACGGAGTATGAGCTCTACTCGTGCATCCAACTCCAAAAAACCAAAGTATG
The DNA here is from genome assembly GCA_028641055.1 of Alopecurus myosuroides. Classification (NCBI taxonomy): domain Eukaryota; kingdom Viridiplantae; phylum Streptophyta; class Magnoliopsida; order Poales; family Poaceae; genus Alopecurus; species Alopecurus myosuroides. Next base: position 195,711,140 of record CM054062.1, read on the forward strand.
CCCAATGTGTCCACCATACCTACCTACATGTGGTATTTAACCGCCACTCCAAAGTAAATCTCGAATGTATTACCTTTAAAACTTTCAAAATTACTCCTGTTTTGTGCTCATGTTTTAGCTCATGAAGACGTAAATAGAGAATCTTTATCTCACTTATTGATTGGACTTTCACACCCTGGACTAGTGGCTTCATCCGCTTATCCAATTGATAGAAGAGCTGGCAGCGGGGGTGCCCAGCCCCAAATTAATAACAACAAATTCTCTTCACTATTTTTCCCCTGATTTATTAGTCAAAGCATAATTGTGTAAACAAAAGAGAAAGAGATGACCTTCTACCGAGATGCGCCCTTTTATGGGAGCCGCTCTTGTGAAGTCTAGTTGACTTGTGATGTACTGTATTTTCTGTTTACCATTCGTTGACATAAGCAGACACCTCTCTTAAAAATGTTTTCAATACCTATGTTTAATAAAATAAAAAGCTCTAGCACATGAGTTGATCCCTGCTTCTCTCTGCAAAGGGCCTTTCTTTTACTTTTATGTTGAGTCTCCATCTTCTAACTTTAAGCATAGTTGAGAGAGCATAGTTGCCATTCTGAGTTTAATGTGCATTTGTCCCACAAACATTATTAATTAATTCATGATGTGTTAGTGTTTGTTCTCTAATTATTTGTTCTAGTCTTCCTCGTGAACTTTGAAGGTGTCCTAGCATTTATGTTTTTCCCCACTCTTAAGGACTAGCGAAATATCACCTTGCCATGTTATCTCTATACATGAAACAAATGTATAACTTTTGATGCATTGTTATTCATGATCTTTTATTTATGTTACTTCTCATGATGCAAGGTGATTGCTATGCTTTATTGTTAAAATTTTATTTATCATGCTTGTGTTGAAGTTCTATGATCTCAGCTTACATATGCTTTTACATTATTGATGATCAAGTTTATGTTGGTAGCATGTCACCTCAGAAATTATGTGTTTTTATCGATTACCTACTCGAGGACGAGTAGGAACTAAGTTTGGGGATGTTGATACGTCATAAATGTATCCTTAATTTCTGATGTTCCATGTTTTTTAAGTTGTTTCCTACATGTTTTCTATACACTTTATGTCATTTTTATCGATTTTCCGTACTAACCTATTGACAAGATGCCACAGAGTCAGTTCCCTGTTTTCTGTTGTTTTTAGTTTCAGAAAAGTTGTTCTGGAAATTTTCTCGGAATTTAAAAATCCGAAGACCGAAAGTCTTAGAATTCCGTAAGGTTCCACAGAGTCCCAAAGAGGCCCAGAGGGGGGCACAGGGGGCACACCATAGGGCGGCGCGCCCCCTGGCCGCGCCTGGGGGTGGTGTTGGCCCCTCGAGCGTCCACCGCCATCGCCCTTTCGCCTATATAATCCCCCCGATACGTCAACCCTAAAAATATACCACTTTTTCCCCGAGAAACACCCGAGGATGCCGTCATCTTTATCCCGAGATCGGGAGGGTTCTGGAGCTCTCCCCAGCACCCTGCCGAGAGGGGAATTCATCACCGGAGGGGTCTACACCACCATGCCCTCCTCCGAAGTGATGCGTGAGTAGTTCATCCTTGGACTACGGGTCCATAGCAGTAGCTAGATTGTTATCTTCTCCACTTTGTACCTCATGTTTAGATCTCGTGAGCTTCCCTACATGATCGAGATCATCTTTATATAATGATACATGTTGTGTTTGCTGGGAATTGATGAATGTTGAATGCTATGTATTCTTATTATCAATCTATCATGTTATCTTCATGCATATGTTATATATGATCTTGAATGCTCTCCGTTATTAGTAGATGCTCTGGCTAAGTAGATGCTAGTAACTCCAAGAGGGAGTATTTATGCTCAATAGTGGGTTCATGCCTCCTTTGCATCTGTGCTCGAGTGACATAAACGTGACGGATAGATGATGTGTTGTTTCCATTAGGGATAAAACAAGGTGTTTACTTAGTTTACATTGTTTATATTACACACTTTGCTTACTGCGATAATCTGTTGCTTGCAACTTAATACCCGACGTTTGTTCGGATGATATTCGGAGGGTGGATTATTAGTCATAGATGCAGTTGGATGACGGTCTATGTATTTTGTTGTAATGCCCACATGAATCACATAGTAATATCTATGTCTTGCATATGCACTACGGTGCAACCTTCATTTCTGCCAATTGCCCCGCTGTAATTTGTTCACCACACATTTTATTTATCTTTTATGGAGAGACACCTCTAGTGAACTGTGGAGCCCGGTCCATTTTCTCATTCTGATAATACACACACTGCTTCCACTGTTTTCATACTGTTTCTTGTGCTTTCATAATGTTCTCATATTGTTTTCCACACCATACGTTTAACCTCTCTGTGTTCAGCAAAACCAGTGAGGTTGACAACCTCACTGCTTCGTTGGGGAAAAGTGATTTGATTGTGTTGTGTAGGTTCCACGTTGCTGCTGAACCGGTAGTGCGCCATGCCATCTCAGTTGCATCAACCTTTTGAAGTTACTCCTTCCTCCTACTGGTCGATTAAACCTTGGTTTCTTTCCGAGGGAAAACTGCTCCTATGCTCATCATACCTTCATCTTGGGGTTTCCCAACGAGTGTAAGACCTGCACCATCATGCCTGCATGAAGAAATTTCTTTTCTCTGCCCGTCTGCATAGGTTTATATTTTATTTTATTTATTCTTTTAGGGAACCGTCTGCAATCTGCATAGGTTTTTAGGTTGCAATGCTCGGGTGCCCCCTTGTAGATGTTGGGCCCACAAGGCCAGTCATAGCCCAAATAATGTATGCTATCGATCGGACTTATGTTTTTTTATACACTATGTTTGCATCTGCTAAAAGAAAAAGATTGGTCACACACTTGCCAGATTCTAAAAAAAATAAAATAAACGTCCTTCCATAAATATGGCATCATAAAGAGATGTCAATACTTCAGACACGTACGTTCAAAGGCAATAAAAAGCATGTTTGTAGAGTACGACATGCACCGCCAGAAAGGCAAGGAAGAAGCCAAAGCTTTGGGCTCGTGGGAAATTTGGAAAGAAAAAATAGTTGCGTTTTCCGTCAGCAATCCTCAACACCGCGAACGGTGTCGTCTACAAGATCAAGGGAGAATCCAAGCTTTAGGCTTTGGCCGGTAACCACCATTTATCCCTTGCATTATTTGTGGACTAAATGGCACTAGCGGTAGTACAACGTCTCCCGCACGTGCACTTAGATCACCCAACCGAAAAATCGAAAAAAAAACCCGTCACTCAACTTGTGAAATGTGTGTACTTTGGTCACAAACAGACATGTCAGCTGTTTTTCTAGTTGAATCGTACGGTTTTTTTGGAGTATATGGGCCGGTTTTCCCTGTTGGACCGGCCTATTTTTCGTGTTTGTGACCAAAGTGAAGACACTTGACAAATTGACATTAAGAATTTAGGAAATTTATAGATTAAATTAATCCAAGTATAAATCATGAGAATGACATAAACATACTGATACTTAACCATGTTCCTGCATACTAGATTGATAGTAGATACATCTATGGAAATTACTAGTATTGCACACATGGAAATAATAAGGACAGGGATAAACGTGTTATACTCTGCGGTCGGCCAGTTGGCAGTAGCCGTAGCAGAGGCGGCAGCCGCGGCGGCGGTTGCAGTAGCGGTTGCGGCCTCGGTGGCAGCAGTGGCAGCCGCGGTGGCAGCAACATCGCGTTCGGCTTCGGTGCACATGTTGACGAAGAGGGCGACACGGTAGTAGTCGAAGTAGATGAACAACAGCGAGCAATCGCGTAGGAGACTCTCCCCAAAAACCTAATTGCCCCTCTCCCGTACAGGATCTGGAGAGGCGGGGTTTCAGAGGGCTGCTCTTCCATCAGCTGTGTACGCGGTAGACGGGATGGGATCACTGGTGGCAGCAACAGAGATTGGTATGACAATGGGCGCATAGAGGCAGAGCGTATGAGGTGTGTTTTCCTGTGTCCGCCTGAGCCTCCAATATATAAGCACGGATAAGTAGGAGAACGGTCAGCTCATAAATTCAATTTGCGTTTACTACAGCCGTTACCACGTGATCAATACGGCTTTTTACTGTACGCGGTTACCACGTGATCAATGCGGCATTTTACCGAATCAATATGGCGTCTCATGTTATTAGTGTGTCTGTTGACTCTCCGTTTCCGACTGCCAAAATAAAGGCATCGGCTCGGCTCATTCCTGCAACCCGCGGCGCGTCGTGACATGACCTGACGTGTCGTGACGAGGTGAGGCGTGCGGCGGAGGAGGAGGAGCGCACATGTGGAACACCTCCACAACTCCTCTCTCTTCATACCAACTCACACTAGTGGGGAGAGAGCTCACCTTATAAACTGGTGCAAAACTCTCTCAACTAGCAATATGGGACTAAACTCCCACCATTTGTTATGGCAGCATGGGCCTTAGGGATTATATGGAAATTTCCTAGTGGGCCTAAGGCCCACCCCAAATTTTAGCAATCCCCCACCAGATCCCGAAGACCCATGATGTTGTCCTCTGTTCCAATCACTTGTTTTTATATACCAGCATTTTCAGTGGAGACCCTCTAAGGTTGAACATCCACCTAGAACAAATAGCTACACTACATCACAACTGAACAATGGACTATGCCTTGAATATTCAATTTGGCGTGAAATAGTTTCACTAAATGTCTTGCCAGTACTAGGCCGCTGAAGGCTGACCCCTCGGGTGGAGCATATTAGTCACACTCCTGGCCTATTCATGAACTTATTAGAGATCACCCAATCTCATAGACTATGACCAACAGTCAGGCTCATATAGGTGTGTTCCTTCAAAGATCGCTCTGTAGGATAGCATCTTGCTTATACAAGCCTTGGAACACATTAAGACGAAAGTCAACCTGCCATACAGTTTTTGAGAGTACTGCATCTCCAGCGGAGTGGGTTAGTAAAAATTACTCTCCTCAGTTAACCACTAGCTTGTTTTCCCAGGTCCTACTTCACGGTATCTTTGATCACATAGGTTGGGTTACTGCCATGGCAACTCATGTGGGTCTCATACCCATCTCCCTCGATGCACTTTCTATCACAACACGTGATAGCCCTTTAGTAAAGGGATCTGCCAGATTCTTAGCCGACTAGATATAATCCACCGTTATCACTCTGGAGTTTCTTAAATGTATGACAATTTTTAATCTCATTTTTATGCGCTTTGTGGACTGTGCATTGTCCTTTGAACTCTTCACCTTGACAATTATTGTTTGATTGTCATAGTTCATAAGGAAAGCCGGTACTGGATTTTCAAGCACATGCAAGTCCATAAAAAGATCTCGAAGCCATCCTGCTTCGACACTAGACGTGTCTAATGCTGTTAATTCTGCTTCCATTGTCGATCTCGTTAAGATCGTTTGCTTGCAAGACTTTCAGGAAACAGCACCACCTCCAAGGGTAAACACATACCCCGCTGTGGCTTTCATCTCATCAGCATCAGAGATCCAATTCGCATCACAATACCCTTCAAGTACCAAAGGATATCCACCGTAGTGAAGTCCATGGTTCACGGTACCTTTTAGATAGTGCATAATTCTTTATACAGCATGCCAGTGCACATCACCCGTATTGGAAACAAACCGACTTAGTTGGCACATAGCAAACATGATGTCAGGCCTCATAGCGCTCGCTAGATACATGAGTGAGCCAATTATTTGAGAGTACCTCAGCTGATCTTTAGCTATGCCTTCGAACTTCCAAATTTGCACACTAGGATCATATGGTGTTGGAGAAATTTTGCAGGCCGAATATCCAAAACGACTCAAAACCTTCTCAACATAATGGGATTGCAAAAGCGTAATCCCACCCTCATTGTCTCTCAACAATTTGACATTCAAAATAACATCAGCCACACCAAGATCTTTTATCTCAAAGTTCTAGGATAGAAATGACTTAATCTCATCGATTACTTTGAGGTTAATCCCAAATATCAGTATGTCATCAACATACAAACGCAGTATAACTCCTTCGCCCCCACCATGGCGATAGTACACGCATTTGTCAGCTTCATTCACAACAAATCCAACAGACGTTAAAGTTGTATTGAACTTCTCATGCCATTGCTTAGGTGCTTGTTTCAGACCATATAAATATTTCAGTAACTTTCACACCTTTCCTTCTTGACCATCTAACACAAAGCCATCTGGCGGTTGCATATAGATTTCCTCATCTAACTCTACATTTAGGAAAGCTGTCTTAACATCCATCTGATGAACGAGAAGACCATGCGAGGCTGCCAACGAGAGTAATACTCAAATGGTGGTCAGTCTAGCCACAGGTGAATAAGTATCAAAGAAATCTCCATCTTCTTTCTGCGAGTAATCCTTGGCCACAAGTCTAGCCTTGTACTTTTCAAACGTACCATCGGGCCTAAGCTTCTTTGAACACCCACTTACATCCTAATGGTTTACAGCCATACGGACGTTCAGTGATATCCCATGTTCCATTAGCCATGATGGAATCCATCTTGCTACAGAACGCTTCTCTCCAGTAGTCAGCATCTGAAGATGCATAAGCTTCTGAAATAGAAGTGGGAGTATCATCCACAAGGTACGCAAGGAAATCATCCCCAAAGGACTTTGCAGTCCTCTCTCTCTTGCCCCTACCAAGGGTTTCCTCGTCATCCTTCTCAGAATTCTCATCATGTGTTTGTTCATAATATTCCATAGGAATGGAAGGCTCAGGAGTCTCCTATGATTCATGTCTAGAAGTGATTTGCATATCTGAAAGCTCATGATCCCTCTAATGATTTTGGTGATGATGATAACACGGGTATCCTCTATCTAACAGTGTTGTTTTAGACTGTGCAGCTATTATCTCAGATGATTATTGTTATATTCTTGACGGAAGATCAAAGAGAAGACCTACACTCTGGATTAACTGCCACCGGACTTTTCAGTACGCAGCCCGGAAATTCCGGTGTCTTTGGGGTGGAATATCCGGCCCCAGCCCCGGAATATTCCGGCCCTCTTCTGGCATCTCTAAAACGACTAAGTGTTTTCACTGCCCGCGCACAGAAGCCAGGGCGGAAATTTGCCCCGGAAATTTCCGGTGCAAAAATCCGGCCCTCTGGGACTTAGCAGAAATTGGAGCACTCTCAGCTGCCCGCGCACAGAGATGGGGGCGGAAATTCTGTCCGGAAATTTCCGGGCCCGGACATTTCAATTATCCGCCCCCCGGATATTCCAATATTCCGGTCTTCTGGTCCTTAGCCGTTTTCACCAATTGGCTGCTGCCCGCGCACAGAAGCTGGGGCGGAAATTTGCCCCGGAAATTTCCGGTGCAAATATCCAGCCCCTCGTCCTTAGCCATTTTCATCAACGAGCTGGTGCCCGCGCGCAGAGAGGGGGGCGGAGTATTGGGGTGGAAATTTCCGCCCCCGGATATTTCAAAAATCCGCCCCCCGGACTATTCAAAATTCCGGCCCAAGCAGACCGGAAATTTCCAGTGCTTTCACCGGAATATTCCGGTCCTACAGGACTGCAACGGTCAGAAATTGGAGGAGCCTATAAATAGCTGTCTTCTTCCTCTAGATAGGTAGCTCGTCCATTCCTCTCTCTCCTCCATTGTTGTAGAGCTCAAAACGCCCCGATCTCCCTCCTCCTCCAACCAAACTCGATGCCCTTCAAGGATCTCATGGAGGAGGACTAGATCTATTTTTCCACCAAGCCAAAACGTGTGTACCCACACCACAACTCTTGGGATCTTGTAATCTCTTGGTTGCTTTGTCATCCAAGGGAAACCCTAGTGCTTGTAGCTTCCACCTTGTAGCAAGAAGCTTCGATTGTTGAGAGCCTCCATCTCACTTGTGGAGTAGCCTCAACCCCTTGTAAAGGTTTGGTCAACGCCTTCAAGTCGACCTCATAGTGGAAACGAGAATCTCCCTCACCGGAGAAGCTCAAGGAGAACAAGGTGTGCACATCCGTGCTATTGAGGAGCGCCTAGGTGGCTCCCCACCTCTCCAACGTAGACGTACTTCTTTTAAGAAGGAACTACGGGAAACATATCCTTGTCTCCGTGTTTTTCACTTGTTGTTATCTTGTACCGTTCCTTTATTTCCGCTGCTACTTGTTCCGTGCCACCTAGGGTATTCACTTAGTTGCACATTTAGGTAATCAAGCATTTACTTTCTTAAAGCCCCCATTAAAAGTGAAAAAGGAGTAAAATTTGTAGGTCACCTATTCACCCCCCCCTCTAGTTGACCATATTGCACTTTCAATTGGTATCAGAGCCTCGGCTCTTTTATCGGGCTTAACCGCCTAAGAGTAATCATGGTCAACGGAGATGATCCCGAATCTTCTAAGGAGGAGCTCTCCAAAATGGCCGACACTATAGCCAACCTAGAGACAACGGTTTGTACCATTCAAACCCAATTGTCCAAGGTTAGCTCTAGTGTGGGCTCGGAGGTTTCCTCCATTAAGAAGATGTTGGAGAACATGATGGGTAGAACCAAGGGGCCTTCGCACTCTCCCCATGTTACCGATGAGGATAGTTCGGATGAGGAAACGATTCCGGATAATTCCGAACTCGAAGAGAACATTGCCAAAGCTAAGGCTAAAGCCGCACAAAAGGCTAAAGCCAAAGCTAAGGAGAGTGACGGTGGTTCCAAGTCTCAAACGGCTACATGGTTCGGGGTCCAATTCAAAAGTTCCACCACCGCAAAACTATGATTTTATCCACCCAATCGTTTCCATGCCACACATCATTAATGTTGGAGTTCCACCCATCCTTAACACTAACGAATTTTCCTCTTGGAAGTTTGAAATGGAATCTCACATTTCAGGATCGTGTACCGCATTGTGGAGAAGCGTGATCCATGGATTTCATCCTCATGACCCAAGCAACTTGACTCCAAGGGAGGATGTTGAATCTCAAATCAACAAAACTGCTCTTGTAATTATCCAGAAGGCTCTCCCAAGGAGCATCTCACTCACATCCGTGGTTGCAAGACCGCCAAGGAAGCTTGGGACAAACTTGACACCTTGTTTCAAGGAAATGCTAGCATTCAATCTTCCAAGTATGATGTGGCCATTGACAACTCCGAGAACTTCGTTATGCAAGAGGATGAGACTCCTGAAGAGCTCTATAGAAGAGTTGTCACTCTCGCCAATCAACTGAGAGACTTTGGCAAGGAAGAGATCACCGATGAGTGGATAAAGAGAAAATTTGTCAAGGCTATCACACCCTTCGAGAAGAATCTCGCCACTAGTATCCGGACAAGAGCGGACTACAACACTGTCAACTCCATTGGTGTTCTTAGTGAGTTCATCGCAATCTCTCTCTCACACAAGAGTGCGGGTGATGCTCTAGCTCGCTCTAGAGGGATGGGAAAGTCTCCCAATATTGCATTGAAGTCAAAGGCAATGGCTCGGGTTGATGAAAGTGAAGAAGAAGATGATGATGAAGAGGACTATGAAGACACCTACACGGGAGCTCACAAGTGCATTGCTCTCGCTATGCATGGATATTGGAAGAGATGGGAAGCTCACAAAGCCGGCTCTCCGAGACCTCCACGAAACAAGAACTACAAGAAGAAGGGGGAGCTCCCAAGGACATGCTACAATTGTGGTAGCGCAAATAACTTTGTGAAGGAGTGCCCCTTTGAACCTAGAGAAGAGAACGAAGGCAAGCTTATTCGCAAAAACAAGACTAAGCCTCCACAAAACAAGAACTTCGCTAGGAAGGTGCCAAGGGCTCTCTATGTTCAAGAAGGGGCGGTTCTTGAGACTTACATCTCCGGAGATGAAGGAGAAGATGAGGTAGTTGGAGTTGCTCACATCGCCAAGGCCACCGTATCATCACCTTCGATCTCTCTATTCGAATCCCCCAATGAGAATGTGGCTACCCGACCTACGTGTTTTATGGCAAAAGCCACTTCGGTATGCTCTCCCAATCCCAAGACCATTATCACTAACCCTCCTTCATTATTGGATTGTGTTGAAAATGCTTGTGAGGAGGATAGTGAGTCTAATGAGTTAAGCATATGGCTATCTAGCCTTAAAGGTGAGACTAAGGAAAAGGTGAACTCTCTTTTGAGGCAACTTGACGAGGCTAACTCTCTTGTTGATGAAAAGGAGGAGATCATCATGACCTTAGAAAGCCATGGAGGTCATACTTGCAATGAGCAAGAGCTTGAAAAAGCCCTTGAAAATGAGCGTTCCATTCGTGCCTCACTTGAGGAGAAATTGTCTTGTCTTGAAGAAAACTTTGCCATAAGTGTCTCTAAGATTAGGAAAGAAAATGCACAATCTCTTGCTTTAATTAAAACTCTTGAACATGAAGAGTTGAAGCTAGGAATTGCTCACGAGGAACTTGGCACTCGTCATGAAAAACTTGAAAAGGAGTTCATGTCTCTAAAGGAAATTCATGACAAGTTAACCAAATCTCGTGACAATCTTCTAGCCCAACTATCTAACAAGCAAGTTGTGTCCACTTCACCCTCTAGCTTGAATGTCTTGCCTAGAAATGCTTGTAGTGCAACTAATCTTGTAGGAAATGAGAAGAATCCTCATGAGATTGCTTCTCAACGAGCCAACAATGGAAAGGAGGGACTTGGCTATATAGCCAAGTCAAAGAAGAAGTACAAGAAGAAGAACAAGAAGAGAGTCACCTCCCCCTCACAAGAAGTAAGATTTGTGAAAGAGGGAGAGGTGACCAAAAGGAAGGAGACCAACACCATTGTGGGTGGTGAGACCTCTAGGGGGAGCACCACTCACAATAACTTTGCCGGGAAATATAATCCATCTTATGTTCTTATGAAGTCTAGAGATGGTCATGTATATGCTAAATATGTTGGTACTTCTTATGGTGACGATTATCATTGGAGTATTTGGGTTCCTAAGACCCTTGTCGCTAACATGAGAGGACCCATTCAAAGATGGGTCCCTAAATCAAGAAACTAATCTATTGTAGGGAAGTGCTTCCGGTTCGAGCAAATGGACGGTGGATAGTGGTGCATCCCAACATATGACTGGAAGCAATGACGCAATGAGTGATATTCATCCTCCATTACCTCATCTCAATTGCGTTACTATTGGTGACAACTCCGAACTAAAGGTATTGGGACGAGGCAAGGTAGCAATCTCGAATGACTTGTCAATTGAGAATGTTCTTCTTGTTGAGTCCCTTGGCTATAATATCATCTCGGTTCTTCAACTTGCTAAAAGTGGTTTTACCTCTTTCTTTAATAAGGAGAATGTGATTGTCACTTGGGAAACGACTCCTAAAGTAGCCTTTGTTGGGCATGTCGAGAACGGCATGTATGTAGTGGACTTCTCTAAAGGAGACACGTGTGCCGCGACATGTCTAATGGCTAAGGTTGATGTGGGTTGGCTATGGCATCGCCGGTTAGCCCACACCAATATGAGGACGTTGCATGACCTTCAAAGTGGCAATCATGTTCTAGGACTAACGAATGCTAAGTTTGCCAAAGATCGTGTGTGTAGCTCTTGCGTTCTTGGAAAACAACATGGAGAAGCTCAGCCAACCAAGACCAACATCACCACCTCAAGAATCCTCGAGCTCATTCACTTGGACCTCTTTGGTCCTCTATCATATGATAGTCTTGGAGGCAAGAAGTATTTCTTGGTGATTGTGGATGACTATTCACGATATTGTTGGGTGTACTTCTTCAAGAGAAAGAGTGAGACTCAAAAGCGGGTCATCGAGTTCATCACTTTGGTGGAAAGGCAACATAATACAAGCATCATGGCTATCCGAAGTGATAATGGCTCCGAGTTCAAGAACTACACCGTGGAGGGATTTCTTAGTGAGGAAGGCATTGCTCATCAATATTCCACTCCCTACACCCCTCAACAAAATGGTGTGGCGGAGAGAAAGAATCGGACTCTTATGGATGCGGCTCGAACCATGATTGCGGAGTTCTCTTCTCCTTATAATTTTTGGGCCGAGGCCGTCTCCACCGCTTGTCATGCTAGCAACCGATTATATCTCCGCAAGATCTTGAACAAGACCCCTTATGAGATTCTCACGGGCAAGAAGCCGGACGTTTCATACTTCAAGGTCTTTGGATGCAAATGCTTCATTCGCAAGAGAGGGAAACGCTTGTCTAAGTTCGAGGCTAAATCCTATGAGGGTATCTTTGTTGGCTATGCCTCAAACGCTCATGCTTATAGAGTCTATAACAAGTCCACCGGACAAGTTGAAGAAGCTATAGACGTGGTATTTGATGAGGATAATGGGTCCCAAGGGGGCCGTATAAATCATGGTATTGTAGGAGATGCAATTCCTCCCATCGTCATAAGAAGAATGGGGATTGGTGAAATAATCCCCATTGAGGGTTACCGGATGACGGAGGGAGAAGGACTATGCCCCACTCAAGTGGAGCCATTGACTACATCCATTGATAACCAAGCTACCCACAAAGATGCACCAATCCCTCATGCTTCACCACAAGGCCAAGCTAACAATCAAGGCCAAGCTCATGATGAAGGCCAAGCTCACAATGAGGAACAAGATACACATGGTGATGATACAACTCGGAACATAAGGGGTCCACCTCCCGTTGATGATCAAGATCAAGGTGGACATGTCTCCGATGATGAAGGTGATGATAAAGCGCTATCCAAGGAAACTTTGGAGGAGATGCTAGCTCGTAGGGCAAAGAGAAGGCTAGATAATCTCGCTCGTGCCGGTCACACGGAGGACATGATTCTTGGACAAGTTCGTGGAAGGGTCGTCACAAGAAGGCAACTAGCGGATTATAGCAAAGCTCATGCATTCGTCTCTCACATTGAGCCAAACAAGGTCTATGAAGCTCTTGAAGATCAAGATTGGCTTGAAGCTATGCACGATGAACTCAACAACTTCGAGCGCAACAAGGTGTGGAAATTGGTACCAAGGCCCAAAGATTGCAAGAACGTCATCGGCACTAAGTGGATCTTCAAGAACAAACAAGACAAGGACGGCATCGTCATCCGCAACAAGGCTAGATTGGTTGCTCAAGGCTTCTCTCAAGTCGAAGGTGTCGATTTCGGTGAAACATTCGCTCCCGTTGCTTGTCTTGAATCTATTCGCATCTTACTTGCATATGCCTCTCATCACAACTTTAAATTGCAACAAATGGATGTTAAAAGTACATTTTTGAATGGTCCCATCCACGAGTTGGTTTATGTCAAGCAACCTCCGGGTTTCGAAGATCCCAACCACCCCGATCATGTCTACAAACTTGATAAGGCGCTATATGGGCTTAAACAAGCTCCACGTGCGTGGTACGAGCACCTTAAAGAGTTTTTGGTAGATCGTGGGTTCAATGTTGGTTTAATCGATCCCATCCTTTTCACCAAAAGGGTTGGAGGTGAGTTGCTCATATGCCAACTCTATGTGGATGATATCATCTTTGGTTCTACTAACATCGCATTCAATGATGAGTTTTGCAAGCTTATGACGGATAAATTCGAGATGTCAATGATGGGAGAATTAGAGTATTTTCTTGGCTTTGAGATCAAGCAACATCCCGAAGGCACATTCATCAAGCAAGCCATGCTCAAGCGCTTCAACATGCACGATGCCAAACCTATGAAGACTCCCATGTCCACGACTATTGACTTGAAACCCGACCCGAATGGTAAAGAGGTAGATCAAAAGGTATACCGCTCCATGATTGGCTCTTTGCTCTACCTTTGTGCATCTAGACCCGATATTATGTATAGCGTTGGTAAATGTGCAAGGTTTCAAGCCTCCCCGAGACAAAGTCACTTTGAAGCGGTTAAGCGTATCTTTCGATATTTAGTTCATACCCCAAACTTTGGTCTTTGGTATCCCAAGGGTTCAAGCTTTCAGCTCATTGGGTATTCGGATGCGGACTATGCGGGAGAGAAGACGGATAGGAAATCTACATCCGGAAGTTGTCAATTTCTTGGCCGCTCATTGGTATGTTGGTCTTCCAAGAAGCAGAACTGCATTGCACTCTCCACCACTGAGGCCGAATACATCTCCGCGGCGAGTTGTTGTGCTCAATTACTTTGGATGCGGCAAACATTGAGAGATTATGGTATCGTCTTCGACAAAGTTCCTCTCTTGTGCGACAATGAGAGTGCCATCAAGATCGCCTACAATCCCGTTCTTCACTCCAAGACGAAGCACATTGAGATTATGACATCACTTTATTCGGGATCATGTTGAGAAGGGTGATATTGACCTCTCCTATGTAGCAACCAAGGATCAACTCGCGGATATCTTCACGAAGGCCCTTGATGAACCAAGATTTCGGGGTTTGAGGAATGAACTAAATGTGATCGATGCGTCTAACTTCTCTTGAACCCTTGCATGAGTACCTTCACTATATGTGCTATCTAGTTTAGATGCAGGCATGGACATAGGGGGAGCGTAGTTCAACTCATGAACAAACACTCCACCTATCATGCGCAAAACAACCAAAACGTCATGCATATCTAGTCAATTTGTGACTTATAGTGCTTAAAACGTGAGTTATACTTTTGAGTCCAAGATACATCTTCGCGGCTCCTTGGTATCACTCAAACACGGTGGCTTCGGCCACCAACCTTTTCTCTTGTATTTGTACTTGATGTGTTTTTATGTCTTCTTCGTGTTCGTGTGTTCGTTTGTGTTTTTTGTTTTTGGAGGCTCACGACTTGTTCCATCTTCCACAAATACCCGGATGGCGTGGGAACACCGGAAATTCCGGCCTAGGGCCCGGAATATTCCGGTCCTCAGACATTTGTCTCAGAAATTTTGCCCATTTCTGATGTGCCCGCTCACAGATGGCACACCGGAAATTTGAGCGGAAATTTCCGGGGACTCGGAATATTCCGTGCCTTAAGCCCCGGAAATTTCCGGGGTTCGATTTGGACTCGAATAATCCCCCAACTATCCAGCGTGCCCGCTCGCAGAAGGCACACCGGATATTTGGGCGGAATATTCCGGCCCAAATTTCCGAACCCCGGAATATCCGAACTTAATACCGGAAATTTCAGGTGTGGTTGGTCTGGGGCTATATAAGGACGACGGGAGGGAGCAGTTCCAGATTGCTTCCCTCCCCTCGCCTCCACTCGCCTCCAGCCGCCGCCGCCGCCTCCGAGACCTCCGGGAGGCCCCTTCGCCTCCCCTCCTCGTCCTCTAATCACCTTTTGCAGATCAAGAGACCGCACGTCCGTTCCTATTCATGGATCCCGGTATGTGTCCGTTTTCTCCGTAATCTTGGGTTGATTAGATGGTTTGATCTCATATCTAGTGTTCTTCATGGTTTAGCACGGTTTTTTGTTCACACAAGTATCACCTATTCTCTAGGCTTCATCTCTGTACTAGATTCCTTGTTCTAGATTCGTTATAGGCCCAAATTTAGATCTGGATTCGAAAATCCCGAAGGCCGGAAATTTCCGCCCCAGGACCGGAATTTCCGCACCCCGGAAATTTCCCCTGAGGCCGGAATTTCCGCCCTACGAAATTTCCGCACCCATGACCGGAATTTCCGGCCTGTACTGAATCTTGAACAGAGATCCACTTTCTCCATTTCCACACCTCGTGAGCCCCCGTTTTTTATTCTTGTTTGGTTTTCTTTGCATCTTTTCTGCTTTCCTCGCAGATGGCTCAAGCTCTAGGCCCGGCAAGCTGCTCAGTTCCCGCAAGCGACTCTGTCACCTGAGGGAAAATGAGGAGGGGACCTATGTGGATGAGAATGAGACTCGCTGCCGTGCGAGGGATAATGAGAAGGAATATGAGCGCCAACGTGATGCTGACAGGGCTGCTCGCAAAGCTGGGAAGCAGCAAGGGAAATCTGCTCTGAACCTGGCCACCATGTCCATCCCTGAGTTCAAGGCATGGAGGGGCAAAGCCTGGTACACTGAGGGTCCTCAAGACCCCACTATTGATTCCTGCTTCTGGCACGTTGAGCAGGAGACCCTTTTCAAGCAAGTGTACACTGTCATGAGCAAGCCGGTGTGCCCAATGAAGGTTATCAACTTCGCTCATCTGGCTGCCAATCCTGCCTACTTCAGCAACTCAGTCCAGTTGGCTGAACTCCTTGGTCTCCGCCCTCTTATGGAGACTAGATGCTCCTACAACACCACATTCATCCAGCAGTTCTTCGCCACTCTTGTCATTGATGATTCTGAGGAGATTGGGATGTCTTGGATGTCTGGCCCCCACTTGCTCACCGCCAACTTCCATGACTTTGCTACTGTGCTCGGGTACCCCTTTGCTGGCCTCAACACTCCCCAGGGTCACCGCATGCATATTCACGGGGTTGAGTATGAGAAGAACAGGCTGGCTGAGTTGTATGGTTCCATAGGTGTGATTGGCTCGGCCAAAGGACTGTATCCCATATATGATATCCTGCTGCGTATGTTCAGGGAGTCTATTGCCCCAAGTGGTGGCAATAATGATGCTATTCGTGGTGGCTTGGTCAACCTCATGTACCACGCCTACCTGACCTTCACTGAGGGTGACATGGATGACCTGGAGGCCCACAAGGTTGATGTGATGGATTTCATCTTCAATGAGATCCACTTTGCTCTCTTCCACCGCAAAGTGCCCCCATATGCCCCGTACATCATGAAGCTCACCAAAGCTCGCTATCCCGAGGCACTTCGTGAGGACCTGGAGCTGGACTGTGAGGACCACAAGGATGTTACCCTGTACAAGAAGGCAGCTCACACACAGCAGGCTGCACATGATGTGGGTGCCACAGGTCAAGGCCACCGTGATCCTCGCATGCGTCCTCCTCCCCCTGGCAAGAAGAAGCGCTCATGGCTTGTTCGCGCAATTGAGAAGGTGCTGTGCATGAATGTGTGCCTCCACAAGGAGAACTACAACGCCTATGTGGAGCGCCACAGCATCCTCGAGAACCAGCATCACATCATGACTGCTCTTGGTGCTCCCAATGTGCCACCACTTCCTCCTCCCAGGATTGCCTACAAGAACTGGAACAACCGCGACGTTGACTGGGATATCGGTGTGGATGATGATGAGGACATGGAGGATGTCACCGAGGATGAAGCGGAAGAGGAAGACGAGGACACCCAGGCCTAGAGTTTGATCCATGGGACGTAGCTTTCTCTTTTCTCTTTTTGGTGTCCTGATGCCAAAGGGGGAGAAGATCTAGATGATCGCGGGGATTTGCTTGGGTGGGTTTCGTTCTTTATTTGCATGTTTTTATCATCTCGTGTGTCTTTTCGAACTTCGTTCTATCGTACTCGTTATTCGTTGGTGAACTATTATTATTAGGAGGCATGTCTCCTATATATGCTATCTGTGATGTTTTTCATATCTTGCACTGCTAGTTTAAATCCCTGCAAATACCCGTGTTGTCATCATTCACCAAAAAGGGGGAGATTGAAAGCTCATGATCCCTCTAATGATTTTGGTGATGATGATAACACGGGTATCCTCTATCTAACAGTGTTGTTTTAGACTGTGCAGCTATTATCTCAGATGATTATTGTTATATTCTTGACGGAAGATCAAAGAGAAGACCTACACTCTGGATTAACTGCCACCGGACTTTTCAGTACGCAGCCCGGAAATTCCGGTGTCTTTGGGGCGGAATATCCGGCCCCAGCCCCGGAATATTCCGGCCCTCTTCTGGCATCTCTAAAACGACTAAGTGTTTTCACTGCCCGCGCACAGAAGCCAGGGCGGAAATTTGCCCCGGAAATTTCCGGTGCAAAAATCCGGCCCTCTGGGACTTAGCAGAAATTGGAGCACTCTCAACTGCCCGCGCACAGAGATGGGGCGGAAATTCTGTCCGGAAATTTCCGGGCCCGGACATTTCAATTATCCGCCCCCCGGATATTCCAATATTCCGGTCTTCTGGTCCTTAGCCGTTTTCACCAATTGGCTGCTGCCCGCGCACAAAAGCTGGGGCGGAAATTTGCCCCGGAAATTTCCGGTGCAAATATCCGGCCCCTGGTCCTTAGCCATTTTCGTCAACGAGCTGGTGCCCGCGCGTAGAGAGGGGGGCGGAGTATTGGGGCGGAAATTTCCGCCCCCGGATATTTCAAAAATCCGCCCCCCGGACTATTCAAAATTCCGGCCCAGGCAGACCGGAAATTTCCGGTGCTTTCACCGGAATATTCCGGTCCTACAGGACTGCAACGGTCAGAAATTGGAGGAGCCTATAAATAGCTGTCTTCTTCCTCTAGATAGGTAGCTCGTTCATTCCTCTCTCTCCACCATTGTTGTAGAGCTCAAAACGCCCCGATCTCCCTCCTCCTCCAACCAAACTCGATGCCCTTCAAGGATCTCATGGAGGAGGACTAGATCTACCTTTCCACCAAGCCAAAACGTGTGTACCCACACCACAACTCTTGGGATCTTGTAATCTCTTGGTTTCTTTGTCATCCAAGGGAAACCCTAGTGCTTGTAGCTTCCACCTTGTAGCAAGAAGCTTCGATTGTTGAGAGCCTCCATCTCACTTGTGGAGTAGCCTCAACCCCTTGTAAAGGTTTGGTCAACGCCTTCAAGTCGACCTCATAGTGGAAACGAGAATCTCCCTCACCGGAGAAGCTCAAGGAGAACAAGGTGTGCACATCCGTGCTATTGAGGAGCGCCTAGGTGGCTCCCCACCTCTCCAACGTAGACGTACTTCTTTTAAGAAGGAACTTTGGGAAACATATCCTTGTCTCCGTGTTTTTCACTTGTTGTTATCTTGTACCGTTCCTTTATTTCCGCTGCTACTTGTTCCGTGCCACCTAGGGTATTCACTTAGTTGCACATTTAGGTAATCAATCATTTACTTTCTTAAATCCCCCATTAAAAGTGAAAAAGGAGTAAAATTTGTAGGTCACCTATTCACCCCCCCTCTAGTTGACCATATTGCACTTTCAATATCTCTCATAGGAAAAATATCCTCAAAGAATGTAGCATCTTTAGACTCCATAACCGTACCGACATTCACGTTAGGTACCTCTGATTTCACTACTAGAAATCTATAACCAACGCTATTCTTAGCGTAGCCCAAATTAACGCAATCCACGGTCTTTGGTCCAAGTTTACGCTTTTTGGGGATCGACGCATTAACTTTCGCCAAACAACCCCAAGTACGTAAGTACGAGAGTGTTGTTTTTCTCTTCTCCCATTTCTCATAGGCAGTAATCTCATAATCTTTTGTCGGAAGTTTATTCAGGACATGCCATGATGTCAATATAGCCTCCCCCCAACATGCCTTGGATAAACCCGATGCATCTAACATGGCGTTAATCAAATCTGTTAGAGTACGGTTTTTCCGTTCGGTAACCCAGTTTGACTGAGGTGAATAGGGAGGCGTCCTCTCATGAATAATACCATGTTCCACACAGAAAGAATCAAACTCATTAGAGAAATACTCTCCACCACGATCTGACCGGATTCGTTTAATTTTCTTTTCAAGTTGATTCTCAACTTCTGCCTTATAGATTTTAAAGTAGTGTAGAGACTCATCTTTAGTGTTTAACAAACATACATAACAAAACCTAATGAAATCGTCTATTAACGTCATGAAGTGTCTCTTTTCATCTTTATTCAACACGCCATTCATCGCCGTAGATCAGAATGTATGAGTTCTAATGACGCCAAATGTGTCTCCTCCGCAGCCTTATGGGGCTTATGAGGTTGCTTTGCTTGCACACACGCATGTCACTTAGAACCTTTGGCCAAAGTGAAACTTGGAATTAAATTTAATTTTGCTAACCGCCTCATGCAACTGAAACCAACGTGACAAATACGTGAATGCCAAACTTATGTTTCATCAACACTCGAATGAATATTGTTCACGACTTTATTACAAAAATCGGCGAGGGAAAACGGAACAGACCTCCACACTCATACCCTTTTCCAACAAACAGTCCATATTTCGTTACAACTACTTTATTGGACTCAAAAACCAACTTAAACCCTTCGCTACATAGAAGGGAGCCACTAACGAGATTCTTCCTGATGGCGGGGACATGCTGCACGTTCTTGAGCTGCACGATCCTTTTCGAAGTAAACTTCAGATCGATCGTGCTAACACCAAGTACAGAAGCACTTGCGCCTTTCCCCATCAATACGGACCCGTTCCTTGTGACCTGATAAAAAGAAAACAATGAGATGTCAGCGCACACATGAATATTTGCACATGTGTCAATCCACCAATCTGTAGACTGACAAACTGAAAATACAGTAAACAAATTAACGTACCCAGATGCATATTCTTATTGTTGCTCACAATCATGTTGACAGACTTGGAATCCTGTCCTGACTTCTTGTACTTGTTTGATCACTTCATAGCCTAGTGTTCCAGTGAACCACAGGTGAAGCAGCCATCATTCTTCTTATCCTTCTTGAATGTCTTCTTAGCCTTCTTCTTGAAGTCGGTATTCTGTTGGACATCGGTCCTCGCATTGTTCTTGTGTGAGTTGTAGTTCTTCTGTACCATATTGCCCACATAAGTCCCTTCGTTACCTTTTCCGTGCAGGTCATTTGCCCTCGAATTCTGCTCAACACTCAGATGATCGATGACATTCTCTACCGAGAATGCACGCCTTTGATGTTTCAGAGTAGTGGCAAAGCTCCTCCAGGAATTAGGCAGGTTGGCGATTATGCATCCCGCAACAAACTTGCCCGGTAGCACGCACTTGAGAATTTCAAGCTCATTTGCAATGCACTGTATCTCATGAGTCTGCTCCAATACACAACGGTTGTCGACCATTCTGTAATCATGGAACTTCTCTATACTGTACATTTCGCTGCCAGCATCGGTAGCGCCGAATTTGGATTCGAGCGCCTCCCACAAGTTCTTGGCAACCCACATATGTAAATATGTGTCAACAAACTTATCTCCGATCACGCTTAGAAAGCATCCAACAAAGACAATAGTGGAATCGCTAAACGCCTTCTCCTGATCAGGAGTAATCGTTCCCGTGGGAGTGACACCGGCGACCCAGAACACGTTCATAGCCGTGAGACATAAGATTGTTTTGGTCTGTCAAAGCTTAAAGTACGTCCCCGTAAACGGGTTCGGTTTCAGTGCAGTAGCAAAACCATGAATCGAAAATTTCCTACATATTTAGGTTTTTGGATTGTTAAGAATTTAGACAATTTATAGATTAAATTAATCCAAGTACAAATCATGAGTAATACGTAAAATATTGATAATTAACCATGTTCCTGCATACTAGATTGATAGTAGATACATCTACGCAAACTACTAGTATTGCACACATGGAATTAATAAGGACACGGATAAATGTGTTATACCCTGCAGTCGGCCAGTTGGCAGTAGCCGTAGCAGAGGCGGCTGCAGCAGTAGTGGCGGCCTCGGTGGCAGCAGCAGCGCGTTCGGCTTCGGTGGACATGTTGACGAAGAGGACGACACGGTAGTAGTCGAAGTAGATGAACAGCAGCGAGCAGTCGTGTAGGAGACGCTCCCCAAAAACCTAATCGCCCCTCTCCCGTACAGGATCTGAAGAGGCGGGGTTTCGGAGACCTGCTCTCCCGTCGGACATGTACGCGGTAGATGGGATGGGATCACCGGCGGTAGCAATAGAGATTGGAATGACAATGGGCGCAAAGAGGCAAAGCGTATGAGGTGTGTTTTCTGCCTGATTCTCGAATATATAGGCATGACCACGTAGGAGAACGGTCAGCTCATAAATATAATTGGCATTTACTACAGCCGTTACCACGTGATCAATGCGGCGTTTTACTGTGCGCGGTTACCACGTGATCAATGCGGAGTTTTACTGCGCGAGACTGTTATAAAAATAAATGTGATGCAATTACAGACAACAATCAATACGACATCTCATATTATTGGCGTGTATGTTGACTCTTCATTTCCGACTGCCAAAATAAAGGCATCGGCTCGGCTCATTCCCGCAACCCGCGGCGCGTCGTGACGAGGCAAGGCGTGCGGCGGAGGAGCAGGAGCACGTGTGTGGAACACCTCCACAACTCCTCTCTCTTCATACCAACTCACACTAGTGGGAAGAGACCTCACTTTATAAACTGGTGCAAAACTCTCTCAACTAGCAATATAGGACTAAACTCACACCATTCGCTATGGCAGCATCAGACTTAGGGATTAAATGGAAATTTCCTAGTGGGCCTAAAGCCCATCCCAAATTTCAGCAATTGAGTGACTGTTTTTTTTTTTTTTAAAGTTGGGCGATTTAAGGGCACATATGAGACAAGTTGTAATACCCCTTGTGCCATTTACTCATCATGGCCGCTAAAACCTCTAAAACAATTCTGCTTACTTTAGTGAAAAAGGTAAATCTTTTGTCTCGTTTTAAAAAAAATACACTGCTCGGAGCCTTTGATCAGATCAAATAAATATATAGCACCACACCTCTGGATAAAATACTAGGATGAACCTGGATGTAGGTGATCCTAGTCAGGTCAAGCACCTTATGAGTCTTCAAAAATTCCGAAAAAATAGAGACATTCATACACATAGTACAAAATTTTGTAGAGAAACGATCTTTCATTTGGCTTGTGTAAAAAAGATAAATCTATGACATATAATTACGGCTATATAGGAGTACTGTAGCAATAAAAATTTGTCTTTTTTACGTAGGCAACTTAAATACAAATTCATCACGAAACTCATTCGTTGTGCATTGAATTTGAATTACCTACGCATATGATTTTTTAACATATTTTTCTAACTTTTCAAAAGTGGTTTAAATCAACATTTATAAAAAAAATTAGCCAGAAGCAACTGTCCCCGGTTCAACATAGCCGCACTCCACACATCTGGACACATCTACATTGGTCACTCGAGAATGAGACGCCACGCATGATTGCATGGATGAGCCTAACGAATAATGCATCAGTTAGTTATACTGTGCATGCATGTCTTCTAGCATGTCAGGAGTCGAGAAGAGTCGTACGGGTACAGCATGTCGGCACGCCCATGAAAGATCTGATTCTGGGATTTATGAAGGCCACGTTGTGGTGACACGAGTACAGCTTACAGGACCATTACTCAGCGACGTGCGAGGCGCAACTCGGCTTAGAGGTCCAAATCTGGTTGCACCGTTCCAGCATACTAGAGGAGTTCTGCATTGAACTAGCACAAGTAGAATTGTAGAAATGACACATGTGACCTCGACATATATTTGCAGTACTTTCAGACTTTAGAGCGCGCTTACGAGCTAGGACAAATAGGAAAACCTGTCCGCGGAAATGGAAACGTCATTCGGTGCTTAGATCGAATGTATGATTGGTTCTAAATAACATGTCTGAATCGGTAGACTCAAGTCGGGATGAATGTAACTCCACGAAACAAAACTAAATGAACGAAAAGCAACACTGCGCTCAAACTGCAAGTTTGCACCGATGAAGCTATTCCATGCGGACGTCGCTGATCACCTCGTCGAGCAGCGTGCTCAGTATCTCGCTCTCCAATTCCTCGCCGACCTCGAAGGCCTCCACGCGGAAATCGACCCATGTGCCCAGCCCACTCCTCATGCCTTTCTCAACAAGCTCATCCACTACCAGGTCGCCCATGCCCTTCCACCAGTAGAAAATAAGCCATAGATTCAAACCTTTAGTCCGCATTCCATTATGAATCGGGACTAAAGATTTCATTAGTCTCGGTTCCATTGTATAGGATGCCGGCAACTCCTAGTCCCGATTCATGGGGGTCTTTATTAACGATTCGAGTTACGAACTGGTTCTAAAGGGATATGACAGTGTTGCGGCCGAGAGTGGGGTTGGCGCCGACACCTTTAGTACCGGTTCGTATCAGGAACCGGTACTAAAGGTTTCCCTATATGATCTTCCACCCAGGGCAGATCTCCATTTGTCCTTTCTTAAGTTTATCTCCATTTTTTATTTAGGTTTTACTCTTCCAAAATAAAATTTATCCCATTTTTCTCCACAATTTGTCAAGATTGGCGGCATCCATCTATCCAAGGGTTAGCAACATCATTCTTTCTTCTCGCGTTGCTAATTTAGCTCATTTTGTTGCAAGTTTACCTTATTTAATTTTTTTGTGCTAGCAAGGTGTTTGATGAAATGACTAAATTAGTGAGTTTATTACTTTTTTATGCATTTTGAGCTCAAATTAAAGTATGATTTGTGGGTTTTAGTGTCTTCCCGTCAACCTCCTCACCGCTGTCGATCGCCCGCGCCGTCCCGTTACCGACACCACCTCGGTGACCCTCTTCTGTTTTTATCTTTTATTTTAAATAAAACTTAGTCGTATGATTTAGATGCATAATTATTATTTGTATAATTGTTTGTTATATAGTAACATGATTTTGACATCTGTCCATAATGCAGATGAACCGACAATGGATGTACGGTGACCGACGGAGTCCCGAGTTCATTAGTGCCATGCATAATTTTCTCCATGTGATAGAGGCAAGCAAGCGGTCGAATGGTTTTATTTGTTGTCCATATAGTTCCTGTAAGAATACAATGTATTACTCTACCTCAAAAACTCATTTTCAATTCAACTGTCATATTCCAAATGTATTATTTTTGGTTGATACTAGGACATATATAATGACACCACGTGAATGTCTTGCAACATTTTGAGTTTTTCTGAATTTTCTGAAATTCTCTATGCCGATTTCAGGAAACAGTCAAGACGGCGGGCATGACCGTTCGTAGCTAGGGGGTGAATATTGAGAAAATCTTGGTGTATCTTTGATGAAGTAGGTAGTTGTATATCTAAAAAATGATTTTTTTTCAAAAATCATGAGAAAACTACGAGGCACTTGTAGTTCAAATTTGACACGTTTCCAGCTAAATAGGCTGAAACTTGCGTTTTTCCAAAGAGGTGGATGGAAACCTTTTCATGGGCAACAATTTAGTTATTTGTGCATATAGCATGGTCTCGTATTTTCAAAAAATGCAGTTCTCAAGTTTTGCAACATATTTGTGGTTGATCCATCAGAAAAAAACCATTTTTCACACGCGGAAAATGGAAAATGGTATTTTATTTATTGAAAGGGAAAACTTTCTCTGTCAACATTGTTCGTGCTTCCAAGATTCATATTTGTGTGTAATATGGGCACATTTTAACAAACTATGCCATGGATTTGGCCAAAACACCCGTCATTTGGCCCGAAACGCGAGAATGTTCGGAGGAGATAGCTCATTTCCGTGAACACCTTTTCAACTCAACTGTCGTATTCCAAGTGTATTATTTTTGGTGGATACTGGACATATATAATGACACCAAGCGAAGGTCTTGCATCATTTTTTTTGAATTTTCTGGAATTTTCTATGCTGATTTCAGGAAAAAGTTAAGATGGCGGGCATGACCGTTCGTAGTTAGGGGACGAATATTGATAAACTCTTGGTGCATCTGTGATGAAATAGCTAGTTCTGTACCTAAAAATGATTTTTGCCAAAAAAAAAGTCATGAGCAAACTACAAGGCACCTGTAGTTCAAATTTGACCCGTTTCCAACTAAATCAACAGAAATTTGCATTTTTCAAAAGAGGTGGATGGAAATCTTTTCATAGGCAACAGTTTGGTTATTTGTGCATATAGCATGGTCTGGTATTTTCAAAAAATGCAGTTCTCAAGTTTTGCAACGGGCTACATGGCATGCATTCTTGGCGGAGCACAAGCTCCACTCTTCAACCGCCACTTCAAGAAGATCTCGCGCGAGATCGCCGCTGTCCACTCAGGCACAAACGCGGCGAATTTACTCAAGTGGTCAGACCACAAGGTCTCCTTCGACATCAACGACCACCCCAAGTCCACAAGGACCGTGGGGTCCTGCCCCTGCTCTGCACCCCCACCATCAACAACATCGCCGTCAACAAGACACTACTCGACGGGGGTGCATGCATCAATTTCATCTCGGTGCCTACATTCGAGCGGCTCCAACTGCCCTACGAGCACTTGGCCCGACGAGGACGTTCACCGATGTCACCGACGGCACCACGGTCCCCCTGGGACAGGTGCGCCTCGCCGTCACGCTTAGCACTCGCCAGGACTACCGCACCGAGACTCTCGACTTCAACGTCACGCATATCTCCCTCCCCTACAATGCCATCCTCGGGTACCCGGCTCTCGCAAAGTTCATCGTCGTGATGCACTGATGCTAGCAAAGCGTGTTGGGAACCCCAAGAGGAGGATGTGGTGAGCACAGCAGTAGAAGTTTTCCCCTTAGTTAAGAACCAGGGTTATCAATCCAGTAGGAGAAAGAGAATCTTTGGAAGGTTGATGCCAATGACGGTGGTGCTGGCGTCTCACCGGTGTCAGCAACAACGTGGAGCCTGCACACAGCACAATCAAAATACTTTGCCCCAATGGTACAGTGAGGTTGTCAATCTCACCGGTCTTGCTGAAAACAAAGATTAGACGTTTAGTGTGGAAAAACAGTGTATGCTTGCAGAAAGTAAAGAGAGTGGGAAATTATTGTGGTTTGTTTAACAGTGTGGAAAAATGGACCGGGGTTCGTAGTTTCACTAGTGGTGTCTCTCCATAAAAGATAGCATGCTGGGTGAACAAATTACAGCTGGGCAATTGACAAATACTGGTTGCACCGTAGTGCACAATATGACATCAAGATTACTATGTTATTTAGTGCGGGCATTACAACAAGATACATAGACCGACATCCATCTGCATCTATGACTAATAATCCACCCTCAGGTTATCATCCGACCCCCCTCAGGTATTAAGTTGCAAGCAACAGATAATTGCATTAAACAAAGTGTGTAATGTAAGCAATGATTATGCACGCGGGCACTCTCACCGCTGTTTTCTCCCTAATGGCAACAACACATCCTCCCCCTTCACGTTTCTATCACTCGAGCAAGGCAACAAGGAGGCATGAACCCACTATCGAGCATAAATACTCCTTCTTGGAGTCACTAACAATTACTTGGCCAGAATAACCACTAGCAACGGAGAGCATGCAAGATCACAATTAACATATGCAAATAAATACTATACTCAACTTGGCATAAGGTCAATATTCATCGGATCCCAACAAACACAGCACAGAGAATTACTCCCTCCGTTCAACAATAGATGACTTCCACATATCTATATATGGATGTATCTAAACATATTTAGTGTCTAGATACATCCATCTATACTTCTTATAAAGCAAAACCCCACTAACATGCATTAATGATTTTTCTATCTCAACATGCAAGCTATCCACATCATTCATCCTCCTAGCCAATCAATTGTCCATGTCATCTCCACTAATATTTATGAATTACTACATGCAAGCTACACATCATCTATTTCTTAAACCATCCAATTATTCATATTAATAATTTTAAAAATATATACTATGATCAATTGTATCCTTATAAACTTTACAATGTACTGTAGTTCCTAAAACGATTCTCGCAGCAACGCGCGGGGTATTCTTCTAGTATATAGATATGTGGAAGTCATCTATTGTTGAACGGAGGGAGTACATAAGATCAATCTCGATCATGATAGGCAGCTCACGAGATCTAAACATGGAGGCATATGAGGAGAAGACAACCATCTAGCTACAGCTACGAACCCGTAGTCCAAGGATGAACTACTCACGCATCACTCCGGAGGTAGGCATGGTGATGAAGAGGCCTCCGGTGATGATCTCCTCTCCGTCAGGGTGCCGGAAATAGCTTTAGAACCCCCCTGATCTGGGGTTGACGGTGACGGCGGCTGCGGAACTTTTTCGGGGATTTTGATCATGTGTTTAGGGTTTTCCATCCGAGGGGCTTAAATAGGCAAAAGGGCGAAGGCGGTGGCGCTCCAGGGGGGCCACACCCCTAGCTGGCGTGGCCAGGGGGCGCGCCACCCTATGGTGTGGCCCCCTGCTGCCCCTCTTCGGTCTTCTGGATGCTTCCGGGGAAAATAGGACTTCCGGACTTCGAATTTTCCAATTCTAAGAATATTTCCCTGAACAAATTTTCTGAAACTAAAAAAACAGCAGAAAACAGGGAACTGGCTTATGACGTATCAAATATCCCCAAGCTTAGTTCCTACTCGTCCTCGAGTAGGTAAACGATAAAACAATAATTTCTGAGGTGACATGCTACTAACACAAACTTGATCAATCTAATGTAAAAGCATATGCATGCTGAGATCATAAGACTTTAAACACATGCATCATAAATAAAACTTTAATAATAAAGCATAGCAATTACTTTGCATCACGAAAAGTAACTCAAATAAAGGATCATGAATAATAATGCAAAGAAAGGTAAACGTTTGTTTCAAGTATAGAGAAAGCATGGCAACGTGATATTTCGATAGTCCTTAAGAGTGGGGAAAAACATAAATGCCAGGACACCTTCAAAGTTCAAGAGGAAGACTAGAACAAATAATTTAAGAACAAATAATATCACATCATGAAGTAATTATTGATGCTTATGGGACAAATGCACATAGAACTCAGAATGGCAAAAATGCTCTCTCAACTGTGCATAAAGTTCGAAGATGAAGACTCAACATAAAAGTAAAAGAAAGGCCCTTCGCAGAGGGAAGCATGGATCACTCATGTGCTAGAGCTTTTATTTTATTAAACAGAGGTATTAAAAAGTTTGACACTCCTCCCATCCATCTTTCACAAACCATGGCTAACCGAATCCTCGGGTGCCTACCAACAATCACATACCGTCGAGGAGTGTCTATATTTTGGGAGATGTATGCTAATGTCAACAAATGGTAAACAGAAAATACAGTACGTCACAAGTCAACTGGATTCACAAGAGAGGCTCCCATGGTGAAGGACGCAACTGGTGTAGAAGGTCATCCCTTTTTCTCTTTTTTACACAATTATGCTTTGACCGATAAATCAGGGGCAAAAATAGTGAAGAGAATTTGTATGCATTAATTTGGGGCTGGGCACCCCGCTGCCAGCTCCTCTATCATTTGGATAAGCGGATGAAGCCACTAGTCCAGGGTGTGATATCCAATCAACAATTGAGATAAAGATTCTCTACTGACGTCCTGATGAGCAAAAACAGGAACATAAAGCAGGAGTAATTTTGGAGGTTTTAAAGGTAACACATGAGCAATTTACTTTGGAATGGCAGTTAAATACCACATGTAGGTAGGTATGGTGGACACAATGGGAAAAACTTTGGTTTAAGGGAGTTTGGATGCACGAGTAGAGCTCATACTCAGTATAGGTGGAGGCTAGCAAAAGACTGGGAGCGACAAATCAAGAGAGCATAAGAGCCATAAGCATGCATAGCGACATAAGCATCATTAATTAAAACATAAGCAGTATCACAAGTTCAAAAACTAAGTGTTCATGGAGGGTATTAGTGACTGGTTTGTAGTCATAACCATGGTGTGAGCATGCGCCAAGTCAACCAAATAAAACATTCAGAAGAGAATACCATATATTGATGCTTTACTATGACAAGAACAACTCATGAATCTTTCAATACATATTAAACACTCTTAGATATTTGAGGCTAATCATGATAATCAACAACCACAAGTCTTTAAAACTAAAATAACATTTAGCATGGCATGAAAAGGTCCTAGCCACAGTCTATACAAGCTTCTACTAGTACTGTTATAAATTCTACTTCAAACAACAATTTTCTGTTTCTCCCAACAAGCACCATACAAAAAATGCTTTAACAAAAATACTCTTTATGATACAGAAATAAAACATGAGAGTAATAAAATAATACTACTAAAACTAACAGCTCTAACAAGAGATGCACGCAAAACAGGAGCTGAATAAATGCAGCAGTCAAACCGAGACTAAGAATACAACGTATTCTCAAGAAAAAGCGGACCGTGTCACTCTCCAATAAAACAATGCTGGGGGTCCAACCAAGCTTATTATGAAAATAAAAACAAACTGAAGGCAAAAGAAAAAGCAACCTGAAAACAAAAATAAAAGACGCTCCAAGTAAAGCACATAAGATGCGACCGAATAAAAATATAGTTTCACTAGAAGTGACCTGATAATTTGTTGATGAAGAAGGGGATGCCTTGGGCATCCCCAAGCTTAGACGCTTGAGTATTATTGGAATTTGCTTGGATGTACCACCGGGTCATCCCCAAGATTAGGCTTTTCACTCTTCTTGATCACATCATATCATCCTCTTCTCTTGACCCTTAAAAACTTCCTTCACATCAAAATTCTCACAATCTTCCTTAGCAACGTTAGTGCAATAGAAATAATAAATCCACATGGTTAAGTTTCAACATAAGTATAACACTCAAAAACACATTAGCTACTATCACAACTTCCTTCAAAACTCTTTTTCTCAAAAGAACACCAAAAGAAAGAGATTAAGATGCAAATG
This sequence comes from Alopecurus myosuroides, assembly GCA_028641055.1. NCBI lineage: Eukaryota > Viridiplantae > Streptophyta > Magnoliopsida > Poales > Poaceae > Alopecurus > Alopecurus myosuroides. Next base: position 195,741,382 of record CM054062.1, read on the forward strand.
CGATAAATGGCAGAAATCTGTCAAAAACAGGACAACAGGTAAAGATCGATTTTTTCAAAAATCTTATGTTACTCAAATAAAAAAGTTGTCTTCTAGAAAAAGCTGAGTATATAACTCAGAATTAAGCACAAAAAAGCTCAGGTCATTTTGAATTTTCTGTGAGTTTTAACGGAATTTACAATGGACAGCAGAAATCTGTTTCCTGCGCAGAAATCCGAAATATAGACTCAACTTTCCACCAGTGGCTTTACTTTCCTCAACAAAAACTCAAAAAAAAAGATACATAGGGGTTGATAAGGAAATATAAAACACCCAGGTGCAAGCACACCAAAGAAACCAAAGGAAAACTGAAAGAAAACAGAGAAATAAAACGGGTTGTCAAGCGAAGAAGCATCAAAATCATATTTTGATATAATAATAGAGTCAAAGTGTAGCTTCATCTTCATTCTAGGAAAGTGTTCCAAACCTTACTTGAGGGGAAGTTGATACTTAATACTCACCTCTTTCATATCAATAACAACACCAACAGTTCTAAGAAAAGGTCTTCCCAAAACAATAGGACAAGAAGAATTGCATTCAATGTTCATAACAACAAAATCAACATGGTCAAGGTTATTATTAACCAAAATAAGAACATCATCAATTCTACCAAGAGGTTTTTTCTTAGCATTATCAGCAAGATGAACATCCAAATAACAGTGTTCCAACGGTGGCAAATCAAGCATATTATAAAGCTTTTGAGGCATAACAGGGATACTAGCACCAAGATCACACAAAGCATTGCAATCAAAATCATTTATTTTTATCTTAATGATAGGCTCCCAACCATCATCTAATTTTCTAGGGATAGAAGTCTCAAGTTTCAACTTTTCTTCCCTAACTTTCATGAGAGCATTGGTAATATGTTTAGTAAAGGCCATATTCATGGCACTAGAATTGGGAATTCTAGCAAGATTTTGTAGAAACATAATAACTTCATAGATATTGCAATCATAAAAATCAATATTATTATCATTAGAAGTAATGGAACCATTATCTTCCACATTTCTAAAAATTTCAGCACTTTTATCAGAAGTAGTTTCAGCAGTTTTAGGCAATTTAGCACATTTCACCAAAGGAATAGGGACTTTATTAACACAAAATACTTTACCATTGATAGTAGGAGGTTTACTAGCACTAGGAACTTCAGTTTTACTAGTGGTTGTGATAGTACAAACTCTAGCAATATTATTCTTTTTAGCCAGTTCTTCTTCTCTTTCCCACCTAGCACGTAATTCAGCCATCAATCTAACATTATCATCAATTTGAACTTGAATGGCATTGGTTGCAGCAAAAGGATTATCTTCAATGGTTTCAGTTTTAGCAGCCATTTTATTTGTCAAAGAAAATTGTGCCTCTGACAGGGCCGGAATACTAATCTCGGCACTAGAAATTTTACCCTGTAGACCAGAGATTTCTCTATTCAAATTTCCAATTTGTTGACTAATAGTTCTCAACATAGCAGATTGTTCTTCCATAGTTTTAGTAAAAAACTTATTTTGTTCATATTGCATTTGCATAAAGTTCTTAGTTGCTTTTTCAACTTCTACAATTCTTTCCTCACTAGGCATTACAGATCTACCATAAGAATAACCACTACCACTATTAGGAGGATAGGGCTTATAATTGTTTCCACCAGAATTATTTCTATAAGCATTGTTGTTAAAATTATTATTTCTAATAAAGTTCACATCAACATGCTCTTCTTGAGCAACCAAAGAGGCTAAAGGAACATTATTGGGATCAACTTGAGCTTTACCATTAACAAGCATAGACATAATAGCATCAAGCCTTTCACTTAAAGAGGAGGTTTCCTCAACAGAATTTACCTTCTTACCTTGTGGAGCTATCTCAATGTGCCACTCTGAATAATTTATCATCATATCATCAAGAATCTTTGTTGCATTGCCCACAGTGATGGACATAAAGGTCCCTCCAGCAGTTGAATCCAATAGGTTCCTTGAGGAGAAATTCAGTCCTGCATAAAAGGTTTGTATAATCATCCAAGTAGTCAGTCCATGAGTGGGACAATTCTTCATCATAGTTTTCATTCTTTCCCTAGCTTTAGCAACATATTCATTATCAAATTGCTTAAAATTCATTATGTCACTTCTCAGGGATATAATCTTAGCAGGAGGATAATATTTTCTAATGAAAACATCTTTACACTTAGTCCATGAATCAATACTATTTCTAGGCAAAAATAGCAACCATTCTTTAGCTCTTCCACATCTTTATATCTCCATCCACATCTTTATATTTTTGCATCTCACATAGTTCAACAAAATTATTAAGGTGAGCAGCAGCATCATCAGTACTAATACCAGAAAATTGTTCTTTCGTCACAAGATTTAATAAAGAAGGCTTAATATCATAGAAAGCAGCAGTAGGAGCAGGTGGAGCAATAGGTGTGCAAATAAAATCATTGTTGTTTGTGCTAGTGAAGTCACACAACTTGGTATTCTCAGAGGAACTCATTTTAGCAAAATAAAAGCAAGAAAATAAATAAGAGCTATGAAGTAAACTAATTTTTTTTGTGTGTTTTCACTATAGAGAAATAAACTAATTTTTTGTGTTTTTGATATAGAGAAATAAAAAAAAGACAAAAATAAAAACAAGACAATAAAAAAAAACAAAATAAAGAGATTGAGAGTGAGAGACTCCCCTTGCCAGAAGACTTCCTTCTCCCCGGCAACGGCGCCAGAAAAATCCTTGATACTGGCAAAGCGTGTTGGGAACCACAAGAGGAGGGTGTGATGAGCACAGCAGTAGAAGTTTTCCCCTTGGTTAAGAACGAGGATTATCAATCCAGTAGGAGAAAGAGAATCTTCGGAAGGTTGATGCCGCTGATGGTGGTGCTGGCTCTCCACCGGTGTCAGCAACAACGTGGAGCCTGTACACAACACAATCAAAAATACTTTGCCCCAACGGTACAGTGAGGTTGTCAATCTCACCAGTTTTGCTGAAAACAAAGATTAGACGTATAGTGTGGAAAAATAGTTTATGCTTGCAGAAAGTAAAGAGAGCAGGAAATTGTTGTGGTTTGTTTAACAGTGTCGAAAAATGGACCGGGGTTCGTAGTTTCACTGGTGGTGTCTCTCCATAAAAGATAGCATGTTGGGTGAACAAATTACAGCTGGGCAATTGACAAATACAGGTTGCACCGTAGTGCACAATATGACATGAAGATTACTATGTAGATACATAGACCGACATCCATCTGCATCTATGACTAATAATCCATCCTCAGGTTATCATCCGAATCCCCTCAGGTATTAAGTTGCAAGCAACAGATAATTGCATTAAAAAAAGTGTGTAATGTAAGCAATGATTATGCACGCGGGCACTCTCACCGCAGTTTTATCCCTAATGGCAACATCACATCCTCCCCCTTCGCGTTTCTATCACTCGAGCAAGGCAACAAGGAGGCATGAACCCACTATCGAGCATAAATACTCCTTCTTGGAGTCACTAACAATTACTTGGCCAGAATAACCACTAGCAACAGAGAGCATGCAAGATCACAAATAACAGATGCAAATAAATACTATAATCAACTTGGCATAAGGTCAATATTCATCGGATCCCAGCAAACACAGCACAGAGAATTACATAAGATCAATCTCGATCATGATAGGCAGCTCACGATATCTAAACATGGAGGCATATGAGGAGAAGACAACCATCTAACTACAGCTACGAACCCGTAGTCCAAGGATGAACTACTCACACATCACTCCGGAGGCAGGCATGGTGATGAAGAGTCCTCCGGTGATGATCTCGTCTCCGGCAGGGTGCCGGAAACAGCTTCAGAACCGCCTGATCTGGAGTTGATGGTGACGGCGGCTCCGGAACTTTTTCGGGGATTTTGATCAGGTGTTTAGGGTTTTCCATCCGGGGCGCTAAAATAGGCGAAAGGGCGAAGGCGGTGGCGCTCCAGGGGCCCACACCCCTAGCTGGCACGGCCAGGGGGGTCGCGCCACCCTATGGAGTGGCCCCCGTGCTGCCCCTCTCCGGTTCCTCTTCGGTCTTCTGGATGCTTCCGGGGAAAATAGGACTTCCGGGCTTCGAATTTTCCAATTCCGAGAATATTTTCAGAACAACTTTTTTGAAACTAAAAAACAGCAGAAAAACAGGGAACTGGCTCTGTGGCATCTTGTTAATAGGTTATTTCGGAAAACGTATAAAAATTCTATAAATAAGGGAGAAAACATGTAGAAATTGGCAAAATATGATCATGGAGCATAAGAAATTAGGGATACGTTTATGACGTATCACGCACCATGCGTATAACCTCGTCAAGCTTCCCGGGCATGCTGGCACCATCACCATCCATGGAGAGGTGGAGGAGGCAACGCGCTTAGTCGAGCGAGCCTACAAGGAGGTGGCCATCTCCTACCCGGCCGATGAAGACGACGTGGGACACCTCGATGAGGCTCCCAAGAAGAGGTTGCTCGCTTCTCATGAAGGAGCAGCCACCCAGAAGACCCCCCACAGCGCTAGAGGCTCGGGGGTTGCCACTGCTCTCCATGCGAGCACGCCTCTCTCCTAGGGAGGAGTGCTCACCACATGCTCGTTCCATGGCCCCCACAAGGCCATGGAGACGCACCCTCGAGGGGGCCCTGTGACGCCACGGTAAAAACAACGACAAGACCTCTCCGTGAGGGTCTCATGGAGATCTCGCAAGGCGGACCACAAGGCCGCGGGAGCTTCAGCCCACACAAGTGGGAGCCTCGCTCCGGCGGGGTAATCTTTTGTTACTCGAGGGTGCCACAAGGCCACTACATCCGCGAGCTATGCACCTGAACTCGCGCGAGTATCATCCCCATGACGATGGGGGTCCCGTGTCCGCACGATGACGTCAAGTGCCTCTTGGGGGACCACAAGGTCACTACATCCCCCAATCGTTTTGTAAGAGAACAATGCCTCACCCTAGCAGTAAAATCGTGTTGCTTTCACAAAGCAACCTATCCTTGCATGCCGGTATGCCTGCATCTTGCATCCAACAAAACATCATGTGTATTCATCCAAGCATGCATCCTTCCTCTCTCTAGAGAGGCGCGCGAAGGCCTTTTTCCTCTTGAAAGCATCCCACGAGCGGATTGGAACAGTGTATGTGAGCGGGTCGCTACCGCACACAAACACTTTGCCAAGTTCCTCGGTGTTTCTCCTCGCGAGATGCTCACGAATGAACAACCAAGCGCGCACCTCTCTAGAGACACAAACTACAGGTAACGGTGGCAACCCCACTCCAAGGGACAAGCGAGCAGCACGCAAACCCCCCACACAAAGCTCAAAAGGATCCTCCGCAAGGAGCAGCTGGAGGATCACCACGAAGGACACAAACAAAGCGCCTCAAAGGACACCATCACAAAAGAGCTAAGTATCATCATAAGGGAGTACCAGTAAAATAGAACCCAAAAAAACAAAGTTTCCATCCAACAAAAGCTTCACCTACTCTCTATTTACATGCATCAAGGAAGGAAGACCATGATCACGCGGCGCCCTCGGCATCATCATCAGATCCTCCCGCTTCATCAGAATCAGGGGGCTCGACAAAGACGGGCCGGACGGCGGACCGAACTGCTCGGTGAAGGAATTCACTGCCTCGCGCACCTGACCTCACTGGGACTCCTGAAGATGGCGCTGGATAGGCGCGGAAAGAGTATCAAAGTCAAAGAGGGGATCGGCGAGCTGAAGACGGGAGAGGGCGTGAGTGACCGCCACCGCAAGGAGCAGGCGACTCTCCTTGTTCACGATTCGGTCCAGATCCTGGACCTCCTCCTCGAGCATCTTCATGAACTGCGAAAAGTAGTTGACGCAGCCGGCATCGGTGTACTCGAGGGGGAGAGCTGGCGTATTAACGTGGAGGCAATCGACGACGGTGCGGGCGCGGCACACCGCCTCGCGGAACAACGCCTGAAATTGGCACTGCAGCTCGAGTGCCTACTGAGCGGAGGCACGACGCTCCTCTCCAGCCGCCACGAGTGGAGCGATCTGCTCCTGCGGGGCGAGAAGGTCCGCATGGTGCTTTGCAGCCTCCTTGGCCGCCAAGACCTTGGCCATCCTCTCTTCATCGCGCCTCCGGCGGACCCTCTCCAAATCCACCTCCAGCTCCCTCACCTTCTTCTCTAGGTCTTTCTTTCGCTTGGTAAACTTGGTTTCCAGGTCCTTGTTCTTCCGACCAAACTCCTTCAGTAGTTCATCGTGGATGGCGGCACAGCCCGCCTCGACCTCCTTCCCGATGCCCCGGTCGCGATCAGCCCTTTCCCGGGCAAGACAAGCGTTGCTGGCGTCACCTTCTCCTGGGTACGGGCCTCTATCTGCCGCACCTCCACCACAAGGGTGTCGAGGCGCTCGCTTGCAAGGCTGAGCTCGATCTCAGCACAAGACAACCTCTCTTCCCGCTTGACGAGGTCACCCTCAACCTCGCTGACCACGGCCTCCTTGGAAGCAAATCCCTCCTCTTTATCTTGGCGAAGATGAAGCCACTCCTCTACTTTTAGGGAATGATGGTTTTGCTCCAGGCGGAGCTCCTCCTGGCCATCTCGCGCAGTCGCCAGGGCAAGCTAGGCCTCCTTCAGCGAAGTGGACGCATCCTCGCGCTCAGGCTCAGCCTCCACCAGGATCGCGCGCCTCACCGTGGCTGCCGTCTCTGCCTGCGCAAGGCCGGCCATGACTGCCGTGCGCAGCTCGCCGCCCAGGACCTCAAGACGCTCCAGCTCGGCGGACAGGACATCTACTTGAGAGGAGGCCTGGGCGGCAACAATGTCACGGATTTGTCTGGAAAGATCCTCCACAAGGGAGCAGAGGCCAGGGCCCAAGCTGGCGGGCACGTTGGTCGGCTCCAAACACCAATGTTCGGAGGAGGCCGTGCCTGCCTCCAGCGCTGCCTCTACATCGACTGTGGTAGGCGCCGCGCCTACGTCCGGCGCAGCCTCTACACCAACCTTGGCTTCGCACGAACCCAGCAAGACGGCGGCGTCCCCCTCGACGCAGGGGGCTAGAGGGAGCACCAAGGTCTTCTCCGCAAGCACCTCCAGAAGGACCTCGACCACAGCCACCTCCGTCAGGGTTGGGTTCTCCCGAGGCGCCGCAGGGGCGCTAGGAAGCGGCTCGCCGGGGGCGTTGTCGACTTTCTCCCTGCCACGAACAACGACAACTTATCAAAGCATGAACCAGGGAAACAGAAGGAAGAACTGGCAGAAGGATCTCTTACCCTCTGCTGAAGCGCCACACTCTGGAACGGTGCCGGCGTGACGGAGGCCGCACGTGATGAGGGGATAGTAACCCGGTATACCAATTCAAAGGTGTGATTCGGCCCAAAACGGCGGCTGGACCGGATCCGGCTAAGGACAAAGAAACTTTTGGAAGGCCCAAAGCTTGTAATGTTTGTAACCCGGATTGTGGGTTACGGTAAGGAAAGTTAGAGTTTGTATGCAGAGTTCGAGTAGGGCTCAGGATGTGCCTTGCAGGGCAAGCCAAGGGGGGTATGGGTGCTATATAAACCGACCCCTGGGCTCAGCCTGAGAGAGATTCAAGTCATAGTTGTAACACCGGTTATCGAGTATCCAGCATAATTCATATTGAGATCCGGCGAGTTATTTTCCGGTTCTTAGATTGCTTTCCGCCATGTCTTCCTTCGAGCTAAACCCTCTCCCGAATACCTGTGTCGACTTGCCCCAAGATCAGTTACCCCAGGTAACATCTGCCGTGATTATCCCACGACAGCACGACTGGGGGGGGCTTCTCAGTCGCGACTCCGGAGGACGACGGACCATCATCTATCAGTGGCCTCTTCCCCAGGCGACGATCACTGAGCACCTCAACGGCGTTCTCACCATCGCCCGGGCATGAATGCCACGGGGCGCTCTCACTATCGCCCCCTCCCCCCATCGGAAGACAACACCAACCGACGGCGCCTCCGCGAGGGGGATATATCAGCTACGACGGCGTGAGGAGAAGGTGGGCTTTCGGCGCTCTCCTCGACGCAATCCAGGGCATACGGGTTATCTTCGCGTGACTCCGTCCCTTCGGCGAGAGGGCCCCACCAGTCGAAGGACGGCACCATCTCCAAGATCGCCTCCCTATCCTCTGCCGGAACATCACTAAGAGGGACCAAGCCAGGGGGTCCCGTCGGCAAGTCAAAGTGAAGAAGTGCCCTGAGCTCCATGGAGGTAGTGCGCATGCTGGTGAAGCAATGTTCCAGGTGCATTGGGTCGCTGGGCCCGAATACAACCAAAAGGGCCTCTCATGACGCTGCAAGGGGGCGAGGCGCCTCTGCACCATCTCCGAAACAAGCATCTCGAATGTGAGGCCAAAACCGTGAAGCTCATGTATGATCTCCATCAGAGGTTGAAGACTACTGCCAGAGAGCTCCTCCGACTGCCACCCTGAGTGGCATACGGTCGAGACCGAAGAGAACTTCAGCAGGTCGCAAGCTTCCCGGGCCTCGACGTACAGCCACGACAAGCGTAAACCTAGACCAGTCCCCATGTAGAAGGAGAGGTCCCCGATGCCCGGCTCTGCCTGATCCTCTTGCAGATCGAAGAAGCAGCGGAAGAGAGCTACAGAGGGCTTCGCGCCTAGGAAGGCCTCGCAGTAAAAAGCAAAGGCAGAAAGGATCAGGGTGGAACCGGGGGAAAGATGGAGGAGGTGGATGCGGTAGTGATCAAGGATGGCATAGAAGAAGGAAGACGAAGGGGGAATTGTCGTGGGATTATCACGGCAGACGTTACCGGGGGTAACTGATCTTGGGGCAAGACGACACAGGCGTTTGGGAGAGGGTTTAGCTCAGAGGAAAACATGATGGAACTCGATCTGGTAGCCGGCAATCAAGTCGCCGAGTCTCTGATCTCAATATATTAACCCGATCTCTCGTGTACACTGGATGCTCGATATCAAACGGTACTACTAGGGTTCTTAGATCTCTCTCAACTAGACCTAGGGGTCGGTTTATAAAGCACCCGTACCTCCTGGCTTACTCTCCAAGGCGCACCCTGAATCCTACCCGGACACCGCATACAAACTCTAACTTTCCTTTACCGTAACCCGCAATCCGGGTTACGAGGCCTACAAACTTGGGCCTTCCAGAAGTTTCTTTATCCTTAGTCGGATCTTGCGCAGCGTCCTGTGGGCCGGGTTATGTCTGGGAGTTGGCCTACCGGGTTAGCATCCCTCCATCAGTAGTCCCCAGAATAGCTTGGGCTTCACGGGTCCTTCCTTGAAGCGCTTGCTATTCCCTGAAAAAACATCAAATGCCCAAATGCATGAAGGCCGGGTTAAAACGCTTCGATAAACAGCTAGGCCCAACTCCACGGTGGCCATATAGTAACCCGGCTCCTCTCCAAATACCCGGCTTAGCTTTCCGGGTCTAAGCCCTGATAAAAGTGTCAAGATCCTGCACTTTACTCGATAATTGATCTTGATATTATGAAGAATATCTCCTTCTTATTTCTGCCCAGATATCACGTTCAACACTTAAAGCGTATTTCGCAAAACTCAAACAGATAGCCGTTACTCCGTAATCCCCGGCTCCCGCTCGTGGAACCAAACTTATCCACATGAACCATTATAAATATGGTTGTAGGGGTAACCCTAACCCCAACGGCTCACTTCCCCCCATTCCTCTTCCTTTCTTCCTCCGCGCTCAAGCTCACAGAGCGCCACCACGGAAATCCCGCGCGCATCACCGGAGCCTATTGGCCGCCGGCTACGCTCCGCCACAGCGCACTCTGCACCGCCGCCAAGATCCGCCGCCAAACCCCCGACCGGCCCGCCAGGAATCGCAAAGGGGCACCAATCTTGCGCTATTTGCCTTCGTCGAGCTTCGCTTCGATCTCCTCCAGTAAGCCTCCCATACCCGTTAACTGGCCTCCACAATTTCTTGATTTTCTTCAGATTAGATCTAGGTCAACCCGCCGGTCATTTTCCCGGTCATGCCGAATTAAGTTACTTGTACTCACTCTAGTTCATCCAATGGATTAGATACTAACTTTGCTTTACTCCTCTACTGCCCATAGCTGCTAATTTTGCCACAAATCCAGAAATAGAATCTCTAGCCTGGGCTCGGGCCGCCCAATTTTTCCGCCCTCACCTCTATCATCCGGAAAATCTTCCCTTTTTCGACTCCCTTTATTCGTAATAGGTACCTGTGTAACCATCCATCACCCTCAAACATTCTTTCAATGCATAAGCCTCCATGATTTTTATAATGACGCTTGATACCCGGATAGCTTGAACCTTGCTCCACGAAATGACACCCGGATAGTATGTAACTTCCATATTGTCTCGATGCCACTCACCAATACTCGACCAGTTTATGGTTTCCGGGTCTTATTCCTTGTATCCTTCTACCTTGTGCTTTGCAGGTCAATCACATGGCTCCCAAAAAGCAGGGAAAAACACCAGCCAAGGCCAAGACCACCAATTCCATATCCGCCAACTCGGCGCGATCTTCGGTCACCAAGGCCAAGTTAGAAGAACTGGCCGAGTTAGGGGTTCTACCCCCTCAAAAGGAGATCCACTGGAGGTTGCCGGGCAACGAGACCCGGCCTACCCCAGCGAAGGACGAGGTAATATGTTTCGTGGAACACGTGACCCGGGGCTTCCGTCCTCCGGGTCACCCTTTCTTCCATGATATTCTAAGCCATTATGGCCTTCGCATTTTTGACATAGGGCCTAATTCCATATTAAATATCTCCCACTTCATCGTTCTCTCCGAGTCATACTTGTGCACTCCGCCAAGTTTGGCTCTTTTTTTTGAGCTTTTCCAGTGCAAACCGTGCCGCGAAAGCGGTGACGGGGCACTTCTCGCTTGCGGCGGGGTTTCTATCCAGCGCCGCAATAATTCTCTCATGCCACCCCTCACTCTCAACTCCCACGTCAAACACTGGCAACTCTCGTACTTCTACTGCCGAGACACCTCCCCACCCGGCCAAAAGAAACTGCCGGGTTACTCGGAAGGCCTTCTCGATATCTCCGAGTCTTTTAACGCCTTTGCCCCTGACTCGGACAGGGAGGCCATCCGGCCTTTATTAGCCAAAATCTCTGTTCTGTCGGCCCAAGGTCTCATTGGGCTTAACCTGGTGAAAACTTGGGTCGATTTCCGGATCCAACCCAACTCCATCCGCACTAAGTTAATGTGCGAGTATTCAGGGCACGCTACGGACTCGCTCCGGTACTCCACCCACAGCTTTGCAGCCGGAGACACCAACAAAACCATCAAGAGCTTCTTGACAGAGAAGATGGAGGTAATCCGGAACATAGCCGGGTTAGAACCCTTCACTCGGGAGAACCCAGCCCCCAAGGTAAAGACTCGATTTTCGTACTCTTTCTTTCACACCTTCCACTCGATATGACTAATAACCCTTACTCTTATACCTTCCTCCCAGGCTGATGATCCCTTTTGGAAGATTGAAACTCCTCCTAACTCCGAGAACCCAGAGGAGCAAGAGGATGGCATTAACTCGGATGAAGGTACGTTTCGAACTTCACGTAATTCCCTTGAGTTCATCGTGTCCCGTTCTCCATTTTCCAACTGTGACCTTGATAACCTCCAGAGTCAGAGGACAAGGACGAAGGAGAAGAGACTGACGGGAATCCGCCAGTGACGAGGAGGAAGTGGAGCCGACAGTCAAAGTCGGATCTAAGAGAAAACCCCGAGGGGCCGCCCTCAAGGTTTCATATCGCCTCCTTGCATTCAATTCGTATTCCTTTGATGATATACATGAGCTAACTTGACGTTATTCCACTGGCCCTATTTGAAGGAGTCGCCCATGACCAAGCGCAGAGCGACTCGAAATTACCCGGGTGATGATGCTCTTAACCCGGGTATTTCATTGTCTCCGACTCGGCGGGCTGGTATTTACCCTATCCTTTCTCGGACGAGACAATCTTCCTGAACCATGCCCTTATGAAATCTTGCTTGATACTTTTCAGTTTCGCCCGGGTCCAGCAGCGAATTCCCTTCGGACTTTGCGGTGAATACCAGGTAAAATCCCTTTCCTGATGCTCTATCACATTTTCATCACCCTTTCCTGTTTGTACACTAACTGCTCACTCATAATATCTATAGGGCCACGGTCGTTATTAGCGACCAAGAGGATATGGAGACCGATGACCCGGGTAAGGGGAACCTGGCTGATAAGACAACAGCCGCGTCTAGCGGCGAAGAACAAGCGTCACCAATAAACCCGGCCAGACAAGAAGCCGAGTATCCGATAGCCTCTCATGCAAGCAAGAAGGGCAAAACTGCAACTCTGGGTGCAGGAGAGGGAGCATCGGATTCCGACATTCGAATGACCCGGAGGCCGCCTTCTGCTAAGAAGAAAACTCCTTCTCCGAGGTTCCAAGGCCCCGGGTCCTCTAATACGGGTAATGATACCTTTGATGAACTGATGAGCGCTCTCCTCAATATGAAGGCCTCAGAGAGCAATATTCTGGAGCGCATGGCCGCCGAGCACCAGGTAACAACACTTGATATCTCACAGTATACACTTAGTCCCCAAGTTCCGAGCATAACTTTGTTGAAGTTATGCTTGGTACTTTATGCAATAGTCGGCTTGCCATGATACCCGACTGATACCTGTGCCCCTTGTTCTTTACAGGCACAGATGACCCGGTCTGACGAAGTTTTGCTCAAGACCGGACAACTTCTTCTTGCGGAGGTGAAGCGTAGAGAAACCCTTGAGGCTGACATGGAAACCTTGAAGAAGGATGTTTCGAAATACAAGAAGAAGTGCACTACTGCTCAAACCGCACTGAAAAAATTATCGGACCAGGTTACCGATACCTATCGCATCTTGCTTAGTAAGTTTTTGCTGCCAACTGACTTCATGCCTTTACTTTATTATATGATACTCGGGATTACTGATACGTTCTTCCTTTGTTTCAACTGTAGGTGCCAACCTTGCGGCCCCAGAGGAGGATGCCATTGCCAAGGCTAGAACCTTAAAGACTGTGCTCCGGACTTTCTTTGCCGGCACAAAGTTTATACTGGATGCCGTGAAGTGGCCTACTGAGGTATACACGGGTGAAGAAAATCTCATCCAAGCCTGCTCCACTGTGCCTGCCTGGATTGAAATCTGGAAACGCTCGGCATGCCGGATTGGTATGACCCGGGCCTTTACCCTGGCCAAGGCTTACTTTCCGAAGCTTGACCCGGCAAAGGTAATATCCGGGTTTCCAGAATTCAAGGCAGATGGTTCCAAGTTTACACCCAAGGACTTCAAGGCCATACAGTCCGCAGTGCGTCACTCGGCCACCACTTTGGCCGATAGTATGGATCTGAACACAATTATGAGCGCATACGATGCTGAAGGCAAAATCGTTACAGAGGACGCACCCCCGCCCTTTGATGTTTTGGAGAAATGGGCTGCTGACTCGGCCAGGAAGAGGCAAGAAACTGCAAAGAGAGAGGCCGAGTTAGGATCAGGGCCAACCACCTCTACACCAGCTGTTCTTCCGCCTCTCCGTCCTGCCTCGAAGAATCCGGGTGATGATGCCGATAAAGCCAAAGAGCAAGTCCAGGAGCAAGACCCGGAGGCCAAGGGCAAAAATGTGGACCCTACTCAGGAAGCCGAATAGGCAGTTGCCATCGGAATACCTCGATCGTCTGATACTGTTATTCGAAACAAGTATTCTTTTGACGGTGCGCCTGTGCACCCTTGATACTGGTGTCGCAACTTGTAACGCACTTTAATTCTGTGATGCACTTCGTGCCTTTCTAGGCTTTTTGATGAACTTGATACTTGTCTATCTTATTCCTGATAATCCAACTTTCTATTCATTTCTTTTTATTCCCCTCCTTATTTCCGAGTATCGTGAGTTTTGACAGGCGGACTTTTCTTTAAGTCCCCAAGTCCCCACGACTCAGACATTGGGGTCTTTCGAGCTTAGCAACGAAATAACTTGATCCTGCTTCGAAACCCACAGTCCCCAAGGCCCGAATATCCGAGTCTGTGGTATGTGGTCTTTTCGAAGAGAACAAACTTGTTGTTGCTAAGCCGAAACCCGGAATTATTTCATACAGATAATGAAGTTATGCTTGATAAACGTTGAGTTTCCAGCTATTAGCCTTGTACTCTGCATAACTTGTGGTTTAGATGACCCTTTTGACTATCTTGTACTGTAAGCCGGCTTTCGCGTGGATACCATGTTGTTACATCTATACGAAAACAGGGTCAGGCAAGTCCCATTGGGCTTCATGGCTGATTGTAATCGTAAGCGAGCAAATCATGCCACTTTAGTGCGAGTCAGATCGAGCTTAAGTAAGAAAAGTCAAGAAAATTTGGCTCCTTTGTCCGGTTATAAGATTGCAGCCGTACTCGTTTGCGAGTAATCGGCCCTTATAACTCATAGGCATCAAGGCCGAGTCTTTGGGTTTGTGGCCGTGCTATTTAAGCAATCAGCCCCCGAGACCTATATATACTCAACATACTTAATGATACTGATGTATTGGTAGCAGCGGATACTACTAACCTGTAACTGAAGTAAAGATCGTAACAAAATAGGACTTGATAACCATCTCTTTATTGATACGAGAAAGTTTGGATCAGCAGGCCGCCTCATTAAAAACCTTCCAGTCCCCTTAGGTACCCTGGGTAGGAAAAGAGCGCGTCTGAAACCTGCTGCCCTTTACATTGTTTTTAGTTCTTCTTGGGAACAGGTCCCGGGCTGACGTGACCGATACACATTCTCCATTTGCTGGACTTTTTCATGATGAGTACCGGGTTTACTAGCCAACCCGGGTGAGGTGTTTCCATAACGCGGCTGGTTGCGAGCGGCCGTGCAATTTCTTCTCCTATGGCAGATTGTTTGGGGGAATCATCCTTGACAAAAGCCACCATCTTAGCATCTTGTGCTGCCTTGGACTTTGCTCTTTCGCCTTCAGTACTCGGCCTTTTTGATGTGGTTCTGTCCTCCGGGTCTGCTTGAGACCGGTAATGCTTGAGCTCCTCTTTTCTACAGGCTTGCTCGGCCATTGCTGCGTCTCCTTCATCGCATTCAGCTGCTATGTCTCGATTTCCATGTATGGTAATGGTCTTCTTAGGACCCGGTATTTTTAGCTGTAGATACACGTAACATGGCCTAGCCATGAATTTGGCATAAGTCGGCCTTCCGAATAACGCGTGATAAGGACTGCGCAACTTGACCACCTCAAAAGTGAGCCACTCAACTCGATAGTTATCCTTTGATTCCCCAAAAGCTACCTCCAATGCGATTTTTCCCTCGGGGCACGCTGAATGACCCGGCACTATCCCATGAAAAATTGTTGAGCTTTTTTGTAGCTGAGACTCCTTGAGGCCCATGCGTAAGAAGGTTTCCCAATACAGTATATTGATGCTACTTCCACCATCCATCAAAACCTTTTTCAGCTCATACCCATTGACCTGCGGTGCGACTACTAATGCTAAGACTCCCGGGTGTTCTACTCTCTCCGGGTGGTCCCTTCTGCTCCATGTTACATCCTGTTCTGACCATCTCAGGTATCTCGGGACAGACAAAGAAACTGAATTGACCGCTTGTTTCAGTATCTTTTTGTCCTTGTTAGAACCTCCTGTGGTATGCACGTGATATTGACCCAACTGTTTGGGGTTAGCCTGGAAACCTCCTGCTCCCCCTTGGTTATTACCTTGATTTCCAGCTGCCGGGTTACCGGCTGGGGGTGGGCCATTGCCCGGGTTTCCACCTGGACCCGGTCCTCCTCCCCGTCCTGCACCTCGCATGGCTCTGTTCACTTCCTCATTCTTCCATCTCTGTAGGTCGGCGCACTGCTCCAAGGAGTGGTTAGCTGGCCTACCGTTCCTGCTGTGCTTCGGGCATGCCATTCTGAATATGTCCCAATTATTACTCGGCCTTGGTGGCCCTTGATAGTTTCCTCCATTGTGATTTCCAGCATTGAAATTTCCTTCTGCCCTGGGTCTGGAAGATCCAGCTTCAGTATTGGCGACAAACTCGGAGCCTCCTTCAAACGGACGCTTGTTCTGGCTGTTGTTACCCGGCGCTGATCCGTTGCCGGTTCTTCCGTTACTACTTGTGTTTGCTTTTGCTTTTTTTTATCATCAGTTTCCTCTTCCGTAGTGTCCGTTGCGGCATGTTTGTTGCATGTATCCATCAATTCTCCCATTGTAACCTCCGAAGCATTCCGACTAGATTTCATGCGGGTTAACTTTTGTACTAAAGGTGTGTACTTGCAGGTCTTTGCCATAGCTTGCAGCGCATCCTTGGGCTGAATATCCGTAGACGAATGAAGAATTTCCATAACCCGGCGGACCCAGCTGCGCGCCGACTCTCCCTTCTTCTGAATACATCGCTCTAAGTCGTCAATAGTGAATAACTTTCTACACGTCCCGTGAAAGTGCTTGATAAACGCAATTTTCAGTTCTTCCCATGACTTAATAGATCCTTCCGGTATATTGGCGAACCATAACTTTGCTGCTCCCTCTGACATCATTAGATACATGAATTTGGCTTGAAGATTCTCGGACGCATTGCGAATCGACATGGCCATCTCATAGCTGCCCAACCATGTTTCCGGATCCATAGTCGGCTCATAATTCACCACTTTACCCGGTTCTTTGAACTTTTCCGGGTAAGGTTCAGCTCTGATGCTATCCGAAAGACACTTAGGCCCTGCAAGAATGGTTGAAGCTGGTCTTACTCGGGAAACATGTGATCCCGCAGGGGGTACAGCTGGCTGCGGTACCGCTGGTGGCCCATGTGCCGCAGACCCGGCCACGGCTCTCCTGGCTCTGGAACTATCCACGATGGCCTGTGCTGCTGATGCTGCTGGTACTGCCTGAATGTGTGGAGGAGGCGGCATTTGCTGCTGCTCTTCCCTCCGCCGTGCCGAACTTGTTTGGATGTTTCCAGCGTTACCTTGTTGTTGGCTGACATATGGCGTCCCATGCATTCCACTTCTGTGATCCGGGTAATTAATCTGTTGCGCCACCGCGGTGCGCAGCATATCTGTCGCCCGCCGGGTCTCCTCTGCGTGGGGTGACTCTCTCACGGGGATTTGATTTAGTGCAAGCGTTGCCGCGTACACGTTGTCCATGGGATTGTTGTAATGACCCGCTGGTGTGCGAAAACGCGATGGTGGTGGTGGTGGTGGCGGTGGTACAGTATTGCCGGCAGTAGCTCCAGTCTGTGGTGCAGGTAATCCGGCCTGCGTGTCTACCGGTTGTGCTCCTCCGGTTGTCGGCTGAGGGGCGGTTCCTTGATTTGCCGCTGGAATCGGCTGATCCTGAGGCGTGATAAATAGTGCAGCCGGGTTTATGACTCCTCCGAATGCTGGTAATCTAGTTTGGTGCCTTTGATGTATTCTAGTCGTTTCCTCTCGGAGCCGAGTTTCCAGTGCATCCAGCTCGCGTTGCCGTGTGGCCATCCCTTGCCTTTCTGCTTCTACTTGCCTTCTCTGCTGCTCCAATGCACGACGGGCTACGTCCAAATCCCTAACACGTTCCGCCGCGTTCTCTGGAGTGATAACTGTGGCAAGAACCGTCGGATCTAGGATCAGAGTGTTGTCGAACAAGGCCGGGTGTTGCGGATTGGAAGGACCCGCTCCTGGTGTCCGGTTTGCTAGGAATCCGAACGTGTTCGCGTGTAGCTCGTTTTCCGGCGCTTGACTGGTAACCGATGCCGACTCTCCGTCAACCTGGGCCAAAACCGTGTTTCCGTTAGCCGGCCCCTGCTGCCGGGTTAACGCTTGTGCTGACCCGGCCGCGGCCGCGGTTACGGCCTCTTGGTTGAGATTGGTCGCGGGAGCCGTGTAAACCGCAACTCGGCGTATGATGCTTGGCACGAATTCATGTTGTTCCCCTTCGCTGTTATTCTCCTCATACCGATTTTCCAGCAGATCCAGGATGGACTCGGTATCATCCTCTCTTTCGACCCGGTCGCGCGGGGTCCATGCCGGTTCCTCCGGCTGTTCCCACTTCGCGATGGGTTCTTCTGTCGGATATGTCGTTCCAACTGATTCTTCTTCATCTGATTGGATAGAAGTGGCCTCCCCTGACACAGAATCAGATCCAAAATTGTCAGGGATCGAACCGGAAGTACATACCATACCAATGAAGACGCTGATCCGGCCGATTGTCACGACGGATCCGGATTCGAGGTGATCCGACTCTGGCCCCCAGCCGGAATCGTCCACCGTCTTTTCTCCTTTGTGGTCGATGTAGATCTCGCCGACGACAAGATTCTCCATGCTCTTCCGAGCTTCTCCCGTGATGTAAACACCTTTGGACGCAGGCCCCACGGTGGGCGCCAACTGTCGTGGGATTATCACGGCAGACGTTACCGGGGGTAACTGATCTTGGGGCAAGACGACACAGGCGTTTGGGAGAGGGTTTAGCTCAGAGGAAAACATGATGGAACTCGATCTGGTAGCCGGCAATCAAGTCGCTGAGTCTCTGATCTCAATATATTAACCCGATCTCTCGTGTACACTGGATGCTCGATATCAAACGGTACTACTAGGGTTCTTAGATCTCTCTCAACTAGACCTAGGGGTAGGTTTATAAAGCACCCGTACCCCCTGGCTTACTCTCCAAGGTGCACCCTGAATCCTACCCGGACACCGCATACAAACTCTAACTTTCCTTTACCGTAACCCGCAATCCGGGTTACGAGGCCTACAAACTTGGGCCTTCCAGAAGTTTCTTTATCCTTAGCCGGATCTTGCGCAGCGTCCTGTGGGCCGGGTTATGTCTGGGAGTTGGCCTACCGGGTTAGCATCCCTCCATCAGGAATCACCCCCGCGATCACCGACCATAAGAAGATAGGGTACATCATCGGGGAGAGGTCGTCGAGGTCGGCTGTACCCAGGAGAAGAACGGTGGCTCCGTGCTCATTGGAAGAGTGTGCCGCCATGCGTCGGGCCTTCTTCATCTTGCCATCATCGATGGTGGAGGGCGCGACCACGTGAGTCATGGTGCTCTGACGAAGAGCGGCGGCGAGTTGCAGGGAAATCGAAGGGGAACCGCTTCGGTCTGAGAAGGAAAGGGGAAGAAGAGGAGGCACACGGAAGCCAAGACGGAGGTCACGGCGCGGTTCCCTAAGGCTCCACAAACTTCCGGGCTGCAGCGCAGAGAGCCGTTTTCCCCACGTCCAATCAGTTGTGGGAGGTGGTGCGCGAACCATCACGCCACGTGCCGCACGCCGAGAAGGGAATGGTGGCCCCGTGTCTTCTCGTATCCTGCGGACACGTGTGCCTCGTGGGCTCAGGGGCTACTATCGGGCCTTTGGATACCGGGGGTACACCGGCCCGTCTGCTGCTGCCCGGCCCAACAAGCATCTCGTGAAGGTCACCAAGCGATCAGGCCCCTGAAGAGGTCTGACACTTCTCTCTCGGGCTCTCTAGAGTCCACGACGGCGAGGCTTGGCGTACCTTCCTTTCGGGAGGAGCTCAACCACGCCACTTCTCTCCTCCCGAAGGGACTCACCTGCCTAGAGGGGACAAGGCATGTGCGGCTGACGGCCGCATATCCGTGTGATGGCAGAAACCGTGCAGGTGTGCAGGCCCGCTTTGTCCCTAGTTGCCATTCTGATGTATAAAGGCCGGGGGGACATCTGCGGCGGCCAAAGGGGTTCCCAAAGATTGTCTCTTTGGTGCAAGAAGACCAAGACCACGCTACAAGACGAAGGCGGCATCACCGGGCTCCCCCACCGTGACACCATGGACGGTGGAGTTGTCCCCCAGCGACCAGGACCGCACGCGGAAGTACGGGAGGCTCCTCCCTTTGGCACTTTGTGGTAACCCATTCCCGCCAAGTGGGCGGGAAGGAGGTCCAAACACCAGTATAAGAAGGGCACCACCGGACCTTGAACAAAAAGAGCTTGAACAATCATAGAGCCCAAGTAGTATGTTCCGAGCACAAGCTCGCCTTTGTACTGTAATCAACACAGTGCAATCCATCAGACAAGCATGAGTAGGGTTTTACACCACACTGGTGACCTAGACCTGGGTAAATTCTCTGTGTCGTCATTGTTGTCGTGTTCTACCTTCCCCCTCGAAGCCTCCACTGGAAGCGAAGGAAGCGTATTTATCCCCCAGTGTTCGAACCTTTGAGAGCTATCCTGTCCAGGACAGACGAGCTCCCTCCGACAGAGATGTAGACTATCCCTTAATTGCCGAGTCAATTGCAGTATTACTCGCAGTCACGAATTGGACGGTAACTTACCTAAATTTCTTAGTCAATCAGAAATTCCTGGATGGAGCGGATGAAGTCTTGTAAAGGGAGATAAAACACCGATGCAAATGATAGACAATAATTAATGGTTACTTGTATAAACGCAGCACATCCGGAATCTTCCAGCGTTGCATTTCACCGGAAGAAGGACGGAAAATCCTACAAGAAATCCATGTCGAAGATTATGGACATAATGCACATTCCAAAAGTATTATGCATAAAGCATTCCGGACAGTGTTTTTCTGGCTCACAGCCAAGAAGGATGCGGAACTTATAGTTAATACATGTGTCAGATGTCAGTATTACGCCAAGTATACGAATTTGCCAGCTCAAACACTCAAGACTATTCCCATAACATGGCCATTTGCGGTTTGGGGCTAGATATGATGGGACCATTCGGAACTGCAAGAGGAGGACTAACGCATCTACTGGTAGTAGTAGATACGTATAGCAAATGTGTGGAGGCTAAACCCATCAAAAAAATTGACGACGTGACGGCCAGAAGTTTTTTCATAGACATAGTCATGAGATATGATGTACCACACAGTATAATCACAGACAACAGAACACAACTTTGCCATTGGAGAGCTGGCAAAATATTGCAAACAAATTGGAATTCGCCTGGATTTAGCATCAGTGGCACATCCACAGTCTAATGGACAAGTCGAACGCATGAATAGTTCCATTTTGCAAGGAATACATCCAAGGCTTGAACCGCTGATGACCTACAAGTATAGGGATGTATCATAGTACTTTCGATAAATAAGAGTGTCGAACCCAACGAGGAGCAGAAGGTGTTGGAAAGCAGTTTCGATGAAGGAATAACTGTAAATACTGGAAAACAGATTTGTAGGTTTTTTTGATATTGCAGATAAATAAAGTGCGAGTAAATAAAATGTAGTAATAATAATTGCAGCGAGTGGCCCAATCCTTTCTTAAGCAAAGGACAAGCCGGTAAGTTTACTTATGATTAACAAACGTTCTCGAGGACACACGAGAGGTTTCTGTCAAGTGCTTTCGTTCCATGCAGCTGAATAACTTTGGTGTTTTGATAAGTGTTGTGTGGGTGAATCTATGCTAATGTACCATCCCATCCAAGACTAATACATACTTGTGATTATACCCCTTGCAAGCATCCGCAACTACAAGAAAGTAATTAAGAAATAAATCTATCGGTTTGGATACCCCCACAGCATAATAACAGACAATGGAACCAACATGTCCTTAGGAGAGATGGAGAAATTCTGTGGAAACAACAGCATCCGCCTTGACGTAGCCTCGGTAGCCCATCCACAAGCTAATGGACAGGTGGAGAGGGCAAACCAGGAGTTACTGCGTGGGTTGAAACCACGGCTGAGAGTCCCGTGCCTCAGAGCTGCTGGAGCATGGGTCGAAGAGTTACCATCAGTGGTTTGGAGAATTAACACTACACCTAACAGATCTACCCAGATGACTCCGTTTTTCATGGTTTATGGTGCAGAGGCAGTCCTGCCGAGTGATATTATTCATGACTCACCCCGGGTGGCGGCTTATGTTGAGGTGGAGAATGAGAAGACCCGGCAGGATGCCGTGGACATGTTATAGGAGCACAGGGAGCAAGCCTTGGAAAGATCAGCCATATATCAACAAGATCTGAGGAGATATCATAGTCGGCGAGTCAAAACCCGGGTCTTCCAGGAAGGAGACCTGGTATACGCCTCGTGCAGTCAAAAGAAGGAAAGCACAAATTATCTCCACCATGGGAAGGCCCGTTCATCATAATCCGGAATTTGCACAACGGATCATATTACTTAGTAGATGCAAGGGAAGAGTCGGATACTGTCAATGACACCGCCCATACCACTTCATCTATGCAAGAGAGGGAAAGACCATGGAACGTGGCTCAGCTACGTCCCTACTACACCTAGCATAGGCTAGGTTTACAAGTTGAATTACACGATGTAACAAGCAGCAGGTTTCAGACGCACTCTTTTCCTATCCAGGGTACCTAAGGGGACTGGAGGGTTTTTAACGAGGCGGCTTGCTGACCTAACCTTTCTCATATCAATAAAGAGATGGTTAAATTATGATATTGTTTGTTTCTTCCTTGTTTATTTCTGTTAAGGTTTTTATTTTTCGGCTTTTACCTTCTGTTTTTACTTTATCAGGTAAGTATTAGTCGTTTGATTATAGTACATTAGGTTTGATATTACATATATAGGTCTTGCGGGCTGATTGCTTGAATAGCACAGCTATAATCTCAAACCCGGCCACGATGCCATTAAGTTATGAGGACCGATTACTTCCAATAAGTACGGTTACAATCTTATAACCGGACAATAGAGCCAAATTTTCTTGATTTCTCTTGTTTAAGCTTGATGTGACTCGCAATAATGTGGCATGCTTTGCTAACGTATAATCACAATCAGTCATGAGGCCCACTGGGACTTGCCTGACCCTGTTTTTATAAAGTTATATAAGCACTGAATATCCACGCGAAAGCCGGCTTACGACAAAGAGGATCAAAAGGGTCATCCAAACCACAAGTTATGCGGAGTAAAAGGTTGATAGCCGGAAACTCACAATGTATTAAGCATAACTTCAAAACTCGGAAATTCGGGTCTTGGGGACTTAGCAAAAACAATTGGCTTTGTGAGAACCACAAACCCTTAGACTCGGAAATTCGGGTCTTGGGGACTTGGGGATTTGAGAAAAGCAACAAATTGTTTAGCTATCAAGGTTAAAACCCAAAAATTCGATCCTTGGGGACTTGGGGACTTAAGAAATAAAGTCCACCTGGTCAGAGAATCCCGAGACCCGGAAACCGAGTCTCGCAGCAAAAAAAATTTCAAACCGGAAAATAGCATATCAAGGTGAATGACCAGAAGGGACACCAAAAGTTATTAAAGTTCAAACGTATTACAAACCGGGGAAATAGTTTCGAAAAGTGCACAAGTGCACTATTAAAAGAATAATTGTATCAGGCATATTACATAATGCCTATTGGCCGAATAAATGTTTGGGGGCAAGAAACAATAAAACTTCACTCTGCATCCATAGCCGAGTCATCAACAGTATCTT